>SIDB01000004.1:1200000-1800000 GCA_023343905.1 Chlorella vulgaris
TGATGTGCGACATCTAGCCGAATTCTTCACCTCAAGATTGACAGACTGGTGAGGCGTGCGATGACCACTATCAGGATGAGGGGCAGCAATTTCTGCAATTCAGCGGCATGCAAGCGTGCCACTGATCAAGCGCGCCATGCCTATCCGGGTGACCTCCACCCATTGCAGGCCGGCGGTGCGTGGAGCACTCAGGGGCTGCCTCGCACTCCTGTCGCGCCGCAGCACTGCAACTCCTGAACCTGCCGCCGCCACCTCAGGGCCTGCCGTTGCAAAGGCCGGGCAGCAGCAGCAGCAGCAGCCAGCGGCGGTGGCCGAACTGGATGAGGGTGCTGCTGTGGTCATGATGCGCACATGCGCCTCCCATGTGTTCATCAGGGCCCTGTCGCAGCAGGACCGCACCCTGGCGCTGCGCCTGCTGGTGGCGGCGATGCAGGGCTACGGGGATACAGTGCTGGCGGCCAACCTCGACCTCTTGGAGTATGTCATCAGCTCGGGTGAGAGCAGCAGCAGCAGCAAACGTTTAGATTGCAGGCTCTCTTTTTAGCATGCCGAGAGGCTGAGGCTGGCAGTCTTGCAGCTCTGTGTGTTGTTGTTTTGCAAGGAGCGTCTGGTCAACAGAGATGCCGGGAGCGGGAGCATGGCCTCTTGATACATGGTCTGCTTGCCTAGCTGTGCCTGTCAATCTCCCGGCCCTGCACTTTGCAGTGGATGGCGAGAAGGATCCGCGGTGCCTGCTGCTGTGCTTTGATGCTGTGCGCTGCCTGCTGGACCTCTACCACAGGCAGCCAGAGGAGAGCTTGTGCCATGAGCGCCTCGAGGTGAGCGAGGGTGCGAAATGTCGATGGAAGGGGCTGCTCTGTGTGCCCCTCCCACAGAGCTCCCGCTGCTGCCTGCTCACAAGAACGCTCTGTGACCCTCCTGCCCAGCAACTCGCCAGCCTCGCCCTTGCAGCAGGGCAGCATGCCTTCTTACACACTGCTGCCGGCCCTGCTGTTGCCGGTGTCCTTGCTTTTGCTGCATTACCACTGCTGCCTCACCACAACTGCTGAACATCTGCTTCTATTGCAGGAGGGAGCGGAGGAGCTGTTTGAGGTGTTGGCCTGTTACTTCCCAGTCACCTTCACACCGCCACCAGGAGATTCAAACCGGTGGGTGGCTGCGTCCAAGGTTGTGGCGGCTCGCAGGCACCGGCACAGTGGCGGCTGTCTCTGCTGCTGCCGCACAGGCGGACGCGCAGGGCTGCCTGCACTACTGCCTGCAAGCAGCTTTTGCTGGCGCGATCTGGCTTTGTCCATTGCCTGCGCTGCTGTTGTCCTTCTTGCACGTGTGCAGGATCACCCGGCAGGAGCTGGCAGAGGGGCTGGAGGCGGCACTGGTGGCTGAGCGGCTCTTTGCACCCCACCTGCTGCCCCTGGCCTTTGAGAAACTGAGCTCAACCCTCAGGTGGGTCCTCTGAGCAGCCCTTGGTGCCTGCCCGAGGGGGGGGGGGGGGGGTGGGGGGGGCTGAGCAGCCAGGTCGCCGGCAATGGCTGGCATGGCGTGCCAGCTTGATCTGCAACACGCCGCTTCTTGCGACAGCCAAGCGTGCAGTGTGTGCTGTGCTGTGGCTTTGGGTACTGACCATCCGAAACATTTAAAACGTTTCATCCGAGGCAATCGCACACCCTCAGCCCTGTGCGCTTGCCTGTGCTCTTGCTGTGTGCAGGCAGGCCAAGCTGGATTCGATGTCTCTGCTGGCTGCTGCTGCGGAAGGCTTTGGCCCGGTCCCCCTGGCCAGCCACGTCAGCACCCTCTGGGCAGCGCTGCGACCCGAGCTGGCGGCGCCTGCTGCCGAGGGACTGCTGCCTGCCGACCAGGCAGCAGCAGAAGAGATGGCGGCAGCAGCAGCCAGCTGCCTGACTCGCTGCGTCGCCGCCTTTCAGCGCGCTGGCAGCGAGAACGATGGGGCTGCTGCGGCTGCAGCGGATGCTCCAGCTGAAGCCAGCCTGGCAGATGCTGTGCTGGCAGATGCTGGCCTGCAAGATGTGCTGGCGTGTGTGCAGCATCCTGGAGGGGACCCGGCCCTGCACCGCCGCAGCACATTCCGTGCACGCTTCGGCGCAGCAGCGGCAGAGGCGTTGTGTCGGGCTGGCGGCTCTGCGGCAGGCAGGGCTGCACGGCAACTGTTGCCGCCGCTGCTGGACGCTGTCGAGGAGCAGCCAGGGAGCAGCAGCAACAGCATGACTGGTTGGCAGTCTCTGTGTCTGGGCTGGAGCGTTGTTGTCGGCTTGCTGGAGGCGCTTGCTTCTGCGCCGTCGGGCACGGGAAATGGCAGGCCGGCACACGGGGCAGCATCTGTGGACGCCAGCCTGGTGAGACAGACTGTGGCGGCGGCAGCTGCCGCTCTTTTTGCTGCCGCCGCAAGCTTGCAGGCAGTCGCATCGGTAGCGGAGGCCGAGGAGGAGGAGGAGGAAGAGGAAACAGTGGGAGTTGGTGCTGTGGCTCGCTGGCCGGTGCTGCTCGAAGACTGCACCCAACATCGCGCGGCAGCGTTGCAGCTGGCGGCGCTGGCCGCTGTGTTTGCCGACAATTGCTTGGCTGCGGCATTGACTCGGCAGGACGCTGAATCCGCTGTGGCGTGCACCTTGCTGCTGCTCCTGGGTCCGGCCAGCCAGCTTCGGCAGGCAGCAGTGGCGGCCTTGGCAGCAGTTGCGGGAGGCAGCCACGCCTCTGTGCTTCTGGACGCTGCGCTGCCCCAACTGGTGACGGCAGCCCTGCAGCTGCCCACGGCTGCCGCTGCGCTGGCAACCCTGCAGGCGTTGGCTGCCGCGTCTCAAAGCCTCCAGCCAGGCATTGTAGCGGCGCTGGATCGCACAATACAGCAGCTGTTGCCGGTGGCCGTGGCGGAGGCACTTGGAGCAGCCAACGGCAGCCGCCAGATCCTGCAGCAGCTCTTGCAGGCCTCGCAGCAAGTCATTGCGGCTTGGGACGCCGGCACTGCGGCGGCAGCCCCGGACTGCTTCCTTCAGCTGGGCCGGCACATGTTTGATGCGGTGCAGCTGCTACCCCCGCAAGCCGCCGCTGCTGCGGGGCCGGAGCTGCAGAGTGCCAGTGCGGCACTGGCCTGCAGGGCCGTCACAGCTGCTCCAGCTGAGCAGCAGGTGCTGCTTGCGAGTGCAGCCGCCTCCGCTCTCTTGCATGCAGCACCTGCGGCACTGGGTGGTCTCCATTCCGCGGTGTGTTGTTCCCTGCTGGTGGCGCTGAGGCAGGAGGCAGTGCAGGGTCTGGCCAGCGAGCAGCCCCTGGCGGCCTTGGTGCAGCACCTTGTCGCCTTGGCACTGGCAGAGGCGCAGCAGGAGTCGCCAGCGGGACACTGGGCGGCGGAGGCGGTAGCAGCCCTGCTGAACAAGTGGAGAGCGGCAGGTGGGTGGTGGTGGTGGTGTGCTGCTCGCTCACTCCCTGCAGCTGTTATTTTTTGCTGCCAGCGCCGAGGATGGGAAAACGCTTCTTTGCTCTAACCACACATTTGCAAACACACAAACATCTCTCTCTCTCGGTGCCTATTTCCCTGCGTCGTGTGCAGACGCAGCTGGCTTGGCAGCTTGCACATCCTTTGTGCTGCACCAGCAGTTGTTTCCAGCCTGCGGCATATTCATGGCAGCAGCCAGCGGTGATGCCGGCCTGCCAGCGGCAGCGCCTGCTGCCTGGGGTAGCCTGGCAGCCGTGAGCAGGGCACTAGCCATGCGAGGGTCGAGGGATGCAGACGCAGCTGTGACCCGAGTGGTCGGCTCCCTGGCTGCTGCGGAGCAGTGCTGGCAGCAGGAGGGTGCGGCTGCAGAGGGACTGGGCGGGAGCGGCGCCGGGGAGGAGCTTGCAGCCGGCATCCAAGCTGCGGCTGGCTTCCTTGGTGCTGTGCTGGGGGGTGGCGCAGGCAGCGGCTCCAGCCTGCGACCCGGCGGCAAGCTGGCCCATGCCAGGTCCAAGCCGCTGTGGCAGCAGCGCACCTACACCGGCGCTGCCAGCCAGCTGCTGCCACTGCTGCAGCGAAGCGTGCACAGCGCACAAGGTGCCACAGCGCAGGCTGCGGCGATGTCCCAGGGTGATGAGGAGGCGGCGCCCCCTTTGGCCTCCCCTGTGCTGCTTTTGGGGCTGGCTCACCTGCTGTGTGCTGCCCCTGCTGGGGTGCTGCAGCAGGAGCAGCGCCGCATGCTGCCCTGGATGCTGCAGTGTCTGGCAGGCCTGCAGCAGGGCCCGCTGGCAGGCAGCGACCTGCTGCTCTCGCTGTTGCTGCTGGTCAGGAGTGCGCTGGAAAGCACCGAAGGTGAGCTGAGGTGTGGTTTCTTCCTTCTTCCAACTGCTGGAGCCCGACAGGTGGCATTGCCAGCAGGACACACATGGCGCCTGCGCTTTCCAGTTGCGACCTCTCGCTCGCTGCGTCTCAGCTTCTCAAGCTGCGCTGCTTGCGCTTCATGCCCCCCTCCCCTCCCCTTCCCTCCCCCTCCTTCGGAACAACAATGCAGGCAAACAGCAGGTGGAAGCAGAGCTGCTGCCGCCCTTGCTGCGGGTGCTGCTGCAGCTCGCTGTGTATCGACCAGCAGCGGCGGTGAGGGAGACCGCCCTGCAGTGCCTGCTGCTGCTCGTGGATCTGCCCTACACCAGCCTGCACCCGCACCGCCGCAGCGTGGCTCGGGTGCTGGCGTGTGCCGTGGACGACAGCCGCCGCGCCGTTCGCCTGCGGGCCGCCCGGTGCCGCTTGGCCTGGAGCGCGTTTTGAGTGATCGCGCCACAAATATGTGTGGTGGCCTGCCGCTTGCAAATGGTTTCACACCTATGTCATGCATGTGTCCCAAACACAGTGCAAGCGCTTGAGCATGTAAGTGCAGATGCAAAACACCGCCAGAATGGATAGTCAAAGCTGGGTGTGTGCACCAGCAAAGGAAGCTCAGCTTCCCTGTCGCACACACATCAATACCCTGGTCTACTTGCGCCGGCGCAGCTCCCGCTTGATGTCGGTGGCGGGCGCCTCGTCACCCTCGCCAGCCGCACCAGACGCATTGACGGCCGCCGCCGCGGTGCGAGCCAGCTTGCTGTAGTAGCGGGCGCGGAGTCCCTGGTGGATGCCCATCACCTGCCTGTTGATCAGCCAGACGGGAGCTGAGCGCACCATGACGTGCTGCAGGCCGTGGAACCAGTAGGGGGTGAGGGACGTCTCACGGCCGATCTGGCGCACCGCGGCTGCAGCCCAGGTGTCAGGCCCAGGGGCGTCCAGCCGGGGACGCCTGCAGAGGAGGCAGGGAGCAGCGCGAAGGGAAGGAGGGCAGCAGGTCGAGGGCACAAGCACCGTCAGCGCATGCAGCAAGCACCATGCCCTGCTCAAACCGCTGCACTTTTGCGCGCCACTAGCTTTGCGCAGCCACCTGTGTCGACCAAGCGTGCGCCTCACCCTCACCTAACCCACGGGGTCACACCAGCATCGCGACTCACAACATTCACGCCAGGCAGGCAGGCAGGCAGAAAGCGCAGGCAAGCAGCACATCAAGGGAGGCGAGCAGGCACCTGATCTTCGACATCTTCGTGGCCACAAACATGGGTGCCTGGTTCTGCACCCTCACACCCAGGGGCGCGTACTCGCCGTCCAGAGACCTGGAGAAGCAGTCCACGTAGGCCTTGGTGCCGGCATACACTGCGGCAGCACGGGGGTGAGGTGAGGGGGGGTGAGGTGAGGTGCTGCAGGCGCAGGCGCATGCAAGCCATCAAAGCAACAGCCGTACACTGGCAGCCCTGGCCGCAGCTGGGCTGTGCTCACCGGCCAGCAGCGGAGAAGAGGGGATCACAGTGGCGGCACCACTGCCAATGTTGACAATCGCGCCGCGGCCCCTCTCCCTCATGCCCCCGAGCACCATGCGTGCAAGCTGCAGGGGATTGCAGCTCAGCAATGGGCGGCGGGTTGGTAAAGGGAGCAGCCACTGCTGGACACAGCACCCCTCTCAGCCACCTCTCCGACACGCCAGCCGCCACCAGCCTGGACGGTTGCGGGTCGCATCCTCAGCACGCAATCACTCCTTCACGCACTCACCATGGTGGGCACCAACGCATTCACCGCCACCACGTCATACACATCCTGCTCCGCCACCTGCGGCAGGGACGTGACGTGGACGGTGCTGCGCGTCACGTCGCTGCATGGACCTCGCACCAGCCCTGGCTGCTGGCTGCTGACTGACGCCACCGCCAGACCTGCCAGTATACCCTGGTGCTGGTAGGCCAGCTGGCACCCACCTGGTCCAGATACTCTGGGTGGTCGTAAGACAGACCCGCGTTGTTCACCAGCAGCCCGACCTGCGGAGGGGGTGAAGCATGGCACAGCAAACAATTGACATGAGCGGCGCAGCCTGCCAAGGTGACTCAACAGGAATCAGCAAGCAGCAGCGGCGCTAGCAGTGACAGCCCAGTGTGCAGCGACCGTGCGGTGTAAGACGGCTGTGGCATTTCTTTGCGCAGTCGTGCACAACTGCGTGCACAGACAGCTGCCCCTGCAGCAGCACAGGCTGACCAGCCCACCTCCAGCCCCTCCAAAGCAGCACCGATTTTGGTGAACATCTCTGGCCCCGCCTTGGAGAGGTCTGCTGCCACCACCCGGGTATGCACCCCGTAGACCTCCTCCAGCTCAGCTGCCACAGCCTCCAGCTTGGACTGAGTGCGGGAGATGAGCACAATGTTGAGGCCTGTGTCAAGAGGGCGGGAGCTGCAACAGTGGTGTGAACACAGCACTCGCCAGCATTGCGCGCCGAGCAGCTTTAGGCTGCTTGAAACCGTATGGGAGATTGCCAGAGGATGGCCCTGCGTGCCTCACCCTTCTTGGCCAGCTCAACGCAGTAAGCCTTGCCAATGCCATCGGTGGCGCCGGTCACCACCGCCCAGGCGCCATAGGATTTAAGGTTGCGGCCGGGGCGCAGAAAGTAAGCGTATATGAAGCCAAGCACTCCGGCCACGAAGCGGAGGAGGGAGAGGGCCAGCAGCGCCAGGGCGAGAGCGGTGATTGCCGTTCCTGCTGGCTGGCTCAGCAGGCTCTGCAGCCTCGCATGCAGGGCATCGACGGTGTCTGCGACGATGGAGGCCATTGCGAGCCGCCGAAAGGTTGCGCCTCAACTCGCAGCGATCAAAGTCTACACGCTCTCTGCTGCTGTACAAACCACTTGTGAAAGAGGGGCAGTGAATCAGCACCAATGTCCAGCAGACACAGCAAAATTGAACGACCACCCACTCTTGATTGCGGTGCTTTACACATGCGTTAGGTCAGAGCCGTGTTGAGGGCGTTTTGGTGCAACGTTGGTTTATTGATCGATGGGCATACAGGCAGCTGATGTTGGGAGCAGGCGAAAATTGGGCAGAGAGGGGGCCAGAAAGAGCGGGAGCGATGGTGAGCGCTTTGGAGGCAGCGCCACAGCATTCGTTAAGGGGAGTATGCCACCTCATCGCACTGATCAAAAGGGTGGTACACACGTGAGCACAAGCACAAGGGCCCACGAGCAGCAAGCGGAGAGAGTAGAGTCCAAGATGGCAGCCGTCATGTGGCAATGGCAGTTCGGCACATGGGGCACTTTTGGTGCCGCCACAGCCAAGTGTCTGCACAGCGGCTGTGGAATACGTGGCTGCACACTTTCAGCTCTCGCACATCATCCCCTTTGGTCCACTCACACAGGCAGATGGCGCAGGCCGTCATTCTGAGCGGGCCAGCGCCCTCCGCGGCCTCCGCAGAAGACAGGCGGCGGCGTGGGATGCGGCACAGGGCGGCCTGCGACCAGGATCAAGGTGTGGAAGAGTGTTACGTTGGTTAGGGCAGCATGGAGCGCGAGTTGCAGGCCCAGGCAGCAGGCAGAGGCAGTATTGTTGGAAACACATCGCACTGCCATCCTGATGCATAGCAGCACTGCCACCCTCATCACCACTCCTGCACTCTGCAATGGCATACGGTAGGCCCAGGCGTGCTGCAGTCCAGGCGCAGACGCTGCAGCAGCAACCCAGGCAGTCGGCTGGTGCTGATGCTGGTGTTGGCTCTTGTGCAGCAGCCGACCCTGCCCTTGTCGCACCTGCTGGTCTGCTACATCCAGCTGGAAGAAGAGCTCCAGCACATCCACCGCGCGCTGGACCAGCCCTTCCAAAAAGTCGCCCAGCTGGTCGCAGAATATCGCAAAGCGGTCCTCAAACCCAAGGGAGGCATCCGAGCAATGCATGAACATGTCCCATATCTGCGGGGCACAGGCATGTTGAAGGGTCGAGGCAGCATTGGTGGCACGTAGCAGGGCATCACAGGCTGATCAGACTGTCTGCGCCTGGCACAACCCCAATGGCTCGCAACATCCCATGCAGATTGCAGGCGCCGTTGCCGTTCCCCCGCACCCACCTCCACGAAGCGCTCCAGCGTTTCTGCCGTGTACGGACATCGCGCTCGGAAACTGCTGTACAGAGCTCGCAGTGGTGATAGCTGCTTGCCCACCTTACGCACCACTTCCACGACTGCAAGCAGGGGCAGACAGGGCAGACAGGGCGCGACCGATTGCAGGCACGCAGCGCAGGCGGGGACTTGCGGGCGCCGGGCCTGGACGCGGCAGGCTCAACAACCCTGCGGCGCGACTTTGGGGACGACACAGGCGACAGTGGTCGGCGCCGTCGAGGTCACCACCGGGCAAGGCAGAAACTGGTGCCCGGTGGCGAGCGTGCGCCCCTCCAGCAGGCCGGCGCCCGGCCAGACAGCTCACAGGGAAGCCCAACCCTCAAAGAGACTCACAGCATCCGGCCCAGAGCACAAGTAAGAGGATGGAGGCCGCAAACACCGTTTCCAGCATTCTCGCCTTGCCTTGCGGCCGCAGCAATGCGATCAGGAGCTCGCAGTGCGCCAAGATGGCGCGAGCACAGTACAGCAGGACAACGTACTTTGCTTCGCGTTCCGCTGCTGGATCAGTGCATTGGTGAGCTATCACCGACGGATCACATCGCCGCCGCATCGAACAGCTGCATGCAGGCGGCCACAGCCAGGCATGTGAGCTACCTACGCAGGTCAGAGCCTCGCCCGATGGGAGAGGATGTCGGTTGCGTGTGTTGAACGCACCCTTTCAATGCCGATGCTCACGATGCCTGCAGAGCCGCTGGAATCACATGCCGCTTGGCGGCCCATGCCGTCCCTATTACGACTGGCTCGTCACTGGCACGCGCGGTGCGCCCCATACCCATCACCCTCGTCACGGTTGGCAAGGGCAGCAGCAAGGGTGCAGAGCTGATGGCGGAAGAGTGGGCAGACAAGCTGAAGCGGTGTGTTTCCCAGCTGCCGTCTGCATGCTGCCAGTTCAACCATCTTTTGTCTGATGGCCACACCAGTCGCTTTCTGTCGCAGGTACGCTAGTCTCACTCAGACCCAGGTGCGTGCACCTGCATCAGGCTGTGGATGACGAACGTGACGAGTACGGTTGCTGTGTCTTGATTGCCCTCGCCCACAGATCAAGCCCAACCCCAAGAACGCCAAGGAAACAGCAGTGGCTGTGCAGCATGAGGGGGAGCGTGTGCTCAAGGCGCTGCAGCCCTCTGATCATGTAGTGCTCCTGGACGAGCGAGGCAGGTGGGGCGGCAGTTCGGACGGCAATGTCTTCAGCTGAGGGCCTGCTCCTGCTGCAGGGGGCCTCCTGCAATGCGTGGCCAAACGGCAGCGAGCCTCTGGGTTGCTGGCATGCTTGCAGGGATCTCTCAAGCGAGGACTTGGCAAAACTGCTGGCGCAGGTGGGACACTTGCAGCTGCCGAGCATCCTTGCTGCCACTGCTGCGTGGACTGGCCGTCACCGGCAGAGCTGCCCTGCTTTCCAACCACCACCTTGCAGGCATCTGATCAGAGCTGGCCATCCGTCGTTTTTTGCATAGGCGGACCTTTTGGCCACGCTCCGGCCGTCAGGGCGCGGGGCAACGACACAATTCGGTTGTCCAAGATGGTGCTGAACCATCAGGTGAGAAGTGCTTGCTGCCTGCCAGCATGTCGGCGGCCTGGTGCACCTCGGCAGCGGCACCAGCACGCAGGCGGCAGCGCAGTACTTTCATCCGGCATCCCTCTGTCCGATTACTTCCCAGGTGGCCAAGGTGGTGCTTCTAGAACAGCTGTACCGCGCATGGACGATACTTCGGGGCGAGCCGTACCATCACTGAGCTGGCACGAGCTGTAGTCGCCTGGCAACGCACCCCGCTCCCTGTATGACTCGAATTGCTGAACTTTCCTTAGTTTTTTTCGCTCAAGCTTGTCTGACATCCCACATCTAACAGCGCCCCAAGACCAGGCGGCTGTGCACTAGAAGACGCGTGACAGCAGGGCAAAGACAAGCCCAACGCCAGCCCCCATTGCCACTAGCTGGCCAAGACCGCTGGCTGCTGATCGTGCCTGCTGCGGTGCGGTGAACGGGCTGGCAGGCCGCGTCGACAGTCGGCCTTCTGGCCCAGGCCGCGGCTCTCCCACAGCTGTTGTTTCGCCCGTCGATTCGTTCCAGTAGTATGTCTGCCTGCGGGGGTTGAGCAGCCGGGCTTGCGATGGGGGAACCGCAGGCGTCAAGCTGTGCAACTGCTGGCTGTCCATAATTTCTTGGCTGCCGAGTCGAGTCCTGCATCAGCCAGCCTCACCCAGATTGCTGATGCACGACTTCGGTCCATTCAGAGCTGCCTGAGCGCGTGGGAACGAGGGGGCCGCGCGTGGCGGCGGGGGCGGCCTGTGCCTTTGTGCTTGGGGTTGCGTGGGTCGCAGGCCTTGGCCTCCCGCTGCCCGCCCTCCCTGCTAAGCCACGAGTGACGAGCAGCATGTGCTCTGCGGCACTCTGCAGTTGGCGACGCGCCATCACGCTCAAGAATGGGCGTTCAGCGAGTGCTGTGAGCAGGCATCCGTGTCGTCATTGGTCTGGATCGCAATCGCAGGCAAAGTTGAAGTGGAGTGTTGAAGGAGGCGCGCGCGCGAAATTGAGTTCTTCTGTTTCGTGCGTGCATGCGCATCGCGCATGTTCCCTCGTGCCGATCAACGAAGGCCGAACACGATCGCGATTTGAGTAAAGGTGCCAGCTGACATCTGCATGGGCTTGTGCCTGCAACGGGCGCTCGTCATCCTCCCACGCGCTAGCCGCACAGCCCTCAGTCGTCGCTCCTCCTTCACTCATTCCGCGGGTGCAAGCGTGCCTGCCGCCGGGTTCTCGCCTCCGCTCGGCTCGTGCCCCTACCACGCACCGAACTGCCCCCTCGACCACTCGATCCCCTGCGATGACGATCAGGGTGGTGCACCGAGTGCCGCGAATCGAAGAGGGTGTGCTGCTGGGTCCACCGTCTCTGAGCGCCGGCAAAGCGGCCGCCGTTCCGCAGTCGCTGCCCCTACTCTTTGACCTGGAGGGCTTTGAAGCCGAGCCAACCGCAGTTGATGATGTCACTGACAGCGCCACATGCACCCGGCAGGCAGTCACACGCCTCCTTCAGCCAAGCCTCGAGGAGCAGACGGTGAGCGGCCGTACCAGCTGATTTCTGACCTGTCGCTTTTCAACCGTTTCAAGCTGGCATCCCTTACCACCTGTGTGCCTCACCCTGTTTGCAGGTCCACTCCGCAGCTGTGATGGCGTTGCACGCAGGCGGAGACAGCCTGGAGGCAGTCGCCCAGGCTCTGGCTCGGCTGGGTTTCTCTGTCAAGCTCGCCAGTAGCGCCGGAGGCAGCCTGCACACCCTCAAGCACACCTTTATCACCGCCACTCGCAACACCACAGTGCACGGTGCGCATGGCAGCCTGCGCAACCGCAGATGCTGCAAGTTTCACATGCAATGTTGTGTCACTTGCGCTCCCTGCTTTGCACGCTCGGCTTGCGTGTCGCCCTTCTTGTCCCGCTCAAGCCTGACCTTCCAACCTTCCCTCCTCAACTGCTGCAGGCGAGCCGGCTGAGTGGATCATCGATCCCAGCTTTGCACAGGCCTTTGCAGTCGCCTCCCCCACGCCCCGCTACGCACACATCATGGCGGCAGTGCCCTCCCTGCTGGTGGCACCGCTGAGGCGCGTCATGCGTGTCGTGCTGCTTCTGGGCGCAGAGCTGGCCCGCTGCTTCGACAAGCAGGACTTGCCGCTGCCGCCGTGGCGCCACGCTGACGCCATCACGTCCAAGTATGATGCGGTCAGCTCGGTGCCTGTGCCAGCGTATGGCAGCAGCAGCAGCAGCGATGCGGTGGCGGCAGGAGCATCTGCCTCGCCTTCCGGCAACGCGGCACCTGCTGTCGCGGCGGCGCTGGCGCAGCGCAAGCTGCAGCGCACGCAGAAGCAGCTGGAGCGGGTGCAGATCCAGCTCGCTCGCATGGGTTTGCTGGAGCAGCAGACTGCTGCGGCGGCACCATCACCCGCCTCTGACGATGACGGCTCCTCGCCTCGCAGCGTGCTAGTTGGCGCTTCCTCGCGCATCGTAGGCTTCGGCGCTGCGAAGGTGCCATCCGACGAGTATGTTTGTTGTGGCTGGCGGCAATCTCGGTTCCGGGTCGCCAAGTGGCAGCAGCCCCAACAGCAGCGCCAGCAGCTCGGCTGCCAGCAGCAGGCCTGCAGCGCAGCCGCGTCCGCAGCGTGACGCGCACGCACCGGCTCGCCATGTGGGCTGGCCAGTTGCAAGCTTTGGCCCGGCGCTGGCGGCTTGAGTGTCGCCAGCACCCCTGTACTCTCGCTCTCGCAGTACAGCATGCATCCTCTTTTCGAAGTTCCCGAGTCAAAACCCCCACATCCAGCTCGGTGCACAACCACCGCTGCTTCTAGTTAGCTTTTCCACTTGCAAGCCAGAGCCCTAGCGTGCACTGCCTTCTACATAAACGCCTTGCAATTGTAACAACATAGCAACACATGCGTGCCACACCACAGAAGGTCTGAGAGCAGCGGCATCACGTTGCTAGATTATCACATTCTGCTGCCCGCACATCTGCATGCATGCCAGTGGGCTCATGGTTATTGGTGAAATCTTGAGCCGACAGGTACCAACAGCCGGCGCGGTGAGGCTGAGGGCTTGCAGCCTGCCAAGGCCGCGCTGGAGGCTGCGCAGTGAAAGCCATGCAGGGAGTGCGCATACTGGGAAGGAAAGGCGGCTCTCGCGATGTGCCCCCCAAAATGTGCCCCCTGTGGGCAAAGGCTCAGAATTCAGTTCGTCGCATCGCTGTTTTGTGTTGAATTGCAACCCAGGACTCCTCGCGCGCAACGCTGATCGCGCTGAGTAGTACAGCGCACGTGGAGCTGGGTCGCCCTGGTTCCCCTCAACAGGCGCCTCCTTGCGCGAGGAGCCATGACGAGGGCGAGCGGCGTGCCCTGCTGCATCGAGGAAGACGGCTTTCACTGGGAGCCAACACAACAGGGCGGGGCACTCGAAGGCGCCGAGGGCGCTAGGTCAACGACACCGCCGACCCCCACAGGCTTCAGCTTGGACAAGGTGGTGCACCACCTCTCTCCAGACGCCCTGTTTCCCATGGAGGGCTTTGAAGAGAGCGACGTGGAAGAGGAAGGGCAGCGGCCGCTGGCGTTGCCTCAAGCTGCGCTCCGCTCCCGCCTGAACCCTTGCGCCCCTGCGTTTGAGCCCACTCCCAACCCGGAGGCAGCAGTCGCCGCCTTCCTGCAGGCACCAGAGGACCAACCAGTGAGTGGCGGGCAGACTGCGGCGCACACAGCATGTCTTTTTTGTGCACTGCACGCCTGTGCCATGTGACCGTCTGTTTCATCTCCAGTCCTGGATGATCCGCTCACACCAGTTGGCCTCCTCGTGCCCTTGCAGGTCCACTCTGCCGTGTCAAAGGCGCTACAGGACAGCGGTGGCAGCTTGCAGGCCGTTGCGCACATGCTGGCACGAATGGGCTTTGCAGTTCGGCTGCACACCAGCAAGGGGGGAAACCTCGATCGCCTCAGGCACACCTACCTCACAGCTGCTCGCAACACTTCCAGCGGTCAGTCTGCGCAGCACATCCACGGGCCGCAGTGCTGGTGCAAGCGTGCACAACTGCACACGGCTCGCCCAGCTCTGACCTGAAGTGTGCCGGCACGCACCACATCACGCCTCACCACTGTCCCGTCTCCTCCTCACTGCAGGCGAGCCGGCTGAGTGGATCATCGATCCCAGCTTTGCACAGGCCTTTGCAGTCGCCTGCCCCACGCCGCGCTACGCACACATCATGGCGGCAGTGCCCTCCCTGCTGGTGGCACCGCTGCCGCGCCTGGTGCGCGGCCTGCTGCTGTTGGGCGCAGAGCTGGCGCGCTGCTTTCAGGAGAGAGGTGTGCCTCTGCCACCCTGGCGCCGCGTAAACGCCATGGCAACCCGATATGAGACTGTCAGCGCTGTGACGGTGCACCGAGCGCCGGATGCTGAGCAGTGCAGCAAGGAGCAGTGCGAAAGGCAGCAGCAGCAGCGTCCGCAGCAGCAGCAGTCTCCGACATCCATCTGCGGCGCCTCTTCCTGTGACAGCTCCGCAACAAGCTGATTCAGCCAATCTATTCACAAAACGAATGAAGACATCCGTCTTGACATCCTGCCGTAGTCTTGCTGCCACTCAAATCTCATCTTTGATTCTGACCAATCCTTGCTGGCCTTGCGCCTTGCTCCTTCTGCGCACTTCCATGTATCCTCCGTTTTATCGCTCCCGTGCCCTACACACATGCTGTAGCGCACCTCTGTGCCCACCCTGCTGAAATGTCCCATCATTGTTGTATTTTTGTAAGCCTTGCGATGTCATTTGCCGCTGGCTGTCTTCATGTCGGTGCTGGGAATTTGATTTGCAGTCTGCGGGCCTTGCCTTCACGCGTTTGTAGGCCATACGCGTTGCGCCATGAGTTCTCCCGATGCGCTGCGGCTCTCTCGCCTCGACAGGCTGATCGGGCAGCTGGGCGAGCACCAGCTGAGCATCCGGCAGCAGGCACGTGGTTTGAAATCCTGTAGTTTATAGCCGCGAGCAGCGTTACGCCGAAACAGGCCTGTGAGTTGCCATCCATTCGAGCGACTCGCTGCAGGGCACCTCTGTGACGGATCTGGACGACAGGCTGAGGGGCTTGGAAACGAGAGTTGAGCAAGATATGCAGGCGCTCTGGCCTTTGCGCGTGAGTGGGCCACCGCCGCCAATTCCGCCGCCGTGCTGTTTCAGCTGCGTGCATCGCCTGCACTTTGCCTGCCCGGTTACAGCCTACTCTGCGGCCCTTTGCAGGAAGTAGACGTGAATGGCGAGCTCACCGCTGCTCGTGCGTCGATTGACAAGCTTGCAAAGCAGCTTGCTCTGTTGAGCAGGGACCAAGAGGTGCGTGGCAGGACATCGATTACACCTGCATCTCCCGACTATGATTGGCTTCATGGACCATGGCTGTGTACTGCATTGCGATCCACAAAGTATGACGCCTTCATCCCTTTACAGGAGGGCCGCATCCAAGCAGAAAAGCGTCTGCAGCAAGTGGAGACGCGGCAGGCCGAAGTGGAGCGCCAACTGGCAGCGCTGGTGGCCGCTGCAGATGCGACTGCAGCCGAATCAGCAGGCGCAGTGGAGGAGCTGCGACACGCTACCAAGGGCATGCTGTCGGAGGTCATTGGTCGTATCGCAGATCAGTTTGATGCCCTGCAGGCAGCATTGGAAGAGGCGATTGGCACTCGGGCGGCGGAGGCAGAGGACCGAGCTGCTGCTGCGGAGGCGGTGCAGCACAGCCTGGATGCGCAGCGTGAATGGCTGCAACAACGCGTTGACAGCCTGCAGCAGCAGCTGGAGGAGCGACTGGAGGCTGGCAGCACGGCCTCTGCGGCAGCAATGGAGCAGCAGCAGCAGCGGGTGCAGGAGCAGCTGGGGGCGGTGCAGGCGGCCGTGCAGCGAGATTCTGCTGAGCTGCGGGCTGGTCTGGAGGCCACGCGACAGCAGCTAGATGAGGCGCAGCAACGGCAGGAAGAGCAAGCTGAGCACATTGAAAACCATGCCGCGCAGCTAGTTGCAGCGACGGAGGCGCGGCAGCAGGCAGCTGCGGCCTTGGAACAGAGCAGCAGCGAGGCAGCGAGACAAGCAGCAGAGGCGTCAGCGGCAGTGCAGCAGCAGCTGAGTGCGCTTGCAGATGAGCAGGCGGCGGCGGCCTCGCGGCAGACTGGCGCCGAGGGGCTGCTGCGGCAGGCACTGAATGTGTGGCAGCGGGGAGTGGAGGACCAGTTTGCTGGCTTGGAGGCACGGCTGGCTCAAAAGGTGACAGCAGCAGCAGATGCGCAGGAGCAGCTGGCGGCGCGGTTTGAGGAGTACAAAGGCTATGTGAAGCGGCTGCGCAGGCAGCTGGCTGGTGTCCAGACTGAGCAAGGTGAGCCTGGTGTGCAGTTTGATGTCCCGCAGCAGTATGCAGGGGTGCAGCTGCGTTTTTCCAGCCGTCATCAGTCAGTCTGGGCTGCCCAACATGCCAGCCGGTCGATGGCGTGCTTTTGCTTGAGTTGTTTCGCTGCTGGAGCTGTTTTGCCTGCTTCTGCTTGCCTGCAAAAAGGCGGGTGGTCTCATGCCGCACTGCCGCCGTTAGTCCGGCCTTGCAGACGCCAGCAACGCACGCATCTGCGCAGTGAGGCAGAGCTTTGGAGGCACAACCAACAAGATGGATCGCGTACACGCAGAGGCGTCTGCACTAGGGGAGGAGTTGCTCTGCGCTACTGCTGCGGCAGCGGCGACGGGCAAGATACTCCGCAGCGTGGCACCAAACGTGCTGTGAACAGCGCCAGCTGTGAGGAAAGCCCAGTGGCGCTCTCATGCCAGTGTATCGCGCTCATGCACCATTTGATAACCAACATCAATGACTGACTGCTGGGCTAATGACTCTTGACCACCATACACTAATCATGCACTGACTGACTGACTGTGACGCTTGCCTTCAAGCGCTGTGTGTCATTGTGCTTTCTTTCACTGGGTCGGTGTTTCTTGTTTCAACCATGTGTCAAAGCAAGGCCAGCTCCCACAGCTCGACATATTCGCTGCGAGGCGCCTCACAAATGGTTAGTGGAATGCTCTCCACATCCACCCGCCACCCAATTAAAGGAAGGGGCACGCCAGTGCCACCCGCTGCTGCTGTTGCTGTTGTCCCTCCCGCCCTCATTGCCGCTCCTCCTGTTCCCGCTGCTGCTGATTCTGCTGCCGCTATCGCTGCTGCTGCTTCCCCTCCTGCTCTTCCTCTCGCTGCTCTTCCCGCTGCCTGTGGAGGCTGTACCTCCTTGAACAGGCTGCGCCAGTACTCATAAGCGGGCGCGCGTGCCTCCATCTCAGTCAAAGTGAAAACTATTCGCCGCTCCAGCGCCACCAGCAGGCGGGGCGGGCGGCCACTCGCATGCCGCGCATACCGCATCAGCAGCACCGCGGTTTGCATGAACGCATCTGTCAATCGATCGTCATAAACGCAGTCGGCAGCCAGCAGCACATCCAGCCGTCGCAGCGCCGCCAAGTCGGCTTCCGTCCACTTGCACCAGCTGGCACCGCTGCCGCCTGGGCTGGCTGGTGGTTGCGCTGCTCTCCCGCAGCTGTCTTCCAAATCCAGCACCTGGCGCCTGTCGCCTGCTGGCTCCTGTTTCAGCCAATCTGGCGGGTCAAGCCAGTCGAGCTGCCGCACGTGCACCGTTGCTGCAATGCCCTGCTGGTTAATGGCGGCGTTCTGCTGTGTGTTGGCCAGCACCTCAGCGCCCACATCTGCACAAGACGGGGAACCCTCCGGCAGTGATGGGGCACTGCAGGCAGCTGAAATCAAGCTGCTTCATTCCTGCTCTGTATCTTCTAAAGCCCGTCTACGTCGTGCAGCCGAGCTGCATCCAGCCGCCATGCCCAACTCACCGGTAAGAAACACTAGCCTTGCTAATTTTGCCAGCACCAACCCCGCCAGCCCTGGGCCGGCGCCTAATTCTAAGACAGAGCAGCCTGCAAGCCAGGGCGATGTGCCCGGGTGCAGCATATAGTCTGCAAGCAGCAGCGCACCACGCCACACCTGCAAGCCAACGTGGCTGAGGGGTGTGGCCATCGAGTGCTGTATTCGGATCAGTTCAGTGCCATCCATGGTCCTGAAACGTGAGGTGAGAATGCCGGCATCCTCCGGTGGCCACAGGCACTCCTGGTGCACCTCGCTCAACACCAGATCCTCTTCCTCTTTCCCTTTTCCTGCCGCCTGTAAATGGAGGTGCAGTGGTGTGAGTGGCGGCTGGATCCGGCGATTGGCGGTGGCGTAGGGGCAGTGTGCAGCTGCACGTGAGCCTGCTTGCTAAAGAGGTTTCTTACCTCCGGTTGTGGCCTGCGCCTCTGCAAAACCAGGTCGCCGTCTGCATCGATGTGGGGCTGCATCTCGTGATGGCAGTGCAGTGTCAATCACATGAGTGGGGCTCGGCACAGGCTGCAGCGTAGCTGCTGAGCAGTAAGTTCAGCAGTACGCTGCGGCGAAAATCGCACAAGACTTTCTGGCCGTGATACGTGCATCCCGGCATCGGCGTGGCAGCATCTCGATTGCCGCTGCCCCAGTCAACGTGGGTGTTGTGGTTGGTGCTCCGCTCGCAGCCCTGGGCGGCAGGGAACAGCGCTATGGGGTCCACGCCAGTCACCACACCTGCCTGTCGACCGCAAGCACGCTGGCGACCACCTCGGCTGTCGCCTATCACAGCGAGAGCGCTTTGCAGACGCATCCAGCGGTGAGGGCATGCTGCCAGCAATGCAATGACAATCTTCGCCTCCACCCTGACGCCACTGCAACCGCCGCCGCCCGCGTTGCCGTCGGCACCCCCTGATATGGTCCATCCCAAGCCTGTGCAGGCAGAGACACTGGCAAACAGCGTGCAGCGCTGCGGGGGCGCAGCAGGATGCAGCGCAGGGCGGCTGGGGCACAGTGTATCGACCCGGCAAGACCGACATCACTGATGCCAACTTCCCTGTGGATGGCGAGGGCAGGACGTACCACCTAGGTACAAAACGCGGCGAGGTGGCCAACCGCATCCTGTCTGTGGGCTCAGAGAAGCGGGCCCTCATGCTGGCAGAGTACTTGGAGCCAGCTGTGCCTGGCCAGGGCCTGTTCATGTTGGAGAGCAGCCGCGGTTTCCTGACCATCACAGGTGCGTGGAATCGGTGCATCACTCACATGCAGTCACCGTGTGCCAGAGCTTTAATGCACCAGGCGACCAGCGTGCTGCACCCCTGTGCGTTCATGTCCAACAGAGTGCGGCGCTGTGTGGCTGTCCCCATACTCTGCAGGGCGGTATCATGGCACCCCTCTCTCCATCATAGTCACTCACATGGGCATGGCGAATGCCGACTTTGTGGTTAGAGAAAACAGGGCAGTTGTGGAGGGGGAGATGGCGATCGTGCGGTTGGGCACCTGTGGTGCACTGCAGCCCCCCGCACGCCTGGGCTCCTTTGTTGTGGCGGACCCTGGAGCGATGCTGATCAGACGCAACCCAGATGCGTTCGGTTTGGAGGGTGAGCAGAGCGACGTGCCACCCTACACCTTCAGCCGCCCCATCCCCTCAGACACGGCGCTGTCACAAGCGTTGCAGCATGAAGCAGCCCTGCTGTTGGGCCCAGAAGGCGTGTGCTGCGGCCTTAACGCCACAGCGGACTCGTTCTACTCAAGCCAGGGGCGCAGCACAGCGTGGTTTGACGACCGGAACGAGTCGCTGCTGGCAGACCTCCTGTGCTGCTACCCAGAAGCTGTCACCCTGGAGATGGAGACTGCCATGCTGCTGGACCTGGCGCGGTGCAGCCGTGGCAGCATCCGCGCCGCAGCAGGCGTCATAGCGCTGGCAGACCGCACCAGCAACGACTTTTTGGGGGCAGATCGGACACAGCAGCTGGAGCGCGCGGCAGGGCAGGCGTGCCTGGCTGCGCTGGCGCACACGCAGCTGGACGACACCTGGGGGCCGCACCACAATGGAAGCACTCCCGTTTGGCTGCTCTGACGCTCTACATGTCTAGTTCAGCACTCTTGACCCTTTCTGGCACTGTTTGTCACATATCTTCTTCCTTACAACAAATTGCTCATTTTATTCAGCCTAAAGCGGTTCACGCGCTTGCTCAAGCCTTAAAACATCGCCAAACAACGGCAAAAGGGCTGAAAAGGAATATCAATGACAGAGGGAATGCGCATTGACGCATAAGGATAGCACGGGTCACCGCCATCGCCACACATCTGGCATGCAGTTGTGTTGAGAGGCCATTGGTATATACGAGTCGGATCGGTGGCGGGGCAGCCAATGTGGTGCCGTTGCTCACAGGCTGGGTGCAGGCCCAGCGGATCAGGCTCATGCGGCGTTGCTGGGTGACAGCACGAGGGGCTCTCCCTCCCACTTGGCGCCGAGCTCAGACAGCTTCAGGTGTGACTGCACGTAGTCCTTGAAGAAGGCATCCTGGTCCTCTGCATACTTCTCGGCATGGGGCCTGAAACCCTCATCCTCAAAGATGGCGGCATCGGTCGGCAGCACCAGCAGCTCCTCGTCGATCTGCTCCTTGATGTCCTTGAAGTAACGGTCTGCGGTACACAGTGAATTGAGGAAGCAGTACACAGCAATGCAGGCTGCGGTCAGCCACACGCACTGGTGAGGGGCCAACATCACAGCTTTGAAGTCGCACCACCAGGCCTGGTGCTGACACCAGGCACCACATTGCAAGGGCGACAGGCCAGCAACCGCACAGCAGCAAGCAGGAAGCGGCATGCATTGACTAGTCAGCACTGCAGGCATGGCAGCGTCTGCGAGTGTCACTCACTGTCAAACTTGAGCCACTCCACAGTCCAAGAGGAGCCTCCAGGTGATCCGGGCCCGTTCTTGGTGTACTTGGTGTGCTCCTTGCCAAAGCCGCTGCAGAAGTTGGTAAAGAGCGGTGAAGGGTGGTAGGAAAGGTTATGCAAGGCAAAAGTGTTTGTGGCTGGTCAGTGTGCCAGAGCAACACTGCATGCATCAGCATGCATCCACCTTCACTGACAGGCTCAGGCTCAGGTGCGGCGTGCTCCACCCAGCAGAGGGCACAGAAAGAGGCACCCCGGCAAGGGCAACAAGCTGACCTGCGCTCAGGGCGTGCGCGGCCGACAGTGTGTGCGCCGCTCAGCACCACAATGTCCTTGTCTGTCAGACCCATGCGGTAGAAGGTGTTGCGCAGGTGCTGTGCAGGCGTGGGTGCGCCGTCGGGGAAGGGCGCCCCCGCGGCAGGCAGGCGGCCGTCAGGCGTGCAGTCCTCCTTGGTGTTGGCGTCCTTGCGGCCCAGGCGTAGAGGGATGAAGGGGCCGCCGCACGCTTCAATGGACACGGCACTTGCCAGCTGCAGGGGGTGCAGGCCAGGCAGCATGCGTCAGGGAGGGCGGCTACCTTTTCGGAGGTTGATCAGCGCAGCACCCTTGGCTTCAGCCTCCACTGGCAAGGGACAGGTGGGATGGCCCGGTCTGTGTATGTGGCATGGAGCTGTCAGGCCGCACGCAAGCTGACATGCAACACAAGGAGGCGTGCCGCAGCAGCAGCTCTCATCTCACCTGGAACAGATCTGCCCAGCTGATCTCGGGGAATTCATCCTTCACATGCTTCACAAGGTCATAGGCAAGGGACAGGCCAGCGTTGCAGCCGTGAGTCATCTCCTCCTTGAAGCGAATAGAGCCAGTGGTACCACCACACAGCGGCCACCCATGCTCCTTGTCCGCCTCAACACTGTACGTGCCGGCATCGTGCCATCCCAGGCGGATCAGCACTGGCTGCAGCGAAGAGGACCAGGGGTAAAAGTAGGCTTGCTCAGTCTGGGCGGGGCGGCGGCGGCGGTGGGCGATATCGGCCAAACCCTCCACGAAGCACCAGCGCACACGGCTCATCAGGCCGATCTGGCCAATATGCATTACAACAGCATCGCAGCAGCACCGATGTGCACCAACAGAGCCGCGGCATTCCGCGGGGCTCACTTGACAGTTCTTCTCCTTGATCGTCTTCCTCAGGCACTCGCGGGCGCCGTTGACGGTTTCCAGGGACGGCGCCATGGCGCAGACACGCAGTGCCGATCGACGAAGAGCTCGTGAGGCGGGCCGGGTGAAAACAACTGTGCTGGGGCGGGAGAGGATGGCTTGCGACATCGAAAGTGGAAGTGCAAATTGTATGCTGCGGGCTGGGCATCCATGGTGTGGCACCCCGCTACGATGCGCCATGCGGGCATCGAAAATGCCGGCTTAAATTCCGGAAGAATTGATCCACAAATGTCATGCTCAACTGTGTTGCACCTGGTCCCGTATTAATTGGCAGTGCTACAGGTTCAGGAGTCTAGGAATGAGAAGCAGGAAGAGCAAAAGCAGCGTCGGGGCGTCGATTATCTCATCCTGGCGTCATCTTCGCATGCATGTGCGAAGGCTGGCTGCATTCAGCAAGGTTACAGGGTCACGCCGCCACAGCCGCCTCCTCCTTCATGTATTCAATGAACTGCTCAAAGGCGACATCGCTGTCGTGGGGCCCAGGGGAGGCCTCTGGGTGGCTCTGCACCGTCATGGCCCGCAGGCCGGGGTGCACCATGCCGGCGCAGGTGCCGTCGTTGAGGTTGATGAGCGAGATCTCCACCTCCTTTGGCAGCGATGCGGGGTCCACCGCGAAGTTGTGGTTCTGCGCGCTGATCTCGATGCGGCCTGCAGTTCGGTCATTCATTCATTGAGTGCTCCGCTGAGTTGTGTGCGGTTGATCGTGTGAGTTGTGTGCAGTTGGAGGGTGCAGGGTGCGGAATCGGTGTGTTGCAGTGCGCAAAGCACATGAGGGAATGTGGCAAGGCAAGGCCGGCTGACCAAGCACAAGCAACAGCACCACAGCAGCAGGAGGGCTGGCGGCACGTGCTCTCTAGGGCACAGCTGGGTCGCCGGCAAGAGGAGCAGAAGAAGGAGCAGCTCACCTGTGGGTGTGTGCCGCAGGGGGTGGTTGCCGCCGTGGTGGCCAAAGGGCAACTTGAAGGTGGTGCCGCCAAAGGCTTGGCCCAGCACCTGGTGGCCCATGCAGATGCCAAACACAGGCTTCTTGCCCAGGATTTGCTTTGCGATGTCAACAGCGTACGGCACCGCAGACGGGTCGCCCTGCAAAGAATGGGACGCAGGAGGGGCACAGCCTGGTGATGCAGCTGCCAGCTGGTGAAGCAGGCGTGAGCGCGAGTCCTCCTCTTCGCAGCATCACTGCCACTCACTGCTACACTCCATGTGTGGCCCCAACCTGCCTGCCACCCTCATACCCCAACCCGTCGACCCTGCTCTTTGGGCCTGGGCACGAATCCAACGACTCAATCACAACTGCTGTGCCACGCTTGCAGCCCAGCGCTCCTGAAAGGTCCACAGCCTCAGGCCCACAATCTCTCACCCTTGAAAGCCGTTCAACCCCACAGCTGCCCCCTCATCCCCCCAATGTCACCCCTGACCCCTTACCGGTCCGTTTGAGAAGAAGACACCGTCAGGGTTCATAGCCAGCACCTTGTCAGCTGGGTAGTCGGCAGGCACCACGGTCACCTCACAGCCAAAGGAGGTGAGGCGGCGCAGGATGTTGCGCTTGATGCCGTAGTCGTACGCAACAACCTTGAGCTTGCGGGCGCCGTTGGCGGGGCCCATGGCTGCGGGGCCAACAAGGGGCGCGCAAAGAAAGGCAGGAGTGGGAAAGGGACGGCAGGTGTGAGGGGCGCGCTGGTACGGCCAAGGCCTACATGGGCAAGCCCCTCGGGCAAGCCCCTCAGGCAGGCAGGCAGGCAGGCAGGCAGGCAGGCAGGCCACACCCCTGAAGCAACCCACCTGCGGGCGCAAACTCCCACTCCTGCTCGGTGGAGTCCTTCCACTCGTACGGCTCGCTGCAGGTCACCTCCTTGATCAGGTCCTTGCCCACAATGGTCCAGCTCTTGGTCATCTCAACAAGCTTGTCGTCTGCGGTGCAAGGAGGAGGTATCAGGGGAGATGAACGAGCGGCATACAAGGATCGATACCGCGGCAGACAGCCAGCAACAGCTGGCTGGCGTGCATGTGAGGATGATGGCAGCAAGCCACAGTGATGCAGCGACTGACTGCAACCTGCCGAAATGCAGCGAGCCCTGCCATGGCTCAATATCAGCAGGCAACCAGGGAGCTCCTCACCGGAGATGGAGGCATCGGTGCAGATGACGCCGTTGAGGCATCCATCCACGCGCAGGCGGCGAGTGATGGCGCGGGTGTCCACACCGGCAATGCCCATGACCTGCGGGCACAGAGGGCGGCAGCAATGGCGCCACAAAGGGTGGGCAGACTCGTCGGCACACGGCGATGCACCACCTGCAACCTGCCACAGTGCTGCATGCCCCGACTGCGCGCCTAGCCACCGCCAGCTGTGGACCATGCTGCCGCAGTATGCCAGCACAGCGTGTCGGCCTGAGCAGCTGCACCGCTGCACTCTGTACCACGCCCGTCACTTGCTCTACCTTTTGCTTCTTCAGGTATTCGTCGAGTGAGATGTTTGACCTGTAGTTTGAGACCTTGATTGACAGGTCCCGCACTATCACACCGCCCAGGTGCACCTCTCCAGACTCCATGTCCTCTGGGGGGGGGTGGGAGCGAGTGTGGGCAACAGGTGGCTTAGGGACATGGTTGCGAGGCTTGCAGCAGGCAGGGCAGTGATGCTGGGAAGGGTGAGGGAGTTGCAGGAATGTTCAGGGAGACAGGGGAGGCTGGACGGGAGGGAGGGGCCCCCACTGCTGCTGGGCCGGCTGTTGGCCCGGCTGCTGCCCCGCTCTGCGCACCTGGGTTGATGCCCACGTTGCCAATGTGTGGGTAGGTGAAGACCACAAACTGTCCTTTGTATGAAGGGTCGGTGAGGATCTCCTGGTAGCCAGTCAGCGAGGTGTTGAACACAACCTCACCCACTGCACGGCACACAAACAAACACAAACAGCCAGTAATGTAGACAGGACCCTGGGTCGCAGGATTGGGATCGAGGCAGTGCACGAGCAGCAGCAGCACAAGGTACAGCACACAAGTGAACAAGGGTAGGCAAGGAGAAGATCGAGCAGTAGCCCTTCACTCGAGTCGCTCTGAGCGGCTTTACGCCGGCAAGCATTGCAACAGCCGCCGCAACAGCAGCATTGACAAGGCGGCAGGCGGTGTTGTAACAGCAAGGGCATGCTCACCTGATGTGCCGGTGTGGCCAAAGGCTGTGCCGTGCCACACAGACCCATCCTCCAACACTAGTCTGCAGGGACAAAGTGCACCGAAACGGGTGGCGGCAGGAACGGCGGCAGGTGGTTTGGTGCCCAAACGCCCGATGGCTGCCTCGCTGGGTGTAATCCAGCCTCACCGTGCTGCTGGTGTGTCTGCCCAGGGCGCTGCTGTAGCATACACCGTGGTAGCATGGCGCGCCCTGCGGTTCTGCTTGCACCGATACAGGCGCTGTGCGGGGTGGGAACAGGTTGTCAGGCTGGTGCCGGTGAAGCTGGGCCGCAGCGGGGCAGGGCAGGCTTGCTGCCGGGCGGCAGTGAAATGCCCTAGCGCAGCAACGGCGCTCATCGAGGCTGCCGCCATGATGTATCAGCAGCAACACAATTCCTGACGCCGATGCGGATGCCGATCGAGCCTGAAAACGTGCAGTTTGCGCCGCCAATCCGCAAGAGGAAAACGCCCCACGACAGGTGGGCTGATCGATCGAGCTCAGCCCAGCCCAATCGACCGCGACCTCAGCTGCAGCGAGCAGCCGGGTTGCTTTGCAGCCAATTGAGAGCCCCAAGCGCAGTGGTAAGGGGCACTGCTTCTGCGCTCAATCACTGGCTCCTGCTGTTGCTGCCAGACCGTGCTGGCCGTCAAGCGCCGCGCTTCGGCAAGTATCATCTGGCCTGACCCGCTCGCCTGCCTCTTCACAACCCTTTGCTGCTACCTCAGGGCATCGCACAGAATCCAAAGCAGGCGCTGTTGACAGCCCATGCGGCAGAAGCTGCCGCGCTTCGGCGCCCGCCTCCTGCGAGGATGGGCGGCGGCAGAGCAGGCTGCGGTTCCGCGAGCAGCTGCACTGCAGGGCAGCCGTGCGCTGAGCATCCTGGTGACGAGCCCTAGAACCAGCAGCAGCACGCTGCCGCGCATGCAGCAGCACAGCGCACTGATGAGCCTGCAGTCGCTGCGGCAGTTTGCCGCTGCTGCCGACCTGCCAGCACACCAGGAGATGGCAATGCCTGCACTCAGCCCAACTATGTCATTTGGCAGCATCGTGTCTTGGAAGAAGAAAGAAGGAGACGAGGTGGCCCCAGGAGACATCCTGTGTGACGTTGAGACAGACAAGGTGCGCCTGCGGGGAGGGAGGTTGCCCGTGGCACCATTCACCCTGCCGGCCAGTTGCTATGCTGTGTTGCCCGACTGCCTTCCCTCCACCTCACTTTTTTGGGTGCCTGCCTCTGCTGGGATCACGCCTTGCAGGCCACGATTGAGTGGGAGGCTCAGGAGGAGGGCTTCATCGCCAAGATCCTGGCACCTGATGGCTCACGCGACATTCCAGTGGGCACAGCAGTGGCCCTGCTGGTGGAGGAGGAGGGGGATGTGGCAGCCTTTGCGGACTACACTCCCGGCGCAGCCAAGCCCGCAGCCGCAGAGCCCGCGGCGCCCAAGGAGGCCGCGCCGGCCAGTGGCGGCGGCGGCGGTGGAGGGGGCGGCGGCGGGGGTGGCGGCGGCGGCTCCTTCCCCTCTCACACCGTGCTGTCCATGCCGTCGCTGAGCCCCACCATGAACAGCGGCAACATCATTGAGTGGAAGATGAGGGAGGGGCAGGAGGTGTCGGCTGGAGACATCCTGGCGGAGGTGGAAACCGACAAGGTGTGGACCCCTTGGGTGTGGGCTGGAGCAGGCTGGCTGGGGGACGTGGCTGTTTTGGGGGGGGAGGCGCGACACACATTGCCGTGTGGTTGTGTGCTGTTGCATGGTCTGGTCTGCACCTTCGCAGCTGCTTGATGCTTGCAGCAGCACGGCGGGCAACAGAACACATCCCCGCAGGCGGCGGTGTTGGGTGCCCGCGGCTCAAGGCTGGCACTGCATCGGTGCTGCATGCCCTGCACGCCTCCCTCCTCCCGTCCACCCTGCCTGCCTGTGCTGGCGCAACTTTTGCAGGCCAGCATCGAGTGGGAGTCTCAGGATGATGGCTTCATTGCGAAGATAATGGTACCAAACGGCACAAATGGCATTGAGGTTGGCACACCTGTGCTGGTCATCGCAGACAGCGCAGATGCGGTGCCCGCATTCGCTTCCTTCACCGCCGCCGACGCAGGCGGAGCCTCCGCGCTGCCGGCAGAGGCAGCGCCGCCAGCAGCAGAGCCCGCAGCAGCAGCAGCGCCCGCGGCGTCCAAGCAGCCCGCGGCTGCGGCGCCGCGACCAACGCAGCAGGCTGCCGGCAGTCGTGTGGTGGCCTCTCCGCTAGCTAAGAAGCAGGCAGCTGAGGCGGGGGTGAGCCTTGCCGGCGTGCCCGGCAGCGGCCCGCACGGCCGCATCGTTGCAGCCGATGTGCAGCAGCTGATAGCATCGGGCGGCGGCGGTGCGCAAGCTGCAGCAGAGGCTGGTGCAGGCGGCGGCGCTGCTGCTGCTGCTGACGCCTACCAGTCGTTCACAGACGTACCCAACAGCCAGATCAGGAAGATCACTGCACGCCGGCTGCTGGAGAGCAAGCAGCAGATCCCGCACTACTACCTCACCATCACCGCCCGCGTGGACGCGCTGCAGCAGTTCAGGCGCGTGCGCGGCGCTGCCTGCCTGCTAGCCGTGGCTGCCGTGGTTCTCAGTAACCCCTGATGGCTGTGCTGTGCTGTGCTGTGCTGGCAGTGAGACTAGCAGCTCAGCAACCACGCATCTGCCGCATGTGTGCTGACTCGTCAACTGTGCTTTCCTTCCTTCATGCAGGCAGCAGCTGAACGAAACCCTGGCAGCCACCTCGGGCGGCAAGCTGTCGCTGAACGACTTTGTTGTCAAGGTGTGGCTCCAGAGTGTGTGTGTGGGGGGGGGGGTGGGGGGTGGTGGGGGGGGGGGTGGGAGGCGACGGGCAGATACTTGAGCGGCAGTCAGGCGCGACTGCAGGTTTCTTCTGCTTTTGGCTGGAAGCTTCGACTGATGTTTCTGTTTCCGACGGTTTCAAGTGATGCTGTGAGCACCCATGGTCGTGCTTGGGCACGCTGGCGATGGCCCCAACAAGCCCATCGTGCCGCTGCACTGCTGCCTGCAGGCGTCTGCGCTGGCACTGCGCAAGGTGCCTGAAGTGAACGCCAGCTGGTTTCCAGAGTTCATCCGGCAGTACCACTCCGTGGATTGCAGCGTAGCGGTGCAGGTGGGTGGCCAGCGACACACTGGGTGGGGCACAAAGACGGTGCGCTGCATGTGGTGTTTGTTGTTGTGATTGATAGCAGCAGCAACGTAGCAAGGATATGTGACTAGGTGATTTGTTCTGCGCTGGTTACCTTCGCATTGACGGCGGCGCCTGCTGGCTTGTGTGGTCAATCCTTTCCAACTCCGCAGACCCCTACGGGCCTGATGGTTCCCATCGTGAAGGATGCCGACAAGAAGGGGCTGGCAGCCATCGCAGCAGAGGTCAAGGAGCTGGCGGGCAGGGTGAGGCGGGCTGGCGCACTGACTGCTCGACGGCATGATTCTCTGAAGCACTGAGGCGCTGTGCAATATGCCGTTGGCATCACATCATGAGCATCAACAGCCCTGCTGTCTTGTTTGGGTTTGCGTGGGGGGGCCTGAGTTGTTGTGATGGGCCGGACGTTGTTGGCTCACCGTCGGTGCCTCGCTCCCCCTCCCCTCCCGCTGTGCAGGCCAAGGAGGGCAAGCTGCGGCCCGAGGAGTTCAGTGGCGGCACCTTCACCATCTCAAACCTCGGCATGTTTGGCATCTCCCAGTTTGCCGCCATCATCAACCCGCCGCAGGTGGGTGGCCTGCAGCGGGGAGTTTTGGCCCACAGCAGCACGGGGGCCTGGCTGTGTGGTGCGCGGCTGACACCAGCTGCCGAGACCAGGCGTGGCCCTTGTTCCTGCCCTGAACCCTGACGCCCGCCCTCCTTGCCTGTCGTCTGTGCAGGCCTGCATCCTGGCTGTGGGCACCACTGAGAGCCGTGTGGTGCCTGCGCCGGGGGGTGGCGGCTTCCAGGAGGCCACCTACCTCACCTGCACCCTCAGCTGCGACCACCGGGTGGTTGACGGCGCTGTGGGGGCGCAGTGGCTGTCCGCCTTCAAGTCGTACCTGGAGAACCCGGCCACCATGCTGCTCTAGGTTTGCGGTACAGCTGCGATACAGCCCTATTGCAGATGTTGACTGCACCATGCTGCCCCCTGGTGTGCGGGTTGTCTTGGGCTTCATGGGGTCCCTCTCTCTCGCTCTCTCCTGCTGTCCAAGCTGTTTGGTTCCTGCTCCTGTTCGTTCCTGCGTCTTTTGCCCTGAGAACTGCATCGCTGCCGGCGTGCTTTGTGGTATGCTACCGCCCAGCCGTCCGCAGTGTAAAGCGAATCGTGTTGCATGAAATCAAGTGCAGAGAATTGCAACACATCAAAAGGCGGCGGCAATAGGGCTACGTCCTTCACCGGTTACCTTCGATAGGCCGGCAGGTGTCTAGCGAAATTGTCAGCTGCTGCAGCACGCTGCCGCCCTGTGGCGCCTCTGCCCCCCGTATCTGCATGCTCAGCTGCCGCTTGCCCCAGTCAAATTCAAGCATCCCAAACGCCGGCAGGCTCACGAAGCCGCAGTCACCCTGGACCCGCAACCCGCTGCGCTCGCGGCGGTAGCCGGTGCACTCTGCTGCTGGCCGCGCTGTGGAGTTGGTCATGCCGCTGGCCATCACCTGAAGCAGGGGAGGTGGGTAAAGAGATGATGGTTGGTAACACACACAAACACACACACACACACACACACACACACACACACACGCACCGGGTTCATATATGAGTGGCTGACGCTGACCTTACCATCAAGACCCTGCTGGCGCCTCATGTTTCCGTGCATTCATCGAAGCACAGCAGCAACAGCAACAGCAGCGCCTTGCAACTGCACAGCAAGGCACTCGCCACTCACCTGGTACAGCGGCGTCGTCCAGTTTGCTGTCTGGTACGCTTCCGAGTACACATTGCCGCTGCCGGGCTGCGCCACCTTGACATCCGAGTAGTGATAGTCACCGGTCAGTATGATGTAGCACCCCCCATGCTGGGCTGCGTGGCGCTGCAAGGCGTGGAACAACGCCAGTTGGGCGGGGCGGTAGCAGTCCCAGTCATCCCCTGCACAAGTGACAAGTGAGGGTGGTGTTAGCAAAGTGGTCCAGCAAGACGGCGGCAGGCAGGGCTGGCAGACAGCTGTTGGGCAGGCAGCTGTTCTGTGTTAGTGCCAACCTAGCGGGCTGTGAGGAACTTTCGGTGGCACTCGACTCACACACCTGCCCTCACCTGAGCAGTGGCCCCTCCACTCGTTTGCTGGCGTGTTTGCGTCAAGGCCGGTGCTGCCCAGCACCACGCTGCCGCTAGCTATGAGCTTGACGGGTGCGGTGCTGGCAGCCAGCACGCTGTCCAGCCAGGCACGCTGCCGAGGTCCCAGCAGCTCACAGAACGTGCTGTCCTCCTCCGACTCCCCTGCATCCCGCTCCACATCACGCGGCTGCAGCCTGCACCAGCACCAACGCGGTGAACACGGGAGGTGTTTGGAGAAGAAGCGGCCCAGGGACAGACGACACACAATGCAGGGGTGTCACGCACGGCAAGGGCTTCCAGCAGGGAAGTCGGCACAGGTGAGAGTTTGAGCGGCAATGGTGTAGGCAGGCATGGGGGCCCACCTGCCGTCGCGTGCCACCAGCGGCTGCATGCCAAAGTGAGGGGAGCTAGGGTTGCAGGCCACGTCCCACAGCGGATCTGCCTTGCTGCCCTCCTGCAACTTGCAGGCAATGCGGCAGGAGGTGTGAACAGAAAAGAAGGCGGGGGTTGACACCCGACCGGGCTCTGGCCACAGCAAGCAGGCAAGCCTGCTTGAAGAAATTGAAAGCAAACATATCTTCCACATCGCAGACTGCAGGTTACTCAAAACAATGCCACGAAACAAAAATGCAATCCCACTCTCTACCCACCACACACCTGCTTGCACCAGCCATCAGCAATCTGCCCGTCTGCTTTGCAGCAGGACCCGCTGAGCCCTGTTGCGCCGCCTGTGCGCAGGAAGTCGTCACACCAGGCGTACCGAGGGTGCCTGCTGTCCTTCAGCACGATGTTGCGGCACCTGCATCCTCTCAGTGATGGTCAGGCGGACTTGGTAAGGCAAGCGCTGAGGGAAATGCATGCTCCTGGCTCCAGCCAGGACGGCAGTGCGGGGCACAGGGGACGGGCACGCATCAAGCAACCCATTGAGTAGTGGCAGGCAGGCAGATCTGTTGTTGTCCTTCACTAAAAGTGGCTCACCAGTCGCTCCTGACCTCACAGGGCAGCGGTGCACGCTCGTATCGCTCGTCAAGCAGCAGCATGTCGACTTCTTGCCGCGTGCCGGGATTCAGCTTGTAGTGCCACTGAATGCCCTGCTGAGCTGCTCGCCGCGGGCTGGTAGGCGCGACGCCCAGGGCATCCAGGTATATCTGCGAGTGAGGCACGCACCAAAAGTGAGGCAGGTGCATGAGCCAAGCAGCCGCGGTATGCCTGGAAGGCATCGGCAGCTGCAGTCTGTGTGCAACGTGCATGTTGAGGTGTGCGCCTTTGTTCCCTGCCTGCTTGAAGAGGTGCTTGTTGGGCAGACGCCTGTTCAGGTTGTTCACGCCATAGTCGTGATCATCATCTGCACTTGCAAAGCAAGAGCAGCGCAGGCAGGCAGGGATAGGCAGGCAGCATGAGCTTTAGCTCAGCCCAGAATGCACACGGCGGCACATTGCCTTGTTGCAGGACACCGGCTTGATGTCCCATGTGGCTTGCTGTCTCCTCATGAAATGCTGGGCGCCGCCACTCACACACTCCCACAATTGGGCGGTGGCAAACGGAGAGGTCGTCGCCTGGAGGCACCGCGGTACCGCTGACGTCAAATCCGGGGCAGCTGTACCGCAGGAACTGCTGGTATCCCGGTTGCAACACCTGTGCAGTGCGGTACAAGAAGAAGACAGCAATCACCAAGCAAACAAGCTTGCTGCTGCTGTAGCTGCTGCAACTGGCAGCAGACAAAGACGGTGTCGGCTGTGTCCTTGCCTCCGCCGCTGTCGCAAGGCCCTACCCACAGCCGCCAGGGCCCGCCCTGCACCGCACCTGAGCCACCATCTTGTCCCGAGCGTTGTCCAGCTCCCCAGCGGGACACATGTAGGGTGGTTGCTTGAGGAAGCTTGCTTCGCAGCGGCACATGGATGAGTTTGCATTCTCCAGGCTACAGTTGAAGGGCTGCGTTTAAAGGCAGCAAGCACACGCCAGCAGCATGCACACAGACTGGGACACGGCTCCAAGCTGTGGCAGTCTGGGAGCTACCGCCAGCGCACGTTTGGGCAGGCAATATGCCTGATATAGCAGCGGCGGCGGTTGTGCACCATCCCTCACTTCTGCCCAGGAGCAAGAGTTACATACCGGTTCATCAGCGTAGTAAGCATCGCCCAACCACAGCCACATGTCGGGCTCAGACGGAATGACGCCCTGTGGCAGGATGGAGGCAAACAGCATGCCTGAGCTCAACCAAGCAGCCCCTGGAGCACAGCACATATGTGGAGAGAAGCAACACGCATTCAATAAGTCAGTGCTGCCCCCAGCGGCCCCAACAGGCGCCCTGTGCCACCACCACATCCGGTCGCATTGGTACCTGCTCCCATATTGACTGGTTGCGTATGTCGTAAGCGGAGCAGCTGCCAAAACCAATTCGGGAGACGAGCTTCTTGGGAGGCCACAAAGCGCCGCTACCACCCCACTCCGCCGGCTCGACCTGCTTGGGGATGAGGCAGCCCGCCCCACCCTCCCGGCGGCACCGAATGATGGTAGCGGCCAGTAGTGCAGCCATCATTGCCAAAAGCAGCGCAAACATAAAGGCCGCTGCCACCAATCGGACGCGGTGGTACGGGAGGCGGCGGTCGGTGAGCGCAGCAATTGGTGACGGCAGCGCCGAGGGTGATGCAGGTGCCTCCATTTCAACCTCCAAGCTATTCACGCGGTTGAAGGTGGCGCTGGACGACAGCCCGTTCTCAAAGCCAGTGTTCAGCCTGACTCGCTCGGCGGGCATGTCGGCGGACATTTTCTGCGGGCGGCAGTGGGCGGGGGTGTCAGCGGAGGGCCTTGTCAGCGATCGGGGCGAGTGACGCACGGACCTTGAATTGAATGGCACACCTAGAGAGGCTGAAAACTTCGCGCTATGCAGCAGAACTTGGGTAAACCTGCTTCAAACAGGCTGATGCATGCCCATCGTGTATTTAATCAACAGGGGCGTCAACTACGATGCGTGGATCACTTGGAATGACGGCAGGACAACTTGTTTGAGCACTACTGCAGTGCGCATAATTCGGCCATCTGCTGCCAAATCATGCTGCTGAATTGTTGCCAATGCTAAATTACTGGCAAACATGAGTTGGTTGCGGCTTGGGGCACTCCGTCTGCTCGCTCTCTGCTGCGCCCTCAGGCTCAGGTAAACGCATTGATGATGAGCCAGCAGCTGATCGATCCATCGCTGTGCAATTGTGTCCGCCAATTCTGCTGCCGCTTGACAACCGCCATTGCCGCCACCCGCCTTGCAGTCGCTGCTCCGCAGCATCGTTTCAGCCCATCCTGGTTGTGGGATCTGTCAATGTGGACATCATCATCAACGTGGATCGTCTGCCTGCTGCGGGCGAAACGATAATGACACGGAACCCTGCAGGTGCTTTCAATGTGTCAGGAGCAGCACGAGTGCTGTGCCTGCCTGTGGATACCACTGTTCATACCTGCCTCTTCCGCTCATACCTGCCTCTTCCCAATCCCATGGCCCCGTCTGCGCCTGCAGCCGACATTGCTGTGGGAGGCAAAGGTGCCAACCAGGCTGTGGCTGTGGCGAGACTTGCAGCTGGCACGGGGCGCACCAGCCGCTTTGTGTGCCAGTTTGGCAACGATGCCCATGCAGCAATGATGGAGAAAGCACTGGTTGCGGAGGGTGTGGATGTGTCTGCCAGCGGGCATGTGGATCTGCCGTCTGGAAATGGCATCGTGAGTGCAAACATGCACCGACCAACCAGCCTGTCGACCATAACTCCTCAAATGGCACCCATGCGTTTGAGCCTGTGGTAGTTCTGCTGGCTGCTCGCAGATGCACACCCGTGTCCTTCCAGGAATCAGCGAGTTGCTCTACCTTGAACAGCTGCTCGCCCCCTCCCCCCTTCCCTCCCTGTCCTCAGGTGCTGCTGGAGCCCAATGGCGGCGCCACCAGCATCGTGCTGGGGGGCTCCAACACAGCCTTCAAGCAGGCAAGGCCTTTCCTTGGCCTGCTGCCCCTGCCCATCACCCTACCAAGCCCTGCAGCCCGCTTCCTTGAAGCCTACCTGCCTGCCTACTTGTCCAAACGCAGCACAGCCCTGCACCTGAGCTCTGCACTGCCTGTGCCTGGCGCCGCACCCTGGCTGGGCTGCAGGGCCCCGCAGAGGCTTGGGCTCCTCTGCTGGAAGGCACCGCACTCGTGATGCTGCAAAGGGAGGTGCCAGAACATGTTGACATGGCAGTGGCGACGGCGGCACAGGCGGCAGGCATCCCGGTGCTGCTGGTGCGGGGGAGTGCGTCTTTGAGGATGCTGTCTGTCGGCTGACCGCCACTTGCGCTGCCCAAGAGCATGGTGCCTGGTGCTTGGCTGCCGAATGGCACCTGCCCTTGCTACCCTGTCTCACATTCACTGAGACCCTTCCCGCTGCTTCCCCCACTGCGGCGCAGGATGTTGGCGGCGAGGACCGCCCCATTGCAGATGAGCTGCTGCCGCTGCTCGACTATCTGTGCCCCAACGAGTCCGAGCTGGCACGGCTGTCAAAGATGCCCACAGATACTGAGCAGCAGGTGCTGGCAGCAGCTGCCGCCCTGCAGCGCCGCGGAGCGCGCAACCTGCTGGTCACTCTGGGGCCTCGCGGCGCTCTGCTGGTCACCGCAGACGGCAGCGTCTTGCGGCAGGTAGCGCTGCACCAGCCAGGCAGCCGGGTGGTGGATGCCACCGCTGCAGGGGACGCGTTCAGAGCGGCCTTTGCGGTGGCCCTGGCAGAGGGCCGGCCGCTGCGGGACTGCCTGCGCTTTGCCAGCGCGGCGGGCGGCATCGCAGTGACGCGTCGGGGTGCGGTGCCCAGCCTGCCCAGCCGCCAAGAGACAGAGCGGCTGGCCAGCAGCTTGCCATGCAACAGCGGCGATAGTAGTCGTGTTGTGAGCGACGGCATGGAACCTATTGACGGCAGTGAAGTGGACGCAAGAACCTTGAATGGCAGTCCAGGCACGTGTGCAGCAGCTTCCGGCGCCAGCCCAAGAGCGGCGGCCATGCCGGCCGACTGCCCCTACCGCTTTGCATCCCGCCTCAACTCCATGCAAGCGCGGCGGGACCTGGCTGGCAGCTCTGGGGGCAGCAATGACGTCCTGGGTTGGGTGCAGCGCCAGTCACTCGTCACCGGCCTCTCAGCGGTTGTGTTCAACCACCCGCAGCACACTGCGGGCCACAGCCCAGCGCAGCTGCGGCAGGCGCTGGATGCGGCGGGCCTGGCAGCAGGCGGGGTGGCGCTGCGCTTCCCTGACCAGTTTGCACTGGGGGCGTTCACCAATCCCGACCCTGCGCTGCGGCACCTCGCCGCCCAGCTGGCGGCGCAGGGGTGCCGGTGGGCGGCGGAGCTGGGAGCGCCCGATCTGGTTGTGTGGCCGCAGTGGGATGGCTACGACTATCATTTCCAGGTGGATTTGGCGGCTGCTGTTGCTGCTGCAAGGGCAGAATGAATGGCCTCAGCTGCTCCCGCTGTCACCGACATCACTTGCACCTGCAAGTGCAGCAGGTTGCGACATGCACAAGCAAGCCTGCTCACCTGGCGTTGTTACTGCTGCCGAGCTGCATCAGCTGCTGACTGGCCGGGTGCCCACCCACTCACCCTTCCACTTGCAGGTGGATTACCAAGCTGCCTGGCGCTGGGCAGTCGAGGGCTACCGCCAGCTGGTCGATGCGTGCCCTCCCGGCGTGCGCGTCAGCCTGGAGTTCAAGCCCACAGACGAATCAACACGCTGGTCAATCGTGCCCTCTGCTGCTGCCGCCCTGCTGCTGGCTCAAGAGGTGGATCGCCCCAGCTTTGGGCTCACACTGGACGTGGGGCACATGCTGCTGGCAGGGGAGAGCCCAGCGCAGAGCGTGGCGCTGGTGGGTGGCGCCGGCAAGCTGTTTGGCATGCATCTGAACGATGCACACGTCAAGCTGGGGGCTGAGGACGGGCTGGCCTTTGCGTCTGTCAACCCACGGGCGGGACTTGAGCTGGTGCGGTGGCTGCAAAGAGTCAACTTCAGCGGCACGATTTTCTTCGACACCTTTCCTCGGAAAGAGGACCCCGTACGCGAGGCACAGCACAACGTGCAGCGCTTCAAGCAGCTGTGGGCGCAAGCGGCGAGGCTGGTGGCGGCGGGGCTGGACGGGTTTGCTGCCACGCACGATGCTGTGGGCGTGTTGGAGCTGCTGGCAGCGGATGAGGACAGACCAGCGGCAGCAGCAGCTGGTGCCTGACTTACATTGCTGGTTGCTTGACTGCTGCTGAGCTGAATGTTGCTGCTCCATGTGATTCAGTCGGGCAACCTCTGAACACATCAGTTCATGGCACCGCACCAAGCGCAAGCCACAGGCTCAGCGTGTTTCAGGGCCATCCTGTCCTATCCAGTGCAGCACAGGGCCCACCACCACATCCTCACACGCCAGCCCTCTCTGCTGGCACTCGGCCCGCAGCTGCACCGCCTGCTGCTCGCCGTCGGCACACAGGGCCACGACTGCGCCGCCGCTGCCAGTCAGCTTGGCGGCGGCGCCCACAGCGGCCGCCGCTTCCACCATTCCAAGGTTGGCAGCACCCACGACAGCATCCCCGTAGATTTGCCGCCGCAAGATGAAGTTCTGCTGCATCAGATTGGCCAGCTGCTGCGTGTCCTGCTGCTGCAGCGCTCGCACGCCTGCAGGCACCAGCGCCGCAAGCTGCTGCATCAGCTGCCTGCGGGAGGTGGACAGCAGGCACCGGCAGCAGCAGTGGGAGCGTGCGTGGGACTAGCGGCTGGCGCTGCAGTGTTGCTGCGGTGCGTTGCAACTGAAGCCAAGCGGGACAGGTGCCCTCTCAGGCCCCTGCACCTCACCTGACACTGGCATCCCCCTCCAGCCAGCGCCGCTTCACATCAGAGTGCACGCTGCCGCTATCTTTGCCAGACGGGGCCGCTGGGCGGTGGATGAGGTGCAGCGCGGGCAGCAGGCTGCTGTCCAGCGACTGGTACCGTTCCTGTCCTGCCTGACTGAAGTCCATTGCCACCAGGCCGCCGTGCACCTGCGAGCCAGGGCGGCGGGCGTAATGTGGCAGCAGAGGTGAAGGCCAGCGTACTGGCGGGTGGGAGACAGCGGTCGAAGGCAGTGACAGGCAGCAGCCTTGCAGGCAGCTGCCAGCCGTAAGGTTCCATGCCGAGTGGCTACCCGCTAGCCACAAGCCTCGCTCAGACGTGCCCACACACTTGCCTGGACCACTCTGTCCTGCAGGCCTGCGGTTATGCCTAGGTCCTGCTCCGCACTGAGCACCAGTGCAGGTCGCACTATGTGAGGTACCGCTGCCTCCACCCCGTAGTGACACAGCAGGCAATTGAGGGTGGCGCACACAATGGCAGAAGAGCCGCTCAGGCCGCACTGCAGTGGCGGGAGCAACCAGCCAGCGACGGCATTTAGTGGACAGGTGCGGCTATGGTACCCGAGCACACTCACTGCACACAAACAGCTGCAAGTGTGCGCAAGCACCTGCCGGGGAATGGTGGTCGCGTAGGACAGGGTAAAGGCTGGCGAGGACTGAGGAGCCAGGGAGATGCCACATTGAACACAGTGTTCAAAGAAGCACTTGCACATGGCCTGCAGCAGGCGAAGGCCGCCATAGTAGCCACTGGCCTTCACATGGCTTGCAAGGGCTTGCAGGTTGGCGAATTCGAGGGGATCGCAGTCAGGGTTTGGCAGAAAGCGCAGCGTGGGCGAGGGCGTCAGCTTAACCTGCGGTGGCAATGACCGGCGGGCAGGGCGGTGGGCAGCGGTTGACTGACGGCAGTGCAAGCGGGCAGCGGCAACACGTGAATTCGATCGGCGCCGCATGACTCCCATCGTGTGGTGTGGCCATACGGCGCGCAGAGCGCTCAACAAACCTCTGCCCAGTAATTTGCAAGGCTCAGAGAGAGGCAGGCACCCTGGAATCCGTCAGAGGGGTTGCCAAGGAGGCCTATGCGCGAGTGAACCCGCGAAGTGATGCTGCCATCGGGCTGAACCACCGCCGCCATGTAGCCTGCCTAATGATGTCTAATCCGAAGAGTATGTCAAAGAACGATGCTGGATGACAAGGAACGGGGATACAAACTGCAAGCGTGCAGGCGGGAGGCGGTAACAAAGCGGCGTCACAGCATGGGCAGGCCGGATGCCCCCGTCAGGGCTTGCCTGGCCTCCTTCCTCAGCCTCTTGAGTTGCTTCTGCAAGCCTCTCAGGTCCTCCCCACCGGCCGCCGCAAAGCTCTGCGATACCAGTGCCAGCTTGTGCGCGCAGTCGTACACCGCCACCAGCTCCTCGACATCATAGGTGGCGTAGGTTTGCACCCGCTGCCCTTCACTCTCGTCCAGGGCTGCGCGCGCAACAAGGCAGCATATGCTCACACAAATTCTGTGACGAAACTGCTGCACACTTGCATTTGTACTGCCTGCCCCCTGATCCCAGAACACACACACAGAAGGGAGGCAGAGGGGCACAAACTCTGTCGATCGCAAATCACACAGGCTCACCCTGCACCACCTGTTCCGCTGCCTGCAGCACCTCTTCTGGGAAGCCCACGGCCCTTGCCAGCAGCAGCCCATAGTGCCCTGCATCCTCGCTGGCCCCCGGGCGCAGCCGCCATGAGAAGTCGAGGCGGTTGCGCGAGGCGTCAACTGCCAGGTGCCAGGCCTTGGCTGAGGGATACAGCGCAGCCAGCTCGGTCAGCTGTCCGAAATGAGTGGCAAACAAGGTGTGAGCACCCAGCGAGATGAGCTGCTCGCTGACGGCCCAGGCCACCCCCACACCGTCTGCAGTGGAGGTGGCCCTCCCCAGCTCATCTATCAGCACCAGGCTGCGGGGGGTGGCCTGAGTCAGGATGAAGGCCACCTCCTGCAAAGAGAGGCAGCACAGGGCGCGCGGTATGGTGACATGCAGGCAATGTATGGGCCAGAGCTTGCAACGAGGACAGGTAGGTAAGCAAGCACCAGGCTCAACAGATTGCAGCTGCCAGAGGGCGAGGTTGACATCAACCCCTTGCTCCCACAGCCCCCTCACAAAGCACCACCTTGCCACCTTGCCACCTTGCCAGTCAGCCACCCACCCAGGCACCCACCCACCTGCATCTCCAGCAGGAAGGAAGAGCTGCAGGTCTCCAGGCAATCCCCGCTGCCCAGCCGCGACAGCAGGCGGTCGCAGGGGGCGAGCGAGGCAAAGGAGGCGGGCACGTAGGCGCCCACCTGCGCCATCACCACGCACAGGGCCACCTGGCGCAGGTACGTGCTCTTGCCGCTCATGTTGGGGCCTGCAGGCAGTCACATACTGGCGGTTGCTGCCCCCTGGTACCTGGTCACAGCTCAGCCGGGCAGGGCAGCAGGGCGAGGTGTGGCAGCCAGCATTGCTCCCTGCTGCCTCCAGCATGCGCTCCTCTGCGTTTCCACCTCGCACACTCGCTTGCAGCTTCCCTCCCAAGACTCGCCCGCCTGCCTGCCCTGCACACCAGCCACACCTGTGATGATGTGGAAGGAGCTGTTGAGCGCCAGGTAGGTGTCGTTTGGCTGCCAGGGCGTGCCACTGTCGCCACCCAAGCACTCCAGCACGGCGTGCCGCCCCTCCACTATCACCAGCGGGCCAGCCTCAGTCAGCACTGGGCGCACGTAGCTGCGCCCCTCGCTGCCTGCCACCCGGGCAAACCCTGCCAGCATGTCTAGCAGCGCCACTGCGTCCACTAGCCTGTGCAGCAGCGGCAGGAAGTGTGCTGCCACCCTTGCGGACAGCGCCTCCAGCACCTGCTCGGTCAGCACCACGCAATCGTTGCTGGCATCCCGCAGGCGCTGGTTCAGAGCGTTGAGCTCGGCCGTGGTCACCTGGGCACTGCGGCCGGAGTGCAGCAGCACAGAGAAGCCTGCAGGCACTCGCACATGCTGCTGCTGCTGCTGCCTGCCCCGCCCGCCCCGCCCGCCATGTTTGCCTGTCCCCACTGCTGTTGACTGGGTCTCTGAATCCTCCTCCTCGCCGCCATCGCCGCCCTGCTCAAGCTCCCAGGGCTTCCGCTGCCTGCCCCTGCCGCCCCTGCCTCCCCTGCCGCCGGCTGCCCCGACACCCTCGCCACCAGCACTCAGAATGAAGTAGAAGCCCTTTTTGGCTGTGTAGTGCACCCTCATGGCAGGGAGGCGGTGCTGGTGGCGCAGCTGGTTGGCCAGCTCATGAACCTGCAGGCGTGTGCAGCAAACACCTGCTGTGGGCACCTCATAGCGCCAGCCGTGGTGTACGCCATGCAGATTCCAACAAGCATGCATGGCAAGAGTGCCATCACGTGCCTGCTCCGTCACGCGGCAGAAGGTCTGACGGGCCACGTCGAGGAATCCATCCACGCCTGCCTTCACCGCAAAGCACTGCTGCGTCCTGCGGCAGCAAGGCAGGCGTGCAGGCAAGAAGCCTGGCGGCAGGTCAGCAAATGGCCACGAGAACAAGGCAGGCAGCCCGGCAGCACACAGGCTACCAGGAAACAGCCAGGTGTCGTTCGCCTCCAGGGAGGGGAGCGGGCACCCGCTCATCCCCACTTCAGCAGGCAATGTGATGGCTGCTGGCAGTGCCGTGCTTGCCTGTTGAGGAAAGTGTTCTTGGCTGATCTCACATCTTCTTCCAGAACAGCAGCCAGCTCGCCTCGCAGATCGGCAAAGGCGGCATGCCCGCAGGCTGCACCCACCGCCCGCAGCAGCTCGCACTGGGCGCCAGCCAGAGCGGCAGCCAGCGGAGGCAGCACTGCCAGTGCTTCGTGCAGCAGGATGAAGCTCTGCACATGCACGGAGGGGTGCATGTAACGGTGGGAGGCCAGCAGCAGCGGAAAAGAGCAGCTGAAAGAACAAAGATCAGTTTGGTGGCCTGTGAAGCAAGAAAACAGGAGGCGTGTGGGTCTGTACAGAGCTCCTGCTCCTCCCTCCTCAACATTCCCTGCAGCAGCTGCAGTCAGCGTCCCAGCCTTGCTGGCCAGCGCCTATCAGCCGCCCGCCACACCTGTATCATGGCAGCAATGCGGCGCAGCATGCTGGCCTCGGTCTTGCAGGGCCGCAGGCTGAGGCTGCCGCACATCCTGCGCCAAGGAAGGTGGGCAGGCGCGGTACCATGCGTCATTGAACGACGTGCTTGCAAGCCTTGTTGCTGTGCAGCTGCAGGTACAACAACATAACCAGCCAGCTGCTCGGTCAGCTGTCGTGGAGGGGGCAGCCCTTATGTAGCCCACCTGTCCAGGTCTTTGGGCAGTGCGCCCAGGCAGGTGGACACGTTGGCTGCCAGATCAGCTTCGCGCAGCAGCTCCTCCACCGCATCGTACCGCAGCCTGAGGGTGGCCACGTCCCGCAGCGGCTGCAGCAGGCTGGCGCGAAGCAAGCGCGCACCGCACTTGGTGCTTGTCTGGTCCAGCACCCTGCAGCAAATGTGCCACGCAGGGCCAAACACACTTTGCGTATCTGCGAGGCGCAGCTGGGATTTAGACACAAGATGGACGTGGGTGCTGCCCACTGCGCAGCACGGAGCTGTGTGCGGCTCCCAGCACCCAACTGGCCAGCACCCAAGAGGCCAGCACCCAGCAACACCTGAACAGGCTCATGCCGCTCCGCCTGCCAGAGCTGGTGCCAACCCGGATTGGCGGTAGGTGGATGAGCTCCAGTGCCGCGGCAGTCGCCTGGTCGATCTGCAAGTGATCCTCACTGCCTGCCTGCCTCACCACCAGGCTGCCAGCCACAGGCAGCAGTCCCCCCGCGCCATCCTCTTCCAGGTGCCTGCGGCGGTCAGGGAGGACACACACAGAGGCCGGGAGGTGGAAAGCAGTTTGCTAAAGTGCTGACAGCAGGTGTTGCAGTATGCAGGGGTGTGTAGCACCCACCTGAGCAGGGCTCCAGCAGCAGCGTGAGCCAGGTAGGCACTTGCAGCCGTGTGCAGCATCCCTGCCTCCAGGCTGGCCCTCGCCTCCGCTGTTGCATACTTCATCAGTGCCACAAGGCCAGAGCTGTCGTCCCACGCCTTGCGTGGCATCGGCAACTGCAGAGGGGGGGCAGGCAACGATGCAGGAGCGGTGACGTATTCGCAAGGCACAGCCTGCCTTTGGGTGCTGTCATGCCCCTCGGCCCGTGCAGGTTACCCGTTGGTGCACCCGCCTGAGTGTAGTGTGTGGCTGTAGCCTTGCCGACCCCAGCGTCCTGCGCTTCTGCCACAACCAGCAGCTTCTCTGGGCTGTGCTGAGCCAGCAGTGTGCTGCGGCAGGCGAGGAAACAGAAAACCAATTTGGAAATGAACATGCACCCATCAATGCTGTATGTGCAGGCATGCTGCGCCGACAGGCCGGCTGCCAGACTCACAGCGTTTGGGCAAAGCTACGTGTCGTCTCCACCAGTTGCGTCACCAGCAGCGCGCCGCCGTCGGCGTCCAGCACCGCCAGGCCCACTTCGCCAGCCCTGTTGTCGATCACTGCTGCCACCAGTGCTCTCGGCCCTGGGCCATGCAGGGCGGTCTCGGCTGCCTCCAGACCGGTTTCCGGGTCGTTCAAGGCGGGCATGGTGCACGCAGAGAGCCAGGCGAGGCACTGGTGCGCGACAAATGCAGCAAGAGGCGTGGACAGGCGGAAACAGCTGTGAACTCTGAGCTTGGTCAGCTGGAAAGCACGTGTTGCCAATGTTCGGGGCTGTCTCCTTTTGCCGATGCATGCAATCACTCTTACGCTCACTGAATCGGCTGCCAGATGATGCCCGCATGACAGCCCGCCACAGCCACTGGTGGCGGGTAAGCTCATCCTAGCTCTTGATGTTCAAATGAAGCAACAGCGTGGTTCAAGGCAGGCGTCACATCACGTTGGCGCTGCGTGCCAACGCCACAACTTGATGCAACAATCGTCCCCTGCCGAGGCAAGCAGCGTTGGGTCGGTGGGGTGCCACCGCACACAGTTCACATCAAGCGGGTGAGCAGGCTGCCGCGTGGAAAGCAGGCGGAAGGTGGCTACCCCGCTGTCACTACTGCTACTGGCTTTGTCGCTGCTGCTGCCAGTTGCAGGCCTTCTGCTGCTATCTTGCTGCATGAACAGCCCCCAAACACCAGGCGTGGCGGCGGCACTATCCACTTGGTCTTGTTCGCCGCCACCCTCCTGTCCGAATATTCGTATGGCATTGTCAGCGCAGCCGCTGGCTATCAGACCCTGCTTGGACCAGTCGACTGAGAAGATGGTGCGGTCGTGAAAGCCGCTCAGTGTGGACAGCAGTGTCCACTGCTGCTCGCCTGCACGCCAAGGACAACAGGCACGGGCAAAAGCAGAGTGCGTATGCCGCCAAGTGGAAGCTTGCAAGCGCTGGCTGTCGGGGAGCCGGGCACGGCAAGCAAACAAACAGAACATGATTGCTGCTGCATGAGAGGGACGAGGCAGATCGCAATGCACACCAATGTGCCTCACCAGAGTCGGCCCTGCAGCAGCCCCAAATCTTGAGGGTGCAGTCGTCACTGCACGACACCATGCGCTCCCCGACGGCATCAAAGGCCACCTCCCACACTGTGGAAGCGTGGCCCACCCCGGGCTCTGCAGGGTGGCGGCAACAGTGAGTCACTGGTTCAACTCGGGGCAACGCTTGGGCAATGCTCAGCAAGGCAGCTAGCAAGAGCAGGTAGGGTTTGCATGGTGCACAGTATGACAGGTGCCTGCATGGCTTGCTCCAGCGCAGCTGCCCGAAGCGAGCGCGCCGCCTTCCGCTGCTCCCTCACCTGCCAGCGTCTGTGCACACACCCACTCGTCGTCCTCCTCCACCCACAGCTTGATGGTGTCGTCATAGCTGGCAGACACCAGCACCTCGCCCAAGGGGTGCCACCGCACAGTCTTAACGTCCTGAAGGGGCCCGGCAGGGGTCATGCAACGCATGTGATGAGAGGCGATGAAGATCAGCGCAGGCTGAGCATGAAGCCAGGCGTTGGCACCAGCAAAGTTGCTGACAATGAGGGCTTTATGGCCAGCAAGATCATGGACGGGGATGCAGGTAAGATGCACCTCCAAAAGCCTCGCTGCATGCCAGGCCGCTGACTGCTCACCCCACCGCCTGCATCAGTCACTGATGCTTCATGAATCTCACAAGCTTCCACGCCCGCACCTGTGAGTGCCCATGCTTGACGTCCACGACTTCATACTCGTGCCCCGGCTGCACCTCCCACAGCCACACCGTCTTGTCCCTGCTGCAGGTTGCCAGCATGCCGCCATTGGGGTTCCACGCCACCTCCTTCACCTCGCTCTCGTGTCCCTCCAGCATCGCCACCACCTCCCACACCCCTCCCTGGTGCTGCCACACCGCGGTGGTTCGGTCGAAGCTGGCAGTGGCCAAGAACCGACCGCAGGGCGACCAGCAAGCGGAGCGGATGGTGCGGGAGTGGGTGTCCTCAAGAATGGCGGTGCACAGCCAGCGCTCGGGGTTGGCTGCATCATGCCGCCAGATACGCACCGTGCGGTCGCCCCCGCAGCTGGCCAGCATGTCGCCTGTCATGGGGTGGGGTGAGACAGTGTTGAAGGTGAGGTGCTGCCGGCGGCGGCTTACGAGGCGGCGCCGCGGTCATGCTAACATTAAACGCTCGCCCCAGAGGATCGCTGCGTACCAGATGGCGACCAGGAGACTTGCCACACGCGGTCAGAGTGGCCTTGCAAGCACTGCAGTTCTTCGAGGCTGCCCATTGCGCTGCTGCGTTCCGCGATCATTCACGAGATCGACATGCATACTTTTTAGCAGTAAGAGCAATCCAAAGGCCTGTTGTTGCTCAGAGGGTACAAAAGTGTCGTACACGTCCAATTGGTTGCATCGCAGCCCCTTTCAATTACCCTTCGATCGTGTCCTCTCGAGGACCTCCAATTTGCGGTGACATAGCAATACTTGTGCAGGAAGCTCCCCGCAAGCGCCGCCATCGTGCCATCGCACCCCCATAGGCCTGCAACAAACCTCACAGCACTGTCCCTGAGCAGCCTCAGTTCCCAGCGCCGCCATGCAGCCTGCCGACAGCGGCGGCAGGTCCTCAGATCACCGCGGCGGCGGGCGGCGTCCCGTTGCCATGCCCATCCCGGGGGCGCGCCGTGCCAGCATGGGGGATGACCCTCGCTGGCAGGCCATGCTGACAGAAGTCAGTCTTGCAGACTCTGCTTCCATGGACCTTGACGCCAGCCTGCAAGACGGCATCTTCACAACCAGCGTGCGGCGTGCAGCCACCGATCACGGCTACGGCTCCCTGGGCTACGGCCACGGCGCCTGGCTGAGCAGCAGCCCCCACCCAGCTTCCATTTCCATGCGGGGTGGGGGACTGGGTCATGCTGCTGCTGGCACAGGCAACCGCAGCTTCCACCGCACGACATCCCTGCAGCCCATGCAGCGCCAGGTCGGTGCAGTCTCGGAAAACTTTGTGGCTGGCTGCCAGGCTCGCTTTACTTACCTGTTCGATGGCGTCTCCTGGTGCCTATGTCTGTTCTTGCTGCAATGGGCAGTACCTCTCGACAGCAGTACAGTCCCGCCTGAACGCTGCGTGCTGTGCTGTCCCTCGCTGTCCCCCCTCCCTCCCTGCTGCAGAGGTCTGCTGGGTCTGGGGTGCTCTCCCCAGATGCACCCGGCAACCTCGCAGCCGCCACCAGCATTGGCGGGCTGGCCACACAGGTGGAGCATAGCGTGGACTTGGAGGCGGGGGAGAGCGGCGCCACCCCTCCCACCTCACCCCTGTCCCTCACCGCCTCAGGCCAGCACCACCGGGCGCAGCGCTGGCACCTCGCGCCGCCACATGCGCAGGACGGCCCAGCAACTGACCTGGCTGAGCCGCTGCTGTCAGCAGACTTCTCAGAGCGGTCTGCTTCAGGCGGCCAGGCCCTGGTCTCCGTTATCGATCACTCTGGCACCGGCGCTGCAGCTGAAGCAGCAGCCGCCACCTCCCCTGTCCCTGACAAGCAAGCGGCGGCGGCGGATGGCGGCGGCGTGGGCCCGGCAGCAGAAGTTGGCGCCAGCCTGCCCGCCGCCCCTGTCACCATTGCGCGTGATGTGTCGGGCGGCGCTCGTGGCGGCACCGAGCTGAGTAAGGCTTTGGTGTTTGGCATGATCAACAGCGTGGCCACCATCCCCTCCCTCGTGGCCTATGCAGCCATTGTGTTCAAGGTGAGAAAGTGGTGGGAAGGTTGGGTGGGTAGGTGGATAAGTGGCGGCAGAAAGGTGAGACAGTGGCTGTGCTGGTGGATGGGGAGGATGGGACATAGGAGAGGGAGGAGGGGACAGCCTGCTGGTTCCTGCACCTCACGGGAGTGCACGGCACGCTGCACGTGGCTTGGAGTGAGGAGTCGACAGCTATGCTCAGCACACCAACGTGCACCTGTCACCCTTCCTTCACACACACAATGTCAGTGTCAAGTCAACTCCCTCCTCACCGTGCACCCACGCCCCCCCCCCCCCCTGGCATCTCTGCCGAGCAGGACCCCACCTTCACCCCCTACCTGGACCAGCTCTGCAAGTTCTTCTTCCTCTCGTCGGCACTGCACCAGGCAGTCTTCTGCCTCCTGTCGACACTCCCCTTCTCAGGTAGGAAGGCTGCCCGCCTGCCTGCCTGCATGCAGCTGGCCAGGGCGGCGTTGCAAGGGCCAGAGCCACACCGCCGCCCCGGCGCCGCCGCCCTCAACTTGCGCCTGCCCTTTGCCAGCCGGCCTCACACCCCCGCTTGCTCCTTCCCTGCCTCCCCTCCCCTCTGTCCCTCTCTCTTCATCAACAAATGCACCCAGTGCAGTGGGCCAGGTGCAAGACGTGGGCCTCATCTTCCTGTCAGCAATGGCCACCAGCATAGCCGCCTCCTGCCTGGCTGCCGGCAGGGATGCGGCCACCGCCCTGGGCACCTCTCTGCTCACCATGTGCATAGCCACCTTCTTCACGGGCGCCATGACCCTACTCGTGGGTGAGGAGGGAGGGGCTGGGGGGCGCCTGGCAGGGGGGAGGGAGAGGAGGGCCGAAAGGAGAAAGGGAGGCAGGGTCTGCCTGGGAACTCAGTGTTGAGTGTTGAAGCGAGCGTCTGAGGACAGGGAGTGCAAGTCCCACCTGCGCCAGCTGTACTGTTGATTGCTTTCCAGGGCTGCAATGTCGGTACATGCAGTTTGGCCGAGCCTGCTACCCACAGCCTGCCTGTGCTCCGCTGTTTGGCTGCCGCCTGCGCCCCGCCCCTGCAGCAAGGCAGAAGCTGGCCCAGCTGGTGCAGTACCTGCCCCTTCCCGTCATAGGAGGCTACCTCTCGTTCGTGGGTGGGTGGGTGGCTGTGCTTGATCGAGGTGTTGGCAGTGCCTGGACTGGTTTGGGATGGGGAGCGCAAGCTTTGAGTGCCTGCGGGCGAGGTGTGGTTGCCTGCTGGGTTGGCTGGGGCTGGCAGCGCGCCTGCTGCCCGCCCTTTGCCCCTCAGCACACTTGGCCCCTCATCACCCTGACTCCCTCACCCCACCAGGCTACTTCTGTGTGGCGAGCGGCATCGGCCTGGGCACCAGCCTCGACATCGGCGGCCTGGCCACCTGGGCACAGCTGTGGAACTGGGAGGCGGCCGTCAAGCTGGTGCCCACGGTCGCCTCCTGCCTGGCCATGATCGCGACCCTGGAGCACTTCAGCCACCCCCTGGCACTGCCCGCCGTGCTGGCAGCCATCAACCTGCTGTTCCACGCGGTGCGGCTGGCGCTGGGGGTCAGCATGGCCACAGCAATGGACCACCAATGGGTGATTCGCCCCGCGGTGAGTGAGCGAGGCAAGAGGCGACTCTACGGGGGTGGGGTGTGGCCGGGCAGTCATGTCGGCAAGAGAGTGAGGGGGGAAGACAGGCAGGGTGCTGCCTGCGTGTTTATGTGGTCGAGGGGCAGGCCGGAGCGAGTGGATGAAGATCTCACATCCTGCCTACCGTACCTTGCTGAGCCCTTTGCTCCCATACAACACTGCTCTCGTCTCCTCCACCCCTGCAGGAGGGCTTCTTCAAGTTTTGGGAGCTGTGGGGCCTGTACAACGTCAAAGACCTGAGCTTCAGGTGGGCGAGGGGTGAGGGGGTGGGCAGGGTGGGATGCCTGGTGGCGCGAGTGCAAGAGGCAAGCGGGCAGTGCACCTGATGCAGCTGACCTATGCCCGGCCTGCACGGCCGCACTGCTGCTGCTGGTGTTCACATACACGGCTGCCACGCTGCCTTCACCTGTCACCCCTCCCGCATCCTCACACACCCACCTCTCGGCCAACACCCTCCCTCCTGCCTGCCTGAGCCAAGCCATCCCTGCTTTCCCTGCCTTGCACAACCCCTCCTCCTCTGCCTGCAGCGGCATCTACTGGCCCGCCCTGGGTGAGCAGTGGATCAAGATGCTGGGCCTGGCCCTGGTGGTCATCTTTGGGTCCGCCATGGACATCGCAGCCATACAGCAGGACACGCCGCAGGTGTGTGTGTGTGGTGTGTGTGTGTGTGTGTTAAGGGGGGGGGGGGGGGGGGAAGCGTAGTGTGGCAACGGGGAGAAGGTGTGTTGTGAAAAGGTGTTGGTGCGGAAGTCAGCAGCGAGGGAGGTGTTGACAGGGTGACAACTGGGGCGAGCGGGGCTGTACCGGTCTGATCAAGCCTGGTGTTGCAGCTTTCTCGGGCTCTTCACCGCCCTGTGCTGCGACCCCTCACACCCGTGTCACCCCCCTTACCACCCCTGTGCTGCAGAAAATCGACTTCAACCGTGAGCTGATCACTGTCGCCGTCAGCAACATGGCCACAGGGGTGGCGGGGTGCGGCTTCACGGGTTCATACATCTTCAGGTGGTGTGTGTGTGTGTGGGCGGGGGTCCAGTGTCCAGTAAGTGTGTGCGTGTGTGTGAAGTATGTGATTTGTATACGTGGTAGTGGTGTGTGTGTGTGTGTGCGTGTGTGCTCTGTTGGGGAGGAGCCGGAGGCATCAGAGGGATGGACACGCGGCTGGGAGCTGCCATGAGTGGCTGGTGTGAGCGCTCTGCTTGAGCGCGAGCTTGGAAGCAACCGCAGGGTGTGGGCAGGGCTGCGGCAGCCTGCTGATCAGGAAGAGAGTGCGTGCAGTCCTGGCTAATTTTGAACACTTGCCAATCACGGCTCTGCCACCTTTCTGCATGTGCCACCCTCCCCCTCTGCAGCCAGACCATCTTCACCATGCGGGCGGGTGTGTTTAACCGCTGGAATGGATGGGTGGTGGCCATCAGCGAGGCCCTCATGTTTGCCCTGCCATTCCCGGGTGGGTGTGGTCGGGTGCCAGGCTGGCTGGCTGGCTAGGTGGCTGGCTGGCTGCCTGTGGGTGGCTCACTGTGGGTGGCTGGTTATGCTGCTGTGTAGCTGCCTGTGCATGGGTCGCTGGGTGGGTGGCTGAGTGGTAGCAGGAGGCGCTGCAAGGAAGGGCGGTGTCCAGATAGCAAGCGCTGCACAGCACCGGCTGTGTGACCAGCAGCTTGTTGCGTGTGCGGCCGCTGCCGGCCGCCTGCCGGCCTGTGTGTTGCCGGCCTCCCGCCCTGATCCCCTCACTCTCCCTGATGTCTCACACACAGCCACAGCCTGCCCCCTACCTCTTGCAATGCACTGCAGTCATTCAGTGGATGCCAAATTTCTTTTTCGGTGGGTGGGTGTCTGGGTGGGTGGATGTCGGCATCAGGCTGAGTGCATGCAGCTCATGTGTGTGACACGTGTGTCATGATAAGCTTAGCAGGCAGGCTTTTCCTTTCCTTATCAGCTCTGCGTGCTGCGTCTGCTTCACCCAGTACCTGCCCCCCATCCCCTGACTTCAGGCTCCCTGCTGCTGTGGTTTGGAATCGAGATCAGTCGGGACTGGCTGGTGCTCTCGTTCACCAAAATGACTCGCATAGGTGTGTGTGCGTGTACGTGTGACACCCACTGGTTGGTTGATTTGCTGATGGCCGGTTGCCAGGGTGGGGGCTGGGGGTACCCCCCACCTGCCTGGTCCCAGCTCCAGGTCCCCTGCACAGCAAGCACCTCATCGCACCTGCTGCCTGCTCAAATGTTCTTTCCACCCCTCACCTCGGGGCTCTTTCCCTGGCCTCCCTGCCTTCCAACTCATCTTCCCCCCCGTGCTCCTGCTGCAGAGTACGGGCTGCTGCTGGCCACCTTCAGCGCCATCATGCAGTGGGGCCTGGAGGGGGGCATAGCGGCGGGTATCGTGCTGGCAACGCTCTACTTTGCGCTTGCCTACGCCAAGAGCCAGGTGGCGGCGATCCAGGTGGCGGACGGCGCGCGCAGCAGCGTGGTACGCACCGTGGAGCAGCAGGTGAGGGAGCGGTGCAGTGTGTGTGTGTGTGTGTGTGTGTGTGTGTGTGTGTGTGTGTGTGTGTGTGTGTGTGTGTGTGTGTGTTGACGGGGGAGTCGTGGGAGGGTGCCGGTCACTCGCTGCCTCGGCTGTGTGGCGGTTGTTGTGTGCTGGAGATGAAGCAACAGATGCGCAGTGCCTGCTCACCTCCCTGCACCGGAAAGCAAAGCACCCGCAACTACTCCCTGCCTGTGCGCCTGTTCCGATAATGATGCTGGTATTTGTTACAATCCCCTGTGTTTGCTGCCCACTTACTTGCTCGCAGGCTGCCTTGGACATGCTGAGCAGCCCCAAGATGGCGACTGTGAAGCTCAACGGCTTTGTCTTCTTCGGGTCAGCAAACAGCATCGGGCAGAAGCTGCAGGAGGTGAGGGGTGCGAGAGGGCTTGAGGTGTGGCGGGTGCAGGGCTGGGGGAGGCGGGTAGTGTTGCTGTGGGGGGGAAGACGAGAGAGGTGCAGAGGAAAAGGGGCTCTTACCGCAAGCGATCTCCCTGCAACTATGTTCATTGCTGTGCCCCTCACTTCACTCCTCAATTGGTTGCTTGACCCATGCAGGAGGCGGAGCGGCTGGGGGGCGGCCCCCCCGCCGAGGTGGAGGAGCGGAGGGAGGAGCTGGAGGAGGCAATACACAACAGCCTGCGCACGCTGGGCGAGGCGTACCTGGGCGTGAAACACACGCAGGTGCGGGCGGGCAGGCGGGCGGGCAGCAGCAGCAGAAGAAGCTGGACTGTGTGCCGTGCCACATGGGTGGCGGTGGTGGTGGTGGTGGTGGTGTTAGTGGTGGTGTCTGGCTCAGGCTGGTGCGTATCTCCTGCTTGCCCACTTCACCTCTCCCCGCCCCCGCACCCCTTCACAAACGTGCAGGCGGTGGCGGCCCTGCGTGCCTCCCCCGCCTACCTGGTTCTTGATTTCGGCGCAGTGAGGGGGCTGGATGCCACCGGCGCACGAACGATGGGCATGGTGTACAGCGACCTTATGCAGCAGGGTGTGGTGCTGGTGGTCGCAGGGGCAGACCACCACGGCATCAGGCCGCTGCTGGTGGCCCACGGTTTGCCGCTGCCGCCACACCCGCTGTACTGGCCGCTGGAGCTGGAGCAGCCGGAGGGGGTGCTGCTGACCGGCAGTGGGCACGGCAGCGTGGGTGGCGGCGGCGGCGGCTCCTCGCCGCCGCTCAGCCTGGCGTTGGAGCAGGCTTGGGAGGAGGGGCGGGGCCCGCTGGATGTGTGTGGGGAGGAGGGGCATCCGCCCAGCTGCCTGGAGTTTGCGTCACTGGAGGAGGGGCTGAGGTGAGGGAGGGGGAGGGAGGGGCAGAGGGAAGTTGGGAATGTTGTCGCTCTTTGCTGTCCATCTGGTACTGTTCAGCACTGTCAATGCTGCAGCATTGAAGCTATGGTACTGACATCAGTACGGCATGATCCATTTTTTGCTCGCTGTACTGCAGGTACTGCGAGGATCAGCTGCTGGAGGTGGCTGTCAGGTGAGACCCGCCCGCCCGCCTGCCTGTACACCTGTTTGTGGCTGCACCCTTGCCCCAGGTTTGCACACGCATCGTGTTCCTGTGAAATCAGCTGCCACCCTTGTGTTGTTATACTGTACTGCCATGTACTGCGCCGCAGGTATGGCCTGTGCCAGCCTCCCTCTGCGCTGCTGCCGCTGGAAGACATGCTGCAGTCACACTTGCAGAAGGTGCGTGGTCCCTCGATTGCCTGGTCACGCCGTGCTGCACCCCTCCCCCAACTGCCCTGCCGCCGCTCAGCAACACTCGACTGTCACTCTCGATTCCCCCTTGCCCTCGAAGCTGCATTGCTGGTGCACTGACGGCTGCACTCCTGTCTGCATCTCTCCATGGAAAAGCGGTCGCCCCATGTGTCATCAATCCGCACCCTTTCCCCCACACACATACTTGCAGCTGCCGCTGGGTGGTGACCAGGAGCTGGCGGCGGTGGTGACCACCCTGCGCCGCTTCATGTCTGAGGTCAGCCTGAGCGCTGGGCAGCTGCTGTGGCGGGTGGATGACCCCGCCTCCGCCATGTTCATCATCGAAAAGGGGGCGGTACGGGTGAGCTGAGTCGGCAGTGATGCAACGGTGTACCGCTCACTACCGAAGCAAGGCTGGGCAGCTGTGGCTGTGGTGTGGCCTTGAAGGATGTCGCGTGGCTGTGTTGAAAGCAGCTTACGGACGGGTGCCCCAACGGGGTGGCCATTCTCACCACCCTCTAGTGCTCGCCGAGTTCCTTGTTTGTGCCGCTCACCGGCTGCACCCACCCTCCCTCCCTCAATCCCTCCCTCCCTCAATCCCTCCCTCCCTCAATCCCTCCCTCCCTCCCTCTCCATTCACTCCACCTTGGGGCAGGTTGACGAGTTCATCAGCGTGACTGGGCCCGCCCCTGCCGCCGCCACCAGCCGCGGCGCAGCCTCGCTGCTAGACCGCTCAGGCAGTGGGCGGCGGGTGCTGTCGCGCAGCTTTGAGCTGGGCCCGGGCTGCGTGGTGGGGTCCACAGACTTCTACCTCTCCCGCCCCCACGGCACGCGCGCGGTCTGCCGCAGCGCCGTCGCACGCGTACTGCGACTGACTCGCTCAGGTGCGCCTGGGCTGCCTGCTGGTGCCTCTTTGTGCGTCTGTGCTGTCGCTGCCTGCGGTAGTTTTGTTTGTTCATGCTGCAGGATTCCCCAATGGGGACTCCCCTGGGGACTGGGGAGGCCAGGCGCAGCAATGTACTGGATCTGCAGCTTTCAGTCATGTCCCTCGCAGCTTGTATCTCACGCGCTTTTCAAACCGCCCCCTACCCTTGCAGCAATGGAGAGCATGGCGGCGGACGCGCCCCAGGCCCTGAATGTGCTTCAGGTGGCTGTGATGAGGGCCAATACACTCGACCTCAGCAAGGCTGCAGAGCTGAGTGGGGCCAGCTGATGGTGAATCCGCCGCAGATCGCAAACGGACCAGCTTGTTGACATGCTCTCCTCTTTCATCCATCCTCTGCATCTCATCCACTCATTCTCTCTCTGCCATAGCGTAAGAACTAGCTCTATCGCTACCTTCGACTTTTCACATGTGACAGACGTGCACAAAGTGACAAGACGTGCACAAGGTGTTGTATTCAGCAGGGGCGGCGATCATGTGTTGTACGCGACCACAAAATGCGTATTGACAATAGCAGGTAGCGGGAGGTATGGTGTGGGAAAATTGCGCGTGCATGGCAGACCGAGACGTGCACAACAAAAACTGGCGATGCATAAAATTCCAGGCACATAAAAGGACACGAAACAGATGGCATTGTGAACGGGGGACTGCGTCAATCAATGGGTATTGGTGCGAAAGGCAAGGACGGAAGGAAGGAATGAGAGGTGCGGTGTGGTTGCAGAGACCTCAGGCAAATGAATGGCAGGATGAGACGCTCAGGGTGCAGACGGGACCCTCTCAACGGGACCCTCCCTGCCTGACGGCAAATGCACAGTCGGTGGAAAGGGATATAGGGCGAAAGACGGGATGGATGGGATAGGACGGGGATGGGCAATACAGAGTTGCCCTCCGCTCAAAAACACTCCAAGGCAATGACAGCAAACGACTCCAAGGCAATGACAAAAGACTCCAAGGCAAGGTCAAAGAATTGGCTTGTGTGGGTGCTGGCCCAAGTGCGAGCCAGCACCACCTGAACAACACATAAACGCTGTACTGCACCAGACATAAACGCTGTACTGCAACAGACAGGCGAGGAGCTGCCCGGTGACAACTCTCAAGCCCTGCACATCTGGCCAGCCACGTGGTGCCGGCTGCCCTGCCTGTGGCAGCCCGTCAACAGGCGAGGGTGAATCTCATCGCTGCTGAAGCGCTTGCTAGACCTGCGGCGCTGCAGGGCGGGGCTGGCAGCAGCTGCGCTGCTGTCGCCACAGCCGGGGCTGGCAGCAGCCACCGCCCAGGGCAGCAGCGCGGGAGTTGGTGCGGAAGCAGCAAACGATTCGTAGGAATCGCATGCCAGCAGGGACTGGAGGTTGCCACGAGTGGGGCTGGTGATGATGGGGGACGGCGGCGCGGAGCTGCCCTCCTCCTCCTCATCATCATCATGGACAGCCTCCTCAGTGCCCTCCGACAAAATGGAGCAGCTGCCGGCATTGGAGGTCGCGAGCGGGGCGGCGGGTAGCATGGAGGCGGCACCGCTGCCCGCCAGTGCCACCATCTCCTTGAGGGCAGCAAACAGCTCGGGCTCTCCCACACGGGCCCTGCACAGGCGGGAAGGAACAGCAGGGGCAGAGAGAATGAGCAACATGCGGAGAGGAGCGCGACAGCAATTAAAACTCTAAGTGTTGCTGCATGCACAGTAGGAAGGATGCAGGAAACATGCCCTGCACTGGCAAACAAGCATAGAGCGGAGCTCGAGCGCTCCACAGACCGACACACACCGCTACACAACACACACATACAGAGGCGCCCCTCCCCCCCCCCCCCCCCGCCACCACCACACACACACCTGAACCCGAGGCGGAACAACATGTCCATCTCCATTGCATTCCACTCGGCCAGGCTCACACCCGCCACCTGGGCATAGTGGTGGTTGCTGAAGAACTGCAGAGTTGACACATGGGGAGGGGCGGGAGCATGGGCCATGAGCGGCAGAGGTACAACAGCAGCCATGCCTTTGGGAGCAGCAGACAGCATTGCAGCAACCAGCGATGGAAAGGATTGAGTATGAAACACGACAAACCCTGCTTTAAACACCGAGCTATCCAACAAGCCAACGCTCAGCGCTCAACCCTGGGCGCCCGGCACCCACCTTGTCGTCAAAGAACTTGGTGGCGATGATGGTGCCCACCGCCATCATGCGGTGGCAGGTCAGGCTGTCGATGCGCAGGGCGCCACCGCACACGCCGCCGCTGCCCTCCTGGAGGCGCAGCATATAGGCAAAGGCAGCCACGTAGCACACGGGGCTGTTGTTGCAGTAGCGCAGCATCCTGTCGCCGTACTCGCGGATGCCGATGCCGGGTGCTCGCACGCCGTGCAGGCGAGTTGGCGTGTGGGCGGCGGCCGCTCCAGCTGTCGCCGCCGCGTCCCGGTCGGCGGCGGTGTCGACGAGCTGTGACACCGCTGCGGTCATCAGGGCTGGCAGAGCAGACACCACGTTGCCCTGCTCATCAAGGTGCACCCTGCAGCACTCGGTCAGCCACTCCACGGCGGCAGGAGGGCCCGGGTCGGCGGTGGCCGCGTGGGTCGCTGCTAGCTCGGCATGGCTGGAGGCCGTGGGTTGTTGTTGTCCAAGCGCCATCAAGCGGGGCAGAGCGTGTGATGGTGGCAAACCTGCAGGAGGGGCGCAGGCGAGAAATGTTGCTGGCATGCACCGCACAACCAGGCCCAGACCCGCGCTGCACGCTCGCAACCCGCCATACAAGCATGCCAACACGATCAACCCGCCGCGACACGGCTCACCGGTGAACGACCGTGGCCAAGCACCAGCAAGTGAGAGAGTCGGTTTGTGAACGGGTTGATTAACGGTAGGGATGTGGTCGAGGTAGGAACGGAGGGACGAATGGGCAGCTGTGGCCGTTTTTGGCCTGAAAGGCAATTTCGTACCTCACGTGGGCGGCCGTTTGAGGCCAAGCTTTGAGCTTCTGCGCTCAATTGAGCGAGTGTTCATTTGCAGTAATATTAGGACGATGAGTGGGGTTTTTGATGTCGGAGAAGCCCCATGGCGTTCAACTGGGCGTCACCTGCCGCCGCCGCCCGCCGCTGCCGCTCACGCAACCACAGGCTGCTCCCCTGCCACAGTGGCTGCAGCTGCCGCTGCCGCGTCACGCAACCACAGGCTGCTCCCCTGCCACAGTGGCTGCAGCTGCCGCCGCTGCCACGCTGCTTGCACTCGGCAGGCCGCAGAACTCCGAGATGGCCTTGAGCAGCGCGCGCGGCTGCTCGAGGTGCGCACAGTGACCGCACTCCTCTACCCAAACTAATGCCGCGTCCGGGAGAGTATCCATAAACTGCTGGGCCGTGTCGGGACTGCAGCAGGGGGGAGGAGGCAGCGCATCAACCACTGCAACATAACAGTCGCTGCGGTCATGTACTGCAAGCACGTGCAAGCTGCTCCCCCTGCTCGGCACGCACCTCACGCCGGCACCACTCAAGGTGCTGCGCCACACCCCAAAGCAATGCCACACACTACGCCCCCCCCCCAGCCACCCCGCGGCCTGACCTCAGGATCTCGTCGTTGCGGCCCCACACCACGAGCGTGGGCAGCGCCACCTCTTGGATGCGTGAGCTGAGCGCGTAGCCGCCCGACTGCATGAAGGCCACGTTTGCATCAGTCCAGCCGGGCAGGTTTGTGTGCAGGCGGCCCACCCGCATGGCATCGTCCGTGGAGTAGAGCCTCTTGTTGTGGTAGGCCATCTGGGGTGGCGGACGGGGGGGGGGGGGGGGGGGGGGGGGGGGGGGTCGAGGAAGGAGACGCGGCACAGGTGACGGGATGTGGGAGAAGCAGAGGGAGGAGCAGGGTGCCAAGTGCCGCGCAAGTGAGTGTTGCGAGGGCAGGACTTTTGTTTTAAACCTTGAAGGAACGCAGAACACACCCACAGCAGCAGCAGCAGCACCACCATCACCACCACCACCACCACCACCACCACCACCACCACCACCACCACCACCACCGCCCACCTTGTTGGCCATCTGTCTCAGCGGCACCGAGCGCAGCACGCCGACCCCCAGCTGCGACAGGAAGCGGGGCATGGAGGCCAGGGGGCCGATGCCGTCGATGAAACCCTGCACCAGGCAGGCAGGCAGCGGGCAGTGAGACAGGCAGGCAGACGGGAAGGCAGTCGGACACACAGGCACACAGGCGGACACAAGCCTGCTGTTGCAGGAAAAGTCGAGGACCAAACACTCACACACCACTCGCTCAACCGACCCCAGCACCGCCACACCATCACACCTGAGCATCAATCAGCACCAGCTTGTGGAGGTCCTCCGGGTGCGTCACAGCGTAGTCGATTGCCACAGCGCCGCCCAGGCTTGTGCCGACAAGCGTGGCTGGCCGCCCCACCACCTGCTGCAGGAAGGCGCGCAGGTGAGCCCGCTTCTGTGCGGGGCCCAGCTTGATGCTGGCGGCAGCGGCGCCGCCAAAGCCACACTCTGCAGCACAGGGATTGGAGCCGCAGGCGGAGCAATCGTTGTGCGATCGCATGCAGCAAAACGGAGCTGGAAAGCAGCCGTGCAGCAGCTGTGCCATGCTGCGCTGAGCCGTGTGGCATTCCCGCCAGCGGACCTGTGAATCCCCAGCCCGCGAGATCCACAGCCCACACGTCTGCGACCTGACTTAGCAGCGGCAAGAAGCGGCGGAATTCCAGGCTGCTGCTGTCAAAGCCATGCAGGAGCACAAAGGCGGGGCGGGAGGGAGAGGGCGCCTCCGGGCCAACAAACGCCGTTTGCACCTCGCCCAGCCCCTCCACCGTCAGCGGGGTTCTGCGCATGACTTGCATCATGCGGCGAGCTGCTGGCTCCTCAATCTCTGCTGCCTCAGGCGGGAAGAAGTCGGGGAAAAGTCCATTGCGCTCGTCGTACGCCTTGCTGCTGCTGCTGCTGCCATTTGCTGAGGCTGTAGCAGCGACGCGGAGATTGCGCCGCCGCTGGCAGGGCGCTGCCGCCGCTCTGTGCTGGTGTAAGCGGTGGCCGGCATGGCTGAAGGCGGCTGCCACACATGGAATGATGGCTGCCATTATGCCAGAGGCGGTGCAGGGGGCTTGTGCGTGGCCTCCAACAAGGAAATCGAGCTGCGGCTGCTGCAACCGGCTTGCACCGCACCAGTGACACCAGGAAAGGGTGCTGGACTTGCAGGAGAGCGGCACTGTGAAGGATGAGGATCAAACTTTGCGCGCTGCTGTGCTGCGACTTGAAAGTGTCGGCGCCTTTCCCGGCCCAATCGGTCATTTGGGCACGACCCATCGACGTCACACTGCTGAGGGGTCAGCAGAGCCGTTTTGCCGGCAGCAGGCCGCGCTTGGACTGATCGGCAGCCCAGGGCGGCTCGGGCGCGATGTTTATCAAGCAGGCATGCAATGCACAGGGTATTGATTGCTGCACAAGCCGCCCCGCTCGGTTTTGAGCCCGCCGGCAACGTTTGCAGGTGGTGATTGAAGGATTCAAGTCCTACAAGGACCAAACTGTCCTGGAACCATTCTCCAACAGGATCAATTGCGTGGGTGAGGCCGCCGCCCTGCAGGCCGCCCGAGAGGTTGCTGCCGCCGTTGCAAACCCGCACTTGCGAGGCGGCGGCGGTTGGCCTTTTGCTGAGGGTGCAGTGTCGCTTGGCAATGCACGTCACTGCTGGGATGCCCCCATTGCTCCCAGCATGTGTCATTATTATTTGCGCAGCGCCTCATGTGCATGCCGTTGCGATTGAATCTGTCCCGGTGCCTGCTTCGAACGCACGGTGCAGTTGGCGCAAACGGCTCTGGCAAGTCTAACTTCTTCCATGGTGAGCCGTTGCAGGACTTGTGCAACTGGGTGCTTGCACGCACGCTGGTCGTGCAAGTGTGTGTGTGGTGGGTGAGGGGCGTTGCAGATGCCGCCCACTAGCCTGCACCCGCGTTCGGCATGCCCCCAGCATTGCGCTTCCCACCTCCCGTCGTGCAGCCATCCGCTTTGTGCTGGACGATCTGTTCAGCAGCCTGTCAACAGAGGACCGTCGCGCCCTGCTGCATGTGAGCGCAGCGCCAGGCACACGACAGGCTGCTGCCCAATGCTGTAACTCGCACATTTTGCTTGCCAAGCCTTGCCATGCTACGAGTGTGTTGTTGTTGTTGCTGCTGCTGTTGCTTGTTGGGCGGTGGAAGTAGACAGTGTGTGCCGCGGGGCAGTAGAGATGCGTGCTGGCCGCGTTTGCGGCACCCACCTCACCCCTCACCCGCACCTCAATCACCCCCCCGCCCACCCACACACCCTCTCCTCCCCTGCACACACACACCACGCCTGCACCGCGCAGGAGAGCGTGGGCCACCACGTGCTGTCTGCGTACGTGGAGGTTGTGTTTGACAACAGCGACAACCGGCTGCCCACCGACCGGGGTGAGGTGCGGCTGAGGCGGTCCATTGGCATGAAGAAGGACGAGTACCACCTGGACAAGAAGCACGTCACGTGAGGCAGTGTGCCAGTGGTGGTGCTGCGGTGGCGTGGGGGTGCTGGGGTGGGGGATTGGGGTGGGTTCAGGTGCGTGGGTGTGGCAGCAGCAGGCACGGCAGCCGAGGCTGCTGCAGGCAGGGCTTTGGGTGCTGTGGGTGCTGGGTGCTGGGTACGCAGCGTGCGGCGCAGTGTGCCTGCCGCTTTGCCTGATACCTGAGCAGAGCCTCGCCTGGTGCTGCCACCCTGCTGTGCTGTCCCTGCCCCTCCCACCCCTTGCTGCCTGCCTGCCCCCTACACCCTGCAGCAAGAAGGAGGTGGCCAACCTGCTGGAGACTGCCGGGTTCAGCCGGGCCAACCCCTACTATGTGGTGCAGCAGGGCAAGATTGCGCAGATGGCAAACATGAAGGCGAGTGGGTGGTGGGCACAGCCTGGGTGTGAAGTGTGAAGGCTGATGCCTGGCCTGGTGTCAGCCTGGTGTCAGCCTGCGGTTTCCATGCAGGAACCTGGGGGTGACTTTGTTGCTAGGCGCAGGCGGGGGTAAACGTGCCGCCCTCTCACCTCCTTCCAACAATCCGCTCACGCCTCACTGCCGCCTGCCGCTCACGGGCGCCCAGCACCTCACCTCACCTCACCCAATGGATGCCCCTCGCCTGACTGTCCCCCCACCCCACCCCACCCACCCACCCACCCATTGACTGTTTTCTGCACCCTGACCCTCTGTCGTTGCTGCCTGCAGGATGAGCAGCGGCTGGAGCTGTTGAAGGAGCTGGGAGGCACCCGCGTGTATGAGGACCGGCGCAAGGAGTCGTTCCGTGTGATGGAGGAGTGCCAGTCCAAGCGCACACACATACAAGACCTGGTGAGGCGCCGCGGGGGAGGGAGGGGGGCGGCGGGGGCAGGCAGCCTGTGCTGTGCTTGTGGGTTTTTGGGTGTCTGCTTGCAGGCCGGTCTCAGTATATGCGAGGATGCACAGCAGGGCGGTTTGTTGCATGCTTTCTTTGGCTCTCGTCGTGTTCGGTGTGGTATGGACAGGATGGCCTGCAAGTCAGCACATCAGCACACAGCTCGGGTCCTAACACTCTCCCCCTCCCTCCCCGCTGCCTCCCTGCAGATCGGTCAGCTGGACGAGAAGCTGGCTGAGCTGGAGCAGGAGCGGGCCGAGCTGGCTCAGTACCAGGGCCACGACAGGCAGCGCAGGTGCCTGGAGTACACTGTGTACGACAAGGAGCTGACCAAGATCAAGGGGGAGGTGGAGAAGGTGGGTGGGTGTGGTGGTGGTGGTGGTGGTGGTGGTGGTGGTGGTGGGTGGGGGAAGGGGTGCAGAGATGCGTGTTGAGGCGTAATTGGGGTACTGGGGTTGTGAAGAGCGGTGGATAGCGAGTAGGTGCGAAGGTTGTGAAGGCTGTGAGGTTTGCTGCGTGTGTGCCTGCCTGGTTGCCTTTTGTGTGTCGCTACCCCCATGCCTAACTCCCACACACCCTCTCTCCTGCGGCACCCATGCAGCTGGAGGAGGAGAAGGCGGCCGCCAGCGACAAGCAGTCTCGGGTGATTGATGAGCTGCGGGAGGCGCAGGGGCGGCTGAAGGGCCTCGAGCGCGACCTGAAGAACCTCGGCAGCCAGCAGAAGAGCCTGGCTGCACAAAAGCAGGTGGGTGTGGTATCGGCGCAGTGCACTGTCGTGCAGTGAGGCCCCTGGGAGGGATCGGGGGGGGGGGAATAGTACGTTGCTTGCTCGGCCCAACATGCTCCTAGGGCTCTCTGCTTGTGCTGGCGAGCACCGCCTGTGTGGTGATGATGCACCCGCCTGCACCCGCCCCCGGACCTCCTGCTTCCCTCATCCTCCGTTCCCCCTCCCTCCCTCCCTCCCTCCCTCCCTCCCTCCCTCCCTCCCTCCTCTGCTCCCTGCCAGGACTTGGCGGGTGAGAAGGAGCGTGTGCAGCGCAGGAAGGCCAGTGCTGAGCTGGATGTTGCTGACCTGGAGGACAAATTGGAAAGCAACGAGGGTGAGGAACGAGGGTGGAAGTTCTTCGGGAGCTGTTGAGGCACGCCGCGCCTCTGCTGCTTCCGTGTGCTGTCGCATTTGACTTCAGCTGCGCTCTGCCATGTCATCCTCCCAGCACACACACCCAGCACACGCAAATCATGATGTGGCTTCCCTGCCTCCCACCCATGCAGCCACCAAGGAGGGGTGCCAGCAGGAGCTTGCCAGGCTGGAGCAGCTGATCGCGGCTAAGGAAGCTGAGCTGGAGGGTGTGGCTCGCCAGCTGCGCGAGGCGGCGCAGCAGCAGGCGCAGCTGAGCGGCGAGCTGCAGCAGAAGGAGCGGCGGCTGCAGGCGCTGTATGACAAGCAGGGGCGCAGCGCACAGGTGTGTACTGCTTGTCAGGCGCCTGTCGTCACACGCTACACACCTGCCCTCATGCTTGCTCCTGTGTGTGACTTGTGAGGGCGGCGATCTGCTGCTGCTTGTTCAGCTGCCTGGCTGCCTGCTTGACTGGTGTCATTGGCTCCATGCCCGTTGCTTTCGTTTGGCGCCTGTGCTGTGCAGTTCAACAGCAAGCAGGAGCGGGACGAGTGGGTGCGCAGGGAGGTGGAGCAGCTGCAGGGCACGGTGACGCAAAAGGAGGAGAACCGACGCGGCGCGCAGCAGCAGCTTGCAGCAGCGCAAGCAGAGGTGGAAGAGGTGAGGCCGGGTGCATCTCTCTATTTGTGACATGCATTGCAATGCCAACCAGAGCGCTGGTCAAGCAGGCTGCCATCAGCTGCCCACCTGGCTGACTGCTGCTTCTGCTGCTGGGTTTGCCCTTTGATTGTCAGCCCTGCCCTTCTTCACCGTCCCCCACCACTCATAACCTTGCTGCCAACACAGGTGACTGCCAAGGTGGCTGAGGCCCGCGAGATGCTGGGGGAGCGGGAGGAGGGTGCCAAGCGCGCGCTGGCGCAGCGGGAGGAGCTGGCTGGGCAGCGCAGCGAGCTGCAGAACCAGCAGCGAGACTTGTTTCAGAGGGAGGCAGACCTGAGCAAGTGAGTGGCGCTGGGCAGTGGGAGGGCCCCGCACATAAGCATGGCCGCTGCTGCCACTGCCACTGCTGCTGCTGCTCCTGCTGTCTGGTGCAAGGGTGTGTGTGGTCGATGCCGCTCCGTGCCAGCCAGCAGCACACTAGCGGCACACAGCTGGTATATGTGCGCATGTGCTGTATGTGGGTGTGTGGGTGTGCTGTCGCTGCTGGCCTTGACACCGCCGGAGCTGTGCCCACCGGCTGCGCCCCCCCACAGTGAGAAGCGGCAGCTGAGCGAGCAGCTGCACGGTCGAGAAAAGGTGCTGGAAGGGCTGGGGCGGGACCTGTCGCGAGGCCTGAACAATGTGAAGCGGCTGACGCAGGAGCTTGGGCTGGAGGCAAAGGTGGGTTGCAATAGCGCGGGCCTACGTGTCTGTCAGTTCAGGGACTGAGCTGTGCAGCATCAACTTTCGAGCAAGCTGGGTGAATGTGCAAGGTGCAGGTTTCCAGTGTTGAAATACTGGGGCTGGGTCAAGCGTAGAAGGTGTTCACATTGCGTCCTTCACTGAAGCACTTGACTGTGCGTGCGCACACGGTCCTCTCTGCAGGTGTTTGGCACCCTCATAGAGCTGTTTGATTGCCGCAAGGAGCTGTACACCGCCACAGAGGTGGTGGCCAACAACTCGCTCTTCCACGTGGTGGTGCGCTGGCTGGGCTGGCTGGCTGGCTGGGCTGGGCCTTTGTGTGTGTGCTCTGTGTTGTTTGCTCTGTGTGTCATGTGTGTGTCATGTGTAGGTCATGGCAAACAAGGTGGAGGTTGGTCATGCTTCTTGTCCCGCCCCATCAGACCGTGCCACAGCGTGCAGTATACATGCCCCTTGCCTGCCTCCCTTGCTCTGCACTGTGCCTGCAGGTGGAGGACGACGAGGTGGCGCTGCGCCTGACTGCCGAGCTCAACCGTGGCAAGTGCGGCCGCGTCTCCTTCATGCCCCTTAACCGCCTCAAGCCGCCAGTGGTGCAGTATCCAGATCAGGTACTGCTGCTGCCTGCCCTGCGCTGCGCTGTGGCTTGACTGTGTGAGATGCGCTGGCGATGGGCTGCAATGGTGCTTCCACAGCCAGCAGTACCGGACTTCGCTGTTCAAAGGTGGAGCAGGGCTTCTACCAGCATGTCGTGGCCATATTCTGCTGTCGTGCTGTGCAACCGCCACCCCCACCACACATTGCTACCTGTGCAGTACGGAAGTGACGTGGTACCGCTGCTCAAGCGCCTCAAGTATGACGCCAAGTTCGAGCCCGCCTTCAGACAGGTGGGCACTTCAATGTGGTTGGCAATCTTTGCCGGTGGGGCAGGGTGCCAGGTCATGCAAGCCTTCCTGCTTCCTGAGTCCGGATGTGGCTCAGCGCTTCGTACTTTTCCTCCAGGTGCCTGCAGCCCAGGCCCCTCACACCCGCCACCAGGCCCCGGTCGCCGCTCACTATGCTGCTTCCCTCCCCCGCCCTGCAGGTGTTTGGCAAGACGCTTGTGTGCCGCAACCTGGACATAGCGGCCAAGGTGGCTCGGGAGACAGATCTGAGCTGTGTGACCATGGAGGGGGACCAGGTGGGTGGGGGTGGGTGGGGGTGGGTGCTGTGGGGCCACTTGTGCACGCCTTCATGAGCCTCATTTCCAGAAGCCATCCTGCTGCAAGCCACATTCACTGCCACATTCTCAGCCACGCAGCTGGGCAGCCGGCACAGCGCTTGCTCGGTCGCCACGCCACTACCCCACAGCCCTGTGCAACAGCTCCCTCTGGCCCCTCAACATGCATGCCTCCCCCTGCTTTCATGCCACTGCTTCCCTTGCCCCCATTGCCTGCTGCCGGGCACCCCCCCACACATCCACCCCGCAATCCACTGCTGCCAAGCACCCCCCCCCACACACACATCCTCGGGCACATGCCTCTGCAGGTGGAGCGTCGAGGCACCTTCAGGGGTGGCTACCACGACTCAAACCGGTCCAAGATACAGGCCATGAAGGAGATCAAGGTGGGTGGGTGAGGGAAGGGGGGGGGGGGGGGGGCATGCTAAATATTTGTGTGCTCCTTGGCCGATTGAACCAGCGTGCAGACGGTGGGTGGGGGTGGGCGGCAGGGTGCTACGCATGGAAGCCGAGCTTTGCATGCTGGGACGCAGTGGAGGGCTGGCTGTGCTGCAGCCACAACATCACACCTGCCTTGCCACCCATGCCGCCGCCCTCACCACCCTGCTTGCTGCTGTCTCCAGGACCTGCGCGGCAAGCTGTCTGACAACAGCCGAGAGGGGCGCAAGGTGGCCAAGTCCCTGCTGGATGTGCAGCAACGCATACCCCAGGTCACGGCTGAGCTGCAGAAGTTGGAGGCAAGGCATGGTGCTGCAGCAGACGGATCAGCCCCCCTCAGGGCAGAGCTGAGGCAGCTGGAGGCGCGCGGCGCGGCGGCGGCCAAAAAGGCGGCGGAGCGGCGGCAGCTGCTGGAGACAATCGAAGGGGAGCTGGCAAGCCTGCAGGTGGGCGCTGTTTGGGTCTGAGTGCGGCGGAATCGATAGGGCGCGGAATGCGTGGGGCCAGGTGCTTCAGTCAGGCGTTGCAGGGCGTGGCAGGACAGAGCGGGGCAGGCAACTCGCAACAAGTGCAATATGCGCGACTGGCAGCAGGCCCGGGCGGCAAACAGCACTGCTGCTGCCCACGCTTCTAGCTGGCCGGTGCCATCGGCTGTGCGGTCGTGCCGTTCTCCCTGCTGCCTGCCTACCAGGCTGTGTGCAGCAGCCTGCTGGCTGTCCTCACACGCGCTGGCCGCACCACACCGCTGCTGCACCGCCCTGAGTGCAGGCACGCATTCAAGAGACTGAGGCTGAGATTGGCACCGACCTGCTGGGCCAGCTCAGCGCAGCAGAGCAGGCAGAGGCCCGCCAGCTGCAGCCGCTGGTGGCGCGCCTGCAAGAAGACCTTCAAGCGGCGGCAGCAAAGCAGGCTGAGGTGGAGGTGTCGGCGCAGGCGCTTGAGGCTGAGCTGGCAGCTAACCTCGGGGAGCAGCGGCGGGACCTGCAGGACCGGCTCGCGGCTGCTTCCGGTACCGTGGAGGCGGCGACACTGGAAGCGCGGCGGCGGGAGCTGCAGCAGGTGTGTGGAGGGATGGGTGGTGGGGCCCTGCGCGCTGTGGTGTGCGCTGCGCTAGTGCCGATGAGCACCGCTGACAACACGTTGCGGTTGAGTGCAGTACCGCGCCCCTTCTCTGCTGTACGTGAACTCCACTGTTTGACCTGGAGTCCCTGCTACACGAAAGCCTGCCCTCTAAATCCTGCGCCCATGCCCTTGACTGTCCTGTCGGCAGCAAAGCAAAGCCATTCCCTCCTCTCGCGCTCTCACCTCCCTCACTCATCACGTGCTTTCACCGCACCCACAGGCCCAGGAATCCGTGGCTGCTGTGGCTCAGCGCGAGAGGGAGGTTGAGGGTGAGCTGGAGACGGCTCAGAGGCAGGCCAAGGAGCTGGCTGCACAGAGAGATGCGCTCAAGTCGACGGCACAGGCGGAGGACCAGGCAATGCAGGTGGGGGTGTGTCGAGGCGAGGGGAAGGGCTGGACGAGGGAATGTGGACTGGCTTGTGCGGGCTGTGCAGGCCTGGGTATGAAGCTGCGGCCTCTGTGATCGGGGTGGCAGGCACAGCTGCTGCTTGTGCATGATTGTGCCGCGTGGCAGTGGCGGTGGCGGCACAGCTGCTGTTGTGGTTTTCTCGTAAAACCCAACAGAATTCGATCGGCCGCTCTGCCTCTGCCCTCTTTGCCTCCCTCCTCCCTCCTGTGTCACATGTGCAGGATGAGCAGCGCACGCTTCAGACGCTGAACGACCGGCTGGCCATGCAGCGGCTGAAGAAGGCAGACCTGGAGAAGCGCATTCGTGAGCTGGGCAGCCTGCCTGACGACGCGTTTGAAAAGTATCGGGGCCACGGGCTGAAGCGGCTGCAGCAGGAGCTGGCGCAGGTGGGGTGGATGCTGCTGGGGTTGGGGGTGGTGGCTGGTCATGGCCGGCTGGTGGGATCTGCATACATGGCGTAACGGCAGGTGATGCGTGTGAGTGTGTGCCTGGCGCTCCTTCATGCCTGCCTGCCTGCCTGTCCTTCTTGTACAATCATCGGCCCTTTCTTCAAGCTTAAACTGACATAGCTCACACTTTTCGGTGGCCACACTCACCAGCCTACCCCCGCCCAACACTGCCACCCACCATGCCTTACCCACGGCACAGCACCAGCCCACAGCACCCACCGCACCACATTCACCCTGCCTTTGTCTCACCCGCAGGTGAATGCTGAGCTGAAGAAGTTTGGGCACATCAACCGCAAGGCGCTGGACCAGTATGTGATGTTCACTGAGCAGAGGGATGCGCTGTACAGGCGCAAGGAGGTGGGTGGGGGGGCTGGCTGGCTGGGAGGCTGGGTGGCAGGGGGGCTGTGCACACTCACCTCGGCTGGCAATGGCTGCCCTGCATGCACACATGCACACCCGGGCCCCTTGCTGCCAGGCCTGCACTGCTGCTCCGCCCTCTCAACCAACCCGCTCTTTCTTTCCTCGTCATTGCTGCTGCAACGAATTTCCCTTTCCGCCACTGTTGTCGCCTCGGAGCCGCCGCCGCTGCCTGCCTGGCCACACTGCTGCTGCCTTCCGCCTCGCTGCTGCTGTTGCTGCTGCTGCCTGAGGTGTGGCTGACCCTTGACTTGTGCAGGAGAACGATCGCGGTGATGAGAAGATCCGCCAGCTGATTGAGACTCTCGACATGCGCAAGGATGAGGCCATAGAGCGCACCTTCAAGGGGGTGGCCAAACAGTTCCGGGAGATCTTTGCAGAGGTGTGTATGTCTTTCTGTGGTGGTGGTGGTGGTGGTGGTGGTGGTGGTGGTGGTGGTGGTGGTGATGGTTGTGGGAGGGGGGCCCTTCATCAACCAGGGATAAGTGTGTCGGGGGGTGTCAGGTCCTGAGCTGAGCAACAGGCCGAATGAGTGCTCTAGCGGTGCCCCTGTCAAGACACTTGTTGATGTGCCCTTGCCTGCGCTCTCTCCACATACACTCCTTACCCACCCTAAAACCACACTTGCATGCTCTCCCCATGGCGCACGCTCTCTGCAGCTGGTGCATGGCGGCCGTGGCGAGCTGGTCATGCAGAAGCGGCTGCCGGGTGCTGGTGCCGGGGGGGATGAAGGCGAGAACGATGACCCAGAGGGCGGTGGGGCGGCGGCGGCGGCGGGGGGCGGCAGCAAGCACAGCGCGCTTGAAAAGTACTCGGGGGTGAAGGTCAAGGTGCGTGTGTGTGTTGTGTGTGTGTGTTGGTGGGGAGATGCATGGATGGATGGCTTACAATAAGGCCTGGATCAGGCAGGGAAGGTTCGGGAGCTGGACGTCATGCTGTGGGATGTTGCAAATCGCTGTTTCGATTTTCAGTTTTGCGTCTTGTGTGTGCCTGGGAGGGAGGCTGGGTGGACAAAGCTTGCTGCCCAGGAGTGTGCTGGCCACATGCACGCCCCCACACCGGCACGTTGACCCCCCCCCACCACCACCACCACCACCACCGCCCCACCTGTCACAGGTGTCGTTTGGCGGCGGCGAGACGATGTCCATGAAGCAGCTGAGTGGCGGCCAGAAGACGCTGGTAGCGCTGGCCCTGATCTTTGCCATCCAGGGCTGTGACCCCGCCCCCTTCTACCTGTTTGACGAGATTGATGCGGCGCTGGACCCGCAGTACAGGTGGGCGGTACAGGGGCTGGCGTGCAGGGTTTGTGTGGGCGTCGGGGGGTGCGTGTTTGAGCCCCTCTCGGGGTTCATGTGTGTTGGGAGGTACTGCCATCCTGCTGGCACTGCCGTGCTCCTGTCGCTTCATAGTTTCATGGCGTGGCTGTAGCAAAGCATACGCCAGTGTGCATCTTCCAGTGCCGCACCACTCGACCGCTGCCCTCCCTGCACCTCTCAGCACGTCGGCAAAACGCTGCTGCCCAGCTTTTGCATCCCCCTTCTTGCCCTGCATCCTCCGCAACCCACCCCCTCTGATCCCCCCCCCCTTGTGGCTGCCTGTGTCTGCCTGTGCCCCTGTGCCCTTCCTGCTGCTGCTGCAGGACCGCTGTGTCCAAGATGCTGGCCAGGCAAGCCAACAGCGACCGTGAGCCCTCCCAGTTCATCGTCACCACCTTCCACCCACAGATCGTGGATGTGGCTGACAAGATCTACGGCGTCTCACACACCAACCGGCTGTCCAGGTGAGCAGCGGCAGCGCCTATGCCAGGGCCACACTGACGACACAGGAGCTGCGAGGGCCGGCGGCCGGCCGTGCACCGCTGCCGCCGCTACTGCTGCTGGGGATTTTGAGGGTCCAGCCTGCACGCGGCTGCCTCATTTGCCTGATTTGTGTGCACCCCATCACTTCACTCGCTGCACCCTGACAGCCCGGTGTGGAGCGTCCTTCCCTTCACCATCCTTCCACCCTCACCTCCCACCTCACCTCCCAACACCCGTTCTACCTTTGACCACCGGGCCCCCCTGCCGCAGGATTGACGTCATCAACCGCTCTGACGCCATCACCTTCCTGCAAACAGAGGAGCGGCGCGCACAAGAAGCCCAGCAGCGCGCAGCGCAGGCAGAGGCAGCCGCGGCGGCGGCCAAGCGCAAGGGCAAGGCCGCCCTGCTGGCACCTGCGGAGGATGAGGAGCTGCTTGGGGAGGGGGGTGAGGGTGATGCCATGGACACCCGGTGAAGTGGGGCCCCTGCCTGCTTGCCTGTCGGGGGCGGCTTCACTGCCAGCGGCCAGCTGTGCGGCCGCCAGCGCCCATGCGCTGAGCCCCAACACTTGCTACACTTGCTACACATTTGTATCTCTGTACCGTTAGTCCACTGCCTGTTTCCCGCACCTTCACATTTCCCACTCTACCCGGCATGCCCCCTGTGCTTCTGCTCTGGTGCACCCTGCAAACCGCCTGCACACCACACATGCTTGAACCCAATTTTCTGCACAGAACCCTAGACCGCTGCAACATGACTCTCCTCCACTTGGCAGCGTGCGATCACCTTGTGAAGTGTGAGCACAAGATGAGGTCACACGGCTGGAGTGTATCGGATTAAGCAGTACAGCAGCAATTGGTAGCAGCAAGGGACAGGCAGCAGCAAAATAAACAGAGCTAAAACAGGCGGGGGGTGGCTTTGAGGCACGGCAAGGTGCGTGGCAGGGCCGCCGGCGGGTGTGATGGCCCCCAGGCGCTCCCGCAGGCCTCACTCCTGCATCCCCTCCTCGAACTGCTCCTCCTCCACAGCAACTGCAGGCGGCAGGAAGCGCGGGGCGCGGCACATAAGGCATTGAGGCAGCCACCCCTCCCCATGCAGCACTGCCCGCTGCTTCAGCCAGCCAGCCACCCCCTGCAGAGTAGCCGCCCCAGAGCAACCAGCCAACCGCCTATCTCTGTCAGCCTTGCAGCTCCGGCGCCCTTTACACCCCCCCCGCAACACACAAACACAACAAGCTCCTGCACCAGACCCCCACACGGCTGCTGCACAACATGTTTGAGTAGCAGCACAAGGCTTCTCCGTCCCTCCCAAAACCCCGCTGCATCCCTCACCCCTGAGCTTCTTTTCCTTCTCCGCAGCCAGGGCCCCCGGTGCCTTGACCAGGTGTATCTCCTGCTCCAGCTGCTTGCGGTCTGCAGCCTTCTCCAGCACCCTCGCCCGCTGCATGCGCTTGTCGTAAAAGCGATCCTGACGGGCCGTGCGCACCGCTTCCACCTTCTGAATGGCCTTGACTGTGGGGAAGGGAGAAAGGCGTGCACGAAACGAGGCAGGGCTGAGTTGCAATGCGACAGCAGGTGAAGCAAAGCCGACGGCACACGGGAGGGAGCAGCAGCCACGGAGGGGCTTGCTAGAGCTTGATAAACAGGCAAGGGGATGGTATATATAGTGGGCAGAAGACCGTGTCTGTCACCAACCTGTCTTGTGCACCAGCTCGCGGTCGTACTTCTCCGGTCGGTTGCGCCGCCGCTCCATCTCAAAGGTGGCGTCCTCGGCCAGCTCCTTGCCCGCCAGCTTGCGATATGCTTTCGTCCACTTGACCTTGCGAGGGTTGCGCTTCATCTTGAAGTTCTTGTGGCACTTGCTCCGGCAGAAACGGAAGATCTGTGACATAAGGAGGATGGTTGACATGGTGAACTCCGGCGAAGTTGGGTCGGCGGCAACGGCGGCGGCGGCGGCGGCGGCCAAGCTCACCGTCGCGTCATTTCGCACGAATGTGATGCCGTGTCCAGGATAGCATGTGCTGGAGCAGAACCAGCACTTTTCTAAACGCACTGCGGGCAGGCGGCGGCGGGCAGAGCATGTCGGCTTTAGCGGGTTGGTGTGCGTATGCCATGGCGCCAGCACACCATGCATGCCAAGCCGTCGGCAGCCCTGCAGTGCGCCGGCATGCGACAGCACTCACTGGCGCCGCCTTTCGCGTCTCCCTGGGGGGCCTCCCTCGCGTCTCTAACTGCTCAGGGATGCAGGCCTACGATTAAAAGCCGCTGCGCCGCCTGTTCAGTAAAGCACAAGTCCTGAGCCTTCAACGCTTAAACACGCTTAAACAATCAGTGATGCAAGTTCGCAGTCGAGAAACCAAAATGTCATACAGCTGTAGTCGGTCGCCGCACATCCCGCCAGCTCACAATGCCACGGGGCATGCCGTCCGCGTTGCAACGCCCGCCTCCAATGCCGTCCAGGGCAAACCGCGCTGCACAGATTCGCCATGCTGCTGGTGGAGGCGGGTACGCCAGGCCTCCCAACACGACATCCAGGCTGGCGCCGCCGCCAGCTGTGCCGGCAGTGAAAACGCCAGCAGCGGCTGGTCTGCCGCCGCCGCTGGCACCCCGTGTGCGGCGAGCACACAGCGCACAGTGTGCAGGCAGAGGCTGCCGCTGGACAGACAGCGGCTGGCAGCTTGTGCTCCCTCCAGGCTGTGGCACAGGTAGATGGCTGGAAAGCCCAGGAGGTAGCCACTGGCGGTGGGAGGCGCCAGGCCCTGCCAGCCGGGGATGCTTGCCGCCGCCACCACAGGTATCGCCGCAGCACCACTCGCAGCATGCACGGCTTGCAGCAGCCCACTGCGAAAGGCCGCAAGTTTACCCATCGCTGCGGCCGCCTCTGCAACTGACGCCCAACGCACACTGCGGGCGCCGTCGAAAGAAGCCAGCAAGGGCGCAGGCGGCTGGCCCCCCAACAGCTGCCCATCATCTACGCTGCAGCAGCACGGCAGCAGCTGCGGCTGCACCAGATAAGCGCAATCCACCATGCCAACAACACACACCCCAGCAGCGGCCATTCGCAGGCAGGCCGCCACGCTTGCAGCAGCGGCGGCCAGCTGGTGTGGCGCCACAGCTGCATAATCCACCATGCAGCCGCAGCGCAGGCCGCTCAGCACAGCGACAATGTCTCTGAACAGCCGGGGGCAGGCCGCCCGCAGCTGCCGAGTGCTGCCCAGGATCTGCAGGCCCAGCAGGCAGGCGGGGCGTGAGGGTGGGTGGTCAGCGGGCCAGCTCGCAGGTCGCCATACAGGCGAGGTCCCACCCGGACGCAGCAGGACAGGCAGCACGCGCCTCTGCCTCTCACCTTACACAGCGCCTCATATGCGTCTGGGAGTGCTGCCCCCGCTGCCCAGCCTGCTGCCATGCCTCGCTCCGGCCGGGCTGCTGCCTGAGCCGCAGCTATGTGAACCGCTTGGGGTTGCGCTGGCGGGCTGTGCCGCCACTTGCGCGTCTGCTATGCGCTGCAGCGTGCTGCACACGTCCTCTACCTCCCTCTCTATAACCCGGAGGTAGTGTTCCAAATCCCCGTACAGCAAAGTCTGCTTCTCAAGCTGGTGCACAGCTCTTCCAAGTGTGTGCACCTCCGCCTCAACAGCAGCCGCCGCCTTCCTCACCGCTTTGAACTCAGCCCCAATCCGCTGCTGGGTGTGAAATATGGCCTCGGGCACACGGTTCCGCTCCTGCACAGCCGCCGTGGCAAGCTCTTGTGCTGCACGCTTGGCCGCAGCCGTGGCAACGGCTGAAGGCGAAGTGGGGGCGGGGCGGGGCGGCGCAGCGACGGGCAGTGAGTGCCTCGTGACGGCTGGCGACTGCTCGGCGCCTGCATCATCACAGGATCGTCACATGTGCGTCTGGCCAACAAACTCACCGCACTCTGTGTTGAGTTTCGCTTGCCGCGATTTGTGTGCTGCCAGCGCCTCGCTGAACATGTGTGTGAATAGGTGCGATTTGTGGATGCCGAGCGGATCGGAGCAACGGAGAGCAAGCCACAGCAGGAGAGCGAACCGCCATTTTGACGGACACCGACATTTGGATTTTGTAACTGGATTCTACACAAGTTACATTATACAAGCTTCTTTCACGCGTTGGGAGACCCTGCCTGCTGTGGAGCAACGCCCTCTGCAATCTGCTTGATGCTCTCCAGCTTGCTCAGCAGCGCCGCCCGCTGCTGGCCCTCTGGCTGCCGCTCCACGTCTCGCTGCATGCGCCCCAACAGCTGGAAGAAGTAGCGGTCGTTCATGGTCAGGGTGGCAGCCGCCTCTGGTGCATTCAGCAGCTGCAGCAGACGTCATGGGTTGAGAGTGTGTGATAAGAGCCAGGGGCAACCAACACGCTGCAGACATTGTACCGCAAATCACCAGCAGCAAGCGATGCGCCGTAGCGCTTGCTCACCTGCTGTCGTTGCTGTTCGGTGTCCACCTCCTGGCTGAGCAGGCGGTTCAGCAGCTGAATCTCCGGCCGTAGGGTGGCCTGCTTGGCCTCAAAGGCGGCCTTGAGCACAAGCTCCAGCCGCGACACAACATCATCATTCTTCTCCTTCTTGGCCTGCACACAACACGGCAGGCACAGGAACGCACACACTTATCATGACTTCACAGCGGCTGCCAAAGCAACACAAAGCTGGCGAGCCTGCAGCTGCTGGCACAGCAGCAGCCTCAGCCTCTGCAAAGGAGGCAGGCTGAAAGGCAGGCAGCAGACTCATGCCGTTCAGCTCACCATCGCCAGGTAGGTGTTGGTGGTCCAGAAAAACTGCTCGTCTAAGCTGTCGGTGAACTGGGATGCCACCTGCTGCGCGTCCTCTGCCTGCAGCAGCTTGGCCAGCATGTCTGTGGCCACCAGCTGCTGCTGCCGTGAGTCGCGGATGGTGTCCTGCAGCCGGTGGGTCTCGCTGGCAGGGCCACTGTCGCCGCTGCTGCCGCCGCCGCCCTTCTTCTTCTTGGCGGCGTGGCAAGCGCAGTGCCGTTGTCGCCGTGGAGGCAAGGGTGAAGCACGTTGCGCCGTCGCCGACTGACAACAGAAGAGACTCCCTGCAAAGTGGCGGCGGAGCGGTGGCGGTGGGTGATGTGGGCGGTGGGCACCAAGCAACGGCGCTGGCTTGGCATCAACCCCAGGTGCTTGTGGATCGCATCCAGGGCATAACGGAGGGCCCAGACATCGCACCTTGAGCAGCGATCGTCAGCAGCATTGTGGGACGCCGCGGTGTGGGTATGCCCGGAAGTTGTGTTGTGTTGTGTGCTGTCGGTGGGCACGATGCAGGCCGTGTAGATAGCGAAATGATAAAGCCCGATGTCGGCCCAGTCAGCCAGTGAAGCGATGCGGCCATCGTGCATATCGCTACGCATCACCGACACATACAGATCGCAGACACAATGCAGCTCAGCGCCCAAACAACTGCACCATCCTCCGCCGTCACTGCGCACGATGCTAGGCGGCAGCCTTCGTTTGTGGCATCCAGACCAGCAGCACCTTCCACAGCATGCCTGCAGCCGACATGCAGCCGTCGAAATGCAGCTAGCGCTGCCGCCGCCCGTGCAAGGCGGCTTGTGGTGCAGGCGGGCGGCGGGTTTGGCAAACCAATAGAGCGGAAGCTGAGCAAGCAGAAGGCGTGCCCATGCGGCAGTGGCGCCGCATATGTGGATTGCTGCCAGCCGTATCACGATGGAACCCTGCCTGGAACGCCAGAGGAGCTGATGCGGTCGCGGTACAGCGCGTACGTCAAGGGCAGGTGGCAGTACGTGTGCGACACCACGCACCCGCTCAACCCGCTGCTCACAGACGAGGCGGCACAGGCGGGCAAGCCCACCCTTAAAGACGATGTGCTGGCAACCATAGACAAGCTTGCTTTTGAGGTAGACATGCTCTCGTTGCACAAGGGACAAGGGGACCCTCCGGCTCGCAGGGTGCCTCGGTAGCTCTCGCGCTAGCTGCCACTTTGTTTGAATACATGTCACACAGCCCCTGCCGCCGTCTGCTGCAGAAGCTCAAGGTGCTGAGCACGGAGGCAGGGGAGGACGAGAGCGAAGGCTACGTCACTTTCCAGGAAGGTGCTGGCGAAGCGTGGGCACCTCTGGCAATGCCGGGTTGCCGGGTCATCACCACTAGCTTCATCACCCGTTTCACTGCTGGCTGCCTCTTTAGGAGCTCTGGACTTGTCTAGTCTTGCGAATCTTCTTTCCTCCGTTTCGCTGTGCAGGCGTGGTTCAAGACCAGGGACCAGCTGGGCCAGCGGGCGCAGGGTTTCCACACACAGACGTTTGTGGAGCGCAGCCGCTTTCTGAAAGAGGCCGGAAAGTGGCTTTATGTCGATGGGGAGCAAGACTGGGAAGCAAAGAAGTGAGCAGCAGCTGTGCAAGCAGTGCGAGTGGAGAGGAGTTGCCTGCTCGCTTCGATGCGCATCCAATTGACCGCACTGAAACTTGTTTCGTTTCACATGTCTCTCGCGCAAGTGATGAAATGCACGCACAGGGAGCACAACAGCTGATCGCACATGGCTGCCAGTCTCAGGGCACTCGTGAGCTGTCCTTGCCCTCTCCTGTCGATGCCTGCTGCTCGCTGCCTTGCTTGCTTGCTGGCTTGCCCCCTGTCTGCTGCTCTGCTGGTGCAGTGTTCGCTTCTGTCTGTGCAACTGCCGATGCATCCTGCTCCATCGCTGTTGCCGTCGCTGCTGCCGCCGCTGCCTGTGTGTTGTCCGCTGTCGACCCGTCCACTGCCGCTGCCTCATTCGTTGGCTCAGGTTGTGTTGGTGGTAGCACAGCTTCTGGTTGCGGCAGTGGTGGCGCAGCTTCTGATTGCAGCACTGTTGGCAGTGATTCGTCTAGTGGCACTTCAGCAGATGTAGAGGCCTCTGCTGGTGGGGAGGGCTGTGATGGTGGAGAGGGCGGCAGAGCAGGGGTAGGAGGATCCAGTTCAAGCAGCTGCTCGTCAATCCACTTCCTGCAGCAGCAGCAGGCAGCCACCTGTCAGTCATGTCTGTTACACCGCCTCACTCCCTTTGCTCCACAAGCTTTAACACCCAGCCTCCCGCAAGGCAGCAGCCAACTTGCCTGTACTTGGGGATGAATGTGAACACGCTAGGCATGCCCGGCAGAGCACACTCGGGGAAGGAGAAGCTAGTGATACCCAGCTGCACATCCTGCTGGGGGCTGCCGCCCAGCCGCAGCAGCGGGCCGCCAGAGTCACCAAAGCAGATGTTCTGCTGCGACTGCAGGCCTGCAGCAGTGCCAGCAGGAGACAGGACAGTGGGCTGTGCACAAAGGGGGCCTTCTTCCGCCATGCCTGCCGCATGGTCTGCCTGGCGGTGATGCGCTGCCAGTCAACCGACCCACCTGCGCATAGGTGGCCTTCGCCTATGAGCGTCGCCCCTGCACCCGCGTAGCTCCACTGTTGCGCGCACTGCGGCAGGCCGACCACGGGCAGGCCCAGGTTTTGAAGGGCGTACGCCACTCGAGTGTTGTCGGTGTCAGTGCTGCCCCACCCAACCGCCTGCAGCTCCGCTCCAGCTGCTGGATATGGCTCCCCCTCTGTGTGTGGGTGGCCAGGCAAGGAACTGATTAGGTAGGTCGCATGCCCGTTGAGAATTCAGCTGTCCATCCACGCAGCAAGCATGCAACAGGTGACCTTCCCTTTGCTGCCGGCACCGTCCCTTCCAGCCCCTCCGCACCCTGTGCCAGCGCTATGGTGGGAAACTCTGGTGGCACTGGGCTGTCGAGCACGATCAAGGCGAGGTCGTGAGGTGACGTGGGCTGGTCCTCTGGCAGCTGCACATAGGCTGGGTGCACTCTGAACTCCTGCACCCGTCGCAGCTCGGACTTGTGCTGCACAGGTGGGCAGAAGGGGGGCACCTCAGACGGCGGCAAGAAGGAGGCCAGTAGCCACCACATGAGGGAGGAGTGCGTGGCTTGAGCATCTCGAGCCAAGCAGCTGACGTGTCCTCACGAGCCGTCTGGCTAAAAAAAGAATGCGGCAAAAGCGCTGAAGCATGCAGACATAGCTGGCAGTGAAGCAGAGCAAGTGGCGGGGGCTAGCTGGAATGGCTAGGCGTCCATCCGCAGCACCCACCCGTCGTGCCTCATCCATCAGCGGGTTGTAGGCGCCAACCCGCAGGAAAATGTTCGAGCCGTCCTTGCTGGCCAGGGCCATGCAGTGGGCTGCTGTCAGCACAATGCGGGGCGTGATGAGTGTGCCGCCGCATCCCGCAAGCAGGCCCAGCGAGTCGTCAAGCAGAAAGTGAATGCGGGTCATGTAAGGGTATCGCTCCTCGTCCTGAGCTGCTTTGCCTCCCACCACCAGCATTCTGCGCATCAATCTGCAGTGCAAAAGCATGCAAGGCTGAGGCGGAAATTTGCCAGCAGCAACACCGCAGCGCCCACTGCCGCCGCCTGCGCCTTTGGCAGTAGCGACGCACCCCGTGTCCGTCCTGCTAGCGTCGCACGCCGTCACCGCGATTGTGAGGAGCAGCAGGGTCGCCAGGAGGGCGCCGAAAGACCTGCTGCATGTCGGGCACATCTGGTTGTTGGCGCCCATCACGACATGTAATGTCGCCACCGAGTAGCTGTGGCCGGTAAAACGCAAGGAAGCAAGCTTGTGTGACCGCCTGGCAAGGTCTGGCACCAACTGTTTGCAAAACAGTTGGCGCAAGGAAAGGCCCGATGCGCACGCCAGCTCTGTCCCGGGCAAGCTACCGCTAGAGTTCTCCAAGTGTTGATCGACGCGTGCGCGACTCCGGCTGCACCGTTGCGATTCCCCATGGCTGCGGCTAGTTATCGGCTTGCAGCCTGCCTGCTGCTCCTCGCTAGCAGGTAAACAAAATATCATGCGAGCAGCAGCGCCAACATCCTGTCCCAGTCCGCACCGCTAACCTCTTGCTGTGACCGCCCCGCCCTCCGCCCACAGGTTGAGTGCAGCCTTTGCTAGCTATGTCTCCGCGAAATCCATGGACTTCCCTCCCGCTGATCAATACCCTTTCGCAGCTGTGCTGTTGAACAGAAAGGAGGGCCCGCTATGCACAGGGGCACTGGTGGGCAGCCGAGCGGTGCTGACGGCGGCATCCTGTGTTGTGTCAGCGTCTGGGAGCCCAGTCCCAGACATGGTCTTTGTTGGCATGAGTAACATCTTCCTGGACCCTTTCAGGTGCGGCTGAAGCGCTTGTGGGTGATTTAGAGCTGTTTCCGCTTATGCAGCACTGCTTGGGAAGCCCTGCGGCTGCTGAACCTGTCTGGACCTGGCCCCCATGCCCTGCCCGCACCTGCCCTGCAGGCGTAAGAATGAGTATGAGATACACAAGGTGGCAAAGATTGTAACTCACCCAAATTTCAAGGCCAGCACCCCACAGCAAAGCAACCTGGCGCTGGTGGTCTTGCAGAAAGCCAGCCGTCAACAGCCCGTGGCTCTACCTGCAGGTTGGTAGCAGCAAACTGCACACACTACCCTGTGTGTCGATTCACATGCACATGTGCGTTCACACAGGGCAGCGGTATTGCGCTGTGTGCAAGGACTGATCGGCCAACCTGCTTCACCCCTCCGCTGTGCAGCTGGGCACGCCTATCCGGCAAACGGAACGGCGGTCGTGGCTCTTGGGTATGGCAGCAGGAGCGGGGACGGCTACTGGCCTCAGCTGCATGAGGACACACTGGCTCTGATGCCGCAAGAGCAGTGCGGTGTGCTGCAAATGGCATACGGGGCAGGCAGCTCACCGGTTCAAGCATGCACAGGTGAGGCTTCGCTGCAGAGTGCACTCATACTTGTGTGTGACAGGGAGTCAGGGGCAGAGTGAAAGCAAGCGGCTTCCAATGTTGAAAATCGTGTGTGCCACTGCTCCGCTTTGCAGCGCTGAGCCACAGCTTCCGTGCCTGTGCCGCCGGCAATGTTGGCGCGCCGCTGCTGGAGCCCTCGGCTGCGGAACCAGGAGCACCGCTGCAGCTGGGCCTGCTGGTGGACGGCTTCTCATGCAGTCCCGACTCGGCGGTGGCTAGTGCGAGCAGCCCGGCATTGTACACCTGGCTGGCGCAACATGCCAAGTGGCTGGATCAGCAGCTGAAGGCGTTAGAGGGCTCTTGAAGGGATAGACTGCTTGTTCAACAACAATTCCTCTAGCTTGTGATGTTTATGAGCATCAAGCAGCTTAAATCAACCAATCTCACTGCGAGATGCGGCACAGCTGGCAGCGGTGGCATGCACGTCGTCCGCGGCCTCACAACCCAGATTTGTATGCTACTGCTGCTGCTGCGAACAACCTGAACCGTGCAGATCCAGGTGGGTGTCCTCATCTGGAGTGGGGCGTGGGGTATCGGCAGGGACGCCCTCCCGCCAGGACCTGCGTGCACCGCTGTGCTGACTTCCGCCTGGGCACAGGAGCTGGTTCCGAAAGGTGTCCGAGCTTTGTTGTGCCGGCAGCGCCATGTCGCCGCTGCATGCGCCGCTCTACGTTTCCTGGGCTCTTGCGCCCTGCCCACCACCTCCGCGATGCACTTGCACAAGCTGTGCGCTTTGTCGGCTGGCGACACCCCTTCACCGCCGCCCCCTCCGCAACGCAGGTTACGGGACCCCAAACCAATCTTGTTTGGCGCAATGCGCTGCTGCTTCTCCCTGCTGCTCGCCTTGTGCCTGTGTGCGGCCGTTGCCAGGTCTCAGGACGACTCCAGCTTCTGTTCGGCTGTCGTGCCTGACTCCCCGGACAGCGAGTGGCAGTGGATTTCAGATGGCACTCCGATGGACATCCCTGAGGATATCATGAATGCCACGATCCAGGTGGGGTATGGCTGTGCTTTGGACTCTAGCATTGCCAGTGTTGTCAGTTTTCAGAGCCCAGGGCGGGCTCGCATGCCTGCGTGTGCTGCCTTGCTTGCACCTGCGCTCATGCACCGCCCCGTGGGGCCGTGAGTTCAATCACCTGTTGCCGTCGACGGCTCACCCAGGTGCACTGCTGTTCTGCCGCAGTACTTTGACGAAAAGTACGTCCCCGGTGTGGGCACCGAGGGGGAGAAGCGTAATAAGTATGAGCAGTGGGTGCCGTGCACCGAGGAGGACCGCTCAGCCACGGGAGTTGGCTGCATCAAGCAGGACGATGCAGCGGATATGTACGAGCTGCGCATCAGCATCAAGTGCAGCCACACTGATCATGTGGATGAGGCGGATGTCACCCTCACTGTCACTGTCCCCAATGACGGCGGTGACCTGAATGTGAGCAGGGCAACGAAGGGAGGAGGGAGGCCGGTAGCTTGCTTGCTTGCTGTGTGCTGACCTGTCCGTGAGCCACGGGGCAGGGGGGACTGAGGTGTGCAGCTCATTGTGGCCTGTGCTGACTGCCGTTTCCTGCCCCCGTCGTTGTTGCGAGCAGGTCACTGTGACCGATGTTGAACTGAACGTGGATGAGTCGCACATTGAGGTGAGGGGGAGGGGGTATAGCGGGATTGACCGCCAAACATTGACCCTCTGCATCATCAAGTGACCAGCAAGCAGCAGGGTGCTTGAAGTGCTACGACCTGCTGTGCTATAACCAGATGCAAGCAGCCCGGTCCACCCAAATACCCGACCTGCTTCTCGCCGCCTGCTGGGTGCAGCTGCCCAAGTGTGTGACTCAGATGTGTAGCGAGTGCGTGCCTGTGGAGGCGGTGGAGGGGGAGGTGCCCGCCAAGGAGGTCTGCTCCGCCTGCATTGCTGGCTACGAGCTTGGCACAGATGGTGAGCATGACAGCTACCATGTTCTGTTTTGTCTGATGGCCGCTTTAAGTGAGGTGACAGGACGCTTGCCATCTCATCCAGCAGGCCCGACCCTGGGATGCATGAGCAAGCCTCCAACTAGGTTTGTTGGAGGCATGCCTACCCACAGTTATTTTTGACCGCAAACTGCCGTCTGCTTCCCCCTCTCGTGCGTCTGCAGGCGAGTGCCAGCGCATTGGTGCCCCTTCAGCCTCTGAGCGCAAGCTGCTGCAAACATCAGGGACGATGGCGACGTGCGTCCCCGACGACAAGGCCTGCCCCTGCGGCCAGTACTTCTACACAGGATACTCCAGTGGAGGCTGCGGCCCGGTGAGCAGCAGCAGAGACAGCAGACACCGATGCCGGCTGACAGCACCAGCCAGAGCTGGGGCCCTGGTGGTATGCGAAGAGCCCGCCGTGCGTGCAGCTGTCCTCCCTCCTCGGTGCCAAGCGTGCTTGCTGCTGCCTTGCATCCCTCTGCTCTCCTCTCCCTCGCAGTGCACCCGCCCCGGCTGTGCTCAGGGCCAGATGTCCAGGACCCAGGGTGTGCTCACCGACTGCGTGTACTGCTATGCTTACCAGGCAAGTGCCGACAGTACAAGTGCGGAGGGAAACACCGCACACCCATCTGCTTGTGCAGGCCGGCCGGCTGGACAGCCGTGGCGTGCGCATGTGTGGGGGGGTGTCCCCTTGGTGCATCAGGCAAACATGCAGGAGCAGGAGTGCGAACCAAGGTGCCGTTTCCTGTTGTGCTTGCCTGCAGGGCAACTGCCCCCAGACTGGACCTGGCAGGAACCAGTGGTGCCGGTCCTGCACCTACGGTGAGTGCTGCGGCGCACGTGGGCGCTGCGCCTGTGCTGGAGCAGTTGCAGCCAGTGGTGTGTTGCTGCGGTCTTCGCAGGCTTCCCTCCTCGAATCTGCAGCCCTTCCACCTTTCCCCTGTCCTGTCCCTTGATTGTTTCTTGCAGGCTACTTCTGGCAAGACCAGGGCTGCAACCAGTGCCAGGACTATATCGCCAACTGCGCAGACTGCCGCGCGTGCTCCAGCGGCGCAGTAAGCGGCGGTGTGGGGGGGCGCACGACTGCTGTCCGGTTGCATTGAGGGGATGGCACGCTCCTTGTGCTCTGCAGTGCACGGCTGTCCTTCCCCTCAGTCATTGAAGCAAGCTTACCGACTGTGGCATGTCCCCCTGGTGCCCCCGTGCAGTCCTGCCATGGTGGTGCTACGTGCGTCCAGTGCATGGTCGGGTTCAAGTTCCGTGGTGACGGGACGGGCTTCTGCGTGCCGGTTTGAAGCGGCTGACGCCGCCTGCACACGCGGCGCGAGGAGGGTAGCCTTATGATCAGCTTTCTGCTTGATTTGACTCCAAGTTGCTTCTGGTATCCATCTCTGATTGCACGTTGTTTGGCAAAGGGCTGTGATACGCTGCTGAGGTTGTTGCAACCCGCATCATCAATCACCACGAGGCGGCAATTTGTGGCGTTGAGCGGGCGTTCACATTGCATGCCCGCTCACATCGAGACATTCGTTTGTATTGCACTTGGTCCTCGATTGATCAAAGTTATTCAGAAAGCAACCGCTCGGGCAGGCGGAGGCACGGAGTGAAACTGGGTGCGGCTTGAACACAGTGACGGGCGTGTAATCAACCGTGCAATCAAGTGCACTGGCGAGCGCCATCGTTGCAGGTTTTGCCGCCGCTTATGGCCGCGGCTTGCCGCCACCGCCTCTGCCGCCAATGCTGCAGGCTCCGAGTGTGCCCCACACCATGGCCCGCACCAGCCCTCCCGCTGTGCTGGTCAAACTAGGAGGTGCTGCAATCACAAACAAGTCGCAGCTGGAGACGCTGGATGGCACGGTGCTGGCATCTTGCGCACAACAGCTCGCCCAGATATATGCTCTTCGCGGGGCGTGCTTCATTGTGGTGCATGGCGCGGGCTCTTTTGGGCACCACCAAGCCAAAGCCAGCGGAGTGGCTGGTGGCGGCATCCGCACCAGCTGCCATGTGCGCAGCGGCTTTGCAGGCGTGCGTGCGTCGGTGACGAAGCTCAACTCGCTGGTTGTTTCTGCGCTGCTGGCGGCAGGCGTCCCTGCTGTGGGGCTCTCGCCCTGCGGCACCTGGACCACCAGCAACCGGCGCTTGGTCGCCGACGGCTGCGGCGCAGCGGCGGCGTTGCTTGCGGCTGGGCTGGTGCCTGTGCTGCACGGTGACTGTGTGTTGGATGAATCCCTGGGCTGCACAATTCTGTCTGGAGACCTCATCATCACACGCCTGTGTCAACGCCTGCGCCCCCCCTTGGTGGTATTCCTGGTGAGGATCTCATCCTGCCTGCTGGCCTGGCGGTGTCTGACTGGCTTACTTTAGCAATGTGCGTGTCTTTTCCTGCCTTGCCTGCACCAGTGGCATACAGCCTCTCATTCCTGCCTGCCTGCACTCACCTCAGACCAATGTGGATGGCATCTTCGATCGGCCACCAGAGGAGCCCGGGGCGCAACTAATCACTCGTTTGGAGGTGGATCGAGAGCAGGAGGAGCAGCCTATGCTTGTTAGTAGCGGCAGTGGAGGCAGTGGCGGTGGCGCGGGCTTGGGCTTTACGGCCTTTAACCAGCTGGGTGAGGTGGTGCACTCGCTGACAACCAGCTGCGCTGCTCACGATACGACTGGAGGCGTGCTCACCAAGATACAAGAGGCGGTGGAGGTGGCAAAGGCGGGGGGCGAAGTGCGCATTGCACGGGCCGGGGGCCCTGATGCTGCTGCAGCGTGCTCTCCTGATCCATTGCCACCTGGCTGGGTGGGAACACAAGTACGTTGCTGCTCACGACGAGCAGAAGTGTGATCTGTAGTATTGGCGGTGGTGTGTTGCAAATCTGCACAGTGACACAAATTTGGGGCAGCACTAATGGCCGCAGCACAATTTCGGGTACTATTTGGGTGAGCAGGGCAAGGGCAGACGAATGCATCGCGGTGATGACAGGGCGGCCCAGTGGCGGGATGGGCGGCCTTTCACAGCTGCCCCCAAACACGGGCATCACATTCCCACCATGCTATCGCAAGCAGAATCCAACATCCTGGTGTGCGTGGGCCTCGCCCTGCCACATTTCCTGTATGCGGCCATCTGGTTCTTCCCGCAGCTGTGGATGGCTGTGTTCAAAAAGCGCAGCGTGGAGGCATTCGAGACGCTTGCTTGGGCCCTGAAAGGTGCGATCACCGCGATCGCAAACACACAAGCCCACACATGCCGCTAATAACGGGCCGCTATCAACCCCTGCATTGGCCTGCATGCGTCTTGCAGGCGTGCAGTTTCTATCGGTCGCCTACTGGTGGCTGCTGCGCAAGCCCGACGGCGTCGACCTCGCCGCCATCCCGCTGACAGCCTGGGCGGCTGGCGTGCCGCTGTTCGCATTTGGCCAGGTGATTGCAAGCAGACTGCATGCTCGATTTCAGACTGATGTGCCTGTCACGTTAGCCAGCCGTGGCCATGTCAACTCTGTGCAGCAAAAGCGCTGCACAACTGCCCGCCTGAGCATGCCGTTTGTGAGCTGCATGCTGTGCAGTGGTTGAACGTGAGCATTTTCAAGGCCATCGGACACGCAGGCGTGTACTACGGCTTCAAGCTGGGCCACACCATCCCGTGGTACTCGGGCTTCCCCTTCAACTTTGTCAGCCACCCGCAGTACGTGGGCAGCGTGCTCAGCGTGGTTGGAGCGGCTGTGCTGGTGAGTGTACCACCTCCGCGACTGTGACTTCCCAAGTGCGTTGTCAGATGTATTAGCTGGTTTGCTGGCTGCACACTAGGACTGCGAAACAGCTAGGTTTTAGTCGAGCAGGGTGCGGCTGATCCAGGCCGCCATTGTTCTGTCCACCCAACCGTCTGTTGCGCGCAGGTTTGGGGCCAGGCGCCGGAAGGTCTGGGCCTGCTGGTTACGTATTGGACGCTGCTTTATGCAGCCACCGCCTTCCAGGAGGACAAGCTGCACCTTGATTGAAAACAAAGCACGGCTGCATGTGATTACCTGACGCCTGATGGCGCCACTTAGGTGTCCAGCACTGCAACTGTTTCGCAAACTGTGTTGCTTCTGCTTCTGTTCTTGCTCTGTTCTTGCTGTGATTTGTGACAGATCGCCTCGAAATGAGAGGCATAATGAAAGTGGGTCCTCCAACAGGCACAGGGTTCAGGAAGGAATAAGGTGCAAAATTGATTAACTTTGATCGACTTTCAGCGGAAAGTCACAAAACGGTGCGGCACCAGCACACGTCGGTCGTTACGGTTGCTGCTCACAAGCCATGCAGCCAGGCCAGGATCACTAGCTGCCCACCTCCTCCCGCTTCTTCTCCTCTATCCACTGCCGCGCTGCACGCCCCGAATCCACGGTGGCGCGAGCGGCTTGCAGCAGCGGCGCAGGCATCAGTCGAATGAGCTGCGGAAATGCGTACCTGCAGACGGCGAAGGGCAAAACAGAAGGGTATAAAGGCACTGCTAGGCAAGCATTGTCAAGCTCAAGCCGTAAGGCCGGCTAGCCCGTCAGAGCGCTCATTGGCGGCCTAATGTAGAAGCAAAAGAAGCGACAGTTTATGGCAAGGCAAGCTGCGCACTCACAGTGCCTTGCGAGCCACCATTGCCATGCTGTCGACTGGTATGTCCTGCCCCTGCATCAGCCTGAACAGCTTCAAGGCACGCTCCCACTGGCCCCCCTTCTCGCACGCATTGATGAGGGAGGTGAAGATGTAGCCATTGGGCTGCAAGATGGGAAGGAAGGCACTGGTTCTCGTCATTGTGGGCGAGTCATTATTCAGGAATGGCGACATGAGAGTGCTAGGCAAGGGAGATGAGACGAAGGAGCACAAACACCTCGCAACGCAAGACGATTAGCGGCCTCACACCGTCATGCTTGCACGCTCACGCTCACAACTCGCAACAAACAGCTGCAGCTGTGAAACAGCAGCGCCCCCCACCTGGATGCCGGCTGCCTGCATCTCCTCAAACAGAGCAAGGGCGCGCTCCCACTGGCCCCCTCGCTCCAGCGCCGCTATCAGGGAACCGTAGGTGATGCGGTCAGGCTTTGCGGCAGCACACGAGGCATAGATCAATCCCGCATCAGTGCCATCCATGCTGCTGCCAAGCCCCGACCCCGGCGCTGCTAACAAGGCCTCGGCATCAATGGGTGTGCTGCCGCGGCTGTTGTGTCGAAAAGTGCCGCCGCCAGTGCGGCGCCGCCGACTGCTACTGCTCCTGCTACTCGCGTTGCCCCCGCTACTGCTGCTGCTTGTAGCAGCCTCGCCCCCGCCAGCCTGCATGGCATGGAATGCTGCTAGCGCTCGCTCCCACTGGCAGCCACGCCCCAGGGCTGAGATGAGGCGGTTGTAGGCGACGGTATTGGGTGGCACGCCTCGAGCCTGAAACTCCAGGAAGTGGTCCTCAGCCCCCTGCCAGTGATCTATGCGCTCGCAGGCTGCAACACACACAAGCACAAACACACACACACACAGTGAAACACACGGTTTGTGAGCACAGCACAGCACCATGCACGGCGCTCCACCACCGGCATTAGCCGCTGGCGTGCTGCGCTTTACTTCCTCCTTGCCCGGTGTCCTGGGCGGAGGCAGCACCCACCCAGGCCGCCCAACAGACCCCACACCTGTGATGAGGGCTGTCAGGGTGAAGACGTCGTCAGCCAGCCCCGCATCAACCATGGCAGCATGCAGCTCCTGTGCCTTTGCATACCGCCCCGCCTTGGCGCAGGCGGAGATGAGGGTGTTGTAGGTGACGGCGTTGGGGTGCTGGCCCCGGCGCCGCATCACGTCAAACACCTCCAGCGCCCTGACAGGCGGCAATGCAGGGCGGTACGGCAGCAGTCTTGCGTGAGGCGAAAGTGAGGGTGAGCAGGGGTCAAAGACACCAGCAGCAGGCATCTTGTGTAAGGAAGGGCACAGCGGAGTGTGGGCCATGGATCACTGTACTGCTGTACAGCAAGCGGTTTGGCGGCCTGCAATTCAGCTTTATAGCTTGCACCCCAGACGGCCCAGGCGCACCTGTCAGCCTGGCCGCAGCGCTCGCAAGCTGAAATGAGGGCGTTGTACGATACAGCAGAGGGGCGCAGGCCTGCCTGCTTCATCGACAGGAAGACAGCCCACGCAGCCTGCCAGTCTCCGCCCTGCACGGCACGGAAGCAGGCAGGGACAGTGGCAGCAGCACAACATCAGTGGTCAAGCCTAGAGCCAAATGGGTGACTTGTAGAATGTGCCAAGCCAATCAAGGCCACAAGGGACTCGCAGGCTCTCAAGCCATCCTGACACCAACAGCGTGAAAATACGCTTTCAGCAGGAGGCTGGGCAGCAGCTGCCGCACACCTGTGCACAGGCTGTGATGGCTGCATTGTGTGCCACCACATCCGGCAGGATGCTGGCAGCCTCCATTTGGCGATACACACGCATGGACTGTTCCCACTGCGCAGGCAGAGGGACGGGACTATGGTGTGTATGTGTGAGTAGAGGAAAAAGAGAGCAAATAGGATAAAAGCGTCTTGCAAGCTGACACTTTAGAACGCGTTGAGGAAGACAAGCACAGCACAGACACACAGGCGCAGGTACACAGGCACAGGCAGGTCGCACTCAGCCGCCTACCTGTCCCGCCTTTTGCAGGCAGCTCATGAGGGTGGTGTAGTGCACCACATTCAGCTGCAGGCCTGCAGCGCAGCGGCGGGAGGCAACGGCGGCAACATTCCAAGCCCATCAGCACCATCTATCCACCCAGATGTGGCCCCCCGACACAGCCTGCTCTTGTTAAGCAGCGCCGTCCTCGCCCACAGCTGTGTTGCCAGACCGCAAACCACAAAACCACGAGCAAACACAGCAGCAAGCAGCAGACAGGCCATCTCGCAGCTGGCGCAACTCACCGGGCATTGCCTGTGCCTGCCGAAACCACTCCAGCGCCTGCTCCCACCTGCCGGCAGCCTGGCAGGCGCTGAGCAACGCACTGCAGGTGTATGCGTCCCAGGCAACCCCCACTGCACACATGTCGTCCAGCAGCGCCAGCACACGGGGCCAGTGGCGGCCCAGCCCTGCCGCCGACAGGCAGGTGTTGAAGGTGACTGCGTCGGGGAGGATGCCGTCCCGACGCATCTCGTCGTACAGTGCCAGTGCTGTGGCGGTGTCTGGCGCGCTCCTGCTGTGCATCTTGATCAGCTTGGTGCGCAGCACGGCGTCTCCCGCCCACGGCAGGCCGGCTGCTTTAATCGCGTGGAAGGCGGCCAGTGCCACACCCAGAGCGCGCTGGCGCTCCAGGTAGGTCAGCAGGCGCCGCACGTCGGCCGCCGCCAGCCCCGCTGCGTGCTCCCGCTGCAGCACGACACACATCTCTGCCTGGCTCTTGCACTGGATGAGCTGCTGGGTGAGTGTCACCAGGCGAGGGTCGGCGGCGGGCTGCCCGATGGCGGTGCCTGGCGCGGCGGTGAGGCGGCGCGGCCTCCGTGCAGCGGAAGTGGGAGGAGCAGGAGCCCTGCCATGGACTGGAGAAGGGCCCACATGCTCCTGACCTCGGTGCCGTTGCGACCTGCCATGCGCCTCTGCCTGTGCCCCTGCATCTCCAGCTGCCGACGGCCGCTGCCGTGGACTGCTGCCGCGTGCTCCTACTTGCCGCTGCTGGGGGCTGCTGCTACTATGTGCTGCTACTGCGGGCTGCTGTCGTGAACGGCTGCCGCGTGCTGCTGCGACGGGCTGCTGCCAGGGACTGCTGCCACGCATTGCTGCGTCGGGGCCAGCAGGTGGCGACTGCGGGACGTGCTTGCTGCCAGAGGGCGGATGTGCGCCGCCACCGGTTGCCGTGCTAAAAGGATCGGCGTCGGCGCCCCTGCGCTGGGGTCCTGGACTGAGTGCTGCCCGCCCAGAGTCATCTACACGCTGCTGCAGGGCCTGGGGCTGCACATGCACACCGTTGGCAGGTTTGGGTGTGGCAGCGATATGGTTTGCCGCCACCGCTGCCGCTGCGGTCGAGACCTCCAGCAGCACGGGGCCCGCTGCGGCCTTATGCACTTCTGACGCTGTCCTGGTTGGTCTGGTGGCTGCTCGTGCCGTCACGGGCGCTCTTGCCGGCGAGCCATGCCCACGCGCTCGGGCGGCTTGGAAGCTACAACCGCTTGCAGCTGGCATGGATAACCGGCAGGTCATCGCCGTTGCCTGCCTGGTGGAGTTACCGCAGATAGCTTGCACGCAATTGCATTGGGGCTCCCGCTGGCACTCGGAACAGACACCGCAAGTGCAATGCGCCAGCGATGAGCTCGAGACCGTGAGCCTGCAATTTCGTAGCAGTACTGTACATCGTGACCCTGCCGAAACGACAGCTGCGGCTATTTCCAAAAGCTTGTGAGCGTTGCTGGGGCTGCCAGCGCCAATGACCGATATTGCGGAACAATGCTGGCGAGCCGCGGCAAGTCAGGGGCCGCCGGCTGCTTTTTTCAGCATCGAGAGCAGCAGAGGGGGGGTCGAGCGCTGCGTCAGGGTGCAGCCGCAGCAGCTGTCGCACAGACGGCGCCATTCGCTGGAGGTGCCGCCGGCGCCACCGCCCCTGAACCACCCTTTTTCGCAACTGCAGATTCCAGTGCAGCTGCGGCTGGCGGAGAATGAGGTGTCCTCGCTAGAGCACCCTCCTGTACTTTATGTAAGAAGCAGGGCAGCTTGCTTGCAAGCCACATGCGCTGCACCCACATGCGCCGAGGCCGTCTTGCTGCGACCAACTAGCAGCTGCTCTTGCACACGGCGTGCAGTTTCTGGTGCCTAGGCAGAGCTACCTGCACAGCCTGGTGCCTCGAGCGCTGCAGATGCTGGAGCACCTGCTGCCACCAGGAGACCACGTACCCTGGTTTGAGCATGCACACCTGCCGCTGAAGTGGTGAGTTGATGGAGAGAGCTATGTGCGTCAAAAGACCTACAGCTTTTGCAGCTGCGTAACCTGCAACCATGTGTCTGTCTATCATGGCAGACAAGCCGCCTTGCCATCGCTCCTGCTGCAGGGGCGTGCCCGCTGGTGTGCTGTATGATCTGGTGGCAGCACCCAGCGCCGAGCTGCCTTGGCGCCTGACCATCCACTTCCGCAGCTATCCAGACAGGCGAGCAGGGAGCGGCAGAGCTTTGGCAGACCCTGACCCTAAGCAGCGCGACTGTGGCACAGTAGAGGCAAAGCCTGCCGCCTGGATGCTCCGCTCAACACGTGCCTGCCTGCCATCCCCTGCTCCTGCATGCTGCAGGCTGCTGGCAGCGTACGGCGGCGAGGCGGCTCTGCGCGCCTCCTTCTTCACTTCACTCAAGGAGGCTGCCTGCATCTGTCGCGGCAGCGCGCAGCGGGTGATGGAGATGGCGGCAGGGGCCCAGGTGCTGGGGTGTGTGGTGGTGGTGGTGGAAGGAGACCGGTTGGGTGACACAATCATCAACTTAAGTGGCGTCAGCCTGCAGCCTGCAGCTTGCAATGGGCTGACAGCAGGGCATCTGGATGACTGATTGGGAACTGGTGTCTGCCTCGTCACGCAGGAGGACCTGTGGCGCCAGGTGGTTAGCAGCAGCCTGCAGCCGTACAGCCAGGTGATGGCCTCACTGCAACTGGCCCCCGTAGCACAGCGTGGTGGCCGCCCGCCGGCCATCCCCATACGGCTCTACGTGCGGCAGGGTGTGGGAGGTGAGCGGCCTGCTGCATGGCTCTGCGTGCTGCCGCTGCCCTTGCAGAAGCACCAGGCCGCCGCGCCTGCCTCGTGCCCTTTCCGAGGCTACATGTCGGCTGTGTGTTGCGTTCTGCTCGCTGCTGCAGGGTATCTCAGCAGCTACGAGGACATTTCTGTGACTTCACGGCCCGTTGAGGCACTGGCAGCCGACGGCAGCGCGGTCACGCTCCGACAAGCTCTGCTGCCCCTGCTGGCCGAGTGTGTGACGGGCAGTCGAGGAGCAGACTCCACTGCAGCCAGCCTGACAGTCCCGGCCACGCTGCTTGCTGCCAGCAGTGGCAGCACGACGCTCGTTGGAAACGACCGCGGCAGCCTCGAGGCCGCCACTGCCAGCAGTGATGCCAAGCCGGCAGCGGAGCCTGAAGTGGGTGCAGCGCTGGTTGAGGCAGGTTCTGGTGCGGCTGAAAGTGGTGACGCCAGCAGTCCCGCACGGGACAGTACGTCGAATGCAGCAGGACACGATGAGACTGGTGTGGGCGGGGCAACTGAGTCAACCTGCTTACTGGAGGCATCGGTCGCTCAGCGCCGCTTGCTAGTCGCGGGCACCACTCCGCCGCTGGACGCGCCGTTGGCCTGGCTGCATGCCCAGCTGCATGCCCCTGATTTCTTCCTCTACATCGTGCTGCATGCTGGACGATGATGTGACACTGAGAGCAGCACAAGGCAGGACAGGCGATCCACCAGGGGCAAAATCAGAATTTCTGGCCCCCCCATATCAATTCCATCCTCCCATCACCGCGCGCTCCTGCCTGCCGCTCGTCCGTGCCCTCCGGAGTCTGAAAACAGGGCTGCGTCAGGTCTCATTCTTTCGGTATCGGCGATCATGCCTCGCCATGCAGCACCCTTGCTTGCTTTTGTGCTGGCGCTCTGTTGCCTGGGACCCTGCGTGCTTGCCAGGTGCGGTATCCGCGCTTGCAGCTCTTCCGAGCTTGCCGCGTTGCATTTCTCAAGAGCACCCAAACGCGGCCAGTCGCATTTCGTTTGCATCTATCTGTGATAGATCTGTGATAGATCTGTGTGCTGGACAGGATGCCCCGTTTTGCAAGCTGGGCAGGACCCAGGGCGGCAACGTTGCTGCCGCTTTTTGATGCATGTGCAGGGGCCCTCTGTTCGACTACGATTGTGCAGCAGCGTGCACTGCCAAGGACGGCTGGGATCCGGTGAGCAACATTATATTTTTCAGTCTGATGCATTCATCAAGAAGCCGCCATTGCCGGCATTGCCAATTGCCGCTGGTCGACTCTAAGATCTGAAGATGTTGCTGGACCGCGCAGGTGTGTGCGGACGACGGCCGTGTGTCAGGCGTGAGAGGCACCCTGTACCCCAATTACTGCACTCTGGAGGTGCGCACGTGCCAACAGTGTGCCCGCCTGCATGCACTCTGGCACCGCTCCTACCTACAACAGGATTGCCCCGCAACCGTCCTGTGCTTATCTGTCCTGTCGTGTCTTGCTGCCACCCCAATCTCCCGCTCCACCCATCCCCCTGCAGTCGGAGTGCACCACAGGCATCGATGCCGGGACGGCATACTACAAGTACCTGCCCTTCGACGACTCGACATGCAGCTCTGCCGTGGCCTGCAGCCTGCTGGGCAAAGCCGTGAGCCGCTGCCGTGCTCTGTGGGCAGCGGCCGCCGACCCCAACCCGACGGAGGAGGAGTCCCCCAAAGTGTCGGACGACTGCGAATGCACCATCGAGGCGTCAAAGCTGGTCGCCGGAGGTGGGTTGAAAATAAAGGCTGGCTGGCCTGCCACATGCCCTGCTGCTGAGTTGGTGAGTGCTTACTTCACATATTGGCAACTGAAACAGCTTCCCACAAATCGCAACACCCGCATGCTGCTCTGCAGATCCCGCTGACGCCACTCCCGCCCTGCCAATGCCAGTCGACTCATCCACTTCAACAGACACCACAGGTGAAGAGGCGTACCACTTAGTACCACTCACCCCCCGGTCTCACTGGGGCCAATGGCTCGCCACTGTCTTTGGCAGGGCTCCGCGCCTTACCTCTCTCTCCCTCGCTCACGGTGGTTTCCTCCTCCGCTTCCCTTCTGCCCTTGCCCTGCCACAGACTCGGCAATGGGCCCAGCCCCAGCCATGGCTCCAGAATCTGGTGACGGCAGCTCAGACTACTTCAGCTCTGAGACGGACAACGGCTTTGCTGCCGGCCCTGATGTGGACAACGGCGGCGCCCCCACTTCAGCCTGAGTGACGAGTGATGCGCCTGTGGCGCTCATGTTGAGAAGGCGCACCTCGGCGGCAACCGCTGCAGGAATTGCGGTGCTGCAATGACACCTGCGCAGGTGCCATCCAAAAGTCCCAGCTTAGCTTTCATGCTTGCTTGGAGGGGCTCAGCCCCTCCAGTATATCAAGTCAGGGCGACATACTGCCACGACAGCTAACCTTGCGTGATCATACCAGCATTGTTTTCCCTCCGAAATTTGTGAACTGCTTGCTGCAACGACGTGGTTTATTACGCTTTACATTTACAGGGAGGCTGCACTAGCAGGAATAGAGCTGGTTTCAGACGTTGAGGGGCCGCATTCGTTCAGAGGGGGCCGAGTGCAAACAAACACGAGCAGCAAGGCAACAAGTACTTGAAGATATGGCAGTTGAAAGGCTGCAATGAGGGACAAGGACAGACGGTGGCTGGTATATGCAGCACACAAGAACACGATAAGGTTCGCAAGCAAAGCAGAAGGATTGGAGGTCGTGCACGCTGTGGCGCACACAGCTGGTGGGCAAGGCCAAGCGCGCAGGGGGGGTCACCCCAGACGCGTGAGGCACATTCTACAAACGCCAACCAACAGGCTGCCACGTGAGCAGGGACCGGCGGCTAGGCTGGGCAGCGCGGCGACAGGCGCAGAAGCAGGTGTAGGACAGGTGCAGACTGACAGGCAGCGCACTCAGTCCTCCCTGTCGTTCATTGCATCCAGCGAGTTGTACTGATCCAGCAGCTCGTATTCACGCAGGCGCTTGGCGGCAGACTCCCCCTCGCACTCGCCCGTCTCAAAGCTAAGCACGGCTGCGGCTTTGGGTGCACGGAAGGAATGCAGGAAAGCAGAGTCCTGCTCACTGCCCGGCGCAGCCTGCACGCGGGAGGACGGGAGAAAGGTGCCCACACGTTGTTACGCGGGGCTGGGGGGGCGGGCAGTGACACCGCCCAGCAGTGCCTGGCACAGCGAGGAGCGCCAGCAGGCAAGCAGGCAGTGACTGGAGCAGCACAGCCCCTCTAGCGCTGCAAAGTCTGTTTTCAAACATCTTATGCTCTGAGCTATGCTACTCTGTTTGCCATGCTGCTGTGAAACAGCACTAACCGGCAAGCCAGCCTCAATCTAATGCTCCTAGCATGCTCCCAGCGCAAAGGAGGCCTGCCTCGCCAGCTGCGCAGAGCCTCCAGCAGTTTTAGAACTTGCCTGCGCTTCACCGCGCTGAGCATGCCCCGCAGAGGCTGAGGCCTGGTCATACCCGTCCAGCTCAGCCTGCCGCTGCGCATGCGCCGCCGCCGCAAGCTGCTGCTGCTGCCCCTGCTGCGCCAGCTTCTGCTCTTCTTCCTCCTGCAACTCCTGCTCCTGCAGCTGCTGCCGGCCCTGCTGCTCCTGTTGCTGCTGCACCAGCGCCTGCTGCTGCTGCACCAGCTCCTGCTGCTGCTGCACGAGCTGCTGCTGGGCATGCTGCTGCTGCAGCTGCTGCTGCTGCGCCGCCTGCTGTGCTGGCGTGGCAACCGGCGATAGGCCGGCGGGCGCAGGCGAGCGGCCTGACAGCGCTGCTGCTTGGACGCCCGCCGCTGTGGCTGCCTCGGGTGATGCACCCACTGTGGACAGGGGCTGCTCTCCCATGCGGGTTTTGACAGGGCTCCACTGTCGCGACTCCGCCAGCCGGTTGCCCTCCTCACGCTGCATTGGGGGAAGGGTGGGAGGGGTAGGTAAGGGCTGTGAGGATCTCGCAGGCACAGAGCAGCAGGGCAGTCGTAGTGTGGCTGGCAGCCTCAGCAGCAGCCTCTCAGCCTCTGCCTGCAAGCAAGCATGGCGGCCACAGCAACGACTGTCCTCCAACAACAGCGACGTTACAAACACAGCAACACAGCAGCCCTGCCGGCTTCCAGAAGCAGCAGCAGTTCTCCCACAAGCAGCTGCTCACCACCATGTGCTTGGGGATGAAGGTGGCTCCGATGGCCACATCCTCCCCCTGCCGAGTGGTCACTGTGGTGGGAGTGGACAAATCTCTCACGTTCTCCTTGTCAAACGTGATCCTGCAGGCAGCAAATTAGAACAAGCGGCAAACGAAATAAGCGCCAGCAGCAAGGCACATGATGCTAGTCAAGTGGTGCGTCGGGCTTTCCCCGACCACACAAGCAGTCCCTCTTGGCCCAGCAGCCGTGGGTGAGGGCACGCGGCCGGATGCGTGCGCATGGCGCATGGCTCCTCAGCTCAGCTTGCAGCATGCCCTCTCGACACTCATCACATACACCACACACGCTGCACACCTGAACACGTGCACGTGGTCTGTGCGCAGCTTGATGTCCCCAGTGGCAAGGTCCACGCGCTGGGGCACCAGCCGCTCCTCCAGGGTGTGTCCCACACTGCAGGCGGGCAGGCAGGCACAGGCAGGAGAGGAGAGGGAGAGAGTAGGGTGAGACCGCAGCAGGCACAGCACACGCCTCCCGACCGAGCAAAGGACCAGGGATACACACAGGCAGGGACCGGCTGCGCCTGCTGCAGCCCCGACAGGGCTTCCCTCTGCTCCCCTCTCTGGTACTGGCCACTCGAGCTGTCAGCGGGTGTGTAAAGAAGGTTGCAGGCATGAGGCACCACGCAGGCTGCTTGAGGTCTGTATCGCAAGTCTCTTTGCGGACACACAGACTGTAAATACAAACAAGAGCCCCGCCCCTGTCACCCACCTGAACCCTCTGTCCGACAGCACGTCGATCATGATGTCCACTGCATTGGGGTGGTCTGCCAGCAGCTGCGTCTGTGTGCGGAACTCCGCCGCACCCGCCAGCGACGACTGCTTCAGCACCGGGATGACCTCGGCATCAATCATCCTGCGGGCACAGAGGGGAGGGGGAGGCAAGGCAGCGGGGGGAGGCGGCAGGGCAGGGCGGGGAGCTAATCAGGCTGGGGTAAGTGGCACGGCTGTGACACACTGTGCATCGCGTGATGGTGTTGGCATCTGGCGAGGGCTGGATAGAGGGTGCAGGCAAGACGTGGCGGCGCAGCACCGAGCTCTCAGTTTGAGCAAGTCAGCCAGACTGCAGCACGGACCGGCCGCCATCCACCCGTGTTGCACCTGATGACGTCACCAAACAGCTTGTTGTCCCGCTTGCAGTACGCATCCAGCCTGAACACCAGCCGCTGCCGCGCCACACGGACCAGGTCACGAGCAAGGGGCAGGTGCCTGCTCAACAGGGGAGGGGACAGAGGGCGGTGGTACGGGCTGAGTCAGCGAGCGGGGCTGCAAGGGCTGCAGTACTTGGCATGGAGAGCTTGCATCCAGCCCATGCACGCCAGCCAGTCAGCCAGCCAGCTGGCTCTGCCACACACCCAAAAAGACCCTTCCTGCCCGCTCACCACCTGCACCGCCACCTGCCACCGCCACCTGCTGTGTCCTCGCAATGGTCCCCCCTCCAAAGCACGCCCCTCAGCCCATGTAGCCACTTCGCTTGATTCCTCCACTAGATCCTTCCACTTACTCCCTCCACTGAATCCCTCCACCCACACCCCCACCCACACTTGTTACACACCCACCTCTATAAATGAATACACCCACCCACCTGATGGCTGCATACGTGGCCTCATCCAGGTCCAGGCTGGACTGGTACCGCAGCTCCCGCATGATCTGCTGCCGCGCCTCCTCCAGGGTGCCCATGGCATCGATGAGGGAGAAGGGGAAGAACGACTTGAGGCGCAGGATGGTGTGGTAGTGGGCCTGCGGGCGATGTGTGGGGCATTGGAAAAGGGTTTGGGGGGAGGCGGGCAGGGGGGGGAGGGGGCAATGGACCGAGGGCGGGAGAACTGGGCGGGGGCAATTGGTGTAAGAAAGAAGGAAGGGTGCGGGGCCCAATGAGCACGGTGTCCGCTGGGCAGAGGCGGCAGCGAGTGGCAAAGACAGGAAAAGGAAGCTCGGGACATCAGCAGGCAGCACACAGCCACTAGGTACACCACCGCAATAGCCGCACTGCCATCTGCTCTGCCATCAAGCCGGCCGGCTGTGCACTACGTGGCAGTACGCCTCACCTTGAACACCTGGTACCGCCTCCTGCACAGCGCCTCGTTCACGTCGGTGGTGCGCACATCCCACACATCCCCAGTGCCCGCATCCATCACCCGCTTGTTGTGCATGGCGGCCAGGGTGGCGCGCCGCATCTGCCGCCGCACGCTTTCCTCCTCATCGACGTACAGGATGACCACCTGTGGTGCAGGGGAGGGGGGGGGAGGCAGGGGGCGTGGTGCGTCATGTGCAGGTGGTGCAGTGCAGTGCGGTTGAGAAGGTGAGTGCAGCTGCTCAGGAGGCAGCCAGGCAGGAAGCTTGGGGAGTGCCCGTGTGCCGGCATGCCCCAGCCTGGGCTGCTGGTGGCGTTCTTTTATGCTGTGCTGGCATGGCAGCGCACCTTGAAGGAGGGGCGGGGGAAGCGCCACTCCTCGGGTGCGTCTGCGTGCTGCATGCTGAGCGCCATCAGCCGGTCATGCAGCAGCTTCACAAAGTCAACTTGCAGGGCGGTGCGGGGGAAGCCGTCAATCACAAGCCCCGCCCCATCGTTGGTCTGCAGGCAGGCGTGCGTTTGCGGCGATGAGAGGCAGTGCATGGGCGGCAATTGGCTGTGGAAGTGGCAAGTGCCAGCAGTGCCAGCCCGGCATACGGCAGCTGCATTCACAGGCAGCCGCTTCAGCCTAGCACTAGCACCAGCACCATCATCATCAACCAGCAACAGCACCCTCACCACCCACCCTCACCCCCACCCACCTCTGGGTTCAGTATGACCTCCATCATCGCATCCAGCACCATGTGGTCGGGCACCAGCTCACCACGGTCAATGATGCCCTGCACACACACACACACACACACACACACACACACACACACACACACACTTATGTGCACTCTATAAGTACGCAGTGCTTGCTGGTCGCTGGGGGCCAGGGCTGGTGACAGCCACCCTCAAGAGGCCCCCAAGAGTCCCGAGGTGACCACAGCAGGTGGAGCAGCACAGCGGTGCCGACAGACAGCCGCCGCAAGAGTCCACGCCTGCTGGCCCAGCAGCGGGCAGCACTCTTGCCTTGCCTCCCGCCGCCGCCCCGCCACCACCACACCACAGTGCAGTGTTCACACACTGCCAGTGTATGCCCACATGTGCGCCCCCACACATACATGTACACACACGCATGTATGCACAGCAGCAGCACGCAGGCACCTTGATGTCGGGGCTGGTGTCCAGCAGCTGGCTCATGCCCACAGCACGGCTCAGGCCTCGGCTCTTCATGATGAAGGGCATGCTGCGGCAGGGGGTTGGTGATGAGTGGGGGCCAGCAGGTGGATTATGGCAGCAAAAGCAGGCAGCACTGAGGGGTGCTGGTTGCTACTACTCAGGCACCGTGCAAGTAGCCACTGCCACCATCTCCGTAATGGCAAGCCCGCTCATTGACGTTGTTGCCACGTGCATGGCCATTAACAAGGGCAGCCAGGAACACGCACACACACAAACGCTACTCAGCCTCCAGCAATGCCACTCACTTAGTGCCCTTGCCGGAGCCAGGCGCGCCGTTGAGCCACACAACCTCACGCGGGCACACCAGCCGCTGCAGGTGCATAGGAGGCAAATGTTGCCGATGTGAGGCAGCGTATGATTGCTGATAGAAAGGCTCATGAGTTTAAGCAACTCCCATTGAGAGGCAACCGATATTCAACGGCCGCCACTGTCATGTCAGCTGCGTCCAGTGCTGCGTCTCCACTGCCCTGCCACGCCCTACCTCTTTGTACTTCGCCTCGATTTTCTTCCAGCTGGTCTCGAATATGACTTGCGCCTTCAGGCTCAGCCGCTCCTTGCTGGGGACAGGCCGCAGCGGGCCTGGCAGCACCGGCTCAAACACCTTGGGATCAAGCTCTGCCCCGACAGCAGGTGGAACAGCAGCAGGAGCTGTCTGCAGAGGGCACAGCAAGGCAAGGCGAGCCGGGCTGAGGGCTGCAGGAGTACGGGAGAGTGGCGGCGGCGTGGCGGCAAAAATGCGGAGCCAACCTGCGTCCATCGTCTTCCCAGCGGTGTCCTGCCTTCTCTGCGTTGTAGCAAGGCTCGCCTCAGGGCTGGCGGGCTGGCGGCTGCAGCAGGACGCTCGGCAACGTTGCCCGCGGTGGTGCTGCATATGGACGAAGACGAGCACAGCCTGGCGTCTGCAGCGAGCTGCCTCAGGCGCGCCAAGAGGGTTCTGGTTTCAGGCAAGAGGTTCCGCATGGCCGGCGTCTAGCCTGCAGGCACGTCTGGCTGACACCAGGCCCAGGAATACGGGCACCGTGAGACGAACAGTCGAAGGGTTTGCTAGGCCGCCAAGCTCGCAGAAAAGTCAAAGCGCGGATTACAGTGCTCCGCGAGCTTCGACGAGTGGTGAATGTAAACTTGAATGGGTGCACCGGCCCGCTGGAGGACCCTTTGACATGAGGTACAAATTTACATGTACATCATCGCATTGGCAAGTGCGAAACCTGGATCGCCGCAGTGGTGGATGCACGGCATTGTCTCGCAGTGAGTCGCGATCGAATTCGATGCCATGCACGGCCCACATGCCGCCATTCCTTCCAAGCAGGCACGCCTGACGTCTTTCTGACCAGCTGTAAGTGATCACTAGCCCCCACACGGCATCTGCTGCCCTGCCAGGCCCTGCCAAGTGCGATTGGCGCGCAGTAGCGGCGGCGGAACGGCCGGCGGCGGTCCTCCACCTTCATGGCTCCCAAAACCAAGGCCAAGGCCCAGAGCGCCGCACAGGCGGCCTCGAAGAAGAAGAGCAGCGCCGTTGAGATCACGCACCACACGGAGCAGCAGATTCGGCAAGCGCTCAAGGTGCGCGAGTGGGTTCAACGCAAGCTGGTTCGTCCAATCAATCAATCAACCAATCAACGATCAACTCCCTCCCTCCCCCATTAAACACTTCCAGGAGCTGGATGTGCCCTGGGAGACGACCACCCTGCCCACCGCAGGCATCGCCTCCCAATCAGCAGCGTTGCCAGCCAGCAAGCACGGCCAGCCCAGCGCCGAGCAGCTGCTGGCCGTGTACGCCGCGCTGCAGCACCAGCACGGATTTGAGGCGCGGCATGTGGAGGCGGCGCTGTCGGCGCTGCCGCTCGCCGCCATCAGCGAGGAGTCGGCCCTGGATTGGCTGCTGCTCCACCTCGATTCCTCAGAGCTGCCGCGGCGGTACGCAGTATCGTGGCGACTAAGCCCCAGCGGCACAGTAGACGTCAAGAACAAAGCCAGGGAGGTGACGCCAGCTGAGGCGGCGGCAGAGGCAGCGGCAGCGGCAGCAGTTGCCGCAGAACAAGCCGCCATGGCGCAGGTGGAGCTGCAGCGGCGGCGTGAGCAGGATGCGGCGCAGGCGGCTGAGGCGCAGCGAGCGGCAGAGGAGGCGCGGGCAAAAGAGGAGGAGCAGAGGCGGGAGTGGATCAAGCAGTACATGGAGGTCTGCTGCCTGCTCTGTGGGTGTTGGGCTGGGTGCGCATGACACGTATGCCTGTGTGTGTGTGTGTTTGTGACAGGTGAACTTGTGGGAGGGTCAGAGCCACCTGCCTGCCTGTCGGCTCCATGCCCAACACACAACTGGTGCCAGCTGTGTGTGTGGCTGATACAGGAGTCTGAAAGGCGGCCCGGCTGCGATGCCTCGGAGTGTGTCGCTCACGCTGTGCTGCGACCCCGGGCTTGCAGGAGGGCAGCGGTTCGGAGGCGGGCAGTGACGGCAGCCAGGTGGAAGCTGAGGTGAGCCGCAGGCATGTGCTGAGCCGTGCTGTGCCATGCAGTGTCAGCAGGCAAGCAGCAGGAGGCAGGTGGCACCACACGGGCTGCCTGCTTGAATGGCACTCCTCCTTGAGCAGGAGGTGTGCTGCGTACGGACAGCAGACTTACTCCCTCCCTCCTCCCGCCACCTTCCCTGCACCATCCCTCCTCCTCCTTCCTGGCCTCCTGCCCACAGTCCGACGCATCATCCATAGAAGACTGGGAGGTGTGGGGTGACCCCAGGGAGCAGCAGCGGCGGCAGCAGGCCCGCAGCCGGGAGCGGCTGCCCCGGGAGCAGCGCCTGGCGCTCATTGCCGCCGAGATGGCGCACGCGCGGCGGGAGGCGGCGGCTGCCAAGGCGGGGGGGCGCAAGGAGCAGCAGAAGGCGTGTGGGCAGCTGATCGGGCGGCTGCGGCAGGAGATGCAGGGCCTGGGCATCAGTGACGCGGAGCTGGAGGCAGCCATGCCTCAGACAGACGCAGAGCCAGCGGCGGCGGCGCCGGCAGCGCCGGCGGCGGCGGCGGCGGGAGGCGAAGCTGTGGGGGGCGATGCTGGCGGAGGGCAGGCCGGAGTCGAGAGGGAGGGGTCTCAGTTGAGTGAAGGTGTAGGAGCTGAGGAACGTCATGTAGGAGAAACAGCCAACAATGAGGGTTCAGGCGGCAGCAGCCCTGCAGCAGGAGCAGGAGCAGGGACAGCAGACAGCGGCGATGCTTCCGAAGGTGCATCATCCAGCGGCGATGAGGGCGGGCTTGGCTTTGACCTGTTTGGAGATGGAAGTGCGCTGGAGGGGGCTGAGGTGGTGAAGGCAAAGCGCAGCCGTGCAGAGCTGGCAGCAGCCGCGGCGGCCACACTGCAGCCCTGGGGCGGCGGCGGCAGCGGCAAGAAGAAGGGCGGCGGCAAGGCGGCGCCGCCGCCAAAGCCGGAGCTGCAGCAGCCCAAGTCGCTGCTGCAGCAGCACTGCCAGCGCTGCTCCTGGGCAGCCCCGCGCTTTGAGCGGCTGCCACACGGCGGCATGCGGCTGGAGGGCGGCGGCTACCGCTATTCTGTTGTCGTAGATGCCAGCGGTGGCGGCAAGGCACCCAAACGCAAGCAGCAGCAGCAGCAGCAGCAGCAGCAGCAGGGGCCGCGGTCTTTCAGCCTGCGGGAGGCAGAAGATGGATGGCAGCGAATAGAGGATGCGCAGAATGCCGCCGCCACCAGAGCCTTGTTTGAGCTTGCTGCCACCGACGCGCAGCTGCAGGAAGCTTGCCCCCCGCTGTGGGCCCACCTTCCGCCTGAGTTCCAAGAGATGTGGCTGGTGTGGCAGGCGGAGGGGGAAGATGGCGAGGCAGGCGAGGCAGCGGCAGCAGCAACAGAGGAAGCCGTTGCTGCCAGGCAGGAGTTTGTGCAGCAGCTGCTGAGCAGGGGCGGAGCCCAGCAGGCACAGCAGGCGGCGACTGCAGCAGTCGGAACGGCAGCAGGTACCGACGGCGGCGGCTGGCAGCAAGACCTGCTTGCCGCCATTGCGGCGGCAGCTGGCAACGAGGCGCAGCGGGCGCAGCAGGCGGCGGCGCAGCAGCGTGTCAGCGAGCGGCTGCACCGGGAGCAGGCGCAGTGGCGGGCGTCTGAGGAGGGGCGGCAGTGGCTGGCTGACAGGGGCAGGTAAGAGGTTGAGGCAGGACATGAGCATGAGTGGTCCATCAGTATGTCTTTCAGAGGGCGAAGGTGAAGGCAGGAACCCTGCCACCCTCCAACCAACACGCCACCTGGCCCCTGGTTCCCCCCTTCTCAGGCTGCCCGTGACCGAAGTGCGCCAGCAGCTGATAGAGGCGCTGAGCTGTCACGACGTGGTGGTGGTCAGCGGGGAGACGGGCAGCGGCAAGACCACGCAGGTGACGCATGCCAGCCTGCCTGCCTGCCTGCCTGCCTGCCTGCCTGTGCTCGGTACGCCGTTTACCGTTTGCAGCTTTTTTAATTGCATCAGTGTCATATAATAAAAACTCACTGCTGCTATGGTGTACCGTGTGGTACTTCCCCTGTACTGCTTCAGGTACCGCAGTACATTCTGGAGGCCGCTGTTGAGGCGGGCGGCGGCGGTGCTTGTTCCGTGGTGTGCACTCAGCCCCGCCGCATTGCCGCCATCAGTGTGGCGCAGCGGGTGGCCAATGAGCGGGGGGAGGTGGCGCCGGGGCAGCAGGGTTGCAAGGTGGGTGCTGGCACAGGACTGGGCGGTTGTGCAAGGAGGCAAAAAGAGGCGCCCCCTTTAGGCAGCGGTGATTGGTTCCATCGTTACCATCTGGCGTCCTCCTCGTGCCTCCTCCTTCATCAGCACATCGTGTCTTTGCTGCTGTTGGTTGCACAGCTCGTGTACCTTGAGGCTGCTCGTCTGCGCTCGTGGCACCCTGGCCTGTCTGCTCCTCGCCCTCACTCCACCCTGCACACTGACTCTGTTCTTACACACACACACCTTACACACACACACATGCCCGCTCCCTCAGGTTGGCTACCATGTGCGGCTGGACGCCGCCACCAGCCGAGACACCCGCCTGCTGTTCTGCACCACCGGCATCCTGCTGCGGCGGCTGGCGGGAGACCCCGCCCTGCTGGGTGTTAGCCACGTGCTGGTTGATGAGGTGCACGAGCGCACGCTGCAGGGTGGGTGAGGAGCTGTGCAAGGGCGGGGTGGCTGCCTGTGTTGGTTGTCTGTTTGCGGGATAGCTTTGGGTCGAAGCAGCCCCCTGGCTGGACAGGCAGCGGGGGCCCCATCTGCCGTTGGGGCCACGGGTTGTCGGGAGACCAGCAGGCAGCTGCGGTGCGAGGGCTGTGTGCTGAAAAGCAGCCCTGCTGAACAGCCCCGGCACAACTGCTCACCCACTGCTCAATCCCGCTCACCCCTGCCAAGCGTGCCTCTCCCCCCTACCCTCCCTTGTGCAGGCGACTTCCTCATCACCCTGCTGCGTGACCTGGTGGCTGTGAGGAGGGCTGCAGCCCACCCACTGAAGGTGGTGCTCATGTCTGCTACACTCGACTCGGCCCTGTTTGCAGACTACTTTGGTGGCTGCCCGGTGCTGCACGCGCAGGTGTGGGGCAGAAACTGGTGGTGGGGGTGGCTGGCAATGTGTGTGTGTGAGGTGTGTGTGGGGGGCTGGTGGCACTCGGGCTGCCGCCCTTTCTCTGAAGCTTGCTGGCCAGAGGGATTGCTGAAGGGGAGGGGGGAAAGAAGGGTGCAGAAAGGACCGGGGCAGGGGCGGTTGTTTTGAAGCATGTTTTGGGGGTTTGGTTTGCTAGGCAGCCGGGGGCAGTACGGCGGTACCGCTGCCTTGTAGTGTCAACTGAACGACTTCTTGGTGACTGGTACCGCAGGGCCGCACCTTCCCCGTGGAGCAACGGTTTCTGGAGGATGCATACCAGGAGACCGGTGGGTGGCTGGCTAGCTGGATGTCTGATAGTGCGTATGAGAGTGGTGCTTCGCGTTTGCTGCCAAACTCCCAGACCCCAATTCACCCCCCCCCCCCGCCCCCGCCCCCGCCCCCACCCCCTACAGGCTATGTGCTGGACGCCGACTCACCAGCAGCCCTGCGCCCCCAGTGGGACCGCGGGGCGCAGCGGCGGGTGGCCCAGACAGCTGGCAGCAAGAACCTCAAGGCGGTGCAGGCGGGGTGGGGTGACGCGCTGGCGGGTGGCCCCCCGCTGAACCCACACTTCAGTGAGGAGGAGCTGAGGGGTTACAGGTGTGTGTGGGTTTGAAGGGGGGGCCCCGGGGGGGGCGGGGGGCGGGGGGCTGGTGGGTGGGCGGTGATGTGTGGGCAGGCGGTGCACTTTACATTCAAGTGAAGGTTGCTTGGTGAGGGGCTTGCAGCTTCGCATGCTGCTTGGGTCTTGCAAGTTTGAGCGGGAGGAGACCAGCAGGCACTGACGGGATTGTGGCAACCAGTGGCTTGGTGTGCCCTGCGGCTACTTCAGTGACTCGCAAAGCTCACGCATCCAGACTGGCTGCTCACCTGCCGCTCGCCACCCAGCGCACCATGCAAGGCTGCCAGTTGTTTGGTATCGCGTCATCCATCCATCCCTCACGCCTTCTCCCTCCCTCACGCCTCCCTGCCCCTCCCTGCCCCTCCCTTCCTGCCCCTGCCTGCCCCACACGCAGCCCCTTGGTGGAGCGCAACATAGCGCTGCTGGCTGAGGACCGCATCGATTTCGACCTGCTCGAGCTGCTGGTGGCTCACATAGACGAAACCGCTGAGGCAGACGGGGTGGAGGGGGCGGTGCTGGTCTTCCTGCCTGGTGGGTGGCCGGGTGGCTGGGTCGGGGGGTGGCTTGGTGGGCGGAGATGTCCAGGGGATCCGCCACTGGGGCGGTGGCAATGGCAGTGGATGCGGCGGCAGGGTGGCGGGTTGTGGCTGCGTGAGCCCTGGGGGTGTGTCCTTCTCTTGTTTGGGGTTTGGTGCCTTCATCAACTGGTGCCGTGTCAACCCTGCACAGTTGTATTCCTTCCTTCGCTTGGCCCCTGTCACGGATCGCCTGTTCATTCAGCAAGCCGCACCGCACACCGCCATTGTCTTTCTGTTCTGCACCTGTGCAGGCATGGGTGAGATACAGGAGCTGGCTGACCGCCTGTGTGCCTCCCGCCGCTTCAGAGCCAACAGCAGCTGGGTGATACCCCTGCACTCCACTGTGTCGCCCAGGTGGGGGTGAGGGAGGTGGGGGTGGGTATGGCGATTCCAGTGGGCTGGCCTGATTTGTGTGCTTTCGTGTGAGAGGCAGCAGGCAGCGACTGCTGCTGTGCTGCCGTGCTGCTGCTGTGCTGCCCCACCCAACCTGCCCCCCACCCACCCAACCTGCCCCCCCCCACCCCCCGTTCTGCAGCGACCAGCAGCAGGCGTTCCGTGTGCCTCCTGCCGGTGTGCGCAAGGTTGTGCTGGCCACCAACATTGCTGAGACGAGCCTGACCATTGAGGATGTGGTGTTTGTGGTGGACTCGGGTGCGTGGCTTGGTAGGGGAGGCGGGGCGAGGCTGTCCGTTGTGGAGGCCGATGCATTCAGCAGTGGTGGTGGTGGTGGTGGTGAGGCTGAGGGTGAGGGTGGGAGGTGCTAGGCAGCTTTGCAGAGGGGAGCGCAGGTCACTTCTGGAAAGCAAGCAAGGCCGGTGGTCATCTTGCTGCCTGCGTGCACGCTTGCACCTGCCGCCAGGGCCCGCTTGCTGTTGCCTCTGTGCTCTGTGCCGCTCTGCTTCCTGCCAACCTTCGCCCCCAGCGAACCAGCTAGCCGCCCGCCAACACACAGCACATGACTCCCATCCCCCCACCCCTACCAACCCGCGCGTTGTACCGCAGGCAAGCTGAAGGAGAGGCGGTACGACGCCTCCCGGGGCATGTCACTGCTGGTGGAGGACTGGGTGTCTGCCGCGTCGGGTGGGTGCAGCGACAGGTGGCGACGTAAAACGTACTGAACCCTGCGCTGTGGGTACTGCCTGCTTGCATCCGGGGTTACCAGCCAGTTGTTGGTTGGCCAACCATTGACAGCACCCCCCTCGCACCCCTTCCCCTCGCCTGTGTGGTGCGTGCAGCCAAGCAGCGGCGGGGGCGGGCGGGGCGGGTGCGCCCCGGCATCTGCTACGGGCTCTACACCCGGGGGCGGTACGAGAGCCGCATGCGGCGGTACCAGGTGGGGCGAGGGCAGGCAGGGACTTGTGATAGTTGGCGGCTGTGAGAGTTGTGGGGTCTTGTACCTGCATCGCAACGTCATGCCTCCTGCCTCGCTGTGCTGTGCTGTGCTGTGCTGTGCATATTCCTGCAGCACCCCTCGCCCAACCACCCAAACCCGCTCAGCCCCCCCCCTCACTTTCCTCACTTCCCTCCCCCCCCCCCACCCACCACACCACCACAGGCCCCCGAGATGGTGCGTGTGCCGCTGGAGGAGCTGGTGCTGCAGATACACTTGCTGCGCCTGGGCAAGGCAGGCACGTTCCTGGCCAAAGTCCTGCAGGTGGGTGGGAGCGGGGGGAGGTGAGGGAAGAGGGAGGGTGTCAGCTTGGGCTGAGCCGCACACTTGGTGGTAGCGGCACATCTGCCCGGGTGCCACCTCTGCAGGACACCTCTTGGCTTGGGCTACCCTGCGCCCTCTTGACAGCTAAATTTGTGGCTCACCCTGCCCCGCCGCTGTCTTGCCCGTGCTCCTGCCTCGCTCGCACTCTTTACTCCCTTGCCCCCCCCCCCCCCCCCCCCCGCAGCCGCCCCCTGACAAATCGGTTGCTGGCGCCATCCGCGCGCTTCAGGAGGTGGGGGCACTGACTGCTGCAGAGGAGTTGACGCCCCTGGGTAAGTGTGTGAGGGGTGAATGAGGGGCTTGGGGGTGTGAGGGTGTGAGGGCGCGGTGCTGTGTTTGTGTGTGTTGTTGGGAGGGAGTTTTCGTGGTTGAAGGTAGAAGAAACAAGAGTTGGAGGGTTGCAACAAGGCAGCTGTGCGCATCAGCTCAACATGCTGCCACTGAAGCTGCCCAGCCTGCTCTGTGAGGGCGTCGAGGAAGGGCGTGCCTCCTCACCTCCCGCCGCTTGCTCATCCCAGCCCTGCTGCCATCGCCCTCACCCCTGCCGCCCCACCCGCAGGCCTGCACCTGGCTGCCCTGCCTGTGGACGCACGCATCGGCAAGCTGCTGCTCCTCAGCGCCTCGCTGGGATGCTTGGCGCCCGCCCTCACCATTGCCGCCTGCCTCAGCTACAAATCCCCATTCACAGGCGGCAGCCAGCAGGACGCCGCCGATCGTGCACGAGCGGCGCTGGCCGCCCCCGGCAGCCGCACCATTGCCGCCGGGCAGCAGAGCGACCACCTGCTGATGGTGGCGGCGGTGGACGGCTGGCTGGCGGCACGCAGCAAGGGCGGCCACCAGGGTGAGGGGCAAAGGCCAGGGCAAGGGCCAAGGGAGGGGTTCAAGCTGTTTCACATGTCGAGGGGCGCCGGCAGCCAGTTCATCTCCCTGCGCCGCTGAGGCCTCCGCGCTGCGAGCTGCTCAGCCTGAGTACCCCTTGCCACTCTTGCTCAAAGCACACTCCGACCCCGCACCTGCCCATCCCTCCCCTCCACTCCTCCCCCCCCCCCACCCACAGCCGCCCGCGAGTACAGCCGCCGCCACTTCCTGTCCCAGCAGGCCCTGGAGATGCTGGCTGACATGCGGTGGCAGTACGCCTCCATGCTGGCTGACATCGGGTTTGTGGCGGCGCCGGGTGGCGGCAGGGGCGGAGGCCGCACCTGGATGGATGCCAGGGACGCGCCCTTCAACCGATACGCCTCGCACCCAGGCGAGTGCTAGGGAGGCTGGGGAAGGGGGGGGGAGTTGTGGTGGATGCTGCTTGAGACAGTTTGGGATGGTTGATGGCCTGGGCTCAGCGCGCTTCTTGGTGCCGGCAGCAGAGCTGCTGGCGAGCTGAGACGCCACGACTCGTTGCAAGCAAGCAAACAAGCAAGTGCAGTGGTACGGGTCCGAGCTGCTGGCCCCAGCTTTTGCAGCAGCTATGAAGCACGCTGCTCCCTGCCCTTTACCTCCCTGAATCTCTCGCCCCTGACTGGCTGATTGTCGCAGCCGTGGTCAAGGCTGTGCTGCTGGCTGCACTGTACCCCAATGTCGCGGTGATGGATGATGAGGCGGCGCCAGGTGGGTGGCTGGCTGGGTGGGGGTCACGCTTTGCAGGCGGCGCAGCAAGGCTGGACGGCAGGCGTGCTGAACGCCTGGTCAGCAGCGGCTGCGTTTCCTACATCACCACCAGGGAGGTGTGCTCAAAGGCTCAGCTCGGAGGTGTGCCGCGCTGCTTGTTGCCACTCCAGCACCTGGCTCAGCCCCCCTGCCTGCGTGGCTGCTACAGGCAAGCGACCCGGGTGGCACGACGGCATCGGGGAGGTGGCCATCCACCCCAGTTCCATCTGCCACATGCTGGAATCGCAGCAGTACCAGCGGCCGTACGTTATGTACCTCGAAAAGGTACTGCCTGTATCGGCCGCACAGGAGTTGCGGTGTTGCATCACGGTGATTGTACTGCCATCCTTGTGTGGCTATGCCACACTGTTGAGTACAGGGTTCAAGTATCATGCAGTGGTGATGGGTGCTCAGCTTAGCCATTGGGTAAGCATGTTGTGGTCCTTGCGCTTGCAGGTGCGAACAAGCCGCACGTTTATCCGCGACTGCACCGTGGCCAGCCCCGCCGCCATCCTGCTGTTTGGCGGTGCGTTATCGGTTGCCCACGACAGCAGCTATGTGCAGGTGGACGGCTGGCTGCGCATCAGGTGAGCCCTCGGTGTACAGCAGCAGAGTAGCAGATGCAGGGTTACGCCAATGGCGGCAGCATCATTGCATCACTGCGTCGTAAACGCAGCAATCACTGGCGGCTGGGGCTGCTTAAGCGGTTCACATGGTCAACCCCAAAACTGAGCCTGTTTATGGATGCCATGGTCCTATGCAGGGCGCCGGCCCAGACTGCTGTGCTGGTCAAGCGGCTGCGGCAGGCTTTAGATGCCATGTGGCGGGAACGGTGGGAGCGGAGGAGCGAGGCGGCGGCAGGCAGCACTCTCATTTCGACGATTGTTGACCTGCTCAATCACGAGGAGGCGGCACGGAAATGGGACAGATAGCTGGCCACTTTGTTTATGCCGTACAATGGATGTGTGAATAATCTCGCATTGCCGAGCGGGTGGCGTGCCCGCTGTGGCGCCGGCTGAATCTGTGTGCAGTAGCAGCACGCTATCTGCGGGTTGACCGCTTCTTTACACATCCCAAATGGGTGTGGAGGCGGTGGCTGCTGCAGGCAGTGAAAGCGGCGTCAACAGCCAACAAAAAGCAAAAAGTAGCCGCGGCCCCCCCTTGCAACACGCGCAATGGATATCGCTGGTGCTGGGAGGAGTGCTGGTACTCGCCCTCCTCGCTGTCGCCGTTGCCGGCTTGCCGCCGCTCAAGGTGACCGTGGACCGCCTGCTGGCTTGCGGTTCCTGAGCTGGAGACCACAGCCCTTGCGTCATCCGCCCTGGCACGAGCCCACCCCTTCGGCCGCCGCGCTGCCGCTGCCGCCGCCGCCATTCGCCCTTGCACGAGCCCGCCATTTTGTCCTGCCCTGCTGCTTCAGGATGAGGAGTTAGACGTCCTGCGTGCTTTTCCACCCCGCACTCTGCCAGACCTCGCGGCGCAGCGGGACGTGCTCAGGCGCTACGCCTCCGCATCCCCAGCCGCTGTGCTGTGCGGCTACTGCGGGGCGTATATCTTGATGCAGGCGCTGGCCATTCCCGGAACCATCATGCTGAGCCTGCTGGCGGGAGGGCTGTATGGCGTGGTTGGCGGCAGTTTCTTGGTTGCCACTGTGTCCACCCTCGGCTCCTGCAGCTGCTACTGCCTGTCGGCGGCGTTTGGGCAGCCGCTTGCACACGCGCTGTGGCCGCAGCAGCTGGAGAAATACGCCGCTGAGGTGGCTCGGCGGCGGCGGCAGCTCTTCAACTATATCGTGTTTCTGCGGGTCACTCCCATCCTGCCCAACACGTTCATCAACGTAGCATCGCCCATTGTGGGTGTTCCCCTTGCGCCTTTCGCACTCGGTGAGCGGCCGCTGGGTGGGTTGCAGGGCTGGGCGGGGCTGGACGGGCCGCCAGTGCAGCCGGGCAGCAGTTGCTGCGCCACTTCTGCAGGCCAGTGAACCGCAGTGGAGGGGACCATGCGAGCTGGAAGGGCAGCGCGTCCGGTTGACTGGCGCTTGGGGCTGGCGCGCCAGCAAATGCCAAGACTGCATCATCGTTTTGAGCTTGAGCAGCCCACTGACATCATCGCTGCCGTAACCGTCACCCCTGCAGGCACGCTGGTTGGGTGCCTGCCCAACAACCTTGTAGCAGTCAATGCAGGCAGCCACCTACGGGACCTCAACTCACTCAGTGACCTGTACAGCGGTAGGCTGCTGGCCCTGTGCGCCGTCGTAGGATGCGTGGCCTTGGCGCCTACACTGCTGAAGCAGCGCCACTCTGTGCATGCGGCTGCGGCCGGTGCGGCACAGGTCGGCAAGCTGGCGTGATGCTCGTGGCCTCTCAGCCTGTAATGTGACATCCGGCACCAATTGCCAAGGAGGAGCATGCCCTACCTCTACGCTCTATTCATTTTTTTGTTTGTTTCCCTTACATTCCTGTTGTACCCATGCCTTCCCTACACCCCTTCTACTCAAGCAAGCTCATTCCCATGCATTTTGTTCTCCTGTGTGTCTGGCGCTGGCCCTGCCTCCCGCATTGTTGGCCTGTCTACCGTGCAACAGTATCATGTGCCCTGCCTGCCAGAAACTTGGCTCAAAATATCGCCAAGATGCGGTGATGGATGGTACGGATGGCAGTAGCCGCCGCCGTTCAGCATCTCGATAGAAATTGTGCTGGCACTCGGAAGAACTCCCGTCTCGTGCATTTGCACTGTCCAGGCCTTGTTTTGATGGCTGAGAAGACGAAACAAGCCGCTTGCTGTCGCATATCACAAATCGGCTCGCGCACGGCTTGCAGCGCGCTGGATCAGCTGTCGACAACGCAGAGGCTGAGATGATGCCACTCACAAGTCGCTTGCTCATGATGGGCAGTCTTCAAGCTCAGGCGCTCTGGCGGTAAGCTTGCGATTGCCCCATACAATGTGTACGCTTGTCGACATACTGCATTGATAGCCTTGACAGGCGTACGGCGGTCGCACACTTGACCGCCGCTGCCTTTCGCCGCCGCCGCTATGGCGCCCACACATTGCGGGTCATGCCATGCAGCGTGCCATCAGGACCAGCAGTGAAAGGCCGCATGCGACTCCCCTGTGTGCTGTGCAGGCATGGCATGCTGCAGAGCTGCGGGCCGGGTGGGGGACCATGCGCAGGGGGGCCAGCGCCGCAGCCGTCGCCAGTCAAGCCAGGAGAGGGAGAGGAGGAGGTGCCCTTTGTGCCTTTACTGCTGCTGGCCATCTTCCTGGTGTCAATGGCGGGGTGAGGCGTGCAGCAGGGGCTCTGGCCTGGCCGTCAGCCAGAACTGGCAGCTGTGAATCACCGGCAGCCAGCCCGCACCACCGTGGCTGAACGGGGCTGAACTTTGGTGCCGCGGGGAGGCTGTGGGGTCTCTGCACCTCTCTTCTTGGGTGCCATCCACCCCAAAGGCTCACGCACGCAGGTGTCTGTGCGCGAGGTGTGTGCAGGCTGATGAGTGGTCTGACCCTGGGCCTGATGTCCCTGGATCAAGTCGATCTCGAGGTGTGATGTACCGTTTGCTGTACGGCCGCAATGTGACTTGATGCTGCATTGCAGCGCGTCGGCATACGTGTGCGGTGTGCTGCGTGCTCTTGGCAGCTCAGGCTCTCCAAGCGCGTTCACAAGCTCCACCTCACCTCACTCACTCACCTCTGCTGTTGCAGATCTTGCGCCGCAGCGGCACTGAGAAACAGAAGCGGCTGGCTCAGGACATCCAGCCCGTGCTGCGGCGCCCACACGTGCTGCTGGTCACGCTGCTGGTGTGCAACGCTGTGGCTGCCGAGGCGCTGCCCCTGGTGCTGGATCGCATGGCTGACCCCATTACAGCAGTGCTGGTTTCGGTCACAGTGGTGCTGCTCTTTGGTGAGGGCTAATGTGGTTGGGTGGGTGGATGGTATTGCATACTGTTACTGTGTTTGGTCTGCCTTGATAAGAGTGCAAGAGTGAGTGAGCGAGGAGTTTGCCGGCGGACGGTGCCTGCGTGCCATGGTGCGCGGTGTGGTTTGGCGCAGCTGGCTGGCGGGCGTACGTGTCGTTTGGAAGCCAGCCAGCCAGCCAGTCAGCTTGCTAGATTACCCTGGACGCTTTCCAGCTGCTCTGGGCGTTCCTCACTGCAGCCCCTCCCCTCTCTCTGCCCTCATCCCTGGCCTGCCAACCTCTGTGTCGTCCTGCAGGCGAGATCATCCCCCAGGCAGCCTGCTCGCGGTACGGGCTGCAGATCGGGGCCTACTCGGCGCCCTTTGTGCGCCTGCTGATGTTTGTGACGGCTCCCATCTCCCTGCCCATTGGCTGGGTGCTGGACCGGGTGCTGGGCGACCGACACACCGCACTGTTCAGGTGGGGCGGTGTGCGGCTGACGGCGGGCGGCGGCAGTTGCATGCGGCTGGAGTGGCGGCCAGGGGTGGTCAGGGTCTGCTGCTGCTGTGGGTCGGCTGTTGCTGTGTTGTGCTGCGGCACGCCTGGGCTGCCATGGCCTGGGCTGTACCGCAGCATGTCATGTACTGCCTTGTGTGTACTGCCTTGTGTGTACTGCCTTGTTTGTACTGCAGGCGTGCCGAGCTGAAAGCGCTGATGGACATACACGGGGAGGCTAAGGAGGGTGGGGGCCATCTGTCGGCAGGTGGGTTCTGCGCAGCCGACAAGCAGGCTGCCCGGACTGGTTGCAGCCTGCAGCCTGTTGCACTTCAGAGTCATGTGCTGCTTGCAACTCTTGCTGGAGCTGCACCGTCACCTCAAGCACCAGTACCCACCGTCTGCCCAAGGCAGTACCGCCCCCACTCACAGTTCCACGGTTTGACAGTGAGCACCCCAGCGGGTTCCTCTGCCTCTGCCTGCGGTCCCTCCCTCCTCAAAACCATACAGTCAATCAACCAGCACCACAGCACACACACACACACACACACACACACACACACACACACACACACACACACTCGACCCTCCACTGTGTGTTCCCCGTCACACCAAGCCATTCATCTAGCACCCCGCACCCACCACACTCGCCTGGCTCCCCCCACCCCACCCTCCTCTCCTCCCCCCCCCTCCCCCCTACACACACACGCACACACACACACACTCGCAGACGAGGTGTGCATCATCAAGGGTGCCCTGGATATGACCCACAAGACTGCTCGAGACGCAATGACCCCCATCGACATGGTCTTCATGCTGCCCGCTGACGCACGCCTGGACGAACACACGCTGACGGCCATCATGGCGTCGGGTGAGGCTTGGGGGGGGGGGGGGGGGGGAGAGGGGGCCGTGCCTGTATGTTCTTGTGTGGGCGAGTGTGCAGAGCCGACCACCCAGCCAGGGCTCCGTCCCTTTAATGAATAATGCAACGATCCGTCTTGCACCGTCCTCCTGGCTTTCTACCCTTCCCATTTCGTTTATCTCCTCCATCCGCCTCTGAACTCTGCAATGTCCATCCTTCTCTCCCGCCCCACCCCAGCCCGCCCTTCACCCCGCTCCCCTGCCCCCCCCTTCAGGTCACAGCCGCATTCCTGTGTGCCGCCCCGGTGACCGGGGCTCCATTCTGGGCATCATGCTTGTTAAGGAGCTGCTGCTGGTGGATGCCAGCCAGGGCAAGATGGTGGGCAGGCAGAAGGTCCGGTCCATCCCCTTTGTGAGGGCGGGTGAGTGGGGGTGGGGGGGGTGGGGGAGGGTGGGGGGGGGGGCATGGATGCCTGCTGGGCTGAAGGGGGGCCTGTGTCTGTGGCACACACTGCGCGAGAGCTGTGGTGCCGTTGCAGCAGCTATCAAGGTTCATGGATTTGCCACATCGCCTCCCTGTCTTCTTCCATTCTTACGAGCACAGTTCCAATGGGTCACTCAACCGCGGCGCCATATCTGTCTCCTCCCCACCCCCCTCACTGCGCCCCCCCCCCACCCCCCTCACACAAACAGATACGCCGCTGTACGACATGCTCAAGCTGTTTGAGATAGGGCGCAGCCACATGGCAGTGCTCATGCAGCTGCGCAAGGAGGCGGCGGCGAGGCGCCGCAAGGAGAGGTGGGTGCATGCTGGGTGGGGAGGGGAGGGGAGGGAGGCAGGGGAGGGAGGCAGGGGTGTGTGATGGCGTGTGCGGTCGCCACGTGCAAGTGTGCTGTGCTGCAGGCCAGCAGCCAGGTGCAACTTGCGGCAGCACCATTTGTCCTGCCCATCACACTCTCCTTTCAGCAACCTTTCCCTCCTCCTTCGCCCCCGCGGTGTGCATGTGCATGTGTGTGTGTGTGTGTGTGTGTGTCTGTTCACACATCTGTGCGTGTGTGCCTTCAGGGAGGCGAGCCTGATGATTGACATTGACTCCCTTAGTGACGACCCGAGTGAGAAGGTGGGAGGGGCGAGGAGTGGGTGGGTGGCTGGCAGGGAGGGAGGGGAGCGGAGGACGAGTGAGGAAGGTGTCCGAGGGCGTGCAGGGGGGGGGGGGGGGGGGGGGGTAGCCGCGCGGCAGGGGAGGGGCATGTGCTGCTGCTGCGTTCGTCACACATCGTCAAACACCGCTCAATGGCTGGCTCAGCGGGGCGGGCCATGACTGCACCTCGGTGGCGTGTTTACAAGCCCTGCCTGCCAGGCCGCCTTTCACGCCCACCCACCAACCTGCCCCCCACCTGCCCCCTCCCACTTCCTTTGTGCCTGCCGCAGTCCCAGGGCGACAATGGTGGTGTGGGTGGTGGCGGTGGCAATGGTGGTGGCGGAGATGATGAGGATGATGAGGATGATGATGAGGAGGAGGGGTCTCTGTCGCCGAGGCGCACCGCCACTCGTGAGGACTTCATCTTCGACCCGACTGACTATGAGCCTGTGGGCATCATCACTATTGAGGACGTGCTGGAGGTGTGTGTGTGTGTGGGTGGGTGTGTTTTCTGCGGGGGGGCCTTGGCTGGTTGGCTGGCTGGCTGAATGCTTTGTTGGCTGGCTGGCTGGCTGGTTGTTTCTCAAGCATACCACCCTGCTGCTCCTCTTCTCATGGCCCAAACACACACTTGCACTTCACACCCAAAGCCCCCCCCCCCCCCCCCCCCCCCCCCCCCCCCCCCCCCCCCCCCCCCCCCCCCCCCCGGCAGGAGCTGCTGCAAGCCGAGATCCTGGATGAGACGGATCAGTTTGTTGACAATCTGCAGCGCACGCCCATCAACACAGCCCTGCTCATGGGCTCACTGCCGCCGCACCTCAGAGGGGTGCTCAGCGATAGGGCACACTTGCCGCGAATCGGCGGCGCGGCCTTCATGCATGATGCTCGAACGGGGGGCGGGTCCCTAGCTGCTGCTGCAGCGGCAGCGTCACATGGCGGCGATTTGGGCCTGGGGCTGGCGCTGGGGCTGGGCCTAGGGCGGCAGCAGGGCGCCCAGGTGGCGGCTGCGGTGGCGGCAGCAGATGCGGAGGCAGGCAGCGGGGCGGCCTCGCCCCATCCCAAGCCAGGGGCACCGTCGCTCAGCCCTCGGTCCCCCCGCAGCGGTGCTGTGTCGCCAGTGCCAGGTGGCGGCGGCGGCGGAGGAGGAGCAGGGGGGCTGCGCCCCCCCAGGCCCCCCCCTTCGGCCCGCGGCGGCGGCGGTGGGGCAGCCGCGCAGCCCGGCGCCACCGCAGGCGGCAGCATGCACGGCGGCCTGCTGTACAAGCAAGGCGCGGTGGGGGCGGCTCTGGTCGCAGAAGCTCTGCGGCATGAGGTGGCGCTGCAGATGGCCACAGCAGCAGCAGCCTCCCGAGACGCTGGCGCAGCAGGCAGTGGGCAGCCGCCCACGGGCCGCCACTTCCGGTCCCGCTCCCGGTCCCGCTCCCCTCTGCCCCGCCACCCCTCAGCTGATGAAGCGTTGCTGGGGCATCCTCCGCAGCAGCCCGGTGCTGCCGCTGCAGCAGCCGCAGCCGCAGCAGCAGGCCAGCAGCAGTGGCAGCAGCAGTCGGAGCCGGTGCCGATGCTGTTTCCTGGGCTGCCGCGATCGCGGTCGGATGCTGCAGCCAACAGCAGCGGTGCCAGCACGCCTCGCATGGTCAATCGGTCCATCGTGCCCCTGGCGCAGCCCCCCGCACGCCGCAGCACCAACGTCACCACCAGGGTGCAGGAGCAGGTGAGGAGGGCTGGCTGGCTGGCCTGGGTGCAGTGTCCTGCCTTGCTTGCCCACCATGCATGTGTTGCCTCCTGGGTGCCCCCGGCGTCAGGGCTGCTCCTGGCTGCAGGGGCACTGCGCCGCCCTCGCTGACTGCCTGCTGCCTGGCTGCGCGATTCAGTTGACAGCCGGCCATCTGGCTGGCTGCCCCTTCTGGCTGTTGCGCCTGGCTGCACACTGTGTTCTGATGCTGTGCACCGCTGGCACACAGGTCAGAATGCTCACTCACGCTCCTGCGCCACCACCTGCCTTGTGCCTGTTCCCTCCCCCCTCACCCCAGATGGACCTCCTCCAGCCGCTGCTGATCAGCAGCAGGCGCAACAGCAACAAGTCTCAGGAGAGCGAGCTGTCTGGACCGTCTTAAATTGCTGCCAATAGCCGCCTTCCTTCTCTCTGCTGCTTCCGCCTTGCCGGCCGGCCCCTGACTTGCATCCTCTTCAACGCCCGACTGCCTCACTTTTCTGCATGCTGATCCTTACCAACGCTACAGTCACTCCATGCCGCCACTTGCAGCCACCCCTGTCACCCTCATCGCTATGAGTCCTTGTCCCGTGAGCCATAATCCTCATTTTGTAGCTGCACCGGCATGAGACCAGCAACACATGTGCCTGCCCGCACGCTGGAGGCTAGCTCCGCCCTCACACTGCTGTCCATAAATGCATGTAAAATTATCGACCACAGAATGCAAGGGATGCGCACGGATGGCTTGCAGTGTGGTGAACAAGTGCAATGTGGTGTGACTCACGTGTTAGGGTCGCAGTTGGTGTGTTCAGGCAGAGCACTCCTGCACCCTGAACAGCTCGCGTGTGCTGTCTGCCGCCCTCCCAGCTGCAAGTGCAGCCCCTGTTACTCCCCCTGGGCCTCCAGCACCGGCAGCCCCCCGTGGGTGCGCACGTGGCGGCCACAGCTGTCGCACAGCAGCTTGCGTGTGTCGGGGTGCCTGCGGGATTGGCAGGTGAGGCAGGCAGGCAGGCAGCTCAAGCGTCTCTCAGTCAACAAGCTGCCTGGCAGTTCAAATTCAGTCCATGCCTCCCTGCCCTGTAATAACAGCTTATTAACCACACAGATCCCAGCCCTGCTGTACCACCATCCACACCTGCGCCACATGCCCGTGCTTGTGGCTGAGCAGTGGGTGCAGCGCCGCTCCTCTGAGGCTGCCTGCACTCACGCGCGGCATGCTGAGTTGGAGGCCTCCGAGCAGCAAACAATCCCCGCCTGCATGTTCCAGTGTCACTGCAAGCACCTCTCGATGTGTGACGTTAACAATCATTCTGGCTGCTGCTGATCATCCCCCACCTGAGCCTGCTTGGCAAGCCGCGCAGCAATCTCTTCAGCCGTGCGGTGCCGCTTGTGGCGATTGAAGAAAGCCCCGCAGGGCTCACACAGGCGGTCCTGAGGGCAGGGGAGGTGAAGGGGGAAAGAGAGCGGCGGGAGAGGCAGACAAATTAGACTCAAGACCGCTTCTTGTACACCCCATGGATTGCTGAAGCAGAGGGGAGTGTAGGAGCTGATGATGCAGGCCCTGCTCCCTTCCCTTGCCCACCTTTGTTTTCGGGTCCTTGCGCCACTTGTGGCGCCCGCTGCCGCCGCCGCAGTTGCTGCACTGCTCGCCGGCGTTGCCTGCAGTAGGGGCCAAATTGATGTCACCTGCCTGCACTGCTGCGGCAGGAACAGGCGGGGACCCTGAAGCCATGAATGGTGCCGCAGCAGGAGCTGCAGCTGATGCCGCCGCTGTCGCTGTCTCGGCAGCATGGCCCTCACCGTTGCCTGCTGTCACTGTCCCTGCCACCTGCCGGCAGTCGTCTGCCTTGGCAGCACACCCTGGACCTTCCTGCTGGGCAGGTGGCTCAGGCCCTGTCACTGCTGCCTCTGCCCTGCCAGGTGCTGCTGCCACTGGTGCTGGCTCCTCCGCCACCTCCTGCAGGTGCTGACACTGCCGGCACGGGTGCTTCAGCCTCGAGCGAGTTCCCCTCAGCCGCTGCTTGAGGTGCCTCCTCCCCTTCCGCCGCCGCCACCTGCACGGCCTCGCCCGGCAGCCGCCCGCGCTGCCGAACGTGCGTGCCACACTTGTCGCACAGCCGCTTGCGAGTGTCTGGGTGCCTGTGGGGTTGGCAAAAGCGAGGGAAGGGCGCTTCAGGTGCTGCCTAGGCCGTTCTACCGTGAGATTGTAAGCAGGGCTGCTGAGTCGGCAGCCACTGCAGCTGCCCTGCCCATGGATCACACAATCACGTTCAGATAACGGAGTCGCCGTTTGCCGCCCATCAGCTGCACGCACCTGCGCCACTTTGTGGTGGCCTCCACTGCACAGTGGGTGCACTTGCGCTCCTCCGTAGCAGCCTGCTGGTTGAAAGGGATGCCATGAATTTCGACTTGCACAAACACCCTGAGCACGCTTGGCTCTGTTGGGCTTTGTTGGCGGCCTCATCAGACTGTGATTGCACTCCATCTTCAACGTTGCAACAGAACCAGCTCATGCACACACGCAGCATATGACCGCCCTCCCAGCCAGCCACCTGTTGCTTCCTGGCAAGCTGCGCTGCCATGTCCTCAGCAGTGCGGTGGCGCTTGTGGTACTGGCGGTAGGTGTAGCAGGGCATGCACAGCGGGTTCTGCAGCAGGGAGGTGTGTTGCGACAGTGGGCAGGATGTGTGTTCAACAGGCAAAGCAAGCGGGGAGCAGCCAAGCAGGAGTGCACATGATCTGTTTGCTGGTCTGGGTGAAGAAGCATGGCGGACATAGTTCACTTCCAGGGATTTGACAAGTACCCAGGCTGCAACCGCCCCCCGTCCACCCACCCCGCTGTCGGGATCCTGGCGCCACTTGCCGCCATGCACAATGTTGCTGCTGCAGTTGCAGCAGTGCTTGCTGCCTAGTGCTGCCGCTGCCGCTGCTGCTGCTGGCCCTGAACCGTCTGCTGCTATGATGGCCACACCCGCTGCTGCTCCTGCTGGCCCTGAAGCGTTTGCTGCTGTGGCTGCCACATCTGCTCCTGTGCCTGGAGGTGCAGCTGCCTCCGCCACAGCCCTGTCCTTGCCTGTCCTGCGGCGCTTGGCGGCCGGCTCGACAGCAGTCCTGTTGTCGTTTGGCATGCCCTCTACACCTCCTGCTACTGCTGCAGCTGCGGGTGCACTGACAGGCGGAATGCAGCCTCCACCCCCTTCCTGCCCCTCCTCCTCATTCCTCTCGTTCCCATGACGGCACTGGCGCTTGAGGGGTGGCTCATCATCCGCAGGTGACCCTGCTGGAGGCGGCAGTGTGAGCAGGGGCTTGGCAGCCTGCTGGCGCTGCCGGCGCTCCAACGCCTTTCGCGCGCCAAGCGGGCGCCTGGCAGGAGCAGCATGCAGTCGAACTGCATCCTGTGGCGGCTGCTCGGCTGCCGCCGCTTCGGGCCGGCATGCTGCCTCCGCAGGCACCACCGCAGATGTGTGCACCCTAGCAGCAGCAGCAGAGGCCGCAAGCGTCCTTCGCAACCTGGCAGCGCTCGCTATGGCTTCGCTGCCGGGTTGGGATGACAGCGGCGGGGATGGCGCTGCCATGAGCTGGACGGCGCAAAAATCGGCACCAGCTGGCACTTCCTGGCATAGGCGGTTGAAATCTCGATCTTTGATGTCGCAGTAAGCAGCTGTGCCCCTCTGGCGCTTGCCACGCCCCATCTCCAGACCTGCTTAAGGCAGACAGCAGCGTGCGGGTTGGGCTGAGAGTGAGATTTAGGGTGACACCATCCATAGCTGGGGGACTAGCCAGGAAGGCTTAGCATGCGCAGGTGCACAGATGTGCTGGCAATTGTGCAAGGTAGGTAGACTGAGCTTGGAGTGGGGGATGGCAACAGGCGCAGCTGCACCTGGCACCTCCCTGCACTTGCAACCAACGTCACTTTAGACCGCTCGCACCAGCATACGGATTGACCTTGGGCTGCAGCAGCTCCCGTGCCCGCTGCACAAGCGGCGCCACCTCTTCCTCGGAGGCCAGGCGCCTGTACGAGGTTGGTGCCAGTGCCGCTGCGCCTGCTGCGCCTGCTGCGCCTGCCGCCTGCCAGCTAGCCACCTCGGCCTCCTGTGGGCACGCAGCGGTGTTGGCAGTTGGCAGCTGGCAGTCAATCCCGGCGAGTTGCTGCCCTCCTTCCTGCTTCCAGCTGCCTCACCGCTCCCCATTGCCCCGACCCTGCAGGCTGCCGCCAACACGTGATCTGAGGCAGCTGCCACACCACATCCGCCCCCCGGCACCCAGCCTTTGCGGCCCACCTGCAAGCGCCTGTCCTCCCTCTCAAACAGCTCCAGCTCTTCCTCGCCTCTGGCAAGCATCACATTGAGCTGCCTGTCGCTGAGCTGGCCTGAGGCATCGCCTCTGACTCCGGCGCTGTCGCTGCCGACCCCGCCAGCATCGCACGAGGGGTGCGCCTGTGTGGAGGCTTTGATGGTGTCCAGCAGATAGCGCTGCCGCTCCTCGGCACTCGTCTTGCCGTCAAAGAACCCGCCTGTGAGCGCATGTGCCAGGAACCGTGAACAGGCATCAACGCTACACTTCCGCTGCCTGCAGGCTTTACTTCTCCCGGCTATGGGAGCTGCTCACCAGTGATAGACCTGTCGGCCAGCAGCGCCTTGTCGGCAGCCACTTGCACCACCCGCTCCTCCACTGTGCCCAGAGTCTTCAGGCGCAGCACCAGCACCTGCACGCCCATACCATACACGTGTGTGTGGGGAAAGTGTGGCGGGTACAGGGGATGCAGCCATGGCAGACAGGGGCTGCAGCAGCGGCAGGCGCCGATGGAGGGATGGGGCGCTGTGACCTGCTCTTGAGGTGTCGGGCTGTCTGAGTGCAGCTGTTTGAGTCCACACACGGCTGCCTACGCCCACGCACCTCGCGTTTCTGGCCCATGCGGTGGGCCCTGGCCTGCGCCTGCAGGTCGCACTGCGGGTTGTAGTCTGCAGCGGGGCAGAGGAGAGCAGGTGGTGCGCATCTCGGGCGGGGGTGTTCAGAGGCACCGCACATGTTGTGCCGCCGCAACCCTCCGCTATCAGCTAGGCCGAGGTGCACCCGCAGGGTCCCTGGTCTTGCGCGTCATGTATGCTACACAGCCTTTCAGCCAGTCAGCATGCCTGCCTGTCTGCCAGCTAGCCAGCCACCCTGTCCAGCTTTCAGCCAGCCAGCCAGCCAGCCCGCCAGCCAGCCAGTCACACCTCACCTGTGTCGTACATGATCACAGTGTCTGCCCCTTGCAGGTTCAGCCCCACCCCACCCGCACGGATGCTGAGCAGGAACACAAATACGCCGCCAGCTGCACAGCACGGCACGACACCGCACAGCAGGGGGCAGAGGAGGTGAGCAGCTGAGCATCAAGGGCTGGGCTGTCTTCAGCTAGTGGCTCGACAGAGACCCCTCAATGCCATCCAGCCATCAGCAAGCGACGAGGAAGCACAGCCAGTGGCCGATACACAGCGCACCTCCAAAACTCTGACAAGCACTACACACGGTGCCAATACCTGGGTCATTGAAGCGAGTGACAAGACCGCCTCGCTCCGCCGCCGAGGTGGCTCCGTCCAGGCGCAGGTGTGTGAAGCCCCCTGAGTCCAGGTAGTCGGCCACCACATCCAGGGCTCGGGTCATTGTGGAGAACAGCAGCACCTGTGCAGAGGGGGTGTGTGTGTCACTGTGTGTGTGTGTGTGTGTCAATGCGTGTGTCAATGTGTGTGGGCGTTGGCTGGTTTGGTGGCTATGGGGTTGATCGCTGCAGGCGCGTCTGAGCATGCATTCACTTTGTGTCGCTAAAGCATTGCACACGGCTGGCATGTGCAATGCACGGAGCGGGATACACTGCATGCAGCCATGCACTGCCAGATGCATGGATGTCAGGTACTGTCAGCAAGGCCCGTGTGCAGCCAAACAATGCACCAGTTTCACTTTGTTGCCAGCCTCACCTTGTGCCCTCCTGCCTTCAGCTTCACCAGCACTCGATCCAGCAGCTCCAGCTTGCCGCAAAGCCGCACCTCGGCAGGCAGGCTGTGCGGCGGCAGTGCGGCCTCGCTGCCCTCTGGGTGCAGCCGGCTGCAGGGCAAAGCACGAGTGGGGCATGGGCTAAGTCCTGACATAGTGCGTCACACATTGCAGCTGCACAGCAATATGCTGCACAGCATTGTGCGCAGCAAGGTTCACCCAAGAAGAGGTGGCGACCGCGGAGCCAGGTTTTGGTATGCGCATTCTGAGGCAGCAGCGGCAGTTGCAGCAGCAGCGGCACCTGATCAGCGGGTGGTTGCACACGTTCCGCATCTCCATCAGCACATTGTTCACCCCCTTGAGCGACCCCCCCACCATCTCCTCTTGCATCAGCCTGAACAGCGCCTGCTGATACGGGCTGGGCAGCACTGCGAGGCGGGGAACACAGCAGCAGCAGCAGCAGCAGCAGCAGCAGAGGATTGAGCACAGCACACGCAGATCCGCACTGCTTTGCCACATACAGAGGAAGAGAAGGAGCCAGGGTCATCCTGCATGAATGACCTGTACTGCCTGCCACACGAGGCGAAAAGTGCCGCTGCTGAACTGCAGGCTGCTCCTCACCTGGCAGCAGCCGCTCCACTTTTTGCGTCAGCTCTGAGGCGACTGTCTCCTTGAGGCGTCGAAGCATGAAGGGGCGCAGCACCTGATACCAAGCAGCGGCAGCCAGTGACAGTCAGCCCCCCAAATGGCTTGCCACCTGCCTCACAGTAGCACTGCCTGGGTTGCACCTGCTGTGCTGTTATTCCTTGCACCGCACAGCTGCAAACAGCACGCACGCCCAGCAATGAGGAGGGCGTCACACAGCAAGAGGCGCAGGCATGCACCTGGTGCAGGCGGTTGGTGACTATGAGCGCCTCCTCATCAGTCAGCCTGGCGGCCTCTGCAGCAGCTGCACTCTCGTCGTCGTCACTGGGCACCTCATTCTCTGCAGCTCCAGAGGCAGGGCCACGGCACGACCCTGCCCTCCGCTCAGAGCCCCCAAACCTGCAGGGTCAACGGAGCAGTAAAGCGGCGCAGAGGCACTCGGAGCTGTTGTGCTGCCTGCAACATATCTCAGTGTAGCAATGGGTGGATGCCAGTTGACCAGCCTTTAGTTCTAAGCTGCGGCTGCTGGCCGATGCGTCTGCTGCTGTTGCTGCTGCTGCCGCTGCACCCGTCACTGCCCACCTTTCCCCCTCACCACTGCTGGAAGTCCTCCCCCGAGCTGAAAAGGGCGGGCATCAGGAAGTTGAGCAGGCTCCACAGCTCCTCCAACCGGTTCTGCAGCGGAGTGCCTGCAAGGAAGGCAGCCAGGCACACGCCGGTTGAGGCAAAGGGCGGTGGGGAGACGAGCAGGCACCCGCATGCATGCAGGCTCAACCGGCAAGCTCGTCACAGACCAGACCGGCAGCGGCCTGCTGATGCACACTGCCTCCTCTCTGCCCCCACCTGTGAGCAGCAGGCGGTGCTGTGTCGAATAGGCGCGCAGTTCGGCGTTGAGCTTGCAGCCTGCATTCTTCAGGCGGTGCCCCTCATCAACCACCAGGTGGCCCCACCGCACTCGGCTCAGGCGTGGCCTGTGGAGGGCTCAGCAGGACATAGCGGGGTCCAGGCAGCAGCAAAGAGTTGGCTGGTAGAGCTGTGGGCTGCCTAGGCAGGCTGAAATGGGGCAGAAGGTTGCACCGAGAGCTGCTCGGGTCTCAGGTCTCAGCCCACAGGCTGCCCTCATGCTGCTGTGCAGCTGGAATCTGAAGTCAAACAATTGACACACTGAGGCGCCGTCCCCTCATGTAGCTGCCACCTAGCTGCCACTCACTTGTCCTGCTTGGCCATCAGGTATTCGTAGGTGGTCAGCACGACGTGTGTGCCTGGCCCCGCGCCGCCGCCCCGGCCCCTCGCCATCTGGCACTCCCACACCGTCTTCCGCTGATCTGGTGCACCCTTGTAGGCCACCACCTTGAGCCTCGGGGCCCACTGTGCCAGCTCAGCCTCCCAGTTGGGCAGTACGGAGGACGGTACCGCGATGAGCGTGGGGCGGTACTGCACGCCCAGCTCGCCAACCAAGTGGCACACCAGCGCAATGACCTGCAGGCACAGGAGCAGAGGTGGCGGATGGCGGGACGAGACTGGCAGTTGAGGCCGGTGCTACCAAAGGGGGCTGGGATCGAGTTGAGGCAGTCATGGCCGGTGCCACCAACGGAAGTAATGCAGGGCATGCCAGCCCAGCGCAGCTTGGGGGGCTGCCAGTCACGGCCGTCTGACAGCGCCACCCCACCTGGATGGTCTTGCCTGCACCACAGCAGCACAGCAATGCATCAGCAGGTGAGGCCACCGCTGCAGCACCCGCAAAACACACTGCCTCATGGCTCGCAGGCACTATGCAAAGCCAGATCACACCGACGCCCGATCTGCATGCATGCCACACATCACACGACGCTGAGGACGATGACTAGACTTGCCAGCTGCCCCTTCTGCCACTCCCTTCAATACTCACCCAGCCCCATCTCGTCAGCCAGTATGCCGTTCAGCCCATGGCGGCGCAGCCCCTCCATCCAGCGTAGCCCGCTCATCTGATACTCACGCAGGTCACCGCCTGCAGCGGTGATGTGAGGGTGCATTTGGGGATGCAGGTGAACTGTCAGCCGTCGGGAAGCAGCAGGGCCAGCAGACCCTCTCTCTCCCATGCACAGACAAGCACATGACGTTTGTTGTCCACTTATGAGCCACCCACCTGTCAGCAGCTTGGGCTGCTGTGGCACATCTGCCTGGAAAGCATTGGCCAGGCGGCTCCAAGCCTCGTGGCTCTGCTCCAGGGCAGCAATCCCGCCGTGCCTGCTGCTACCACCGCTGCTGCGGCCGTCTCTGCTGCCAGGCGCCTGTTGGCTGGCAGCTGTGCCAGCGGCAAGCAGCTCTTGGCCAAGGCCAGGTGAGGGCAGACGGGCAGCCAGCTGGCGCAGGCAGTTGTCAGTCTGCGTAAGCAGAGTTGAGAGGGAGCAAAGGGTGCCAGGCAGAGGTCCAAGCTTGGCTCAAGACTGGCCCCCCAGCATTTTGAGTTCAGCGCAGCGTGACTACTTCACGAGCGCTGTGTGCATCTCTGTGCGCTGCCCTTCTGCCCACCTGGCTGAGCAGTGCGTCTATCTTTGAGTTATTGGCTCCCTGCACCAACCGCACATACTCCTCCACGTTGTTGCTGCGCAGCGCAGCCAGGCGATCGCGCTGCTCCTGAGCCCTGTGGAGGGGAGGGCACAGCGAGCAGCAGGCAACCGCCACACAACAGCTGTCACGCTGGCAGAAGGAGGCAGTTGAGCACGGCACATTGCGGCCGGCCAGCAGGCCATGCCATGCCTTGGGCATGCGTAAGCGGCCCCATTTGCATCGCACCTGCTCTCACGCCAGGCTTTCTTCAGCTCCCTGTGCTGACGCTGCACCAAGTCAATCAGCTGAAGTCGCCGCCGCGTCTGGACCTGCTGCACTGCCAGCAAGAGATCCTGCCTTCCTCCGCCAGTAGCAGCAGCAGCTGCCGGCTGCACCAGCCGTGTCTGCGCAACGTGCCGGCGCTGGTGCAACGACTGTGACAAAACTCGCGCCAGGGCGGCCTGACCATTTGGCCGTGGGTTGTTGCTAACGCTGGCCAGCAGCTGCGCCCGTTGACTGGACAGCAGGCGGGTGTATGTTGCTCGCTGGGCGGCTCCGCATTGCAGCTGCGCCTGCAGGCTTGCTCTGACTGCAGCGACTCGCTGGCCTCTGCCCAGTGCTGCCAAGGCTGCCAGCGTGCGCCCAGATGCCAGGGGCGTCAGCGCCAGGCGGCAGCTGCCAGGATCGGCCAGACAGGCAGTCAACGTCAGTGCCACCTCCCTGTCGTCCCGTGCCAGCCGCTGCAGCTCTTCAGGCGCTGTGGAGGCGCAGGCACGCAGCGCTGCCAGGAAGTTTGTGGGCTGGGTGGCAGCTGGCGTCAGCTGGGCCTTCCTTCTGCACAGCAACAAAGCAGAATCTTGAGCAAAACAATTCAAAGGGGAGGCGTTTTGCACAGCTGTTGTTGTTCAGGCACTTTAGCGAGCTCACTCTTCTCAAGGCAGGTTGAGGCGCAGCAACTGGCGGTCACCTGCGTGTATGTGCTGCCGCCAAGCGCTCAGACAGCCTGCGGACAGCCAGCACTTTGCGCAGTGCTGATAGCTCCAACGTGTGGCGTGCCGCCGTTGCCTGAGCAGTGTGAGAGCAGTTGCTGGGGAGCGCCTGCGGCGAGGCTTGGGCGCCAGCAGCCTCCATATCCAGGCAGCTGCGTCAATGGGTCAAAACGAGCCATTGGTGGGTGCTGAGCTGAGCACAATCCTTCTGCCCTGTGCTGGCCGTACCTCGCCAGGATGCACACGGCACGTGTCTTGAGATGTTCTTCAATTGGGCCTGCTTGCGTATGGATGGATGCCACCGCCTGAACGGCAGAAGGGTGCTGGGCGCGCTCACTGGCTTTGCAGCAGTTGGCGAGCGCCGCTCGAGGTGCGCAAGCGAGGGTATAGGCAATCGTGCCTCACCAGCTGGATCACCCGCTGAACATTAAGTGCGGCGTGTGGTTGGCCCAGGCCTTGCAGCAGGCTGGCTGTGGCGTGCAGCAGGGCAGAGCCAGCTGCGTTTGAACAAGACACGGGAGTCTGGTGCGCTGAGCCGCCCTGCATTGCCACCAATTGGAGTGCAGACGGCATGGCTTGCAGATCAACCCCGCAGGTGCGGCAGTGCAGCGAGCAGCGAGGCTCGGGCCGCCTCAACTGCTTGCACGCCCGGCCACGCAGCAGCTGCAGCAGCGACGATCAATCCGCTATGATGGAAACAAGGCGTGCCAGCCGCAACAAGAGGTGGGTGTGCGAGTGAAGTACAGATTGATGAAGTGACTTGAAATGAAGTAATTGATCAAAGAATCAATCACGCTTCTCGCCATGACCAAGCCACGCCTGCTCATCAGCAACGACGATGGTGCGTTGCTTTGGCCTGGAATGGCAAGTCCCTTTCAATGGCGCGTGCAACACCTCGCACGCAAAGCAGCATGATCCCAGCAATGACCTAGACCAGCAGGTCATCGCCGAGCCGCCATTGGGCTGTGACCCGCCGCTCCCGCCTGCCGCTCACCGCCGTTGCCTGCTGCATCGAACTTGTTTGCCGCGCTGCACATTGCAACCTGCTTCTTGCTCCCCATTGCGTACAGGCATCACCGCCCCTGGGCTCCGAGCCCTGACTGCCGCCCTCCACCAGGACGACTTCTGCACCTTTGCTGTGTCAGCTCCGGCGGGAGAGCGGTCTGCTCAGAGCCACTGCATCTCAATTGGCAAGAGCCTGCATGCGTGGTCGCTTGACGTGGAGGGTGCGGAGGAAGCTTATGCTGTAGATGGCACCCCAGGTGGTCTGTTGCTCGATTATAGCCAGCCTGGCAGGGCTTTCCGCCACCAAACCGAATCCTGCCGCCGCCCGTTACCTGCACAGCCAGCTGCCGACCAACACACCGCCCGTTCCCTGCACAGCCAGCTGCCGACCAACACACCGCCTGTGCTTGCCGACCCCTGCCTCCTGTGCCCGCCACGCAGCTGACAGCGTGATGATCGCGCTGTATGGACCGCTGCTGGTCAGTCCCTCGTTCCAGCTGGTGGTTTCGGGCATCAACCGAGGCGACAACTGCGGCCTGCATGTGATCTACTCGGGCACTGTGGGGGCCGCTAGGGAGGCGGCATGCAAGGTGTGTGTGTGCTATTGGCGCAGCGCTTGGTGCATACTGCAGCAGTACGGTGTGCTGCAAGGGGATGCCAAGCCAAATAAAATCCTGCTGTGGCTTCAGACCTCACCCGTCCACCGCCTCTTGACAATCAGCTGCCTCCACTGCTCACCTTCTGCGTGTACGGCTGGTGGCCTGTCGTCTATTTCGCTGCTTGGGGTTCTGGCAGCCATGCCACCGCCCAGTGACAGCGCACGAGTAGAATCATGACACATACTGCCTCTGCCCCACCCGTACCTGTACCTGCACCTGTACCCGTTCAGGACGTCCCATCCATCGCTGTGTCGCTGGACAACTACCTGGCACGCACAGAGGATCAGTATGCAGCCGCAGCCACATACACAGTCGCACTGTGCAAGGCCGTGCTGGGGATTCTGCCGCCGCCGGGTGGCGGCCGGCACGCCTTTGGCGCCTCCCACCTGTCGGGGCATGTGGTGAACGTGAATGTGCCAAAGGGAGCTCTGTCCGACATTCGGGGCCTGTACCTTGCGCACCAGGGCCAGCACTGCCACTTCCCAGACTTCCAGGCAAGAGGCTGCTGCTGCTGTTGGCCAGCCTGCGCGCCCTGGACGAAGCCCTCATGCCTGCTCAACTTCCTGCCTGCCTTCCCTACCACCCCTTGCCTGCCTCACAGACATGCCTGCTGCCGGCACCCACCCTTGGCTGCCTGCTGCAGGAGCTTGAGGCTGATGCTGAGGTGCAGGCGGGGCATGTGGGGGCGGTCACGCTGCGTGTGTTCCGCAACGCAGCAGGCAGCCTGCGGGGAGACCTATCTGAGGGCTGCGACTCGTGGGCCGTAGGGCAAGGCTGGGTGTCGGTGACGCCCATCTGCCTTCGCTCCGGTGCGTGCTGGTGTGCCTTGGGGTGTGCAATGGCGTGCGGTTTGAGGGTTGCGCTTGCAGGCTGGCTGGTTTGAGCGGTGCCCCTGCTGCCGGAGGGGTGGGTGCTGTGGACATGCATGTCATGTCGATGCACTGCTTCAGGGTTGATTGCAGCATGACTGCTGCCCCGTTCACCCACCCACCCATGCGTGTTTCCGAGCCATGCAGACATGCCGCTCACTGCTGCAGCAGCAGCGCAGCGCGAGCAGCAACAGGTTCTGCTCACGCTGGCAGCAGCCATGCAGGCTGCGGCTCGGAGTTTGGGGGCGAAGGTGGCCGGCTTGCCGCGACATCTGGAGGCCGCAGTCACAGCAGACCCTGCGAGCATACCAGCAGGCGAGGGACCTGGTGGTGACCTCGCTGGTGACGGTGCTGCCAGCACAGCACATCAATGACTGCTGCCCGATCAGTGTATCATCAGGCAAACAGCTGCGAGTCACTTGTGCTATGCAAGGCAGGCACTCAGGCAGCATTCCACCAGACCTGCTTGCGAAGGGGCAGGCATGTTGGGTGACGATGTCGGTTCAGGACCATGCGGCACATGTCATGCCTCGCACAAAACAAGAGCGTTTCGTGCGCCTTGTCAGACCTCATTTCTCGCTGTAGACAGCCACCAAGCAGTCAACAACCAGCTGCAGAGGCACGACGAGGCAACGTGTGTCCATGCGCTCGCGCCGAACTCGTGAAATGAGTGGGTGCAGGTGCAGAAGTTGCATGTGCCGCGCCAACACTCGATGCTGTCGCAGCAGAGCTATGCTACCACTCGTAAGGGAGCGCAGCACAGCAGGCGCAGCGGGCAGTCGGGTGGCCGTCATAGGCGAAGCCTTCGTGCTAAGCACGCTTTCAGCTACTCTTGCCACTTGCCTCAGCCTGCGCACGCAAGCGTACCCGGCTTACGGCCCCGTACCAAGCGCACAGACTCTCTTGCAACGACCCAGGCGCCCGCCCCTTCGTGGACACAGGTGTGCATTCGCAGCGCGAGAATCGAAAATGTCTTTACAGCTTTATCACGTTATGACGGGCGCGATGACGTTCCCACTTTGAGTGTCACGTGCGGTGCGCTTTCGCTCCTTTTGAACGCTCTCTGGTGCCCTCCGCATTCGCCTGACCGCAGGGCTCTCCAAACCCGTGCAGCTGCGTGGGTCACTCGCGAACCACCCACGCAGGGCCGCCGGGTGCTCGAGACCAGCCCTGGGCAGCGCCATGAGCACGTTTGTGAACGCGTCCCGCAGCAGCGGCAGGCCGCTCCGTGCCCTGACCTCATCCAGTTTGCCGCCCGCCGACTCTGACGGTGACAGCGAACCGCATGACAACCGGCTGATGAACCAGCGTTGTCAGCATTGCGGCACAGCATTGCACAACCACAAACGCTTCTACAAGGTGAGCCTGCCATTCACGCGCTGCGTTGCGTGGCGCGATGCCGTGAAAGTCTGCGGGTGGTGCGCCGCCACCCATCCGATGCGGGGCAGCGTCACTGTCCGGCACGCAAACTGCACACCTCCATGCCTATCTGCAGCACCCACCTGTACCTGTCGCCGTTGTGTAACATGCCCTCCTCATTCCGCCCTCCCTCCTCCCCCCGCAGCGCTATCGTGTGTGTGAAAAGGACGCCCTGGCCCCGGCGGTACTGCAGGGCGGCGAGCTGAAGCGTTTCTGCCAGCAGGTGCGCGGGCACAGTGCCGCCTGCGTGCTGAGCAGCCGGCCCTTGCAGTGGTTTGGCCTCGGACCTGGGGGCAACTCACAGCAAGGCCGCAGTGCTCCTCCGGGCCAGCCGCCTCCCTGTGTCACTGTCCTGTACCAACAACCAATTTTCGTCGTCCCTGTCTTCCCGCCTTCCTCCTGCGCAGTGCGGACGCTTCCACCCCCTGGACTTTTTTGACGGCACCATGCGCACATGCCGCGAGCAGCTCGCGCGCCACGCCAGCCTGAAGCGCAAGCGGCGGCGGGAGAAGGCCAACGCTGCCGCTGCCAGCCCGCCCGCCGAGGGTGCGGCTGCTGCGGGCGCCACGCAGCGCCCAGCACCCAAGCAGCGAAAGCTGCAGCCAGCAGCACCTGCTGCGGCCAGGGGCCAGCAGCAGCAGCAGCAGCAGCAGGTGGACCCGCAGCTGCCTTTGCTGTGCTTGCCAACCACATCCGACCGCGATGAGACGAATGCTCTGCTGCTGCAGCTGCGGCAGTGGGTGCCGCCTCAGCCGCCGCGGGAGCCGCCAGCGCAAGAGCAGCTGGCGCAGCAGCCCACGCTTGCCCATCAGCAGCTGCAGCATCCACTGCCAGCTGCCAAGCTGGTGCAGCCTGTGCCCTATCGGCCCATGCTGGCGGCTTCACAGCGTGGCGACAAGCACTCGCCTGGTGTGGGGGATCTGGCTCAGCCCCCTCACTCTGTGAACCAGGCTGAGCTGCAGGCTGAGCTGCAGGCGGCGCTGGCGGCGATCTGGCAGTCTGGGACACCCTCACCGGTGGCTCACGTCCCAAACAGTTGGCTGCACAGCGCTGCACGGCAGCACCAGCGCGCTACACATGAGCTGCACCTGCAGCAGCAGCACCAGCAGTCAGGTGGCTGGACTGTAGCGGCGCAGGCGCCTGCCTTGCAGGCTCACGGTGTGGCAGGCTGGCCTGCTCAGCAGCAGCTGCGCACGGGCGTGGCCTGGCAGCAGAGTCCTCTCGTCCCCTCCCCGGCAGCCCAGCATGCCGCCGACCCTCAGGCACTGGGCCAGGGCCTGCTACTGGCGGGGCTGCAGCTCCTGGTGCAAGCCGCGGCCGAGGGGCTGGAGAAAGAGCGTCAGGCCCCGGAGCCGCCCCCGCTGGGCCTCCCCGACCTGCTGAGCCTGCTGCGTGAGATGGTGGCGGGCGACAGCAGTGCCAACGCCAGCTGCGGTGGCCGCGCCTATGCGGCCAGCCTTGACACCAACATGCTGCAGCGCCTGCCAGCGCAGTAGCCCTTCCAGCCATCCAACAACTGAACCCTTGCATCTCCCATCTCGCCACATCCTCCAGCGCTCTGTGCCGGCGGTGGAAGAAGCACACACTCCCTCATGCACCTCCTTCCACCCATGCAATTCTAGGGCATCGCCTTCTGCTTCTTCTGTTTGTCTTGTTCTGCCTGTCGCTGCCTACTATGTTTGCAGCTGACTTCAGTGTCACCCCATCATCCTGTCGTTTCATTGGCCAAAGCTGTGCACCCACACCTAAGGTCATCCACCCCAGCCACCTGTCCCTCACCTCCTTGCCGTTGCACACTCGCTTGCTCCCCGCCTTGCCCCTACCCGCTGTAATTATACTAGGTGAGCAAGCCTCTCGAGCCAGTCCTGGCTCTCCATTACAAGCAGGGCAGGGTGCAAACTCGCGTGGTAGTAGACGAGGACTGGTGGAGGAGGAGTGGAGGAGCACCTGCGCCTCCTCCCCCCTGGCAGCAGCCGCCGTCACCTGGGCTCTACAGCCACCAGCTGCTTGTTGCCCACACCAGCCGCCTCCAGGCTCAGCCGATAGTCGCTCAACACAGCGCGGGGGAACTGTAATGCCAGCTGGCACCTCGACATGTCTGCACCCTGCTCGGCGGCAAACGCTGCCAGGTGGCCCACAGTGTCACTGCTGGCGAAGAAGCGCCGGCTTGCGCGCCTCCCGCCTTCTGGAAGCCGCAGAGCCACCTCCACCACGCCCTGCAGCCCTGCCTCCGGCTCCGCCTGCAGCTCAGGGAGCTCGGCGCTAGATTGCGGTGCAGCAGCCGCCGCCGTCTCATGTACCGGTATCGGCAAGGGTGTCGCCTCACCCAGCCGTGTGGCTGCATCCTGGTGCTGCTGGGGCTGCTGCTGACGCTGCTGCGGCTGGCTTGGCTCTCGCGGCGGATCCAAGGATGCAGCAATGGCGGCAGCCAGCTCAGGGTCCTGTTCCTCGCCATCAAGGCCTGCCGCTACCGACCGCGGGCTGCCCAGCACCTGCTGCTGCTGCTCCATCTGCCCCTCCTGCTGCTGCTGCTGCTCCTGCTGCCGACTGCCAGGCCCGTGGCCGTCTGCCAGGCTGGCAGCAATGGCTGCTGCCAGGTCAGCATCTTCGTCATCGGCAGCTGCACCCGCACCGCCGCCGCCAAACCTGCTGCCACTGCCACCGCTGGCATCACCATCCGCGAGGCTTGCCGCCAGCGCCCTGGCCAAATCAGAGGCATCAGCCTGACAAGGCAGCGGCAGGGCAAGGGAAGGGCGTTGAGGGTGTCAGCCATCGCACAGGGACCAGCAACAATCAACAGGCCACACGGAAGACCACACCAGGCAGGTTGCATGTCGGGCACGCCAGCCACCAGCCGGCGGCAGCACAGCGCACAGACCAGGCATCTCCCCTCCGCCTCAAATTTACAATTTGCCAATCTCGGTTCGCCCCGACCAGGCCCAGGACCCACCCGCTCCTCGCCGTCGCCGTCGCCACCACCTTGGGGGCTGCGTTCCTGCAGGCTGCGCTTGTCGCCCGGCCGCCGCAGCGTGAGCCAGGAGCCGGCGCCGCCGCTAGCCTTGTCTGCCACCTTTTGAGCAAGGGCCTGCACATACCCCTTCTTCTTCAGCTCCTCCCTCTCCTGCACATACATGCAGAGTGACAGCAACGGTGGCGGTAAAGCAGTGGTGGCACGCAGCCCGTGCTTTGCCTATGGCTTGGTGTGTGGCCTATGTGTCGCTCGCTCGCAGTGTGAGTGGGGAGCAGGGGATGGCAGCGCAGCAGCCTGGCCTCGGCACACATGCATGACAGCACGCCTGCGTGGGAGCCACACGCAGTGCCGGCAGCAGGGCAGGGAAGGGCACCCCGCATCTAAACCAACAGCCGCCCCTCTCTCTCTCCCCTGGCTCAGCCCAGCCAGCCCACCCACCTGTGTGGCAGCCCTGGCCTCCTCGGGAGTGAACCAGCGCCCCGCTTGCCCCGGGACCGACCGCTCCTCGCTGGCAGCTGGCGGCTGGCTGGGGGGCAGTTCGCCGACGACCACAAATATCTGCAGGCGAGCAGGGGGGGAGGAGGCCGCGGTGGTGGCTGCGTGGGAGGGCCAAAGTGCACGCGTCTTTCGAGGCCAAGTTCGCGCACGCTGTAGGCTGGCTGGATGTGTGTCTCAAGCGCCGCCTGACGCCTCGCACCAGTGCCGCCGCCAGTGCCGCCCCAAGCCTCGCTTGGTGCGCCCAAGCCCAACACAGGACACAGCACACGAGATGCTAGCACGGGAGGGCAGGGCGGGGCAGGCAGGCGCCGGCCGCGCCGCTCACCGTGTAGCCCTGCTGCTGCAGGGAGCCCAGGAAGGCCGACAGGTAAAAGGTGGAGAGCGGCTCGGGAGCCGTATAGATGGAGTTCAGGTTCCAGTACTGGTCGTGGATGCGCCGCACCGTCAGCCAGTGCTCCTGCATACCAGGCGGCCGCAGCAGCCCTTATCATGACTAACACAAACGGGTGTGATGGTAGTAGCAGTAGCAGCGGCAGGTGACAGCAGGGGTGATGTCAAGGCATGGCCACAGCAGGAGGTGCAGAGTGTGTAGGCAGGTGAGGCAGGGACGGGGGGGGGCAGGAGACCAGGAGGCAGGGCATGGCACAGGTGATGAGTGAGCGGCAGCGGCTGGTAAGGGGCAGGGGCGGCCTGCCAGCGCACCTGCTGATTGCAGAGGAAGGCCTGCTGTGTGGTGGGGTCTGCCAGGGCGGGGGCCATGTCTGGGCTGCTCAGCGGAATGGCCTGCAGCCCAAATATCTCCAGCGCACGGCTCAACACCTACAGGGCAAGCAATGTTGAGTTAGCGGGGAGGCAAAGGTGTGAGGTGAAGGTGGAGCTGGAAGAGAGATAGGGCACATACGATACGATGCAGGCGGGACACCTACACCCAGCGCAGGCAATGCGCCGTGACGGGGACCACCTGAATTGAAAACATGCCGTTCTCTGCCACGTTGCTGCTTCCCTCCGCCACGTACCTATAAAGCAAGTGCAGAAGGGGAGCGATGAAGGCAGCTACAAGAGCAGGGTGCAAACGGGAAGCATGCAAGCCCGAAACATGAGGCGGTGGCCGCAACAGCATGCAGACTCACTGCAGGTATTCAGGATTGTCCATCCCGCCGCTGGCCATCAGTGCGTTCTCTGCCGCATCCAGCTCGTGCGCAATCTGCGCCATGTCCACCTCGCTGCAGCACAGACCAGAGCGAGCAAGAGCAGGCAGCAAATTCAGGCGGCGGTTGGCGAGCGGCAAAGCTGCTCGGGCTGTGTCTGGTCTGGCCGGCTGGCATGCATGCACCTGAAGTGTGGGGCCTGCAGCAGCGTGTTTACGGCATGGACCTGCAGAGACGAAGATGGCACACAAGTGGGCGGCACATGCTAGGAGCGTGAGGCGCCCTCCTGCATCAGGATCAAGCCCTCACCCCGCATAAGGCGGCTTGCTGAGACTCAAAGTACACCAAGTCGGCCCGATCGCCTTCCTCCATTGCGCGAATGGCTGCACAGAGTCACATGAAGGATGGGCGAAGCTGGCCGGAACGAATCAATGCCGAAAAAAAGCGGGACGAGTACTGCAATTTTACAAGAACATCGATCCCGACCTCGGGAGGCCCACACTCGACGCGCATCGACACCATCGCCAAGCCGACAGCCTCCACGACGCCCTGACAGCGCAGAACACCGCAATCGCTCTGCCTCGGCTACGACGTTGCCCTCGGCCTCGCCCCTCCCTCGCACCAGCGCTTCAGGCCGTCACGAGACGAAGGCGCCCTGTTGAGCAAACCTCCTCACCTTGGACAAGTCGACTTCCGCCGCCTCGCTCTTGCCGCCGCCTGACGAAAGATGTTCAACGGCGACCGTTCAAGCTTCCACGGCATGCTGCATGACGATTCCGGCACCAGGAGGGGTGAGACACCGTATGCAGCACTAGCTGAACGCCTGAGCCTCTCGTCTGGCTGAGTTGTTGCTGCCATGCCTGCTTGCCTCCCCAGCCTAACCCTCACACAGCGCATCCTGCTGCAGCGTCACGCTATGCTGCCGCTGCTCGTGCCGTCTCCCTGCTTTCCCTTGGCTTGGGCGTTGCCGTCTTCCTGCTCAGCACCTTTTACTTGTACAGCCTGACTGAAATGACAGGCCAGGTGGGAGTACATTCAGCAGTGCGGTACAGAGCGTAACGCTGGTGAACCCCGCAATGCCACCCCTCACAGCTGCTGCACCGAGGCTCTGCAGATCTTGGGAGCCGTGCTGGTGCTGTCTGGTGGCGTGGGCTACGCTGGCGGCAGGAAGCGCAACCAGAGCCTTGTCAACCTTCAGCTAGTGGCATCGCTCGTTGGTGTTTTGCTGGCCTTCAACCTCATGACCGAGGTGAGATTGCTGGGCTGATTGCACAGGCTTGCCCCTGCACCTGCATTACTGCCGACTCACCCACCTGCCGTTGCTGCTGGGCTGATTGCAGACAGTACGCTCCACCCAAGTCGATTGTGCCATGGCAGAGCTACAGCTCAGGGGGCAGGCCTTGCAGCGCGGCCTGGCAAGCGTGCAGCAGCACGATGCCCTGCACGCCGTCGTCTCCCGCCTGGGCGAAATGGAGGAGCAGCTGACCATGGTGCAGCAGGTGTGCATGGGGCTGCAGAGGCCTTGCAACCTCTTCCTTTCTATCGCTTTAGCACCTTGGCGCAAGCGTCAGAACCCTGACAGCGAGCTGTGCGTACTGAGAGCGTGCCCGCCCGCCTCCCCCTCCCCCCACCCCCTCGCAGGGTGCCGCCCAGCACATGGAGCTGCGGCAGGAGCAGGAGAAGCTGCGCCTCAACGACCTGGCCTACATCCGCGCCAAGGTGGACATGCTGCGCCGCCATGCAGAGGCCATGCTGGACAGCGTGCTGAAGAACGGCAGCATCACGGCAGAGACCGTTGGGGTGAGTGCCTGCTCGGGGGCAGGCACTTAGCGGCAGGGCAGAAAGGGCGCGACACCTGCTTGGTTTTCAGGACTTGTCGTGCAGCAAAGCTCGAGTGACAGAAGCACCTAAGGCACAGGCACACTGCCTGCCGCCTGACGGGCACGGCGTGTGTTCCAACCCATTCCCCTCCCCCCTGCAGGCCCTGACCGAGGAGGAGAAGGCGGTGCTGCGCAAGCGCATGGACATTGCGGACCAGGTCCTGGATCGCATCTCCAAGCACCACGCCAGCAAGGACGAGGAGATCAGCCACCAAGAGTACGAAGCGCTGCTGGCAGCCCTCACCGACGCCAACGCAGCACCAGTGCAGGCAGCAGCGAGTGCGGAGCTGCAGCAGGCGGCGCAGGAACTACCCAACATGCAAGCGGCCCTTACCAGAAGCAAGGCAGACACGTACGACACACTGCTGGTGGGGACCGCCCCCAAGGCGCTGCAGCGCATCAAGGCGGTGAGGCAGCAGCGGCGTGAGCGCTTCGATGCAGATTTTGCTCAGGTGAGGCTTGCAGGGCTGGAAAGCGGGCGTACGGGGTGAAACTGGCAGCTGTCAGCCCCCCGAGTTGCTCGTCTGGTTGTGGCTCACTGCAGCCCACCTCTTTACCGTGCCTGCCTGCAGCACCTGAGCAAGCAAGAGGCGCGGGGCGCAGACTACCTGCTCGACCTGCCCGAGCACTGCGTCAAGGAGACAGCAGCGGAGCGGGTGCTGGTGGCGTCTGGCCTGGCGTCAATCGCGGTGCAGCTGGCAGCTGCCTATGCAGCGCTGTCGCTGAGCTTCAGGCTGCCTGTCAAGGCCGAATGATTGCTGGCCTGCACCTGCCTGCCTGGACGCACAAGAGATTTCCTGAACGACAGACTCAGCGGCACATGTGTCTGAACACTGCGTGTCCGCCGGCATCAGCAGGTGCAGCCCGTCCCTCCACTCCCCTGAGCATCTCTGTACGTCTGGACCCGCCTGGTTGTGAGGCTTCAGCTGTTGTGCTCTCTTGCAGCAGCGGCAGGGTGGCCGGCTTTGAACTTTGAGCGCACCCGCCTGACCAGTTCTGCACCTGGGATATTGTAAACAAGTAACAAGCAACAGGAAGGAGCAAACACAAGCATTGAAGCACATGCCTTGCAGCCCTACTCCGGGTCAAGCCTGACCAGCCCGCCGTACTTCTGGTCGTTGCGCAGAGCGTGGTACACAATGGCCTGAATGGCCAGCTGCGTGCCCGGGTCCTTGCCCTGCACCAGCGGCGGCAGGTGACGCTCCCCCGCCCACACTCGCCGCACCGCGCCTCGCAAGTCCCAGCCTGCACCCAAAGGCACACAATGTCACCCAGTGCCGACGCGTACGACAGCGAGCAGCCCGGTTGTGCAAGGTGCTGCAAGCCGCAAGTCAGGGGGGCGGCCCGCTGCCCTCACATACACCCCTGCAGGGCCATGTAGCTGTGGCAGGCTGCTGGGAGGACACATGTGCTCCTGTGTTGCCTGGGCCTTGCGTGCATGCAAAAGCAACGCCCCAAAGTCATCACGCGGAATGTTTTCATACGCACACACACACACTCGGACACTCATGCACTCACCCCATGACTCCAGCTCATCCACCACCTGGGTCTTCAGCATGCGCACCTTGTCCTGGCTCACAGCATCCTGCACAGGCCACCCGGGGGGGAGGGAAGGGCCCAGAAACCACGGCTCCTCAGCAGCATGGGACTGCTGGCAAGGCTTGCTGGAATGTGGGTTCAGCCATCACGCCAAGACTGCCCCACCCCTGCCACGGAACATAGCATGGGAAAGCATTGCTCCAGAAGAAAGCTGCGCTGGTCCTTGGCGGCCGCACGCACACACCTTCTGTGCGGCCAGCCAGGGCACACACGCCACCGCCTTGATCAGCGGCTCCAGCTGCTTGATCTTCTCCAGCTGGGCGGCCTTGGCTTCAGCTGCCTCCTTGGCTTCCGCCCGACTCGCCTCCTGCACACAGCCCAGCCCAGCCCAGCAGCGTGAGGCTCATAAGCACCAGCAAGGCGGCCGGAGAAGCCCACCAGCTGATCCCGTCGGTGTCACGGCTGTCACCAGTCGCCAGTCAGGGCAGCTGTGTGACTCAGGGCTGTGGGCAGCCTCTCTGCCGAGCCTTGCGAGGCTTTGTGATGTTTCATTTTTCTTCGTTTTTGTTGCTCACCGACTGGCCCTCCATCTCTTGAAACTGCTGCTCGCTGATGGTCTGACTGGGGAAGCCTGCCGCCGCCGCCTTGCCCCGCAGCGCCTCCAGCGCCGCGACCCTGGAATCGACGGCGGAGGCGGCAGCGGAGGTAGCTGCAGCGCAAGAAAAAATAAAGAAGGAAGAAAGTCACAGCTTCAGCCCCACCCCCTGGCTTCTCAGCAAAGCTGGTGCCAAGCTGTGGCTGCATGATGTGTCGTGCCTCCATGCCTGCTTGGCAGGAACGAGCACATGCAGGGCATGGGCTGTGCAGCAGGCTGTCACCAGGCACAGCACAGCACAGCGCAGCACAGCCCCCAACCAACCTGGTGAGCTGATGCGGGGCCTGGGAGGGGCGCGCGGGCGGGGCGGCGGCGCCTTCAGCTGGAACTGGTCCCCGTCGAAGTAGAAGTGTGGCGGCAGGCCCAGGCGCTGCAGCAGCTGGCCCAGGCTCTGCTGCACCAGGTGCGGGCAGTCGCCGCCCGTCGTCTTCAGCTGGCACTGCACGCGCTGCAGGCGGCCTTGGGAGTAGGGGTCCCTGCGGGGAATAGGAATAGGGAGGTGCATGATGAGTTTAGAGGCTTCATCATTTGAACGTTGCATACCGGGTGCATTATGCTTATGTAGGCTGTCCAGGTCACGCCAATTGCGTAAAAGCATGATAGCACGTGCTGCACAAATGTATGGTGTCATGCAGGATGCACCCCTCTCACAAGCAGAACCAGCTGCGGCACAAGGCGTGCGTCAGCTGCAGGCTGCCCAGTGCTCATCACAGGAAGCTCACTGCGCAGCAAACCGCCGACACTTGTGGGCCCAAGGCAGGCCAGGCGAGCCTGGTGGACTGCGCTCACCTGAACACAAACTGCACCTTCCTGACGCTTGCCGGAGGGTAGCCCTGCGCAGGCTCCAGGCTGGCCGCAAACTCCTTCAGCGTGGCCAGCGCCTTGCGATTGGAGGCCAGCATGTCTGGCGGCAGCAGCTGCTCCGTCACCGCCTCCTCTAGTTGCTGCAGTGCCACGCTGAAGGGCTGCACCTGCTGCGCCTGCGGCAGCGGCAAGCAGCATGGGTGGGGCAGGGGCCCTGGATACCTGATAAGTGAGGTTGCATCGTGCCTGCTGCAAACAGCATGCGCACCTCCTTTTCAGCCTTGATGCTGCTGTAACCGCATGTGTGCTGCCAACACGCTGCCGCCGATGCTGGCAGCAAGTTGCCGCTGGCGGCGGCAGCAGTGACGGCATGCCGGCCCGTCAGCAGATCGCTGATGGCACGCCGCAGCAAGTGCATTGTCGTCAGTTAATTGTGCCGCTGTCAGTCACGCTCGAAGCTCAATAGCTGCAAGAGGGCCGGGGCGATGCTGATGGCGATGGTTGCGATCCTCGACCCTCGATGCTGCACTGCTGGTTGTTGTTCACACGATGTTCAATCGATGCGAGCGAGATGTACGTCAGATGGCCGGTACAATGAACATGAATATAGCTATGCGCTCAAATTGACACCGCTGGAATCAGGGAAGCGTCACAAGCGCGAACTGTTGCAATTGTGCACCGTGCTGCGGTTTCCTTCTTCCTACACGGCGCTACAGGTGATCCCGCATGCCCAGGAGGACCACACAGTGCCACTGCATCGATCACGGTTGCCTCGCTGCCGCCACTCGCCCGCCGCCACTCGCGCCGCCACTCCGCGCCTAAGTTCCATGTGCAGCACGCATGGTTCGAGTTGCGCCGTCCACCATTGCAAAGGGCGTAGGTGTGTACTTTGCTGCTGCTGTGGGGGGCTACCTGTACCTGCGATCTGCAAAGGCTCCTGCACCATCGCCCTGCGGCTGCGGCGGCAAGCACGGCTCACAGCAGGGCCGGGCCGACGACCCAGTGGCAGAGGCCAGCGAGCAGGAGACATTCGACAGGCTGGCCGACTATTATGATAGCTGCATCAACCTGGACGAAACCGTGATGGGCATCAAGCTGATGCGTCGATGGCTAGTACGTCAGGCCGAGGTGAGGCCATCAGCAGGGCTCAAGGAATCCGGGAAGTGACAGATGAACGGACGAGATGGCGGTCTTGTTCAAGCTTCTATCACGCTCACCTGCACGTCCTGCTTCCGCCTCACACCTGATGCAGGGCGATGTGTTAGAGGTGTCTGCTGGGACGGGGCGCAACCTGCCTTACTACAACCATACACGGCTGCGGTCCCTCACCCTCACAGACACCAGCCGCGCAATGCTAGTCAACGCTGCAGACAAGCATGCGGCGCAGGTCGCGCCAGGCGCGGATGCAGCACTCGTGAGGTTTGAGCTGGCGGACGCTCAGCACCTCACATCGCTGGCCAGCAGCTCCAACAACAGCAGCGGCGGCAGCGACAGGAACTTGAGCAGCGCGCCGCTGGCAGACATCCCAGCGTTGCAAGGGCAGGAGGGATCGGAGGTGCAGCAGGATGAGCAAGTGGCACCAGCGCCGGCATCAGCGGCAGCGGCAGCAGGGACCGTACGACGACCGCCACTGCGGCAGCAGCGCACCTTCCCGCCGCACAGCTTTGACGTTGTGGTGGACACGTTTGGTCTTTGTTCGCAGCGGGACCCCGTGACTGCACTCAAGGCAGGTCTTTTGCGCAGGAGAGGGCGAGGGTGTGGGGAGGTGTGTGTGCTTTGCAAGGGCGTGGCAAACCAGCGCTTGAAGCCGCCGGTTCCTTTCGCAGGCGCTTTGCTCAAGCGCCTGCCCTCTGCACCACACCTCACTGGCCCACAGGAGATGGCGCGGGTGTGCAAGCCAGGCGGTCGCATCCTCCTGCTGCAGCACGGCAAGGCCAAGGCCTCCTGGCTCAACCGAGTGCTGGATGACGGGGCACGCGAGCATCACAGCAAGTGGGGCTGCTGGTGGAATCGCGACATCGAGCAGATAGTGCGGCAAGCGGGCCTGGAGGTTGACAGCATGAGCAGGTGGCACTTTGGCACCACATACCTGTTGGTAGCACGGCCGACGGCAGCAGCGGCGCCCGCGGGAAGCAGCGCGCAGCAGTTGAAAGCGCCGGGTTGATGGGCGCCCTTTGGCATCTCTGCTCGGCATCACTGACACATGTAATGGCTGTGCAAGCAGCTACGCTCTCAGTGCAGCATTCTGTGCAGGAGTTCACCAGGCGGCGGCGGCATTTTCATCAATCGGGGCGGTGCGCGTCTGCACGCTGTTTTCAATCATTTCACCGCGCTTCACCGCAATCAATTTGCGAGGGGCGCTGCCTCGCTCTCGCGCCGCCTTTGCCTCGGCCGCTGCCTCGACCACCTCGCCCGCAGGCTGCCTTCTCGCCTGCAGCCCGCATCCCCCTGTTTGCTCCAAGTGCCCCACTCGCGTCCCTGCGACACGCGGCTCGAGCAGGCCTGCGCTGCCTGTAGCTGCCAGCCACAGCCACAGAATGGCCAGCAGCAGCCCACGCCCTTGCAGCACAAGGGCCACGAGCCGGCCGCGCGTGCCGCCCAGCTTGGGGCGGCTGGCGGCGTCAGCGCTGCTCCTCTTCGTCTTGGCGGCATGTCCCGTCCGGGCAGCCGCCGCAGCAGACGCACCAAACCCTTCACAAGCGCTGCCATCAGCAAACGCTCCAGCAGGCGAGGGCGTGCAGGCTGTAGTCGCCGCCGCAGCGCCACCAGCAGCGTCGCCCCCGCCGGCGCCGGCCCCCAAATTCAGCCTGATCATCGTGTTTCGAGATGCATCCACCCTCGCCCGCCTCCGCATGATGTGCAACACCTCGCCGCTGCTCTACCGGCTGTTCTCGCGAGCGCTGCGCCTGCCCCTCGAGTGCCACATGCCGGGGGCGTGCCGCCGCATCTACAGTGAGACCATCTCAGGTGCATGTGTGTATGTGTGTGTTTCCAGGGCAGGCGTCCCCCCTTGCTTCGCCGGGATGCAAGCTGCGGTGTGGGCAGACTCAGCTGAGCGCCTGCTGGGCTTGCTGGGCCGAACGCTGTGCCGGTTCCAGCCCTTCACTGGCACATACGCTTGCTGCCCCCCCCCCCCCCCCCCCCCCCCCCCCCCCCCCCCCCCCCCCTTTCAGGCTTTGCCGGTGACTTCAGCGACGCCGACCTGTCCCGCCTCGAGCGCTGCCTGCCACCCTCCTCAGTCTTCTACAAGGAGCCGGATGCAACTGTGAGCTGCGGGCCCCTGGCAGCTGTGCACCGGATCCTGGGCAAGGAAGGCAGGAAGGAGGAGGAAGACGGAGAAGACCGGCAGGCCGCTCACCTCCTTGCCTGCCTGTGGCTCCCTGCAGGTGTTCAAGGCGGAGGATTCGACCTACTGGCACCCACCAGACTCGCCCGAGGAGGAGCAGGCCACACAGCAGCGGCAGCGGCGGCAGGCGCAGCAGCAGCAGGGGCAGGGCGGGCGCCGCTTGGGCCGGCGCATGCACCAGCAGGCGCTGCTGATGCCCCGGGTGGAGGCCTTTGAGGGTGAGCGGCAGCCCCTGGCTGGCCCCTGCCCGCTCCTACCTGGCCTCTGATGCGGCCTGGTTTCTGCCCCTGCCTCTGCCCCTGCCAAGCTGGGGCCCTCGCGCCGCCTGCTCTGCAACACGTCTGCCAGCATGCAGCCAGCTGGGCCTCCCACCACACCCTCCTGCCCTGCCCTGGCCCCTCCCTGCAGAGCGCACGCTGACCCCCGTTTCAGTGTCGGGCCCAATCAACATGGCAGCCATCAGCGAGGGGCTCAACCTCAGCGACCCCGCGCCCAAAACACAGGTGTGTGGGGGGGGCCTGGCTGCTACTGCTGCACAGGGGTGTGAGCCGCAGCTGCGCTGCCTTGCCGCTGAGCCAGGATTTGCGCCGCCGCCTGCCTGCCTTGAGCAAAGTGCCTCCTTGACCCCCGGCCTGACCCTGGCCCTGTGAGTGCCCCTCCCCCCCCCCCTCTCCACCCTGCTGCCGCAGACCGTGGACGGCCAGCTGTGGAACCTCGACCGCATTGACCAGCGGGACCTGCCCCTCGACTCGAAGTACATCTACGGCGCAGGTGAGCGCGGCAAACCGGTGCCACTGCACCTGGGGCACTGGGGCGCTAGCAGCCTCCCAGCCAGCCCTTCCACCACACCAACGTGCGTACCAGACCCTTCCATCCGCCCTCCTCCACCCTGGCCCCCTGCCTGCCTGCCTGCCTGCCTGCCCCCCTGCTGCAGCGGGCGTCGCCGGCACAGGCAAGGGCACCACCATCTACGTGGTCGACAGCGGCGTGCGCCTCACCCATCAGGAGTTTAAGACGCAGGACGGCTCCCGCTCCCGCGCCTCATATGGTGCGCAGACAGCTGGCACCTCGGCTTGTATGCAGGCAGCCGAGTGCAGTTGCGTGCTGTGCCTGCCAAAGCCCACGCGACTCTCAACCCCGTCTCTGTGCCCAGTGCATCGAATTGAGCGCTTCCCTTGGTGCCGGCATCACCAGTTGCATGCCCCCCCTTTTCACTGCAGGCTACGACTTTGTTGAGGATGACTACGTGGCTGACGACTGTGACGGGCACGGTGAGGGCTGCCTGGGGGTGCTTAAGCCCATGCAAGGGGAGGGAGGGTGTAGCAGTGTAAAGCGCGCGCACCCAGCAAGCTGAAGACAAGCCTCCCACACCGTTGCTTCCTTCCACTAACCCGCCCACCCCTGTCTATCTCCCCCCCCCTCCTGACCCGGCCCTGCCCCTGCCTCCTCCCCCTGCCCCCTGCAGGCACCCACGTGTCCGGCAGCGCCATCGGCCTGCAAGTGGGTGTGGCCAAGGAGGCAGAGGTGGTGGCGGTGCGCATCCTCGACTGCACAGGGTCGGGCACCATCAGTGACACAGTGGCGGCGCTGGACTGGGTGGCAGGTGCGGGCTGGATGGCTGTGGGGGGAAAGCAGTGCCTGGGTTGCTGACATGGAGCAGGCGGTCGTGCCGGGTGCTTGGCTGGATCTGTAAAGCCTGGTGCATGCACCAGCCGGAGAGGGGTTCCAGAGGGGTGGGCGCCGCCCTGGCACTGCCGCCGCAGCCATGCAGCCACCCTTAGCTGCTTCCCCCACCCACCGTCCCTTTCACCCTCCCCCCTGCACCCCCTCCCCCTGCACCCCCTCCCTCCCCCGCCCGCTGCAGCCAACCACCGCAAGCCGGCCGTGGTGACCCTGTCCCTGGGCATCCAGGTGGGCTCCTGGTCCCGGGTGCTGGAGGACGCGGTGCGCTCACTCACCAACACACACGGGGTCACCGTGGTGGTGGCCAGCGGCAACAGCGGCGTGGACGCGTGCTACGTCGCGCCAGGTGAGACGCCTGCTTCAGGCTGCCGGGTGGTGGTGCATTGTGTGTTGTGAGCTATGCTTGAGCCGCTGCGCTTGCCAGGGCGGTAAGGGTGCACTGACTGGCTGCACAGGGAGAAGCGCAAAGGGGAGGAGGGGAAGTTTCCCCTCCTTAATTTGTTAGACTGCATGCCCCCAGCGCCGCCACCCAGCCAGCCACCTGACCTGCCCCTGCTGCTGTGACATTGGCCTCTCTCACCTCCTTGTGTGCATGCGACTGTGTGCAGCCAATGTGCCCGAGGTCATCTCAGTCTCCGCCTCCAACCTGGCCTCGAAGGGGAACGGCAGCAAAGCGGGTGCGTGCGGGGGGAGACGATGCGGCCAGCCTGATGCCATGCCAGACGCTTCGCAGACCATTCACCAAGCCAAAAACACAGCATCCTTGTTCCTTCTCCCTTCTGCCTGCCTCTCCTCTGCCGCCACATCGATCTACTCAAAGACCCCTGCCTGCCTCTCACTCACACACTCACTGCCCCAGCCCTCCCTCTTTTCTCCCCCCCTGCCCGCAGGTGACGCGGAAGACATGTACAAGTGGTCCAACTCCGGGCCCTGCATAGACCTGTGGGCCCCGGGAGTGGACATCTTCTCCGCCTGCGGCGGCCCCTCCCGCTGCGAGACCGTCACTGACTCCTCCTACACGTATGCCTCGGGCACATCAATGGCGGTGCCGCAAGTGGCAGGTGGGCGAGAGGCTGGGGGCGGCAGGGTGGCTGGATGGAGAGGGACGGGCTTGCAGGCAGCGGGCTGCTGGCGGGGGTCGCAGCAGGAGGGTGGCTGGGTCCAAACGCGGAAGACCACTGCTCTGATGCCTGCACCGTCCCCGCCCCTGCTGCAGGTGTGGCGGCTGCCTACCTGAGTGCCAACCCCGACGCCCTACCGCGAGACGTGTCGGCAGCCCTGATCTCCACAGCAACACTGGACAAGATAGTTTCCACTCGGTTCAAGCCGGGCACACCCAACCGGCTGCTGTACAGCCGCCTGGGTGCGCCGACAGTCGTGGCGGCGGCGTCTGGCCCTTGAGCTGAACGGCAGGAAGGCACTGTATACAGCAATGAACTCTACGAAACGTGACTTGTGCCATACAGTACCAATATAGTATCATTAGAGAGCCAAATAAGCTGGCACCCTGCAATTGCCACCTTGAGCTGCAGATTTTGCCCCGCCTTCCTTCCCGCTTAGCTCGCTTTTGCGCCTTTTATACCTGCAATGTAACTGCTTTGCCTATCGCTTATTATTCACAGGTGACAGATTCATAGGGGTAGTTGCAGACCGAGTCCATCGCATGCTGCTGCTCAACGGCGAGCGTTCAGGTCAGCACCCATCATGAGCGGGACGCTCGGTTCAGGCCCGCACAGGCAGCAGGATCTTTCTCCATATGTTTGGAATCGAGCGGCATGCTGACTGCCTGTGCTGATTGGGGAGAGCGATGGCGATGCAGTTCATTTTCGTAATGACGACGCTTTCTTTTTGATCGATGACAGCTCGGTTTTCCGCCACTGCCCCTTGTGCTTGGTCGCGTGGTTGCCTGCGCAGCCCTATACCGCGACACGGAGCTTCACTGACCGCAAACCAGCTCGCGAGTCTCAGCCGGTCCCTTCGACCCCATGGCTCAACCCAGCAAGCTGCCGGCGTGGGGTGGCGGCACAGGGGCTCGCCAGGCCTCCCAGGCGGCCGCCTCCAAACTGAGAACTGTGCGAGACGTGGTGCAGACTCGCAGCAGCGCTTCCTTTGGCGGCTACCTCGAGGATAGGCGCCACACTAGCGCCTCAGCAGGCTGGTGAGGTCGCTGAGTGTTTCGCCGCCAGCGTCGCCGCTCAATCGCACCCTGCCAATCGGTTTCGTCGCAGCCAGCCAGCCCCGCTGCCCCTCCCTTTCTCCCAGGGGCTCATCAACGTCCAGAGCTGGATCACAGGAGGACGAGGGCGACAATGTGTCCGCCACACCCGCTAGCACGCCGGTGAAGCTGGTGACGCCATGCAAGGGCGGCGAGGCGCGCGGCCCTGGCTCTGCACGAACGCTGGGCAGCACACCCTTTGAGCAGGGATGTGAGGAGCAGCCAGCCTGTGCGGGTGCAGCGCCCTCCTCCAGCCGCCTGCCGCCCACTGCCAGCGCTGCTCTGGAGCGGCTTGCGAGCAAGCTGGGAGCAGTGGCAGGTAGCGGCAACACGTTGGAACTGGGTGGCCTCACATGGGAAGAGGTGCGTGGGTGCAAGCTTGCTGCAGTCGGCATGCAATATGACAGTGCACTAGTGATGAGCTGGGTGCAGCAGGTTCAAACCGCACTGAGTGTACTGGGTGCTGCTGCCTGTTCCCTTTTTTATGTTTGCAGGCTTTCCTGGCGGGAGTGGCGGTGGGCATGCAGCTGCACCAGTCCGGCGCAGGCAGGCGCAGCTGGCCGCTCCTCCTGCTGCTGAGCGCCTTTGCGGTCGCTGTGCTGGCCGCTGTGGCAGCCAGCGTGCTGCTGCTGCAGCCAGGCTGGTCCCACAACTATGTCGCACCACACTATGGCTGAGTTACACAAAACAGCAGTGCTCGAACCGCTGGTTCACCCCGTGATGCTTGCACCAGAGCAAACATGTAGGTTCGTGCTCAATCCCTTGTATCACTGCACACCACGCATTCTCACACTGCGCCTGCTATCTATGATATTGCTGCAACTGGATATTGATACATGCGCCGGTGCCTGCCGTCGCCAACAGAAATGTAGAATACTGTTCAAGGGGAACGCAGCAAGCCATCAATGAAGAGCACATGCTAACACAGCATGCACGACTGTTTCAACACAGCCCACAAATTTTCAACTAAAGCAAGTCGTCAACAGTCTGCCGTGGAACGCTAGTCAGCCACACCAGCTGCCGCAGCGCGCGGCAGGCATCCTGTAGGCGTGCCGCCGCCGCCTGGCTGTCAGCCTGCAGGCCCCGGGCCAGTGGCGCCGCCGCCTGGCTGTACAGCTTGCTGCCCGCTGGCCCGCCGGCCGCTGCATCCAGCTGGCTGCCTGCATTTCGACAAAGGGATAAGCAGGCATGCATGTCAGTACCTGGCTGACAGATTCAAAACTCGAAACCTCAGTAGGTATTCCAACTCACAACCCCTGCCTTCCACACCCACCACATGCACACACCCACACCTGCAATGCAGGCAGCCACCCAACGATGTGATCACCTGTGGCTGCGAGAGAAGACCCGAAGGCGGCTGCCACCCCCGCCAGGTCATCCAGCATGCGAAGCGCCTGCCGCCGCAGCAGCAGTGCACAGGCGTCGGCTTGCGGCGGCCACGAGATGCCGTCGTCTGCTGGCCGGGCGTAGCGATGGAAGGAGGACAGGCTTCGAGCCAGGGCCAGCAGCCGCTCGAGGCAGAGGCTGCACAGCTCTGCAAGCGACCTCACGCCATCAGCATGCAGGGCCGCTAGCGCCTTGAGTGCGGGTACTGCCGCCACCGCCCCTGGCGCGCCGCCATCCCCCGCTTCTGCAGCCGCGGTTGCTGCCGTTTCTGGGCCGCTTGTCGCCCCGCCGCCGGTGCCTGCTGCACTTCCCTGTGTGGCAACGCTGCTGCTGCTAGGGGATGCAGCCACCAGCTGTGCGGCGCTGGCATGTGCTGCTTGCGCCAGTGCTTCCGCTCGCTCGCAGGCCGCCGCCGCCAGCTCATGCACCAGGGCGTGCCCCGCGGCAATGGCCGGCACATCCGGGACAGCAGGCGTGGTGGTAGTGGCGGCGCTGCTGCCGGCCGCAGCAGAGTCGTCAGTGTGCGCCACTGCGAGATCAAAGATGGGTGCCAGCGCAGCCAGTGCCTGCTCCAGTGCCGCCCTCTCTTCCTCAGCCAGCAGCGGGCGCAGGCGGTTGGCAATCCTGGACAGGACCAAAGGCGACAACGCGCGGCGATCAGCAGAATTCGCAGGCATTAGAGAGGCGCAACAGGAAGCGTGGCAGCCAAAGTGCAAACACTGCATTTCCTCAAATCACACAGCAGTGCACAGCACGCAACTCACACACATCAGCACACAACAGACCACACCAGCACTACCAAACCAAGCTACCTGGAGCTGTCGTTTGCCAGTGCCTCCAAATCTTCCTGAGCACTGCGCCCCCCATGGATGTACAACTGGTCTGCAAACAGTACAGCCTCTTCGCCCTCCGCCTCCCCGCCTGCCGCCGCCCTGCACCAGCCAGTTGATGGGGGCGGCAGGATGCGAGGCAGCTGAGCGCCCAGACAGTTGCTGGCTCACAGCGGCAGGGTCAAAGCGGCCGCCAAGCCGAGGAAGAGTGCAACGTGTGGGCGGCACCTCCCCATCCACCTGGTACTGCAGGCTTCCTTGCGGGCACACAGGACCGTTGGCACACCAACAGCAAACACTGATACTCATGCACCCACCTGCCCGGCCCTTCCATTGCTGACTCCAGCAGTCCCTGAGCGTGCCGCCCCAGCGCGCCAAGCGTGGACCCGATCTTGAACTCCGCCGCCCGCCCGCTGGCCACCGCGTTGCTGCAGCAGTCGGGCAGATGGGGCCAGGAGGGAGAGGGCTGAGGAGAGACACGGCTCGACACCGGGGTGGGTGACAGCTCGCATTTCGTGTGATGCTAAACCACAGCAGGGGCCCGGTTCTGCACAACATCTAGCCAGTTAACAGGCAGCCTAGCCTGTCAGGCAGCAGCGCTGGCTTCAGGCAAAAGCCATGGCTTGCGCCCGCTGTGGCGCAGGTTTCACCTCTCACCTCTTCACCGCCGCCACAGCGGGCTGTGCGTCATGGACCGTTTCTGCCAGTTCTCGCCCCACGCTGGCAGCTGCCTGCTCCACTTTGCTGGCCAGGCCCTTGCCCCATCCCCACAGGCTGGTCAGCGCTTGAGAGGCAGCCACCGGCGCAGCGCCAGCGCCCGCTGCCGCTGCAGCACCCGCCCTGCCATCGGCAGCAGTTGCGTGAGGGCTGCCGGCCAGCGGCTGAGCCTTCTGCTGGCCCCGCCCTGCCTCCCCACGCGGCTGTCGCTGGGAGTGAGGGGGGTCAGGGCCGTCGTCTGCCGCCAGCCTGGCCAGCACCTGCCGCCGCTTTGCCTCCTGATCCGGCGGCAGCGGGGACTGCGACCCAGGCGGCGGCGCCGAGGCGGGGCCGCCTGCCAGCTGGCGCCCAGCTCGCTCCTCCTGCCCCTCCTCCTCCTCGCCATCTGAAGCCTGAGCCACCTCATGCAGCACCTGCTGGCAGTGCGGGCAGCATGGGCGCATGATTGGCAGCAGCAGCAGCGGTCGGCAGTGACAAATGGCGGCGGCCGAGACGTGTAACAGCAGCAACGCAACTGGCAGCAGCAGTGGCAGCAAGCTTGCAGCATTGCCACGAGGCCAGGCAGCCTGAGCCCTGGTGCAAGAGGCTGCAACTCCTCACTGCACTGCAATGTACAGCCAGCAATACAGCGCTGCAACTGCACCCCCCCTCTTATGACCCCTCACACCTTTTGAAAGCTGTCACCCAGCTCAGTCACATCCCTGATGGCGGTGGTGGCAGCAGACTGGAGAGACGCACCCAGGCGGCCCAGCGCCCCCCACCCACCGCCGCCCCACCCCGCCGCGCTGCCGCCAGGCTGCGCATCCCCACCGCTGCTTGCGGCTGCGCCTGCGGCTGCGGCTGAACCGTCAGCCGGCTGGGAGGCGCCGCTGCTGCTGGAGGGCTGACCTGCTGTGGGATGTGAGACGTCCTTGCTTGCCTCAGCCACTGCAGGTGCCGGCTGCACCGCTGCCGCTGGCCGCGCCACTGCTGTCCCCGGTGCCTGTGCTGCCTGCTGCTGAGCCGCACCAGCTGCCGGGCGGGGTGCAGGCGTGGACTGCCGCAGCAGCGGCGGCCGAACCATGCCTGAGCTGCCGGGCGCCCCAGAGGCAGTGGCTGCAGCTGGTGCACCAACGGCAGACCTGGGCACTGCGGCAGCGCCTGGCCGGGGCGGCTGCTGCCCTGCTGCTGCTGTTGGGGCGACTGCTGGAGGCCTGGGTTGGACAGCCGCCGGTTGAGGGGCGGGACCCCGGGGAGCCGTGCCCACAGCAGCAGGCTGCGGCATCCGGGGCTGTGGTGGTCCTGCAGGCCGGCTGGCTGCAAGGGCAGCTGGGGCTGCCGGCCCTGCTGCCGCCACAGCAGGCGGTGGACGTGGCCGTGCGACTGCTGCTGCTGCTGGGCGTGTGGCAGGTTGTGGTGCCGCCGCTGGCCTGGCAGGTGTGGTGGCTGAGGGCCGAGGGGTCGATGCTGCTGCGCCAGCCACTGCAGGTGCCGGTGCCCTCGGGCCTGGTACTGCTGCCCCTGCGACAGCAGGCCTGACAGCCGCAGGAGCGGGTGCAAGCGGCCTGCCTGCCGTGCCGAGTGACCCTGCGGCTGGCGGCCGTACTGCCGGTGCACGCTGCGCACTGGTTGCCGCAGGACGATGTGCGCCAGGTGCTGGCAGGGCTGAAGGGGGCCGAGGTCCTGGTGCCGGCGGTGCGGCCAAGGTGTGAGGAACTGCTGCCGCGGCGACGGTTTTGGGTGAGTCTGGCGTCGAACTGCGGCCGGTGCCGGAAGAGGAGGCCGACACCACGGCTGGCGCAGGCTCCAGCTCGTCCCATCCCTCGTCACTGTCACTCATGGCGTGGTGCGGTTCAGGGTGGCGGTGCGATCACTTCTGTGAACGCTGGGAACGAGGGTGCGGCACAGGGCTTCAAAGGCGCATCCGGTGGCGTTGTGGGGATGTGTGTGACGAACGCAGGCACCGGGGAGCGGCGATTTTGAGCCATGTTTGTGGAGCTTAGCTGGCAAACATTGGCGCCCATTGGCGCCCTCTCATTGTCTGGATTGATGCAGCGTCTTGTACACACTCCAGGCGGCCATCCAGCACCAGGAACGCCAGCAGACTGCGATCGCCAGCCTCGTTGATGAGCGAGGAGAGCCCCTCTGCGGAAGTGTCGCCCCACAGCAACGCCGTGAGCGGAGAGACGTCGATGGACAAGTCCAAGCGCTACGACAGGGGCATCCGGGTGTGGGGCGCCCACGGCCAAGAGGCGCTGGAGGCGGCCAAAGTGTGCCTGCTCAACGCAGGCCCCACGGGCACTGAGGCCCTCAAGAACCTGGTCCTGGGTGGCATACACTCCTTCACCATCGTGGACGGAGCCAAGGTGACGCCCCCAGACCTTGGAAACAACTACCTCCTCACCGCCGATGGCCTCGGCATGCCCCGCGCACAGTGCGCCGCCGGTGCGCCCACAACCCCTGCAACTGCTGCGCTGAGTCCGTTCCTGGTGTTACTGCAAGCAGCGTGGTGTTGTGGGACCGTCACCGGAGGATGGGGCACGCCATGGTCCCTGTTGCATGCTGCCTGGGCAGTTTGAACTGCTCTTTCCACCATGCACCCCTCCGTGCTGCCTCCTGACCTCCTGCTGATGGTTTCTATGTCTTTCTTGTCCTTGAAATTACGCCTCAGAGTGCCTGAAGGAGCTGAACGAGAGTGTGAGTGGCAGCTATGTAGAGGAGACCCCTCGGAGCCTCATGACCTCAAGCCCTGAATTCTTCAAGCCCTTCACACTCGTCATTGCCACCCAGGCACGTCTGTCCTCTCTGCAACACCATAAAGTGGGGGGCCAACTTGAGCGTGGCTGGGAGCGGCTTGCCTGCAATTCTGCTTGCCTGCTTGGCTGCCCGCCTGTGTGCCTCCCAAGAAACTGGACAAAGGGCTGCCTGGACTGCATGATCGCTCTGCTGCAGCTGGGCGAGACTGATGCGGTCACCATCGACGGGATTTGCCGGCAGCATGGCGTCAAGCTGGTGCTGCTGAGGTCCTACGGCCTGCTGGGATATGTACGCCCCAGTGTGCCCGAGATGTGTGTCACGGAAAGCAAGCCAGACAACAAAGTGGATGACCTGCGGTGAGCCGGCTGCAGCTGAAGAGCTGGCAGCTGTTGCTGGAGAAGCACAGCAGGGCGGTGGCGGCATGCATGCGAGTCTGGGGGTGCTGGTGTGGGGCTTGTCGGCGCGGGGATTGGCTGCTAATTTGTGCTCACCATGCTTGAGTGGTTGCAATGCCTTCGTAGCCGGCTGCATAACACATCATGTCCTGCCCACGCTCGTGCTGCTCTCCTGGCAGGCTGAGCAACCCGTGGCCTGAGCTGGCTGCACATGCAGCCGCTCTGGACCTGTCCGCCACGCAGGAGCACGTGCACAGCCATGTACCTTACGGTGAGGCGCTGCTGGTCCGCGTGCCGCTTGTTGGTTGCGCCGCCTGCTGGCGCAGGCATGTGTGCAGCTGTCGAGCAGCAGTCACGGCGGGGTGGGGCAGGAGTGCGCCTGGCAGTAATCATCCGTCTGGTGCATCCTTCTCTCCTCCTCCTTCCGCCACAGCCTGCCCTCCTTGCCCTGCCCCTCCTTGCCCTGCCCCTCCTTCCCAGCTCTTCTGCTGCTCAAGGCGACAAAGCACTGGCAGGAGGAGCATGGCGGGAAGCTGCCCTCTAGCTACCCTGAGCGTACCGCCTTCAAGGACCTGGTCAACTCCTGGCAGCGCCACGTGGACGGTATCCCGCTGGATGTGAGTACGCTCGCCCGGGCCTGCCTGCGCAGCACAAGTGCGCTATCAGTGCACTGCCGGTCATGGGAGACCTCAGTGGGACTTCACTGCAAGCGTGCTCACCTGCCGGCTCGCCATGCTTTTAGTTGGCGGCATTGCCTGCACAGCTTGCCCTCCTTTCCCCCTGGCTGCAGCGGCAGCCAGAGGCTAGTCAAGGCCAGCCACATCACTCACTCCTGCCCGCCTCTGCCCATCCCCTTGCTTGGCCTCTTGCAGGAAGAGAATTTTACTGAGGCCATCAGCAACGCGCACAAGGTGTGGGCACCCCCCTCGGTCTCCTCCGAGCTGCAAGCGGTGCTGGATGACCCCTGTGCAGCCAGCATCACGCAGCAGGTGGGGTTGTAGGTGCCAGGCGGAAGGCGAGGCACACAGAGGCAGGCACTGCTCGCATTGTGGTCACTGGATGGACACCGCACCCCCACTCGTGGCCGACGTCATGACCGTCAGCTGCACTTCTGCCCTCATCCTGTACCTGTCCACACACCCCTGGCTGCAGTCACCTGATTTCTGGGTGCTGGTGGCGGCGCTGCGGCGCTTCATAGAGCAGGAGGGGGACGGGCAGCTGCCGCTCGAGGTGCGCCGCCTGACTGCTGCCCCGGCTGCTGGCCTGCTGACTGAACCCCGCACTGTGTCCCCGCATTGTGTCGCTCGCGCCGCAAGCACGACGTGCGCTTGTCAGCAACATTTACTTTGCTTTACTTGCGCTGCATGTGCCTATGGCATTGCGTCGGCAGTGCCTGGCTTCCAGGCGGCTGGCTGACGGATTGTTTTGCTGCTGCCACGCTACGTCGCACGTGCTGTGCTGTGTGCTGTGCAGGGCAGCATCCCCGACATGCACGCCAGCACGCAGCAGTACCTGGACCTGCAACGCATCTACAGGGCCAAGGCAGACGTGGACGCAGCCGCGGTGCAGGCGCACACTCGTGCGTTGCTGGAGGCGGCAGGTCGCGACCCCTCCGCCATCCCGCTGCCTGACATCAAGCACTTCTGCAAGCACGCCCGCAGCCTCAGGCAGGTGGCGCTGGAAGCGGGGTCCAGCTGATGTTGTGAGACACAATGTGAAGAGCCGGGGTGCTTGCAGGGTCCCTCAGCAGCAGGGCACCCTGCGGCGAGTTTTCTGCTTGCATCCTGCACACCCCAACCAACCCTCACAGCCGCAGTCTTTGATCCTCCCCCCCACCACCACCCCTTTGCAGATTGGTGCGCTGTCGGTCGCTGGAGGAGGAGACCGGGCCAGGCAGCTGCCGCGGCAGCGCCCTGAGGCAGGCGCTGGGTCAGGAGGACACCGCCGCCAATGCCGCGCTGTATGTGCTGCTGCGTGCTGCGGATCGTTTCCACCAGACCTACCAGCGGTACCCTGGCACCTTTGACGGGTGGGTGGGCAGGCCGCACTGCACTGCAGACGGATGTGCTGTGTGGGGCGCATGTGTGTGCACACAGGGTGCATGCACATGAGCTGCTCGAGAGGACCGGTCTGCCGGCCGGCCGGCCGGCACTCGACGGTACTGCTGTCGGGAGACCAGCACACGTCTCCCGGTTGCACATCGTCACTGCTGTGTGACTGCCGCCTGGCCCCCGTGCAGCGAAGTGGAGGAGGACGCAGCACTGCTCAAGAGCCAGGCCAACGCACTGCTGGCCGAGTGCGGCGCAGCGGGCGGCACGGTTGGAGGCGGCGGTGGCGTCAGCGATGACCTGGCGGCGGAGCTGTGCCGCTGTGCTGCAGGGGAGCTGCATGTGGTGGCGGCGGTGGTGGGCGCGGTGGCGGCACAGGAGGCCATCAAGATTATGACCGGCCAGTTTGTGCCGCTGGGGGGCTGCCTTATTTACAATGCCATGGCGTGCACCACCTCCGTCTTTGCGTTTTGAGGTGTGTCCGCTGCGTCAGCTGCCGGCAGCCTGCCTGCTGCTTGCTGGCAGCTTGCTGGCTTGGGCGTGAGATTGTGACCCTAAGGGCTTACAGCTGCAAGTGAGGCTGGGTTGAAGGCAAAAGCCTTGCCAAAGGGCGGCCTTGAGGCTAGCTCTTGGGAAGCACATTTGAAGGTCAGCTGCGTGGGCAGGCAGGCAGTGACCGACGTGCGAGGCAGAGGGGCAAGGGAATAAGTGAAGTGACGCTCACATGATGGTAACCAGCAGCAGAGGATGGGGCGAAAGGAAGACGGAGGCGCGCTCACAAAGACATTTTCAAGCAGTGCGAGTCAGATGCAATAGGAGGCGGTACGGCAACAGTGTCTGCTGGCCATCTCAAGACCAACAACAGCAGTGCTAGCTCAGTTGCAGCGCACGGACGTAGGGGTCACGGCTGAGATGTTGGGCAGGGCTCACTGCTGCCGCATGCACTAGATGCCAGCGTCAAAAGAATCGCGACGGATTCAGTACCTGCATCAACATCAAGCAAGGGCCAAACGAAGACAGTCAAGCACAGCCACTGCCAAGATGCACTTCGCTGCAGAGACAGGCTGGCAGCCACAGGCGCTCAACCGCAGCATGCACACTCACCGCAGGGGTCTCGCTGCCCTGGCGGGGGGCGGCCAGCAGCATCTCCTGAGTGGCAGGCAGCCACTTGGGGTCCATGATGGTGTGTGGCAGCTTGCTGTCAGAGTCGCGTGTCATGACAGCCCAGAAGCCGTAAGCCACCACGAAGCCAGCGGCGACAGCAGGGGCCTGCACATTGCAGCAGCAAACACGTTGAGACGAGACGGCGGCGGCACGTGCAAGGCGGGGCGTGCAAGGGACGGCGTCAGGGCGGGAGGCCGCCAGCGGTGCGCCGTCTCTTTGACTATGCCCAGAGTTAGGTGCCCGTGCAAGCGGAAACCTCGCTGCAAGCGGAAGCGGCGCAATTCGGCCGAACCCAGTCGCTGTGCCCCTAGCCACACGCATGTCTCGGCTGAAATGTTGCACACTCACCAGAATGGAGATGGGGGCGCTGGACATGGTGCTAAGCGCGCGAGTTTGCTGCAAAGTGCCGCGGCGGCTCTCAGATGGAGCGAGTGTTGTCACTGTGATGCAATGAAGCCCGCAGGCAGCACTTTCGCTCTCATGACACACAGCGCCGCCGCCCGCCGATGATGCAAGGCCGACATTACATTGAATCTGTGCAATAAAACCTCATAAACATTCATCCACTGGAAGCACAACATCCGCCTGCACCACGCCACCGACACCCGCAGCTGGCTCCAGAGCGCCGGGCAGGCTGCAACAGGGCGCATACACCACCTCTTGCAGGCACAGACCCTTGGCCTCCGCTAGCTGCCACTTGCGGAAGGCGGCTCGCTGCGAGCCAGTGCTGCCCGCTTGGGTGCCTGCCGCCAGGGCGGCGCCAATGTCGTCAGCACCAATCGATCCAGCGCCCACAGCCAGCAGGGCAGCCGTCATGTGCCTGACCTGCAGAGAGAATCAATGAGGGTATCATCAGGGACATGAGGCGAAATCAATCTACTCGCGAGCAGCTTAAGCAGCTCAACACACCTGCTTGTACAGGAAGCCAGTGCCCTGCACCTCCAGCCGTACGCCGCCCTCAAGCGGCAGCAGCTGGTACCGCAAAATGGTCCGCACCGCCGGCTTGCGGGACCCATTCAGGGACATGTTGGCAAAGACTGAGAAGTTGTGAGTGCCCACGAAGAGCGCTGCTGCATCCGCCATGGCGCCAAGGTTGAGCCGCTCCGGGCGGGGCGGGTAGTGCCGCCAGCGGTGCACAAAGGGGTCAGCCACCGCACCCAGCCCAAGGTCATACCAGTACGTCTTGCGCAGCGCATAGCGCGAGTTCCAGTCCAGCGCAACCTCCTGCACCGCCGCCACGCGGATTTCAAATGGCAGCAGCGCGTTGAGTCCGCGCAGCAGGGCGGCGGGGCGGTGAGCTCGAGTTGTGTAGAACTGAGCCACTTGGCCTCTCGCGTGCACGCCAGCGTCGGTACGCCCAGCCCCCTGCAGCCTCAGCGCCTGCCGGCTGTCGCCGGTGATGCGGCACAGCGCAATTTCAAGCAGCAGCTGCACTGTCGGCTTGCTGCGCTTTCCAGCCGGAGACGGCTGCAGCTGGAAGCCCCACATGCCGGTGCCGTCGTATGACAAGACAGCCGCGTAGCTGTGCTGCACCGCTGGCGCTGGGACAGGCACTGGCTGCACCTGCTGTGGCACCTCAAGGCAGCTGCTGCCGCTGCTGCTGCTTACGCTCGCCGCCTGCGCCGCTGAGTGCCGCCTTTGGCTGCCGAGCCGACGTCGACGCCCTGCTCCTGCTGCAAGGCAGGCGTACAACCACGGAATGACAGGATGGAGTGATGGATCCTTAACAGCTGCTTGGTGTGCTGCAGCAGCACCAAAGCCAGCCTCACACTCCAGCCAGACAGCCCTGCTGCGCCAGGAAGTTCACAGGCACACAGTAGACCACCAACCGCCCACCTGTGCCCTGTGTTCTGCCCCAGGCACATCCGCTGCATCGGCCGGCTCTTCGCTCAGCTGTGCCTGCTTGCGCTGCGCACGGCCTATGAGGATGCTGCCTACGAAGATGGAGGATGCGCCCACCCACCACTGCAGGCTCGTCATCTCCCCAAACACCAGCTTGCCAAGCAAACCGGTAGCGGTTATGTTCACGGCTGTTGTGGCGGCGGTGCTGGCCAGCGAGCTGTTGTAGCGCAGCGCCCGGGTGTAGAGCACCATCATGAGGGCATTGCACTGCAAAGAACAAAGCAAAGCAGAGCAGAGCCAGCCATCGGAGACGAACGAGGGCGCGGGAGCAGGCGGAGCGGCGGCAAGGGCAAAGTTTGCAGCGACATCGGCTCACCACAACGAGCAAGACGTAGCATAGGACGGTCGCTGTCTGGTCTAGATGGTCCAGGCCTGCAATCTTGCCGAACACAGCTGCGATGGCGCCGCTGAGACCACCCAGACTGCACAGAGCAAAGCCGTAGAGGCTGAGCAGGAACTCAGACCACTCGCTCATCACGATGCAGAAGGAACTGTGCGCTGCAAGTGCCATTCGTCCCACATGTGGCGGCGGCGGGAAAGCGGGTCACAACAGGTGGACTGTTTTTCTCTCTTTGCTACCAGTCACTGCTGCGTCCTTATGATCGCTGACAAGATTGCCTACTACACGAAAGGACAACAGACAGCTTGAACTGTGGAACACAGTGACATCAGGAGCTGCCTGGCAGGGTGCATGTTGCAGCACCGCAGAGTTGATGGAGGTGGTGGGCAAGGTGCATAAAATGTGAGGTGTTGCAGTGCACACACAACTGCCTGGTGCAGTTGGCGGGGCCCCTAGTTGCCAGTGCGCTTGCTGCGTGGCTGGTTGCCCCTCCACCACGGAGGGCGCACGGGCTCAGAGGCACTCAGCTGGTAGTCGAGCAGCGCCTTGACCTCCTCAGGTGGCAGCGGCTGCAACAGGCAGCCCACAGTTGCAGTTGAGTAATCAATGATACGTCACAACGGCATGTTTTAGCGCATGACATGCATGGCAATGCATGCATGGGATGCAGGAGTCGGTGCTGCCGAAACCAAACCCATGCATCCTGTCCGTCACTATCACCTGCAGCACCGCTTTCTGGCTGTGCGCCACATGCAGCTTGGAGGAGAGCTGCTTCAGGCTGGCAGCCTTGCTGCCGTGCCTGGCCTGGGCGCCCGCCCCTGGCAGGTTGGTGCGGTCTGCCAGCGGGGCGGGGCGGGGAGCTATGATGGGTGCTGCGACTGGGATCCTCGGCGGTGCCGTGATGCCATCTGGGTCGGCATAGACAGTCAGCGCTGGTGCTGCCACTGGCGGGGGAGCTGGTGCACCCACAGGTGCCGCCGCAGGCTCAATTGCTTGTGGCGGCTGCTGTGGCACCGCTGGCATTTCGGGCTGGCTGGGCGGGTCAGTTGCGAAGGACAGCGCCTTTGCCACGCTGGCAAGAGCGACCTGCTTGTCGCCCAGAGTCAGGTCAGTGAACCACTGTGACAGCTCTGTCAGGCTGCCCTCATCACTGCTGGCAGCTGCACCAGTCAGCACATTTTCCAGCTCTGTCAAGGTGGGTGGCGGCTCAGCCAGCCCAGGCTCCTCTGGTGCATGCGACTGGGGCGCCGGCAGCAGCAGTGAGGTGATGTCCAGGCCGATGGTGCGGGGCAGGGGTGCGCTGTAATCGACTGTGGGTGCAAAGGCAAGTAGGTGGGTGCTGGTGTCAGCGTCAGGAAACAATCAAACAGGCAGCTGTAACCGACACCCAACCGACACGCCGCACCCGGCACGAGGAGGATTGGCGAGCATCCGAAGGTCTTGCTTAAGAATTCAAGCGTGCCGTTGTCGATGGTGGAGAAGTTGCCCTCTGCAGCAAGGTACCTGCAGCAGGGCAGACCACAAACAAGAGCGGCGGCGGCAGCAAGCTCATCATGGCCAGCGGCGCACGCAGGCGCATTGCTGCTACGGGTCCATCATTATCTGCAATGAAGTGAAGCGATGGCGCAGGCGCTGCAGAAGGGCAGCCAAGGGTCAGCCAGCAATTGCTGACCGCGAGAGCCAGTGCGGCTCCTGAAACGCATCGAGGGCCTGCATCGCAACCTCTGGCGCCAGCGCAGGGCTAGCGGCGCAAAGAAGAGGCGCGATGGCGATGAGCGGAGTGAAATCTTTTGGCGCCCGCCACGTCGCCAATTGAAGGCGCCGAATGTGGTTGATTGGCGCAGCTTCTGCTTCCAGCTGTGCCATGCTCATTCTCACCATACGTGCAGCACACAATCTCCACCCACCGCACAGCACGAGCAGTCTGCCAAGGAAACTGACATGGGCGCTGCGCCTAGCACCCAGCTGCACGGTTACATGCCGTTGCACAGCTATCACGACTTGATAGTCCAGTCACAGAAACAAACGCTCAATCGCATCCGCTACGCCGTCACTGTCGTTGTCAGCCACAACAAGCTGCGCCGCTTTCTTCACGCTGGGAACAGCATTGCCCATCGCCACACCCATGCCCGCCCCGGACACCATGCCCAGATCATTGCTGCCATCCCCAATTGCCACAAGGTTGCTGGCAGGTGTGCCCAGGTGTTCCAGCAGCAGCACTATCGACCGCCACTTGTCCCAGCCGGAGGGCACCACCTCTGCAATTCGCCACGAGCAGTCCAGCCAGCAGGGCGTCAGCAGCAGCTGGCAGCTGTGCAGGACCCAGTCGGCCAATAACACAGTGACCCGGCCGATAACATGCAAGCCAAGCCAAGCTGGGCAGCTGCACTCACCAAGCATGTCGGGCACTGCTTGCATCGTCTCTGCGCCTGTGCCGGTCAGCGCTGCCTGCCAGTGCGGCTTGAGGTGTGCTTCCACCTGCTCCGGATCGGTCATGAACAGCAGCTTGCGCAGGGGCGGGCCCGCCAGCACCTCTTCTATCGATGCGACCGCTGCCAGGGGCTCATAGTACCTGGTGCCGCACAGGAGGAGACGCAGAAGTATGCTGTGAGTGAATGGTGCAATGCAAGCAAGCAAGGCGAGGGCGCTACCATGCCGTCACTTTCAGGTCAGGCACACCCTGCTGCTCACGGTCGCTGCCACGACCCAGGTGGGCGCTGAGCATGGCTACCTGCGGTCTGGTACAGACTGCTCACCTGTGGTGCAGCTCCTGCAGTTCTGGGTGCATGCGGTGAGTCACACACGTCTCTCCCAGAAATCCACACACCGGCACGTTGTGCGCCGCCGAAAACTCAAACGCGGCACGCACCACGCCGGCAGGCAGCTCCCCTCCCGCTACCAGCTTCCCGCCCCTCCCATATGCAGTCAGGCCTGCAGTGAGAGAGGCAGAGCGATGTGGCCAGAGTGGAGCGGTGGTGCCCTGGCTCAGAGCTTCCCAAACAAAACAAACAAAAAAATATCATATCACTCGCATCCTGAGCTCGCAGCTGCACTGCTGGCTGAAGCTCAGGGAGAGCTTGCATGCAGCCCTGCCTGCATACCCACCCCACCAACCTTGCAAAAAGCAGCCGAGGCCCTTGGTGCTGACCACCAGCCCCTCCCCAGCCAGCCCCACAGCTTCCATTGCCCGGATGGCGGCGGGCCGAGCCTTGCCGGTGGCTAGGAAGACAGTGACACCTCGAGCCAAGGCTGCCTTGATGGCAGAGACCGAGGAAGGCAGCACGCGGCTGCGACTGTCAAGCAGCGTGCCATCCTGCAAGCGGGAGGTCAGGCAAAGTGGCTCAGACAGTGGATGCAAGCGATGGGAGCAGCAGCTTGATCAGCTCAAGTTTGAGGTTGGACAAGAGATGCAGCTGTGCAGCAGGGCCATAGCCCGCGTCCGCAAGCAGCGGGCGAGAAGGCCAGCGGGCACACACCATGTCAAGCGCCAGTATCTGCGCCTCAGCCCGGGTGCGCCACTTCTGGATACGTCTGTCTGCTTCGGCGGCCAACACGGCTGGCTCCATTTCGCTGCTGCTGCCTGCTGACGTGGACGCAGGCTCATCGGGGACATGCAGCAGCGACCCTGCAGGCAGAAGGTGACCTATTGCCTGCAAGTGTAGCGCCTCTGTCTGGAGTGGCACATGTTACACCAGGAGTGCGCAAAACGAGTCTCAAAATGACAGTAGCACACATGCAGCCAAAATCAAGCAACCAAGGTGTGCCAGTCATGTACAACAGCCAGACGGGACGGGCCCAGCAAAGCGCCCAGCAAAAGGGCGGGTGCCTCTCCAGCTCCCAAGCATGCCCGTCCTGCGTCACCCACCTCTGTCGCCGCTGCTGCTGCTGTCGCCATCCCCATGCAACTCGTTGCAGCCGCCCACTGCCGCTATGAGGCCCTGCCCCTTCCACCCTAGCGCCTTCATGATGTGCTGCTCAGCCGCCGCCATCTCCGCTGCCTCCTCCTCGCCTGCAGGAAAACATCACAGCAGCAATGCGTTGCGTGCTGCGCTTTCCTGACAGCAACCGCCGGAACAACAACCGCCATGCCATCCATCATGCTGCTGAAGGTGCCTGCCCGCAGTGGGTCCAGGCTGCCAAGGAGCTGAGGATTGCTTCCCTGGTGGGAAGGCATGAATATGGGTATTGCAGAACCAACATCTTCAGGCTATGTCCACCTGCCCTGCGCCAGCCAGCAGGCAGCTCACCCTCCTCGTGCTCATAGCCCAGCAGGTGCAGCACGCCGTGCACCAGCAGTACACGACTCTCGTCCAGCAATGTGTACCGCCGCTCAGACGCCTGTCGTGCCGCTGTGTCCAGGGAAATCACAACATCGCCCAGCACATTGATGGGCATCTACATCACACACACACACGAAACCACACATAAAGTGTTAGAGCGGGTCGACGAGGTATGCAGGGCAGGAAGGAAGGCGAATTGAGTGAGAGAGGAGGGCACCACAGCATCGGCAGCAGCAATTGCAGCTGCGTCGGCAGCAGATCGCGGGCTGGGCATTCACCACAGCAGGCACATGCCACAGCTTGGCAGCGGGCGCAGCATGAGAACTGACGAAGCGCCCACTCCCACTCAGGAGCCATGCCTCGGCTGTGCCCCTCACCTCGGGAGATACCAGGCCTTCATCCTCGTCCTCCTCATCGTCATCCTCCAACTCAAAAGAAAGCACGTCGGTGGGCGCATCTACCCCTCGCCACTCCTTGTTCAGGCTCTGGATGTGGGCGTCGTCACACAGCACCAGGGACAGCTCCAGCGGGGCTGCAGTTGGTGACGGTGCGAGCGAATGCAGCCGTTGTGAGGTGTGCGGCAGAGCAGACCAGATCGTTTGCCGCTATGTTCACGGCGGTCAAGGTAGGTGCATCGTGCAGCAGGGGTCCCTGCTTGCGCACCCATGCAATCTGTCTGCAGTGGGGCTCACTCACCGGGCGGCTGCTCACGCTCCTCCTCCTCCTCGCTGATCAGGTAGAGCGCTGCCTGCTTGACAACCGCAATGCTGTCGTGGTACAGCCGCTCCCTCACCCGTGCCAGCTCAGGCTCACCCAGCCCGGCAGGCTCTCCCTCAACCAACACGCCAACGTCTGCTTCTATGTCATCCACGGTCAGGGCTCGTGCTCGCCACCCGCTGGTGTGTAGCTGTTGTCGATGGGGCATACTGCTGCTGATGGCAGTGGCAGCGGGCCGCCACCGTGTGAGCGCCGACGCAGCGGCGGCGGTGGCGATCGGCTGCTGGCGGCTTGCGTAGGCGTAATTGCACCCTGTCCAGGCTGCCAGTGTGCGCTGGTGCTGGCGGCGCAGGGCAGGCCGACCCAACCTGGCCGCTGTCGCCCCCAGCGACATGACAACCTGCATGCTGTGTCTGTGGAGTGCGATGGCAATGATTGGCGATACATGGAACAGTTGAGAATCGCCTTGGCATTAATTTGCTCGTCAGATGAGCTCTGTTCATTTTCACGCTTCGTGTTCATTCGATCAGCGATCAGTGCAAGTCGCTGGCACGCTTCGAGAGCGTCAAGCAGCGCTCTTGCAGTGAAGTTTCTGCCAGGCAGCCGACCGCCCTCAAACTTAGGGATCAACCGACAGGCACAGCACGCAGGCGGGCGAGGAATCACAGGCACCCCTGACTTCTCCGCCGCTGTGCCCGCCACTCCGCACCATGGCTGCGGCGGCGCCCCCATCCCCATTTACATCCCCAGCCCCATCGCCATCCACGTCTGCCTCAGCCAGCGACGTGCTGCCTGAGCTGCCCTTGTTTGTGGCAAAGGAGGCGTACGTCTACCAAGTGCCGCCTGCTACGACAGCGGGCCACAGAGCCGAAACTTGGAATGTGAACAACTGGCTGGCGACGGTGAGCCTGAAAGTTCTGCAAGCAGACGATGAGTGCCTGATCAGGCTGGTGGAGGAGAAGACAGGTGTGTGCATGCATGCACGGTGTTGCTGATGTGATGCACATATGCTCCTGCATCCTGCCGTGCCCACCACCGTGCTTCTGTGCAGCTGCTGCCACTTTCCTGGGCGATGCCCGATCCTGGTGCCTTGCCTTGCCCTGCTGCAGGCGAGCTGTTTGCTGAGTGCCCCATCCCCACAGATCACCGCCCACTGACAACAGCTGTGGAGCCAGTGATCGACTCGAGCCGCTACTTTGTGCTGCGCATCGTGGACCGTGACTCGCAGCGCCATGCCTTCATTGGTGAGTGGCGGGCCAGCGGGGCATCGTTAGCATCAGTGCCTCTGTCTGCGCATGTTGATTAGGCTAGAATCTGGGTCTTTGGTTGCGGTGGCGGCGGCTGGGAGCTCCCTGCAGCAGGTCGCCTGCACATGAGTGTGCGGTTTCGACCGTGCTCAACGGCATGAGCAACGGTTGCTGTGGTTGTTTGTTGGGCTGCAGGCATCGGGTTCCGCGAGCGAAATGAGGCATCAGACTTCAATGCCGCTCTGCACGAGTACTTGCAGGTGGCAGGGCAGCTGCTTGTGCTGGCCCGGGGGCATGCGTTGCTTGCCCTGCTGTGCTGCATCGTGTGCTGTGCAGAAGCATTTTAGTGAAGCGTTGGGCTGCCCTGTCCTGAATTGCGCTTGCTGGCCAGCCAGACGTCACTGCCTCTGCCTCTACCACTGAGGATGTCCTATGCCGCGTAGGTGCTCCGTAACCCTCTGCCTGCCTGCCTGCAGTACATCAAGCGTACGCGTATCGCAGAGGCCATGCGTCATGCACATGAGGAGCGGGCGCAGGCGGCAGAGGCAGGCCCTGACGCTGAGGCGAGTCCGGCAGCTGCCCCACAAGCAGATTACAGCATCAAAGACGGCGAAACCCTTCACCTCAAGATCTCGGCACCCAAGCCGGCAGGGGCGGGCGGCTTTGTGAGCCGGGCAGCCGCTCGCGGGCACATGGGCAAGAGCTTCAGCCTGCTGCTGGATGGCCACGGCGGCAGTGTGGCGGCGCTGTCACCTCCTCCACGTCGCGGCAGCGATTCGGGCTTGGACATGTGTGTGAGCCCCTGCCTGGAAGCAAGCAGCCCAGCAGGCAGCCCCATGCATGCTGATGGCGGTGCGGTGGGTGCCAGCCCCCTGGGACTGTCGGGTCGGCTGTCTGGCACGGGAGACGCCGAGCTGCAGCAGAGGCTGCAGGGGCTGCACCTGCAGAGCCAGGCTGGCAGCGAGTCGTCGCGTGCCGCCAGCTGCAGCGGCAGCGTCGCCAGCACCTCTACGGCAGCAGCGGCGGCAGCAGATGAGGAGGTGGATGAGTTTGGCGACTTTGAGGCAGCTGCAGACCTGACGGCAGACCTGACGGCGGGGGAGGAGGAGGTGCTGCAGGCACCGTCGGAAGCTGGACAGGCGCCGAGCTAGCCGTTGATCTCTTGTTGCTTTTAGGGCAAAACTGCCCACCTGTAAATATCCCTTTCGCTGCTTGCAATGTGCGACTGTTTGGGACAGAGCCGGCGCAGGTGATGGCTGGGTTGGGAAAACATGCAGTCAGCGACGGCATTTGCGTCGCAGCGGGTGGTGTTGAGCAATGTGACAGGAAATGTGGCAAGGGATAGTACACAGGTGCCCTGAAATGTCAGGGACGCTGAGCACGGACAACAAAACAAGCCTAGCAAAGCGTGACAGAGAGAGAGCTAGAGATTCAGGGCCCCTGGACAGCAACTGGGTTGCCCAGGGCGTTGACGCGCAGGAGATCATTCAGCAAGTACAGCCAGAGCTGGTAGGCGCCCGGGTGGCACCAGTGGGTGCACTCATCTGGCAGGTGGCTGTCCCACAGCGGTGCGCTCGCATTCCAGATGCGCAGGTGAGCATCTGCCAGGCCCGGGACGAACTGCGCAGCGGCTGCATTCCAGTTGCCGCCGGCCAGCTCCACTGGCGCTCCCCGCTGCCAAGCCGCCAGCGGCTCACAGCTTTGACCCTGTGTGACCCTGTAGCTGCCCGTCCAGTATCCCGTCCCTGGGAAGTGCTGAGGGGCGGTCTCCATCCACACGGTCTTGGGCAGCCTGTTGCGGCGGGGCGCGCGCCACTCGACCAGCTTCCGCAGCTCCCGCACGTATCTGGACTCGGGTCCAGGCACCTGGCAGATGCCTTCCACGCAGGACACGTCTCGAGTGTAGTGCAGCCTGCGCAAGGGCCCAGGCAGGTGTACGGGGGGCATGGCCTCTGGGATGTGAACAGTGCAGCCAGGCGGTGTTGCAGCTGGTGACAGCTGGCAGCAGAGCACCTCTCAACGCCAACAGAGCAGCTTGGCATGCATTGAAGCAATGCCATTGGCAGGTAAGCACACAGACAAGACAGCTGCTCGCTTCATCACATCTACGAGACCCCATAGTCAGCCCGTGCAGCCGCCTCACCCGGCGTTCATGACCACCAGATCGCGTTTGAAGCGGGGGACATGCTGCATCAGAGCTGGCAGCACAAAGCGCCGCATGTGCTGGGCGTAGTCCACTCGCACCACGCAGATGCGTGTGCCCAGGACCAGCTCCAGGCACAAGGGCGGCACTGGGTAGGGCGCGTTGCAGTGCGTGGCCTCTGCCACTGTCAGCAGGTCGTTGAGCTGCTTGCTGGGAAGGGGATCTCTGCGGCAGCGCAGGGACGCAGGAGGAGGTGCAGACAGGTAGCGGGCAGGAGACATCACAGTGCGGTTGCCTGTCGCCCGATGCCAGCTGCAGGCATGTGTCAAACGCACGTGCGTTGCAGGGAGGGTGCAAACTCCCGCAGGAAGCACTCTGCTGCGGTGAAAAGGGACCAGGTCTGGCTGTCACCCAGCAGCCATAGCGTGCGGCCGCGTATCCTCTGGAACAGCTCGCAGGGGGTGACATCCTGCAGTCAAGGCAGGTCGGGGACGGTCAGCAGCCTGGATGTGGCGGCTCGGTTGTGCCCTGTGGACATCTCCCGTGTTGATGTGGACTTTCAAAAAGATGTGCGAGCAGCTCCGCAGGCGCCGCTTCTCCCCTCTTGCCTGCAAGCGTCGATGCTGCCCGGCAAGCTGCGCCGCCACTTGTGCTGTTGAGATCCGACTCGGGAGGGTGCTGCTGCTGCACAGGCGGCGCTCAAACTGGCACACACCGCAGCACAAGTGGGGCAGCGCTGTGGCGCCGCAGTTCTGGGGTCCTGGAGGACAGTGCCCACATGCTGCTTGCTTGGACGGCAGCTTCTCTTGTCGCAAGTCCAAAAGCAGCGGCAATTCGCCAGCTGTGGCCGCAGGTGGGCGGCTCACACGCCCTGCAAGCCGCACACTGACAGAGACAGCAACTCGTGATGACACGTGCTGCAATGGCAGGTGATCCACACACAGCTCACAGGCCAACACAACAGGGAACTTACCGTCGGGGTGAACCGTGCAGCGTGACTGCGGTGTAACAAACGTGCTGCCTGATGCGCCCTGCCACTGTGCCGCGGAATGCACGGCACCTGGTTTGGGTGCGGGTAGGGGCTTGCGCTGCTGCTGATGATATTGACTCTGCTGTTGTTGCTGGGCGCTGCTGAGCCAGGGCGGGGAGGCGGCGAAGGACCGTGATGCCACCGCTGCAACAACGCACAGCGAGAATGCGAGGGCCAGCACGGCCTCTCTTCGGCAAGTTGTGGTGCGTGGTGGCTTGTCGTCTGCATTGTGCAGGGGTGTGCGAGGGGAGCCGCGTTCGTCTGCGAGGAGGGCCTGAACGTCCGATCGCTGTGCGTGCATCGCGAACGCAATGCATATAAACATATCGGGATGAAGACAGCCAGCCTGCATTTCAAAATCATGCCAGCCTGTCGGCCCGGTCGCCGCCCTGGGTGCCAGCACAAACCAAAGACTAGGACATGCCGAGTGCTTTGAGATCCATTATCAGAACACTTTCGTGGCACAGCATTGCGCGGTATCAGGGCTAAAGTCCAGCAAGGTGCTGTCAAGACGCGTGCGCCATCAGGCGGTAAGTCAGCTGGGGCACCGCCGCCCCGATCATTGAGTGCTCGTTAAATGCCTGGTGTAGATCGCCTGGGGTTGAACAGAGGGTGTGTGTATTAGAGCATGGAATGGCTACTGAATGTCAAAATGGGGTGCACGCCTCAACAGCGGCACTAGGGGCTTGTTCGAACACCCGCATTTCGCACAGCGCCGCCAGCGGGCGTCAGGATGTTGTTGACTTAGGGCTCAAATTCCCTTGCCAATTCAATCCCGGCCGCACCCGCATCCTGTTAGCACTGGCAGGAGCTGCTCCTGTGGTCGCCGCTCATAGCCGCAAGTTCAGCTGGGCAGGACGAGACGGCGGCTGGTCGGCATACGACACCAGGGTGGCAGTAGACAGCAGCAACTAGCCGCAGACCGCCGCGTTCTGTGTGTGTGCAAGAGATGCTGCGGCAAGCTCCTATCGTCACAAGCTCGCCCGGTAGCAGCAGCAGGCTGTCGTCGGTCCCTCTGCGGCGCGGCTTCGGGCTGCCACGAGCCAGCAAAGCCGGCAGGTGAGCTTGCCTCCAGATTGTGGTGCCCTCCACCCCTCCCGCACTCCAGCTGACACCCCTGAGCGCCGCATGCAGGTGGAGAGGCCTGCTGGAGGCTGATGACAGTGTGGCTGTTGGCACCGGCCTCGACAGCCCCGTCGCCGCAAAGTCCCCTGTTGTGGAGGCGGCGCGGCAGGTGGCTGAACAGCTTTACAAGCAGCCCACATACAGCTATGCCGCTGTCGAGGCTGAGGCGGAGGAGGTGAGCTGCACGGGCACTTTAAATTTGCCGTCGTCGTGTGCTGCTAGCCGGCAATCGAATTCAAAGTGCAAATGCGACGCCGTCAGCACCGCTTGCGCGCACCTCACACGTGTCCAACAAATGTGCAGGAAGTTGTGGACCGTGTGTGGCGCAAGCTGGATGCTGTCAGCCGAGAGCTGCGCTGCGTGACTGAACAGGAGTACCTCAACGGCCTTGAAGCTAACCGTCCCGCCTCGCCCCGCCTGCACCAGCTGCACGGCACCGTCAGCAACGTCGTGCTGCACCCTCACAATCTGCCCTCTCTTGCACCGCCACTGGCACCGCCATCGCCCCCGCGCACGCTGCCCCCTCCCGGGCCTCCAATGGGGCCACAGCCCCGCCCAGAGCCAGAGCACGAGGTGCAGCGCCACCAGCAGCAGCACCAACAGGAGCGGCACCAGGAGAGGGCTCGTTTTGTGGTGCAGCCCGAGCGGCCGCCCCCGCCACATGAGGTGCAGCAGGGTGTGCTGGCTCCCGACCTACCACGGCTGGAGGGCACGGCTGGCAAGGCCGAGGGCACGGGTCAGGAGGTGCTGCTGCAGGTGACAGGCTTGAGAAGAGGCAGGTTGCTTTGAGGGCTGTACATCCGCCACAGCGTGTATGTTAGGCACCGTCAAGCTCGCCGCGCATGCTCGTGTGTACAGCTTGCTGCTGCCTCCGCGCCGCTCCCTGCACCTCCTCATACCTTCCTCCACACCACTACTGCCGCCTTACTCTTCCTGCGCTCTGCCTGCGCACTGCAGGGCTTCAACTGGGAGAGCTGGAAGCACAACTGGTTTGACCACATTGCCCAACAGGCTCAGGAGCTGGCCCAGATGGGCTTCACCACCGTGTGGCTGCCGCCCTTCACCGACTCTGTGTCTGAGCAGGGCTACATGCCTCGGGACCTGTACAACCTCAACTCTCGATACGGCTCAGAGTCGCAGCTGATCAAGTGAGATGCTCAGGGGTGGCATATGGCTGTGGTCCTCGGGCTGTAATATGGCATCCATGAGCAGCACTGCTGCCGCTCCTGTTGCGGCATGTCAGGTTGTGTGCTCCCGCTTTTGGCTGCCTTGCTTATTTGCTGCCTCGCTCCCACTCTTGACGGGCTCAATGGCTCATCGCTGCCCCTCCTTTGCCTCCCTGCCCTGCCCTGTCCTCTGCTCCTCGCAGCTGCGTGCGCTCGCTGCAGCAGCAGGGCATCAAGGTGCTCGGAGACGCCGTGCTCAACCACCGCTGTGCCCAGCATCAGGGTGCGGGTGGCGTCTGGAACCAGTTTGGCGGCAAGATGACTTGGGACGAGCGGGCCATTGTTGGTGCGTGTGGCTGCTTGCCTCCTGCCTCGCGTGCCGCGTGCAGGTTGCACCACTCACAACGCTGCATTCAGCTGACAGCAAGCTTGGTGTTTGCTGGGCTGACTGTACCGTGTCGTGTCTTGAGTGCCATTTTTCTTCTTTTTCCGGCAGCACTGGGTTCTATTCTGCGCCTAACTGCCTTTCTCTCCCTCACCTCCTTCTTTGCCACCGCCGCAGGCGACCAAAGCGAGTATGGCGGCCGCGGCAACCGATCCTCTGGCGAGTCGTTCTCTGCAGCGCCCAACATTGACCACAGCCAGCCGTTTGTGAAGCGGGACCTGTGCGAGTGGATGATCTACCTGCGCCAACACGTGGGCTTTGATGGCTGGAGGTGCGTTGGGCTGCGCTGTGCTGCATTGCAGGCTACGTCGGCCTAAATGTGTGTGCACCTGCCAGCCCTCTGCCAGCAATTGTGTGCACCCCGCACGCCAGCGTCACTCTGCCTCTCAGCAACGTCTCAGTGATGTCGCTCGCATCCTTCACCTTCCAACTCCACTGCAGGCTGGATTTCGTCAAGGGCTTCCACGGCAGCCACGTTCGTGACTACCTTCAGTCCAGCCTGCCTCAGTTTGTGGTAGGAGAGTACTGGGACTCCCTGTCTTATGGCTACGACGGCACACCAAACCACAACCAGGACGCGCACCGCAAGCGCATCGTCAACTGGATTGAGGCCGCCGGCGGGCTGGCCACCGCATTTGGTGAGCGAGTGGCAGCTGGAGTCGGTGCTATCAGTGGCAGGCAGAGCAGCAGCAGCAGCAAGGGGCCAAGGAGGAGGCGATGCACAGCCTGCTGGCGTGTTGTATGCTTTTCACGCCGGCATTTGCATCTGCTGAACCCGATCCTTGCCTCCCTGCCTCCTCCGCCTACCCTCTTGGCAGACATCACAAGCAAGGGCATCATGCATGCCGTGTTTGAGCGCTGCGAGTACTGGCGCCTGGCTGACGAGGAGGGGAAGCCTCCCGGCCTGATGGGCTGGTGGCCCTCTAGGGCTGTCACGTTCCTGGAGAACCACGACACTGGCAGCACGCAGGGCCACTGGCGGTTCCCCCACCACGCCCTGGAGCAAGGCTATGTATACATTCTTTCTCACCCGGGCACGCCCACAGGTGTGTCCAGGCACCTGACCCCCAACCGCGGACAATCGGCGCATCGGGCCTTTGGCAGCAGCGGCAGCAGCCAGCGATGGGCAGTGGCGGCAATGGCTCCTTGTTTCGCCGTGCAGCTTTGTCCTGCTGCTTGTTGACCATACTTCACCCCTGCCTGTTGTTTGCTTGCTCGCCCGTCCTCCCTCCCTGTGTGCAGTTTTCTACGACCATCTGTACGACAGGAAGAGCGAGCAGCTGCGCCACCTCATCACGCGGCTCATCCACCTGCGCAAGCGCCTCGGCATCAACTGCCGCTCAAAGGTCGGTGGCAGCCCCGGCACCTGTGCTGGGCTCCTGTCCAGGCTGTCAGCAAGCGCTGGCGGCCTCTGCGTCAGTCAAGCCGGCTGCACTCTGTCGCACACCCCACCTTGCCAGCTTCCTGAGTCCCCCCCCTGAATCCCACCACTGCAGGTCAAGATCCTGGCTGCCGAGCGAGATGTGTATGCCGCTGAGATCGATGGCAAGCTCATCATGAAGATCGGGCCCGGCGATTTTGCACCAGAGGATGCCTCGCCTGGTGAGCGCATGCAGCCAGCAGCGGCAGTGGCGGCCAGGCTCCCGCCCTCTTGTTTTTGGTGTCGGCGTGATTGTGTGTGTTGAGCAGGAGCGTTGGAGCTTGCGAAAGCCCTGGCTCCAGCAGGCGCAGCATGGCCAGCACCCACCACCAGCAGCTGCCAAGCTTAGCTGTTGCGGGTTGGTATTGGCACGTCACCCCCTTGATTGATCCCCTTGATTGACCCCTTGTGAGTTTGGTTTGCTGCAGTGGACTGCGGCCACTGCTGGACGCTGTGGGAGAAGAATGCTGCGTGATGGACGCCCTCTCCTGTTCCAGCAGCCAGCTAGCTCAAGCCTAGCTGATGATGCTGGGCTACCCAGATGAACGTCACACACATTCATTTTTTGCCTGAAATGCAATGGCACGCTCGTGTTTGCTGCAGTCCTTTCGATGCAGCTGCACAGCCCCCCTGACATAATGAAACCACTGCTGGCTGCTATCGCTACTACTGCCACCGTGGTTTACCTACGCACCCTCACTGCACAGCACGCCACCCTCCCCCCTGCCCCCCCCTTTCCCCCTGATTTTATGCACTCCGCGCACTGGGTGTGCTTTCCGATCCGACACTGTACTGTGCTGCTGCCTTCAATTTCGTTGCGTTTCGTCCCCCCCTCTCGATTCTTTGTTCCCCCGTTCTCGTCGACGGAGCGGCAGAACACTGCCCGTGCTTCCTAGGTTGATCTGTAGCCAGCTGCCCTGTTGCACATTGGCACCAACTCCAACTCACCAAGCCACCTTGCTCTTGCCAGTTTAGTACAGCCGATTGTTTTGCACAAGGAAAGTGTGTTTGTGTCCATTCATGTAGCGACAATACAATCAACAAGTGTTTTTGTCCATTCATGTAGTGGCATTGCAATCATATCGTCTCTGCAGAGTGTCAGCTGTTGAGAAGTCAAAGGGAGGCGGGCAGGCTTAGTACAGCGGTTTATGTGTGCCTTGCTGGAGTCGTTCGACATAGTGTGATACAAGCAAGGGATTGCTGGAATTGTTAGTATGACTGAACAGAGCCGCATTGTGACACAAATGAGCCATTGGAGTTGCCAGCCTCCCCTCCCAGTTGTTGGTAAACAACCACTCCTCGCTGCAAGCAGCTTGTTTGTCCATTGCCAGTTGCCCCTCCTTTGCAGCCCCGTCGTGCCCTGCCCCTGCCTGCATGCTGTGTGAATTAAAGCAGCGCAGTCTCACGGTGACAAAGCAATAATGCGCACTTGGCTTCACCAGCGATGGGGGACGCTAGCGCGCAGTTGGAAGGCACAAAGGCTTCTGTGGCACCGCTGGTGGGTTGCCCAGCCGGCAGCAGCGGCACTTACTCGAAGCGACTGGCCATCCCTATGAGCAGGCTGCGATGTCGTTGTTACAGCCATGTGTGCACATTATGCACATTATGCAACAGGAGTGTCACGAGAGCCAGACCACACAGGCACGCCTGCGCTACGCCTGTTGTGCAGTGGCCCACAAGCCACGCAGCAGTGCAAACCGCTGCGCACGCAGGTGCTCGCCCGCCGCGCCACTGCTGGCTGGCGACAGGTGGCTGAAGCCGCTGCGTGTGTGGATGCTTGCCAAAGCCTCGAGCTCCTCGTCGCTTTCCTCGTCCATCTCCAAGCCCATGGGCTCAATCACACCTGGGGGGAGCAAGGGACAGAGAGGGAGGGATGGAGCCCGAGCGAGTTGAGGAATCAATCAACAATCATTGTAAAAATTCCAGTCCCCAATGAAACTCGAAACATCGAAATTGCGCCGCATGCACGACATGCTGGAAGTCAGGACCACGCCCCGGCTGTTGCCTGAAGCAGCAGCAGCTGAGGTCCGGAGGCAAGGTGAGACGTGGCGGCAGTGCAGCCGTGCCCTCCTTCACTCACCCTCTGCCAGCAGAGTGCGTTCATCAGGCAGCGCATACTCCCCCTCCGCCTTGGCTGTGGGTGAGGGTGTGCTGGCGCCGTCGCTGCGAGGGCTCTCGCGCTGCAGGCTCTCCAGCAGGTCTGCAGGAGGTGGAGGGGGAGGCAGACATGGGTCAAAAGACGCGGGTGGGGTGAGAAGAGCGCACCAGCTGGGCGGCGTACGCCAGCACATGGAAGGAACAAGGGCAGCACAGCCTGGGCAGCCCTCAGCAGGGCAAAGGAATGATGGTGTGATGCTGGCCACCAGTAACTGCCAGCATGGCACAAGCAGCATCTGTGAGACGCGGTTTGAAGAGAAAAGTGAGCTGACCTGGCAGCAGCGGATCCGGGGCGTTTTCATCCGGCTGGAATCGCTCCAGCAGCTGGCACACGCGGTGCAGCGGCAGGCCGGGCACCACCTCTCGCCGCATCTGGGGGTCAGCCAGCACCTGCACCCGTGTGTGGGTGGTGACAAGGTGGGTTAGGGCAGGGTCGGGGGCAAGACAGGTGGACAGCAGAGCGTGACAACATTGAACCTCACGCAAGCCATCGTTCAATCGCACAGCAGCTCCCAACACCTACGTGAGTGCAACCAGGCCCACCTCTTTGGGCATCATCAGCAGGTCGGCAGTGGCCCTCAGGCAGGGGAACAGCCGGTAGTCGCTCATCTCCGTGCTGCGACCCGCCTGCGCACAGCAGACACAGGGGCATGAGTGGCAACACGATGAGGTGTACCCCCGGGGTCGGCAGAAACGTGAGTTGTCCCTCAACATCAGCCTCAGCGAAACAGCTGGCACCAGGAGGCGAGCGGGCACCCCCCCTTCAGGCCCCCAGGCCCGTCCCGCGCAAGCGTGCAGCTCTCTTACCTGCGGCAGGCGCTCCTCCTTCACGCCACAGTCGGCAGCCCAGGAGTTGAGCCGGCTGACGGCCATCTTCAGGCTCACCCCCGTCCCAAAGGTGAGGGGCCCCCGGGGGAAGGGAAGAAGATCGGGTTCCAGCAGCCCTGCAGCAGCAGCCTCAGCGCCGCTGCCCAGCACCTCATCTGCCTCTGCAGACCGGCTGAAGGCGTCGTGGCCGCTGCCCATGCTGGACAGCCGCTGGGACAGCGGGTCACCGCCTTCGTCCATCAGCAGCCTCCTGCGAGGCGCGTGTGTGGGGGTGTGGGTGTGTGTATGGGTGGAGGGAGGCCACAGGGGCGGTGAACATGTTGCGTGGGCAGGACGGCTGAGGTGGCAGCCAGGGAGGCAGGGAGTGCGCCCAGCCTCGAGCTGCAGGCCGCCGACAGATGCTGAGCTCGCGATTCGCCATTCACATGCAACGGCAGCAAGCACCTTGTGGCACACACACTCAACCAACACGCCGCCCAAGCTGTATCGCGAGAGCCAAGCACGCCTGCAACACACCTGAACAGCAGTGTGTCGAGGCGACGCAGCACTGCACTGATGAGCTGGCGATGGAGCAGCGCCAGGTGCGCCCTGGGTGCGGGGATGGGGCGCAGCGGGTCCCTTGCCACACGCTCCACAGCCCACAGGCCCTGCACCCAGCGATGCAGGGCTGCCTCCTGCAGGGCGTGGTGCAGCGAGGGCCAGCACAGCACAGCGGGGTTGCGTTGAAAGAGTACGACGGGCTAATACGCTTCCCTGAGGTCAGGTCAGCTCAACTCCATTGAGCAGCAGGGCACAAAGAGCAGCACCCGGTGACCGTAGTACACAGGAGGAGCGCAGGAGCGGCCCAGACAGGCCACAAAATATCAGGCCCACAGGCCTATTGGCAGGCTCCCACACAGGCTCCCACATGCGCGCCACAGCAGCACAGCTCACCTCCTCAGATTCAAAGCTGCGAGGCGTGCCCTGCACCGACGATGGGCTCTTGACCTCGGTGCCAGTTGACAGCGTCGTGGCCCAGGGCGCGGGCCCCGACCGGCTGCTGGGCCGCGACAGCCCGTTCACGTTGCTGCCGCCGATGCCCGGCCCCATCATGCTGGCCGTGGCAGACCCCCCGCCGCTGGTACTGCTTCTTGTGCGCAGTACCGCGGTCTTCACGCGGCGCAGCAGCACTCGCCACCACAGGAACTTGACCATCTCACCAAACAGCCAGGCCTCAAGCTCACGCAGCTCTGGCAGCAGCGCCTGCAAGCCAGCAGGGCAGGCAGCAAGATGAGCAGAGCCGCGAGCAGGCAGAGCAAGCGGTACTGCCTCCAGTACCGAGTCAACATGCATGCATCCCTTCGCAGCTAGCACATCCCAGCTTGCCTGCATCCACTCCAGGCCATTCACCACTGCGCCTCTGGAAACCTCTGCCGCCGCAGCAGCGGCGTATGCAGCAGTGGCGGCAGTGGTGGGTGACACTGGCTGCTGGCTAGCCTGGGGGCCCAACTGGGTGTCCAAGCCTTGGCACAGCGCTGAGAACATGCAGCGCAGCTGCAGCACATTGCTCCACCAGAAGCTCAGCCTGTAGAGACCAAGGATGGGACCAAACTGAACACCGACGGCGCACCACAGGTGTGATGCACCTGGCTTGCCCTTCAGCAGCCTCTTCAGCAGCACATCCTGCCGATAGCCGCTCTCGCCTCTGCCCCTCAGGGACCCATTTTCCATTGCACCAAGTCAGACAGCTCCAAACCGTGACCCAGCCACCATACCTGTGCATGTCGCCCGAACCTGCGCCAGCCACCCCTTGCACAGCACAGATGGCCTGCAGCCCAAAGCTGAGGCCCTCCTGCGGCCCCAGGCTGAGGATGGTGCGGGCCAAGCGGCGGGCGGGGGCATGCAGATGGCGACCCCCAGACCCCGCTGAAGCCTTGCGCCCGCCGGCCAAGTAGATTGCAGACTGCGGGGCACACACACAGTGGCAGCACACACAGGCATGGGCAGCGTGAAGCGTCAGTTGGGCTCGACGGATAATCATACAGGATACTATTGGTGCCGGTACCAGGGCCCGCGACACGACAACTGTCCCTTCGGTCAGCAGGGCAGCGACACACAGGTGCCGCAGGCACGCAGCAGGGGCTTGGTTATGGCAATGGCGATGGCTACGGCCTTGCCACCACAGCGCACCACACCACACCACACTAAAAGGGCTCGCCCCGCCGCACAGGCCCCTCACCTCCAGGGCCGCCAGGCTGCGCAGCTCATGCAGCATGCCTTCAACCATGGCTGTGCCCTGCACCCCCGCCAGAGTGGCGCTCGGGCTTGGCAGCGAGGAGGCCTCCAGCACAGACAGGGCGGGTCGCAGCATCATCGAGCGCTGCAGCAGCAGCTGCTGGTCCTGGAGCGGCGCCGCAGACCCGCGGGCGGCATCCAGGCTGCCACTGGGCAGGCTCAGGCCGCTGTCTGTGCCCGCCAGGATGGGGGGCGGCAGGCCGCTGCCGCCGCTGACAGCACCCCGCTGCTGCTCCTCTGATGTGCCTCTCCTGGAGGGCGGCTCTGTGCTGCTGCTGTGGCTGGCTGCGCTGGCAGCAGGGGCCCCACTCACACCGTCCTGCTTGCTGGCTGAGTCTACACGAGCCCTTTGGAAGGCCGACACACCACCACCAGCAGCAAAGGCCTGCCGGGCGCCGCCTGCAGCCACGCCCCCGCCGCCGCCGCCCTCCCGCCGCCATGCCCACCGCCTGCCGGTCGCGCCTGCGGCCTCCTCCGCTGCAGCGGTGCCGCCACGCTGCGCAAAGCGGCGTGCGCTGCTGGGCGGCACTGTGAAGGGCGCTGTGGGATCGCCACCAGCAGACAGGCTGGATTGCTGCGTGGTGCTGCCTGGCCCAGGCGACTCGCTGCCGCCCAGAGGCTGCACAGCCGGGGTGCTGGGCTGCACGGTCAGGGTCATGCCTCGTCCCGAGGCCAGCCGGGCCATTGCAAAGCCGCCCACAACACCGGGTGCAGAAGCTGCGGAGGCGCTGCCCCCTGACGCCTGCAGCTGGCTCTGCACCTCAGCGTGCAGCATGCCGCCGCCGCCGCCGCCGCCGCCGCCAGTGCAGGCATCTGAGGCCTCTGCTCCCTCCAGGGCTGAACCCAGGTTGCGCCGCACACTGGCGCTGGGCTGCAGAATGGGGGCAGCGCCAACGCGGCGGTTATGAGCAAGGAGCAGGTTTGGAGCAGGGCCGATGTGTGGCAGCAGCCCCCGCTGACCCAGGATACACCACAGCTGCCCCACTCCCGCAACCTGCCAGCAGTCTGGCAGCCGCAACGACGCAGTTGTGCCGTTTACAGCACAGCAGAGCAAGCAGCACACCTGAAGGGAGGATTCAACTTCGCCACCAGCTGCGCTCGCCGCCTCCTGCTGCAGCTGCTCCTGCTCCTGTTCCTGCTCCTCAGTATCAAGCAAGATCCCATCCTCGTCATACCTAGCGCCCTCTAGCGACCCTGGTTCCGCTGCTGCGCCTGCTGCCCCTCCCGCTGCCGCTGCACCTGCTCCTGCTCCTGCTCCTGCGCCCCCAGATCCGCTGTTTGCCTGGCCCGTCTGCCGGCTGGCTGCAGCACAGAGGCACGGAGCGCAGGCAGGCTGAGTGAGAAAGGGGACAACTCGGGCTCACACACGTGGCGAAGCAGCTTCCTTCAAGCCCGGTCCACCCACCCACCCATTCATCAACGCACCATCAGCATCAGTGCTCAGGCGTGTTGGTAAGCCCCCTTGGACCCAACTTGAGGCTGATGGCTCCAGAGCCAGCTCTGGCCCACCCCCCTTGGCATCCCGACACCTGTGCACAGCACGGCGCGTCTCAGTGCCAGCGCAGGGTGAGAGGCACTAGGAGCACAAGCACAAGCGTCGAGTGATGCTGCTTGAAGCTGTGCATGGCACGCTGGTGCACACCTGATCGTGACCAGCAGCTTGGGAGGGCCAGAGGGAGTGACCAAGGTGCTCCCTCCAGGACCTGCCAAAACCAACTCGTCTTGCAAACCCCCGTCGGCTCTTGCAAAGTCGGCGAGATTGAGAGAGACAGAGCCTACTGGCTGCCCGGTGTGCTTGGCTGCCCCGCTGCGGCTGTCTGGAACTACTGACAGCTGCAGCAGCTTGGGCTCAAAGGGTCCCAGGCCTCCCGATGCTCGCCTCTTGCTTGCCGTCACATCCTGCAAGGCTCGTGATGTGGTTCTTGGGATTGTTGTGACAAGGCCTCAACTCCGGTGAAGGTGCGGCGGCAGCGCACCTGGAAAAGCGTCGCTGGCAGCGTGAGCTGTTCTTCAAAGGCGTAGATGGCGTGCCCCCCCTTGACGGCAGGTTCCACAGCGCGTGTGCTACCTTTGTGGGAGCCCCGCTCGAAGCGAACGCAGAGGGAGCCCGCGCCAATCGGCCAGGAGAGGGTATGGATGTGCAGGGAGAACGTCAGACGCACCCCCTTGCCCTGATGTTTCTTGAAGATGCCCATTGGGGCCGTCAGGAGCTGAGAAAAGTCAGATGGTCGCCAGCGCTTGGCGCGCCGAGGGCGATGCTGCTCTACGCATTCCACTCCTACGCCGCATCTCAGCAGCGTTGCGCAACGCAGCCGACATGCGTTGAACAGACCGCAGCAGGATACCGCAGCACGCCACACTGCAAGTCAAACTTGCGTTGGCCTGTGCATTCCTCCCAGTGTGCCCGACGCTGTCCGTGTGCACAGGAAACGACCAACGCATGATTTGAGCTATCGCCTGATTCAAGCTGCCACAACTCCCTCAGGTGCTTGCCGCACCTGTAAACGACAACGCATGTGCTTTCTGTATCTGGCATTGGATGGCAGCGCTGACGAAGGCGCCATTTGCCGCCGCACCGCCGCTTCAGCTTTTGCTCTGTTGGGATCACCGTTTCGGGTGCCCAGGTTTTCCCTGTATCATCTTGCAGAAAACGTGCCGTGGATGGTAGCAGTCATGCCGCCAACGCAGCGGACCTCTGCCAGTTCAGTCCGTCGGCAGGCGCCCATTGCCGTGGCCCTGCTCATCTTCGTGAGCTTCCTTGCCTGGACCAAGCATGTTGGCAGTTCCTCGGCCGTCCAGCTGAACCATGCCACCGGACACAGCAAGTCAACGAAGCAGGAAGCTGCCAGCCTCACAGACAAGCAGCTGGCCAGCAGCAGTGCGGACACAGATGGCGGCATTGTGAGCAGCGAAGTAGACGACAGCACCGAAAGCGTTGCAGCAGGGACACCCTTGAAGCCTCGCATCGGCTGGGTGGGGCATTCGCTTACCGACAGGCCTCCATCAGGTCTGCGGCTGAAAGATGCAGTCCGTGTCGCTACCAGCAACTTTGGAAACCTTGTGTGGGCGTATGCAGCCTGGCAGCTGCTGGACCATGCAGCAGTCGAGGTGGTGGAAGTTGTGCGCCCTGGAGTGAAGGTGGAAGTGGATGCGCTACTGATGCCAACCGCCAACCTGCTGTTTGATGCCACGCCCTACATCAAGAGCCCAATGCAACGCCACACACAGATGCTGTATGGCTTAGCACACTCTGTTGCCGCCCCCACGCTGCTGGTTGGCATCGGCAGTCAAGTGGAATTTGACCAAGTGCTTGGCGTGGGCGTCGCTGGTAATAAGACCAAGGCTGTCAGCGCCGACTTTGCGGCTGCGGCAGATGTTGTGCTGCATCAGCAACAGGTTCAGCTGCTGCGTCAGGTGCAGAAATCCGGAGGCATCATCACCACCCGAGGCAAGTTTACTGAAGCCATCATCACGGCAAACGGCTTGAACCCACCCCTGCCCATCGGCTGCCCCAGCTTCATGCTCAACCACAACCCCAGGCTTGGAGAAGTGCTGCAGAAGAAGTGGGACGCTGTGCTGGCTGCCAGATCCACCAAGCTGAGGCTAGCCATCACGATGCCCGCCACACCCCGGACCAAGGGCCTGCCGCTACATGCCGACCTGCTGGCCAAGCGCATATTCAAGCTGTTCCCCAACAGTGTGGCGGTGCTGCAGACTGAAGAGGATGCGTATACCCTGCAGCGCCTGAACGCTAAGCACGGCGTGTGCCTGGGAGCTGAGCGGGTACTATTTTACTATGACGCTCAGTCTTGGATTGATGGTCTCAAGGACTTTGACTTTGTGTTTGGCTTCCGCATTCACGGCACCATGGCAGGTGGGTGGTTGGTCTGGGTTGGTTTGCACAATTTGCAGGTGTCTGGCTGCTACGATGTGGCTGCCACCTTGTGTGCAGGATGCGCAAGGAAGCAGCTGTGCTTTGCCTGCTGCAGTTGCTTGTGCAGGCAGCTGACGTGCTGCTGCTTCTGGCCCCCATGCATGCTGTGCAGCTCTTGCGGCTGAGGTTCCCGGCATCGTGGTGAGCAAGGACTATCGCATCAAGGAGCTTGCTGAGGCGATGGCGCTGCCGTCTGTCGACCTGCTGGCAGCCAAATTGGACGACGACAGCTTTGACCTGTTTGAGTTCATGGACACGCTCACCAGCTATGAGGCAGCTGGGTTTGACCAGCGGCGGCGTGAGGCGGCGGCTGTGTATGTGCGGGAGTTTGAGCGGCTCAAGGTGCCCCTCAATCCGGGCGTAGCAGCCATTGCCGGCAGCTAGGTTAGTTCAGCAGCAGCCCATCTTGATTCAGTTGGTCTGTGCTGACCAGCTTGAAGTGCATGTGTCGCTGTATGCCTGCACACAACATATGAATGTGAGCAAGCAAATTGACAAAGCAAGACTGGCAGGCTTTGCAAGGGGCACTGCAAGATCGTTGCCAGGCAGCAGTGGTCAGGGTGCTGCTAAGCGAACAGCGTGACCGACAGGCACGTGGATCAGCCAGGGGAGTTTGCCCGGGCAGAATGCCTTGCTGAGAGCGCCCTGCTGAGGGTTGCCTGCGTGAGCCAGTACAACACTTTTGCTGCATGGCGGGCAAACACGTGGAACAGATGGCGGCGGCAAGGCGGGATAAGCTGCGGCTGACGAGTTCGCCGGCTAAGGTGATGAGGGCAGGCATGCTTGCGTTAAATGAATCAACAAAAAACGGGACAGCACCGCCAGCCATCAACACATTCAGGCGAGGAGGCACGCATGTGCCAGCATTTTTTCACATTGTTTGCATCTCATCGGAGAGCACATCGTCCCTCTTGAGCTTGGCGATATTGCAAGTCGGCCCCACTCAACTCTGGCCGTCTTAGTGGGCTCAGTCACTCTCATCCGCTCGACTGCTCTGACTGTGCGTTGGATGCAGCTGCCCTGTCCTACGCTCCAGCATACATCCGCCGCCAGCCGCCAGCCGCTGCCGCCGCTGTTCCAGCAACCGCCGGTTTGCGAGGCCATCGTTCAGATTGAAATTGTGCTGCCTCTTGGCGTGCAGGCACCCCATAAGAGCACCGGCCATGGTTGCAGTCATGCCCGCAACACAAAAGACACATCAGTTGTTGCGCCAGATGCGGTTCTTTACCATCATCCTGCTCATCTTCGTGACCGTTCTTGCCTGGACGCACTTGAGCGGCAGCATTTCTGGCGTGTCACTGACATCACAGCCCTTAAAGCACGGCCACAGCAAGGCGGCAAAGCAGGAAGCCAGCGTAACAGGGCTCACGACCCAGCTGGCCCGCAGCAGCGAAGATACAGCTGCCAGCATTAGGAGCAGGGGTGACAATGACAGCAGCAGCAGCATAGCAGTAACCCCCCTAAAGCCTCACATTGGCTGGGTGGGACATGTGTTTGGTGAAAGGCCTCCGTCCGGCCTACGGCTGGAAGATGCAGTCCGTGTTGCTTCGGACAATTTTGGAAACCTTGTGTGGGCGTACGCAGCCTGGCAGCTGCTGGACCATGCAGCAGTCGAGGTGGTAGTCATGCGCCATGGCGTGAAAGTCAAAGTGGACGCACTGCTGATGCCCACCGCCAACCTGCTGTTTGATGCCACGCCCTACCCTAAGACCCCAATGGCAGGCCACACCAACATGCTGTTTGCCTTCTCGCAATCTGCTGCCGCCCCCACGCTGCTGATTGGTATCGGCAGTCAAGTGGATTTTGACCAAGCGCTAGGAGAGGAGATTGCGGCCAACAAGACCAAGGCTGCCAGTGCGGACTTCTCAGCGGCAGCTCACGTTGTGCTGCACAAGCAACAGACCCAGCTGCTGCGTCAGGTGCAGAAATCCGGAGGCATCATCACCACCCGCGGCAAGTTTACTGAAGCCATCATCACGGTAAACGGCTTGAACCCACCCCTGCCCATCGGCTGCCCCAGCTTCATGCTCAACCACAACCCCAGGCTTGGAGAAGTGCTGCAGAAGAAGTGGGACGCTGTGCTGGCCGCCAGATCCACCAAGCTAAGGCTAGCAATCACGATGCCCGCCATTCCTCGGAGCAACGAGGTGCCGCTACATGCCGACCTGCTGGCCAAGCGCATATTCAAGCTGTTCCCCAACAGTGTGGCGGTGCTACAGACTGAAGAGGATGCGTATACACTGCGGCGCCTGAATGCTAAGCACGGCGTGTGCCTGGGAGCTGAGCGGGTACTATTTTACTATGACGCTCAGTCTTGGATTGATGGTCTCAAGGACTTTGACTTTGTGTTTGGCTTCCGCATTCACGGCACCATGGCAGGTGGGTGGTTGGTCTGGGTTGGTTTGCACAATTTGCAGGTGTCTGGCTGGTACGATGTGGCTGCCACCTTGTGTGCAGGATGCGCAAGGAAGCAGCTGTGCTTTGCCTGCTGCAGATGCTTGTGCAGGCAGCTGACGTGCTGCTGCTTCTGGCCCCCATGCGTGCTGTGCAGCGCTTGCGGCTGAGGTTCCCGGCATCGTGGTGAGCAAGGACTATCGCATCAAGGAGCTTGCTGAGGCGATGGCGCTGCCGTCTGTCGACCTGCTGGCAGCCAAATTGGACGACGACAGCTTTGACCTGTTTGAGTTCATGGACACGCTCACCAGCTATGAGGCAGCTGGGTTTGACCAGCGGCGGCGTGAGGCGGCGGCTGTGTATGTGCGGGAGTTTGAGCGGCTCAAGGTGCCCCTGAATCCGGGCGTAGCAGCCATTGCCAGCAGCTAGGTTAGTTCAGCAGCAGCGCATCTTGATTCAGTTGGTCTGTGCTGACCAGCTTGTAGTGCATGTGTCGCTGTATGCCTGCACACAACATATGAATGTGAGCAAGCAAATTGACAAAGCAAGACTGGCAGGCTTTGCAAGGGGCACTGCAAGATCGTTGCCAGGCAGCAGTGGTCAGGGTGTTGCTAAGCGAACAGCGTGACCCAAAGGCACGGAGCAGCCAGGGGAGTTTGCCCGGGTAGAATGCCTTGCTGAGAGCGCCCTGCTGAGGGTTGCCTGCGTGAGCCAGTACAACACTTTTGCTGCATGGCGGGCAAACACGTGGAACAGATGGCGGCGGCAAGGCGGGATAAGCTGCGGCAGATGAATTCACTCGCAGGCAGGCATAGATGGTGATGAATATATACGTAGAGGGCAGGGAGAAACGTCTTTGCGGCCATGCTGGATTCAAGTCAAATGAGGCCAAGCGATCATGTTGCCGGTTATTCTGAATTAGCACAGCAATTGCCTCTTCGCACTCACGGCATTGCCATTCTAGCCATGGTGTGAGTCAAAGCCACGGGCTCACTCCACTTTACTTTGTGTCGGCGCCCACTAGCTAGTTTGGTCCCCGTCGCCCTTCACTGTACTGTACGTCCGTACGCTTTATCCTGCACACGTGCAGTTGACGTTGCACCGCCGCACCGGTTGCCGCCCGCCGCTTGCGAAACCTGCAATCAAGTTGCATTGACGTCTCCTTTCGCTGTGTAGGAACTGTTGAAGAGCGCGATCCATGGCTGCAATCATGCCGGCACATCAACCAGATCAACGGCCACATGGTTTAATGTGCCGGACGCGGTTCTTTACCATCATCTTGCTCATCTTCGTGACCGTTCTTGCCTGGACGCACTTGAGCGGCAGCACTTCATCACAGCACATAAAGCACGGCCACAGCAAGGCGGCAAAGCAGGAAGCCAGCGTAACAGGGCTCACGACCCAGCTGGACCGCAGCAGCGAAGATACAGCTGCCAGCATTAGGAGCAGCGGTGACAATGACAGCAGCAGCAGCAGCACAGCGGTAACCTCCCTAAAGCCTCGCATTGGCTGGGTGGACCGTGTGTTTGGTGAAAGGCCTCCGTCCGGCCTACGGCTGGAAGATGCAGTCCGTGTTGCTTCGGACAATTTTGGAAACCTTGTGTGGGCGTACGCAGCCTGGCAGCTGCTGGACCACTCAGCAGTCGAGGTGGTGGAAGTTGTGCGCCCTGGAGTGAAGGTGGAAGTGGATGCGCTACTGATGCCAACCGCCAACCTGCTGTTTGATGCCACGCCCTACATCAAGAGCTCAATGGCAGGCCACACACAGAGGCTGTTTGCGTTTTCGCACTCGGTGACCGCCCCCACGCTGCTGATTGGCATCGGCAGTCAAGTGAACTTTGACCAAGCGCTAGGAGAGGAGATTGCGGCCAACAAGACCAAGGCTGCCAGCGCGGACTTTGCGGCTGCGGCAGATGTTGTGCTGCATCAGCAACAGGTTCAGCTGCTGCGTCAGGTGCAGAAATCCGGAGGCATCATCACCACCCGCGGCAAGTTTACTGAAGCCATCATCACGGCAAACGGCTTGAACCCACCCCTGCCCATCGGCTGCCCCAGCTTCATGCTCAACCACAACCCCAGGCTTGGAGAAGTGCTGCAGAAGAAGTGGGACGCTGTGCTGGCTGCCAGATCCACCAAGCTAAGGCTAGCCATCACGATGCCCGCCACACCCCGGACCAAGGGCCTGCCGCTAGATGCCGACCTGCTGGCCAAGCGCATATTCAAGCTGTTCCCCAACAGTGTGGCGGTGCTACAGACTGAAGAGGATGCGTATACACTGCGGCGCCTGAATGCTAAGCACGGCGTGTGCCTGGGAGCTGAGCGGGTACTATTTTACTATGACGCTCAGTCTTGGATTGATGGTCTCAAGGACTTTGACTTTGTGTTTGGCTTCCGCATTCACGGCACCATGGCAGGTGGGTGGTTGGTCTGGGTTGGTTTGCACAATTTGCAGGTGTCTGGCTGGTACGATGTGGCTGCCACCTTGTGTGCAGGATGCGCAAGGAAGCAGCTGTGCTTTGCCTGCTGCAGATGCTTGTGCAGGCAGCTGACGTGCTGCTGCTTCTGGCCCCCATGCGTGCTGTGCAGCGCTTGCGGCTGAGGTTCCCGGCATCGTGGTGAGCAAGGACTATCGCATCAAGGAGCTTGCTGAGGCGATGGCGCTGCCGTCTGTCGACCTGCTGGCAGCCAAATTGGACGACGACAGCTTTGACCTGTTTGAGTTCATGGACACGCTCACCAGCTATGAGGCAGCTGGGTTTGACCAGCGGCGGCGTGAGGCGGCGGCTGTGTATGTGCGGGAGTTTGAGCGGCTCAAGGTGCCCCTGAATCCGGGCGTAGCAGCCATTGCCGGCAGCTAGGTTAGTTCAGCAGCAGCCCATCTTGATTCAGTTGGTCTGTGCTGACCAGCTTGAAGTGCATGTGTCGCTGTATGCCTGTACACAACATATGCATGTGAGCAAGCAAATTGAAGGACATGTGGACTGGCAAGAAAAGGGCAGGCAATGCTGGGCGCAGCAGTAGTGAAAGTGTTGCTGAGCGTACAGCGTTATGCACGGGCGCCTGGAATAGCCCAGGAGAATGTGCCTTGGAAGTGTGCCCTGCCGCGGGTTGCCACGATGCACCAAGCACATCACTGCTGTGAAGGGAATATGTAGGTTGGCATGGTACCCGCAGTCGTGCCCTTTGCCTCCCCAGCGCTAGCGACAGGCACTGTTGTGCTGCTGCCTGGGTTGCCCGCCGGCTTTGGGGGGCGGCCGGTGGCGGGAGTGTAGGATGCCCCGGGGCGGGCAAATTGCAGCGGGCGGTAGCCACCGGCAGCACCACGGGGACGCTGCTGGACAGGGTTGGGCGCCGGCGGCAGCATGCCAAGGCCGGGTGGCTGGCTGCTGTAGCTGACAGACTGATCGCCTGCGCTGGGGGCGGAGGTGATGGCTGAGGGCAGGGATACGCTTGCTGGCGTTTGCGGCTGCAAACTGCATGCCGCTGGTGCTGCCGAAGGCTGCTGTGACTGGTAGGGCTGCTGCTGGTAAGCCTGCTGCTGATAGGGCTGCTGGTTATTGATCTGCTGGGCGTACTGCTGAGGCTGAACCTGGTGCTGCTGGTGGGACTCACCCTGCTGGGCGTGAGTCTGACCGTACTGCGGCTGGCTGTATGCGTACTGCTGATAATCTGCCTGGTACTGCTGGCTGTGAGCGTACTGTTGGGTGGGCACGTGCTGGGTGTAAACAGGCTGCTGGTAACTGTACAGCTGGCCATGCGCCTGCTGTGGCTGGGTTGATGGCGGTTGGTACTCAAAATTGAACCCAGGCTGAAACTGATATTGCGGTGCTGCATGATCGGAGCCGTACCCTGCGTGCTGCAGCTGGTGGTGCGGTGCTGCTTGCTTGAAGTCATGCCCTGCCTGCTGCGGCTGGTAGTGCTGTGCTGCATGCTCGGAGCTGTGCGCTGCCTGTTGTGGCTGGTACTGCTGCGGGACCTGCCCCACAACAGGTGCCGCATGGTACTGCTGCTGCTGCTGCTGAGGCTCCCAGCCCCCCCCCACATGGGGCGGGAGCGGCAGCAGCCCTTTTGGCGCGGCAGTGCTGGCCAAGGCAGGGGCAGTGTAGCCTGTGCCGGCCATGGCGGCACTGCTTTGCTGGGGCGGTTCCTGCTGAGGCTCGGCCTCATCATAAAGAGCAGCAGGGGGAGCAGCGCTGCTGCCAGCAGCCCTGAGCGGCCTCGCAGCCTTGGCAGGCTGGCTGTGCCTGGTGTTTGCCCCTGCTGGCTGCCCTCCGCCAGTTCCACCGCCATCAGCCAAGCCAGGGTTGCGTGAGGGCGGCGGAGCATAGCTCTGGAAGCCGCTCCGTACTCGAGGGGGTGGACGCTGGCTGCCGCCGCCAGCATCACCCTTGGCAGGCGGCGGTAGCTGCTGCTGCATCTGCTGCGGCGGCACCTGCACAGCCTCCTGCTGCACCTGCGCCGCCGCTGCACCTGCATTGATGGCGGCCGCTGCCTCTGCTGCTGCAGCCGCCTCGGGCTGCGGCTGAGCTCGCTCTCCATGGCCCCTGCGCTTGGCCTCACGGCCCTGGCTGGGGCCCCCAGCATTGGACATATCAGCTGGAGCCTGGTCAGGCTGGCCGCCAAGCTGCCGCCGCGGTGCCACAAGAATGTGTGATCCCCGGTCTTGGGAGCCTCGTGAGCCTGGCCGGGGGCCCATGGGGGGTGCTGCAGGTGCCAGCTGGCTGCCGCCAGAGCCGGGGCGCGGCCCCAGTGGTGGTGGAGCCTCTGGCCGCCGCTCGCCGCCATTACCGCCCGGCCTGGGACCTGGCGGCGGTGGTGCCCGGGCAGCCGGTGCCTCGGCAGCGGGTTCCTGCTGGTGAGATGGGGAGGGGAGGAAGCAGTGAGGTTTCACGACACAAGAGGGAGGGGCAGGCTGGAAAGGGGGCGCACTGGTGTACACACACAGGGGGGGGCATGCTGCTCTTGCTGCAAAAGCGTGTGTGCTTAGCAGCACGAAGCACAGCGCCCCAAGGGCACAGCGGCAGCCCGCCTTCTGCAAGACCCTCTCCCCTGCCCCCACCCGCGGAGCTGCCTGTGAGGCTTCATGTGCCTTGCGGCTCTCCTCTAGCGCCAGACTCATCTGCAGCAGCAGCAGGCAGCAGCGGCAGGCAGCAGCTGTGCACGTGTCAGCAGCAGACCGCAGGCAGCAGCGGATTGGGAGGGCTTTGTGGCTACCTGTGGGAGATCTGCCAGTCCAGCGGGCCCTTCCCATGCAGCGCGGCAAAGCGCACAACACTACAGCACTCAGCGAGTACGGTACCCACGATACAGATAGTAATACAGAGGCGTACTAGTCATCACCCAAGCACACCTGGATGGCCTCCTGCAGCGCCAAATCCTCCTGGTGAGCCCGGTACTGATCAACGGTCATGCCCTGGGCAGCCGCCTCCCTGGCAAGCACCCGCTCGCCATCGGTGCCCCCTGCTGCGGCGGCCATCCCAGCAGCAGACAGTCGGCCGTAGCTTGCCGCTCCCTGCAAAGTTGCAACCAGGACATGGGCAAGGGTGACAACCTGCGGTAGATGCAACAAGCGCAAGGACGACAGCCTACAACGCGGCATCAAGGCGCAAAGCAACCCCTACACTTGAAAGCAGGAAAGCCCAGGCCACTGCTCACTACATAGCAAACGCCCCAGCAGCCTAGCCAGCTGCATGTTGCTGGTGCAAGCCCTGCCAGCAACATGACACCAAAGAGAAATTGGGAGCTCTTTGCATTCCACTCCTCACTGCCGCTCACCCCTGCACGCGTCAGCTGCTCCCGTCTGGTGGGGGCGACCATTGCGGGCTGCGAGGCAAAGGAATCTCGTGGCGGGCCCTTCCTGGCTGCTGGCGGCTGCACGGAAGGCGGCCTTACTGCCTGGTAGCCAGCTGGAAGGCGGAACTCCTCAGGGATCGAGCTCTCTTGATCGCCTTCTTGCGGCGGCGGAACAACGGGAGCAGCACCCGGCTCCACGCGAGCGCCGCCGTGGCCGGCTGTGCCATTCGAGGTACGGGTCCGGGCCCTGCTGGCCTTGCTGCTGCTGCCGCTGTGCGCGTGCTGGACTGGTGGCACTTCAGCAGACACCTCGATGCCTTCGCTCGTGAATCTTGTGATCGGCGCCTCTTCAGTGTCTTGCTGCTGCTGCCGCTTGCTGGCTGCTCCATTGACAGACGGAGGCACCGCTGCTGCCGCTGCTTCGTTCCTCTGCTGCTTGCCGGCAGCCGCATTGGCAGGCTGGGGTGCTGCTGTCACTGCTGCTGCCGCTTGGCCCTGCTGCTGCTTGCTGGCAGCCGCCTTGGCAGCTCGCAGTGACTTGTTAGGCTGGGACGGCATTACTATGGCTGCTGCCTCAGCTGCTTGGCGCTCCGCCCGCTGCTTGGCCGCAGCGGCCTCCTCTTCGTATTCAGCTTGTGCCTTGGCAATGACGGCCTGGCAAGCCTGCTCCCGCCTCGCCTCCTCCTCAGCCCTCTCGGCAGCTTGCGCCGCCTGCTGCTGCAGCCGCTGCTCCGCCCCAGCACGATCCGCCTCTGCTCGCTCGGCCTGCTTGGCCTTGCGCAGGCTCTTCTTGCCCTGCCCTGCAACCGGGGCTGCCGCTGCGGCAGCTGCGGCTGCGGCGGCTCCAGCACACGCTGCTTGAGCAGCAGTGCCACTAGTTGAGTATTGGGCTTCCACGCTCCACTCCCCTGCCACCACTTTCTCCTCTGCATCGACTCCCTCGGCCTTGGCCCCTTCTTCCTGCTGCTGGACCCTGCTACTGCCCTGCTCCTGCTTGCACGGTCGAGCCCTGCACACTCACAAGGACCACCAAGCGGGCCCAGCACAGAGGAGGGCTCGGCATTGTGGCAAGATCCACGCCGTGCACCAGAAAACTCAACTGCCAACAACTGCCTGCCACACCCACATGCAAAGCATAAATTGTAGTGCGGCCAGCCCGCCCACACCACGCTGCTGGGGGTGAGGGAGAAACCGACACTCCCTGCACTCCCTGCAGTGTTCAGCGGACAGACACACGCCATACGCACCCCCACTTTCCCCTCCTTCAAGCAGCCCACCAGCCGCCCACCTGAACGCATACTTGGTGCCAGGGCTCAGCCCAGTTACCTGCTCCGACAGCAGCCCGCTACGCACCTCTACCTCCTGCCACTCTCCCAGGGGCTGGCTGGGCAGGATCGGGCGGTACTGCAGCTCCCAGAAGTAGCTGGGGGGAAGCTGCAGGCACACAAGGAGCACAGCTGTACAGCAAGTGTTCGGGCAGCTGTCTGACGCTGCTGAACGGCAGCAGCACAGGTGCTGGCAGAGCAATGCCGGCAGTGCTGCAACCACCGCTCAGCACCCTCACTGACCACACAGCCAAAGCCTGACCCTGGTGCTACTTGTCCATACGCAACCAAAGGCTCCACTTGCCGCCATTGCCTGCCGCGGAAGCTGCGCACAAGCACCAGCAGGCAGCAGGCAGCACCCAGTTGAGGGCCCACACTCACCCTGTTGTCACGCCAGTCTGCCATTCGGCTCTGCTTGCCACGGTCAACATCCAGGGTGATGGAAGTGTCGCTGCGGGGGAGGCAAGGGGGTGGCGGGGGTTGAGCAGGCGGAAGAGTGGTGAGATGTACGAGAGGAGGAGTTGCAGGCGGGCAATCAGAATGAGAGCGTGGGGTAGCGGCAGAGGCAGGACCCAAGGCAGCCCAGGAAGCCGCCAGCTGCCGCTACCATCGGCTTGCCAGTGCCGAGCAGGGCACAGGGCAGGAAAGCAGGGTACAGCGCTGGCGGGCAGCCAAGGGCCTGGTTTGGCATTGCATGGCGGGCAGCGCAAAGCAGGGACAGGTGGAGTGACCGCCCAGGCTCAAGTCCAGCAGAGGTCACCCACACACCTGTGAGCCACCCGGGTGGGCCGAGCCAGACGTGCCAGCCAGCGCGCATCGCGTGCGGCAGCTTCCCGCTGTGCGCGGTTGGCGGCATCGTACTGCAGGCACGGGGACATAGGCAGTACAATCTTGCGGCGGCAAGAGCAGCAAGCGCAGGCAGGGCACCGGTGGAAGCATGCTGCTCGACAGCAGCGTGAGACAACCAGGTGCAGCCTGCACTCTGCTTCGATCTCCCGAGTGCCTTACTGCCCAGCCTCAGCAGTGGCTTGCTGGTGAAATCAGGCCGGCCCAGCGGGCCTGCCAGCCCAGCAGCTCCGCACAAGCCTGTACCAGCAGCAAGGACCCACCTGGTCCTTCACTCGGCTCTGCTCAGCAGCACGCTCCTCTGCCTTCATCCGCCTGCAGGTGGCTCAAGGAGTGGGCGGCATGTCGGGCTGGCAGCTCGGTGGAATGAAGAGTTGGGACGGTAACGTGGAGGCAGGGTGAAGAGCCAGGTTCGCCTGGCTCAGCAGCCTCCCTTGCTCCCGCCCCACAGCAAGCAAAGGCATCCAGGGATGCTGCAGCCATGGTATGGTTGACCAGCAGCCAGCAGTACTGCTGTTGTGCTCACATGAACATGCGCTCCTGGTATCGCTCGTACTCGCTGTCGTCACTCTCCACGCTGCTCAGCTCACCCTCGCTCTCCTCTGCACCACCCCGGGGGCAGGCAGGCGTCGGTTTGGAGGGGCAAAGGAGAAGGAGCAAAGGAGCGGCAGGCAATCAGGCAGCAGATCGGTGAGGCAGCAACAGAGTGGTAGCGCCAGCCAGGGCAGCGCCAAGGGGGCAAGCTGCTGCTGATTGCAACGGTTGCTGCTAATGGGCAGACCCCCACCCCTGCAGGCAGCAGCATCTCACCTTGCTGTCGCCGGCGCCGCTGGTTGGTGCGCTGATAGCCACCCCGCGGCTGGTGCGGCTTGCCGCCGCTGCCGGGCTCGCCGTCTGGCCTGCAGGGGCAGGCAAGCACGTCGGGCAGGTGATGGCAGGCAGAGCATGTGGTAACCATTTAAGTCACCTGCAGAGGGCGCAAAGGGCGCACCGGCAATGCGCCCACAACAACTGGCCAAAACTCATGAAACAGCCGCCAAATGCACGCAACTCCTTCACCAGTGCTGCCCAACAGCATCGCAATGCAGGGTCGCCGCCATGGCGGCATCAGTGCATGTGGGCAGGCACGCAGGCCCAGCAGCCTCACTCACCCGCCGATGAACGGCCCGCTGTCGCCATCTCCCATCGTGGGCCCTTGCATCACAAACACATGCCCCCCTGGTCCCATCACGCTGATGACGGGGCCACCAGGCCCAAACATGGCGCCACCAGCACCCACAAAGGGACCGCCGCCTCTGCCCGCTCTCCGCCGGCTCCTGCGGCCGCCGCCTCGCTGCTGCTGCCACTGCTGCTCTGCTTCCATCTTAGCCTGCCTGCAGCCAGATGGGTCGTTTGTTGGGCGCAGGCATCAGCGGGCAGGGCAGGCATCAGCGCGTGTGTGGTGTTTGAGAAGAACAACGGCAACGCCACGCCTAGGCCTCCCGCAGCCCCACCAACCATTTGTGCAACAACAGCCCAGCCATCGTTGCATCCATAGCCTCGATTCGCTGCCAGCACCCCAAGCCGGCACTGGATCTGATCGCTCCTGCCTGCCGCTCCCTCCCCTTGCTCTCTCTCGCCAACCGTGACCCCCCCCTGTGGGCCCTCCTTTCTCACATGTAGGCAAAGAAGTCGAACAGGACTTGCATGTCGATGCCTCCCCTGCCGCCTCCCTCCTCCTCCTCCTCGCTGAACACATCCTCTTCCTCCTCGTCGCTTTCAGTGCTCAGCAAGCGCTGCAACAGGCAGGCACGGGAGGCTTCAAGATGAAGGCAGCGAGATGGGGAGGGGTGCGACACGAGAGGCAAAATGAGGAGCACACAAACGCGGAACACAAACACGAGGGGAGGAGAACAGGGGCGAAACGTAAACGCAACGCAACGTGGTATCAAGCTGTGGGCGGTGCGAGGTGGTGTTCACCTGGTAGGCTGCATTGATCTTTTGAAACATCAAGGTCGCCTCCTCCTTCTGCTCCTCGTCCACCTTGTCCGGGTGCCACTCCTTGCTCTTGCGGAAAAAGGCCTGCAGCAGAGCACAAATCGGTGTTGACTGTGCTGAAGGACACGCTTGGCAGGTGCACCGTCACATGACGTCAAATACAACCTCACAAATTACCTTTTTGAGGGTAGAGTGGTCGGCATCCTCCTGCAACAAGTGGCACAGGCACAGCCTGTTTTTGTAAGACGCTGCGGACAGCAAACGAGAGCGGCGGCAGGCCGACGCAGCCGCCGCTCGTTCAGTGCGCGCAAATCGCGGCAGGAGCTGCTGCAATTGCTCACCTCAACCCCCAGAAGCTCACGGGCCTCCACACGAGTGAGCTTCATGGCGCCGTCTGATCAGTGCGCAACTTGCTCAGGCCGCCGTGCAGCAATCCCACAGCGAGCTGCACTGGTGCATGACAGGGCGCAGGGAGCGAGCTCCGTCATAACATTGTAGCGGTACGATGTCGGCTGTGCGAGTTTGGAGTTTGTGCGCGTCGATCGCCAATTGGAGACCGCTGACCAATCAGCTGGCGATGAAGTAAAGCAAGACGCAGATAACTGCTTTCGCCGTGACTGAGGTCCCTGCAGCCCTCCCAACACCGACAACAACATGATAGCAGCCGCACCATCGCAGTGAACCCCTTGATCTGGATCACCAAGCCTTGACCCGACAGCGGCAGCGGGCGGCAAAACGGCGGCAATGGATTCCGGCCTCCTCAAGCTGCTGCCGGATGCAGCAAAGCTGAACATTCTGCGTCATCTGGAGCATGATCCACCCACGGCCAGCGGCCAGCAGCGGCAGGAGCAGCACAGCCAGCTAGGCCAGCAACCAGCGCTTCGAATTGTGACGAGAAACGACGAGAAGCGGGGCAGCGGCATTCCTCCAACCGTTGCCGAGCGCCGCCTGATTGGGGGGCTGGCAATAGTTGACGCTTTCCTTGATGTGCAAGAAACTCAGGTCTGCGTGGTTGCGCTTGTGGCTACTTTGTGCTACTGTGCCGCTGCCTGACAGTCCGCTTGCCCCACACGCGGCACTGTACCTACCTGTTGCACTCCTGTAACCTGCAGCCCCTGTTTGCGGTGCCAGTGCAGGCTGTGCTAAAGGAGGCACAACAGGCGCTGCAGCAGCACCAGCGCGCCGCCGCCATGGTGACTGCTGGCAAAGGAGAGGTTTGGACGAGGGGCGGCCTGCGCGGCGACCAGGCTGCCTGGCTGAGCCTTGCGGCATTGCGGGAGGCAAGGCAGCACCATCTGGCAGCGGTGGTACGCCGCCTGCTGGCCCTGCAGCCGTGGCTGCAGCAGCAGGGCTTTGATGTATCCGGCCGGCCCTCATGCCAGCTGGCGAGCTTTCCCGGTGGCGGCGCTCGGTTTGTGCGCCACAGGGATGCATCTGCAAGTGTGCCGTACCGCACCGTCACCGTCCTGCTGTACCTCAACCCAGGTGCGCCGCAGCAGGGGGTCTGCCATACTCTTGCACTGGCCGCTGGTTCTTTATGGACGTCATAACAGTCAACTGATGGCCAGTCGGTCCTGACACCAAGGGCAGCAAAGAGGTGTATGGAGTGTTTGAACTCCTGTTGGTTGCCGGCCACTATTGCATAACACTGCAGCCCCAGTGCGGCTCATTTGAGATTTGGATTTTTCTTCATTCTCCTGTCCGTGTGCAGCTTGGGCGCCGGCACACGGCGGCCAGCTGTGCGTTTACCAGCATGCCACCAGCAGCATCAGCCCACTCATAGCGACGCCAGCTGACCTGCACCTGGCAGCTGCTGCCGGGCCTGCAGAGGAGCGGCCTTGCAATAGCAACAGCAACGGCAGTTGCAGAGGTGAAGGAGAAGGAGGAGCAGGTACTGTGCAAGGTGGCGATGTGAGCATCAGCGAAAGCGACAGCGGCTCAAGCAGTCGCGGCGGCGGGGACTCTGTTGCAAGTCTCATGGGTTCGTTGCAGCAGCAGGGACTGTCGCAGCAGCAGACGGTTCCCTGCAGTGGCCTGGATGAGGGGCACCCAGGCACCTTCATTGCCCCTGTCGGTGGCAGGCTGGTGGTGATGGACAGCCGCTTGCTGCACGAGGTGCTGCCGGCACATGCGGAGCGCTACGCACTGACCGTGTGGTTTGCCAGAGGGGATCCAGCTGCTGCTGCTTCCCGGGCGGCAGCCATGGCTGAAGCGGTAGCAGGATGCGCGACAGCGCCAGCACAGGCAGCAGCAGCAGGAGCCGTGCCAGCAGAAGGAGCAGTGCCAGCAGCAGCAGGGGCCATTGCAGCATTAAACGTGCAGAGCCAGGACTCTGGGAGTATGGAGGTAACGCCCACACCTGAGCAGGGTGCAGTGTTGAGAGGGCACAATGCAGCCACATCTCAGCAGGGGCAGCGGCAGCAGGAGCAGGAGCAGCAGCAGGGGCAGCAGCAGAGGCAGCGGCAGCAGGGGCAGCAGCAGGAGCAGCAGCAGGAGCAGCAGCAGGGCCAGCAGCGTCCCCTCAACGGCGCCGCCATCTCAGCCCCCGGCTGCATCTATGTGTCAGTGGCGGCTTACCGGGACAGCGAGACTCAGTGGACTCTGGCCGACCTTTTTGCAAAGGCGGCACACCCCGAGCTGCTGCGTGTGGGCGTGGTGTGGCAGCTCGAGCTGCCTGCAGATGCTGCAATGCTGCGGCTGGCGGGCGAGCAGCGCTGGCTGAGTCAGGTGCGCTGAGGGCTGCCTGCAGCGGGAGTTGCCACAGGGGCCAAGCCGCCGCATGTGTTTTGTGCACCTGATGGTCCGAAACATGCGGAATCAGAGAAAACAGGGGACAGTTGTCCAAAAGATTGTTTTTTTTAAACGCCGTTGATGTGTGCTGTCTGCCACCAATGTCTGCAGGTGCGGCAAATCGTGCTGCCGGCCAGCGAGGCGTCGGGTCCCTGCAAGGCCCGGAGCCTGGCACAGCGGCTGTGGGAGGGTGAAGAGTTTCATCTGCAGGCAAGCTGCCGTCAAGCACTCCTGCTGCCCTGCGCTCACTCGCTTTGCTTGCTTGCTGGAATTGCTCGGTGCCAAGGCGCCACCTGCTGAGCTGACTGAGCGTCTTGCTCACCCTCCCTCCCCTCCCGGGTGCTTGCCCGCAGATTGATTCCCACATGCGCTTCTTGCAAGGGTGGGACGCTGCCCTGCTGCGCATGCTGCGACAGGCAGAGGCGGCGGCGGGTCACCCTCGCGTCGTGCTGTCAGCCTACCCTCCTGGCTATGAGGTGTGCTCATGTGTGGGTGCATGGCGTGCATCCAAATCACGCATTAGTTTTGCCGCAGCCGGCTTGGAGACAGTGTGGTGGCAGGCGGGCAGTGGTGGTAGCCAGCTGAGGGCGCCTGACCAGTGCCTGTTCGTCTCCTGCAGGGTGAGGGGCTTGAGGCAGTGCTGCCTGCCGCACCGCTGCCCTCCGTGCTGTGCGCCAGCGGCTGGGGAGAGCGCGACAGACTGCTGCGCATCTGCGGGCGCAAGCTGCGGCAGCCACTGGCTGCGCCTGCCCCCGCCATCTTCTGGGCAGCAGGTTTCTCGTTCAGCCGGAGCAAGCTGATTGAAGAGGTGAGCCACCCAAAGGTCAAGCGAGTGCATGCATCCCTGCACCCAGCTCATTTGGGCTGCAAAATGCAGTGGCAGGTTCTTGCGCCGTGACTGCGGCTCACGCACAAAGACGGTTGCTCGCTCCACAGGTCGCGTACCCCCGAGGTTTCCCAGGCCTGTTTTTCGGCGAGGAGATGCTGCAGCTGGTGCGTATGTGGCGCCGTGGCTGGGACATTTTCGCCCCGTGTGAGGTTGTTGCCTGGCACCTCTGGAGCCGAAAGCACCGACCCACCTACCAAGCAGATAGACAAGCGGCAGGCGGCAGCCATGCACTTGAGCAGCAGCGGGAGGCGTCGCAGGATCGCGTGTCCTGCATACTGAAAGGGCTCTTGGACGACGCGGCGGGACCGCCCGTGTGTCGCAGCTTGGAGGCGTTTTGGGAGCACTGTGGCGTCAGCTTCCGACAGCAAGCCATTGCAGATAGGGCTCGCAACGGCGGGATGCCGCCACATGCCTTTCTGCAGGAGACTGCAAATCGCAGCGCGGCTGACTGATTGCCGATGCGAAAGGCACCATGTGGGCAACACCCTGTGTCTCTCTGTGACATGTGATCCCATCTGTGTCCGTGAGGGAAGCATGTTGCACTGTCAGCTGTTCCACACAAACGAGGCAGTTCCCATCAGAAGGCTGCATAAGTGGATTGAGGGCTGCTGACTGGGTCCTACAGGCCCTTGGACACAATCACGCTCTAGTGCTCGGCGTCCATGTGCAGTTTGTCCAAGTGCCCCATGTAGCTGCTGTCTGTCTTGAAGATGTGGTCATGCTCTGACTTAAGCGGCTGACGGAAGCCAACCACCTCTGCAGCTAGCAGTGTGATCGTGAACAACAGCTGATGACACTGGCAGCAGTAGTAGCAGTACGGGCAGGAGACGGTCGGGACCAGACTCACCCGAGATCTGTTGGTCGTCGTCAAAGCACAACAGGTTCAGGCCATACATCTGCTGCTCCTGCAAACCAACAACACACAGCAGTCCAGTGAGGCCAACCTGATCTTCTGCTGCACTGCTGTGATGCATCCCAGGAACCATGCACAGCTTGCACGATTCCTGCGCCCACCAGCACTTCAAACCCACACAGCCTTGCCTGTCGCGCGCTCACCTCTTGCGTGTCCTTTTGAACACCGCGCACTACCCAATGCAAGAAGGCCTTGTTGCTTGATGCTGTGACCGCAATGTTAACATCGTTTGTCTTGACCTCCCAGTACTGCACACGTCAGTGCGCCGCCAGGCAGCGGGTCAACATCAGTCAGGCAATGTGAGGCAAGCAAGGTGAGGCAAACGCAAGGCGTGAGGGAGACAGCAGCTGCCTGAGGATGGAGTGAGGTGCGGAATCTCATGACACATTGCAACAGTCCTGTGTGACTCTCGTGCACTGGGATGTCCTCCTGAACTGCATTCCGCGGCTGCAAGGGCCTCTCCTGCAGGGCAGGAGTATTCCCTTCCCTCTGTTTGCCGCCGGCACGCACCTGGAACACATCCTTCACCATCTCCTCCCACTCCTCCCTGCTGCTCTTGCGCTCCCCAAAGATGGGGTTGATGGTGTCACAGGAGGGCGCCATCAGAGAGTGCACAGCAGCCACATCCCCCGTGCTCCAGGCCTGCGGCATGAGCAGTGATGCGGTCGAGCCAGCAAGCGCCGGCACGCACGCCAACCACCTGCTCACGAGAGTGCACCGTGCACCTCAAGCTCGTGCCACAACGCATAAAGCCCGCCTTGATCCTGGGCAGACAACCTCCTGGCAGGCAGACCCACCTGGTTGAATGCCTCCGCCGCCGCTTGCATTTTGGCGAGCTGCTTGTCGCTGAGCGACAGCGTGGGAGCTGCCACATCCTTGGCCTTGAAGTCAGTGTACAGCTGGTTGGGGCGGTGCTTGAGCTGCATGTAGCGGAAAAGCAGGCAGAGATTGAATCTGTGGCACGCTAGGTTAGGCCATGGTGCACAGGGCCCCCGTTCTGTTTGAGTGAAGCCAGCCTCACAGCCTGGCTCCAGCTGGTGGTCCCCTATTGCTCTTGTGGTACTGCTGTGCCACTCACCCGGAACTTCTTCTCCTCTCGGGTCAGGGTGCGCAGGAACCAGATGTCCGCAACCTTCAGCTGGTCATCCAGCACCAGCCTCCAGATGCCTGCCAGGGAAGGCAGCGGCAGCAAGCATTCAGCAGTTGATGAGGGACCAGAACTCGGTCAGCTAGCCCGTGCACCCACGTAGGCTGTAGGAGGGCAGCTGCGCCCTGCGCGTACCAGACAGGCTTGTTGCACTGCCGGAGGCGGGCCGGGCCTCGTCGAACTTCTCGGGCCTCATCAACACTGCCTGAGAAGCATGGAGGGATGCAAACAATAAATTGGGCGCAGGCAGCTCCTGCAAGTACGAGTGCGGTGCGAGTTGCCCTGTTTGCACACCCTGGAGAGTCAGGTGCACAAGCTAGACATCATGCCCCACCTCTTCGTCCCACAGCGAATACACGCTGCTCGTCTGCTCGTTGGCGGCTCGGACGATCGGCAGGTGCTTGAACTGTGGTGCACAGGGGGACGAGCAGGCAGATGCACAGCACATGCTGGGCACAACAGGACAGGCAAAGGCTGGCAGTGGCAAGGCCCTCGGAACAGCACAGAACAGTACAACTCAGCACGGAATCAAGCCGCCGCAACACCACACACACACACACACCACACCTGGTACGTTTCAAAGTACTTGCGGTGAAAGGCCGTCACTGCCTCAGGCCCCTTCTGATCCTTTTCAGTCACAATTTGGTCTGCTCACAGCAGCAGACGAAGCACAGCATGAAGTCAATGGCTTGAGCCAACATGCTCAACGACCAGCACACGGAGTGGATTGTGCGTTGACCCACTTGCCTGCATGTTGCACCACGTTGTCTGCCAGCAGAGCCTTCAAGGCTTCGGCATCTTGGTTGAAATACGCGTCTGCAGTTTGGCAGCGGTGGGTGCAGTGAGAGCGGGCTCGGCATGTCATGCCACACCTCGCATACCCTGGGCAACGTCTTGACAGACATGCACTGGACTGTTGTGCTGGGCCTTTGGGCCCTGCTGCCTGATGCAGGGGGCAGGGGCAGGAGGCGGGTCCGGCAGCGTAGCGGCATTGGCAAAAACCGAACGCTGGGAGTCGGAAGGCAGTGCACCCTGCTCGCTCACCATCCCACTTGCTCAGCACGCCAAGCAGGTCGGTGGCGCGGGAGCTCTGCGCGGAGCCAGAGTTATGTTTGGTCGGGGAGGCCATGATGCGGATCAACGGCCGTGAAACGATGAAAGGTTGGTGGCGGAGTCGAGAATTTGCTCAGGAGTGAACGAGCCCATGGTGGCGGCAGGACAGCGTGCGCGTCATGCCGCCCTGACGGCAACCGAAACATTCGCAGCTGTCTATTTACAATATGTTTTCACCCGCACCCCATCAAAGCTTGAAGCTCAGCTACCAAGCCATTCGGAAGATGTTGGAATGGTTTTCAGAGCCGACCTGCAGGTCCGGCCTGGCCTGCTTCAGGCGGGCAATGGCACGCTGCGAGGCCTGGGTCCACCGCTCCTCCACCGGCAGCCAGTAGCTCTTCTCCAGTCGCAACAGGCGCAGGCTTGTCATGCCCTGCAACTCGTCCACCGCCTTGGAGCCGATCTGCAGCAGCAAGCACACAGGCCAGGCAGGCGGCGGCGCCGGGTGTGGAGTGAGTAGCAGCAGCGGTTGCAAGGGGAACTTGGCCGGCAGAACAGAACCAAACCCATCGCCCGTCCCTCAGAACCGCACACACCTGCAGCAGTTGGTTGTAGGCAAGGTCCAGCTCAACCAGCTGTGTGGCGTGCTCTATCAGCTGCTGCGGCAGCTCGCGGAACTGGTTGGACGACAGGCACACGTGGGTGAGCCGCCCCATCCACTCCTTCTGCCGCTCACAGACGGCAGCGCTGGCCTGCAAGCATGCGCGATCGCAGGCAGTCAGCAAGGCATCGTGCAGGTCTCTCACCGCAAGCAAGATAGCAAGCGTATTGCTGTGCTCACGCTTGTGCGGCAAGCACCGAGCGCGTCGCACCTTCCGCTTTGGCAGCACACTTGTCAGCCGGTTGTTGGCAGCCCACAGCTTGCGCAGCGGCATGGCCAGCACCCAGGGAGGCAGGTGAGGTCCCACCGCCACATTCTGCAGAGGCAGGCGCAGGTCAGGTCAGTGCTCTCAGGCAAAGGGCTGTGAGGCAAAGCGCTGTGAGGAAAGGCAAGGAAGGGGCCTGCGCAATGTGCAGGGTTTGAATGAGGGTACCTCACGCCGCGCCCCCCCTTGCCGTCTCACTAGCACTGCCTGCCACCCTCCGCCGTCCTCCCAGTCCCCAACTCCACCTGCCGCTTGTTCGCCCGGCCCGCGCAACACGTTTTACGCCAGCCGTCGCTCGCTCACTCACCGACAGCTGCAGGTTGGTGACTGAGGAGAGGGTGCTGATCGCCGTCGGCATGGCAGGCAGCTGGCACGAGTCGATAGCCAGCACTTGCAGCGATGCCAGGCAGCTGATGTCTGGGGGCAGGCGCGTGCAGATGCCCCCGACCAGGCGCAGGGATGTCAGCTGGCGCAGGGCGGTGCACAGCTGGGTGTGGAAGCCGGAGGGAGGGAAGTACGCCTCGCTGCGGCAGCAGGGAAAGAACTGGGTTGGGCAGGATGACCAGGCATAATGCATGCACGCTACACTGCCTGATGTGGGTTGAGGGACAGATACAGCGCAGTGGTCCAGGCGCCCCTGCCCCATCAGTGCTGCCCAGCAGTCGTTCTGCACAGCAGCTCAGCTCACTCGATCTCCAGGGCCAGCAGGCGGGGGAGGTGAATGGGCACCTCCCCAGCATCAAACACCACATCACCACACCATCGGAGCTCTGTCAGGCTTGGAACCTTCCAGGCAGCCGCCGCACCGGGACCCATGGCTGCACCGGCAGGACAGCAGGGGCAAGGCACAGTGTCACTGCAGGTAGGACAGCAGCGCAGCCAGCAGCGGTGCAGGCGGGTGCTCAACGCATGCGAGAGTGAAGGCTTTGCAAGCCTTGCCAAACGATAAGAGCGCACCGGCCTCGCGTACTTGGGACCCAGCATAATGGCTGGCACTGACACACAAACACACTGTACCACGACACATTCGTCCCTTAGCACCTCACCGTTGTCACCCGGTTCGACTCCCATCATCGGCTGCAAATCCAGCATGACCAGGTTGGACAGCCGGGTGAGGCCGCGAGAGGCGCGGTAGCAGCCCACCAACGCAAGCTCCTGCACCTGCACAGCGCCAGGGCACAACCAGTGGCATCAGGGGGCGGTTTGGGCTGACAGTGATGCAGCACGCTGGCACCGTTCGCTGTCCAGTACTGTTTGACATGACCACGAACGCGGCCGCGACACCATCAGATGCACCCATGCTCATTGCCATCACACCTTGCCCCTGCAAAATGCAGCATGCTTGCCTGCCTACCGCACACTGCCTGCAACATTACACACACCTGTGTCAGCGACAGCAGGTCCTCGAGGTTGGTCTCCAGGTCCTCCTGCAGTATTGCAAAGGTAAATTGAGCAGCACTGGATCAACCAACAGCCAACCAGAAAGGTGTTGATTGGGGCTGTCGGGAGCCCAGGCGGCACACGCACCACAATGTTGAGGGTAAGGCGGCTCAGGTTGCACATGTCTCGCAGCGCAGAGTAGTTCCGAGGCGCATCGAGAGCCGTCCAGTCCTCTGCACAAGGCAGGCAGGCGGTGCAAGGTTGCGTGGGTTTAAGAGTGCCACAGGGCAAGGTGACGCTGCTTGGCAACAGCAAGCTAGGCAATGCGATACTTCCTCTGTGGGTGGCGACACACACAGCACCCCAGCACCCCATCGCAGCCCACGCACCCAGTTCCAAGGAGCGCAGGGCAGGCAGCTGCTTGAGGAACGACTCGCCGCCCTCGTCCATTCCCTGGCAGGAGCACTCAAAGCGAGTGATCTTGGAGGTGAGGGCGGGCAGCTCCGCCAGCTGCTGCTCCAGCTGCGCCACTTCAGGCGCCTCCATGTCGATCCACAGGTTGCATCCTGACAAGCTGACCTCTCGAAGCGAATCCCAGGCGGGTGAGCGGCTGCCCATCGCTTCGATCAGCTGCAGGCACAGCCCGTCCTCCACATCCAGCACCTGCATGCGCGCCAGGGAAGCGTTCAGCACAGGAGGCTGAGCTCAGGCTGGGCATGGTGGATTGGCAGCGAGTCAAGCGCAAGAGCAGCCGCAAAAATTAGTTGTGCGGTGTAGGCACGACCCAGCTGCGCTGCTGGCCTCCTTGGCCCCTTCCTCCGCCGTCCCAGCGGTCACCTGCACGTAAGGTGCCAGGGGTGCCAGCAGGGCTGCCAGGCTAAGCTTGGTGGCGTAGTCCACCTGGAACTTAATTGACAGGCGGGTGACAGACGGCGCAACTCGTTTCACGGCAGCCAGCAGCTGCTTCCTGATCGCAGCCTTGTGCTTGCACTCCATGATGCGCCAGCTCAGCGTGTTGAGGTTCAGGCGCATGACGGAGCCAGAAAAGGCACACGCGCTGAACAGCGTGCGGAAGGTGCGGCATACCTCCGCAAGACGGGACCTGCATGTGTGTTAGCGTGATGTTGGCGTACATGACAATAAGCTGGTTAGGCAGGCGCTTGGTAGCTGTAAAGCTGGGGGAAGGAGCGCAGACACGCACGCAGATGGCATACCCAACACAGCCCGGCGAAAGCAGAAGCAAGAGTTGGTTGGTCGAATGCAGCTCACCTCTCGCGCCACGGCACCCCCTCGCAAGCATAGGACATCACCAAAGCCAGGCAGGCGTCGGGGAGCTGCAGGAGACGCAGCTGACTGGCCGCTGTCAACGATCGCGTCCTGCGCCTACTGGCAACTGATTCCATCGTGCTGGCAGAGGCCGGTTGGCGACTCAGCGGCGGCGGCAAGGTCCTCTCGGGAGCGGCCCCCAAACACTTCAACACCCTGTGCCCCGCGCTATGCCGTTTATGTGGGTCTCCCTGCTTTCTCGGAGCGCCAATACTGATGGTTGTCGGCAACGGTGCTGGTGCGAGCTGCCGGCGGTGGCTTTCGCAAGATGCTGTGGCTGGATCCCCATCTGGCCGGGCGCCTGGCGCCTGCAGCGGCGGGTGATGTACAGTACCTCCCGACATGGAGCTAGGCCCTGCTGCCTGCAATTCACGCGATTCACGACCCCGAAGCTGGTCCTGAGTCTGGCTGGCTCCATTCCCGCTTGCCAACACCCCGACACCAACCTCATCTGCCGTTGACCGTCAATTGCACTCGCGAGCATGGCTCAATCGGAACGCACCGATCTGGCAGACGCAGCAGCATTCACGGACGCCCTCAAGCGCGACAAACTGCAAGGTGCGAGCATGAGCTTACGCCCGCCGGTCCCTGCGTTCGGCCCCCAAGTCACCTGCTTTGACACTGCCCTGCAGTGATTGAACTGTACTCCGATTGGGCTGGTCCCACACAAGCACTTCCAAACTTCTGGCACCAGCTTGCAAAGGAGCACGATTCTGTTCTCCCAGTGGATGCCTGCACAGCATGCTTTGAGCGCTGCAAGGAGGCGCCAGCGCTGGCCTCACTTCAGGCCACCAGCCAACCCCGGTTCCTGCTTTTCAAAGGGGGCAAGCAGGTTGCCTTCGTGAAAGGGGTGGACCCACCCGGGCTGTCTGCCGCAATCAGCAAACAGCTGGCAGCGCAGAGCGGCAGCGCAGCAGCCAGGACCACCAGCGACCTGGAATAATCCTGGAACGCACCCTCCGACCCCCCGTGACCGGCAAATCGTTCCTGAACAATGCACGTTCTATGTTACACGGGTGTGAAAGCAATGAACAGACCACAGGGCGGGGCAGCGTGCTCAGCACACGGGCAGCACCCAGCCAAAGGGGTCTGGGTAGCGCTCCTGCTGTAGGCCCGTGAGCTGGTCATACAGCTCAAGCGCAACCGGGCTGGGCTGCCCCGGCTCCCCATACTGCTTGCGCTTCCCCTGATACGTCAGGCTGCCCACTGGGGACACGACCACGGCGGTGCCGGTGGTGAACACCTGTTGAGGTGGGGGCGAGGGGGGGGGGGGACACAGTTGGTGGGTGTCGGACGCAGGCAGGAGTGACAGGCTGGCGGCGACTAGCGGAGAGGCTGGCAGAGACGTGCCGCCAAGCCTCGTCACCACGTGCCACCCAGGTCAGGTGTCGAGGTACAATTATTGCTCATGCCTCGTAAGCCCATCAAACACAGCAACGCAACCAACCAACCAACCAGCCAGCCAGCCAGCCAGGTAGTCGGCACAGCACCACCTCGCCGCCACCCACCTCGTCAGACTGCATGGCCTCCTCCACAGTCACAGGCACCTCCTCCACAGTGTAACCCCGCGACCGAGCCAGCTCAATCACACTTCGCCGCGTCACGCCAGGCAGGATGGTGCCCTGCACAGCAAAAGCAGGCAGGCCACACCAGGGTGGTCAGAGGGGGCTGCTTAGGGCGGGGAAGAGCAGGACAGATACCCACCAAAGTGTTGCCAGGAAAATCCGGATTGGCCACCAGCTTGCTTTGCTGCTGCCACCGCCACCACATGCACTGCTGCCGTGCCCCCGAATGGCCACCCGGCCTAGCACCCTGCCCTGCCACGCAGCCCTGGCCAGCATCGCGCACCTGCAGCGGTGGTGTGCGAATGGTCTTGCCCTTGACCACGAATATGTTGCAGGAGGACACCTCCTCCAGGAATGTGTCTGTCTTGGCATCGAGGTACACCACGTCGCTGTAACCCTCCTTCTTTGCAGCCAGCTGCAGGCGGGACAAGGCGGGACAGTGACACGCCGTGTTATGTAGCGATTGGTCCGATGATGATGCCAGTTGGGGTTGAATGGGAGTCAGCCAAGGATCTCCAGGAAAGAGGTATACGCGAACGTGTAGCCAGGATGGGGGGTCTCAGCTTGACCGCGCGGCTTGCTGCTGCCGGCTATCTCCCGTTCCTGCCTGTCGTCTGCCTCTCCCCTCCCGCCATGCTGTCCTGTGCCGCTGCGCTGACCCTTCCCGATGCGTCCGCCTGCTCTACTCCCACACAACTTCGTTTGACCTTTCCAGGCCCCTCCCCCCCTTGAGGAGGCCTCTCACCTGCGTCACCAGCACAGGCGAGTAGTTGCCAGCACACTTGGTGCCGCCCATGCCGCCGGGGGCCGAGCGGTGGAACCTCTCCTCCACCAGCAGATCGATGGGGGTCAGCTGGCCACCCTTGAAGTACGATCCCACCGAGGCGCAGTACACCACCAGCGTGTAGGAGGGAGCTGGCCCCAGGCCGAGGATGGGGCCGCTGCCGATCAGCAGCGGCCGCAGGTACAGCGAGCCCTTGCCCTGAGGCGGCACAAAGTCGATGTTGGCGGCCACAGTCTGCAGCAGAAGTGGAGCAGCAGCAAGCAAGGAGCAGTAAGAACGTGTGTGTCGTAGCCTCACAGCTCAGGCACCGGGGCTTGGCAACAGCTGGAGCTCATCGCGTGGCAGGCATATCTCACCAGCCTTCAAAAGCTAAGCCGTGGCATTGCCTGCCACTCAAACTGCCTGCCCCCCACCCACCTGCTTCACAGCGTCCAGAAACAGGTCCTCAGGCGGCGGCACCATGGACAGGCGCTCAGCTCCCTCGTGCATGCGCTGCGCATTGCAGTCGGGGCGGAACAACACCACACGGCCCTGCACGTGCATAGAGTGCTTCTTGCTTGATTTATGCATCACACAAGTGACGACAGACGAAGCCGGCCTGTGGAGTGAATCAACGTTGCCCCCACTGATGGAACATCACATGCCAGGGAGGGAGTCGCCAGTGTGGGCAGGCGGAGGGGCTGCCATCACAGCGCAATGCAGTGAATAGTGGCGGCGAGCGAGCGCACCTGTGCGCTGCGCTGTGCCTTCATGCCCTCAAACACAGCCTGCCCATAGTTGAGCGACTGGGCTGAGGGGTACATGGGCAGGGGGCCGTATGGCTGCAGCTCCCCCTGGCTCCACTGCTTGTCCTGGGCATCACAAGTCGCCATCCACATGGTCTGCGGCAGCAGGCAGCGACAGCGGCAAACACGGTGTTGCAGCGCATTTGGGTGGCCGCCAGCGGGACCACTCCAGCCACAATGCGGGTACTCAACACCTGCCTTGCTACGCGTCTGGGCTGAGCAAGCAGGCACTAGGCAGGTTTATGAGACGACCGCCACACAGAATTATAACCTGGCGTGCCCAAGCAGCAGACCAGGCAAGCGGGGGCGCACCGAGCCTGTGCGGGTGAGACCGAAACCCAGTGAGTCCCAGTCAACCTCCGCTGCTGGCTGGCGCTCCGCAGTCAGCTGGGCGCGAGTCACATGGCCTCGCTGCGGCTTGTGAGTGGCAAGCCTGCAGGGTCAGGGGCGGTGGCGTTGCATAAGCGGCAGAAGAGAAATGTGAGCAACTGCAACCGCGGGACACCGACGCTGGCGGCAGGCAACTGGCGGGTGCTCGTGTCCTCACCGCGTTGCGCCACTGCCAAGATGCAGTCTCGTGGAAGGTCTGCAGCAGGGTGTTGACAGCGGCAGGGTGAGGGCTCTGCTCATAATCCCGACCACCCAAGTCCCGGTGTGTTGCCGCTTGACTGTCTCACCGCTGCAACTGCATCGGGGCAGGCAGCTGGCTGCACTGCGTCGCCAGGCTCATGCTGCACGCTGGGGCTTGGGGTTGCGGCTGGGACTGTGGCGAGGCTGCGGGACGGGCCTGATGGCTGTCTGGCAGGCCGTACTAGGTAGCTGCAAGCCGTTACGCACACCGGATGCCGTGCAGTACTTTACTGCTGCGATCGCCGATGGCCGCATTGGCCTCCCTGCGCCCATTGCCGGCATTGTGTGCGTCCCATCTGGTCATCGCAGCCCTCGCCACACCTCACAATCACCACGATGGCCACCGCTCTCTCACCCGCCGCAATGTTGTCTCCATCGTGCCAGGCAGCATCACGAGCACGTCGAACGATCGCCTCCGGCAGCGTAGCAGCGCACCGCGCCTGTGGTTGGTCGAGCAAAGCTGCCGCCGCTCTGAGCGGCGCCGCGCCCGTCGCAGCGCTTCAAGCCAGCCACAGCCGCAGCAGGCCTGCGTTTGCGCACAGCACTGTGACGCGAGTCGTGGCAGCAGGCGCAGCACCCGGCAGCGCTGGCACTGTGGTGGTGGCAGGCGCCACCGGGCTGGTTGGCACGGCCCTGGTGAAGCAGCTGCTCTCCAGCGGCTATTCCGTCAAAGTACTCACACGAAATGTGGTGTCGGCTCGCAACAAGCTGCCTTACCCAGGCCTCCAATTTGTGGCGCCAGCGCAGTGGTCACAAGCGGTGTGCGGCACCGCCGCGGTGGTCAACCTGGCAGGTACTGCTAACTTGGTCCTTTCTCATGTGGGCTGGCTTACAGGCATGCCTGGCGCCCTTACTGAGGTTCATTCTGTTGAGGCAGTCCTCCTTCTGCTTGCTGCAAACGCTGAGTGAGCTCCTCTCTGTTGGCCTGCCCCGGGCCTGCAGGCGAGCCCATTGCCACTCGGTGGACTGCTGAGGTGAAGGCGGAGGTGAAGCGCAGCCGGGTGGCTGTCACCTCGCAGCTGGCGGCAGCCATCAACGCCTGCCCCGCTGACCAGCGGCCCAAGGTGCTGGTCAACTCCTCGGCAGTCGGATTTTATGGCAACAGCGAGGTGAGGCGGTGGCCAGGCAGCAGGCCACAAATGCGCAGCGCTGCAAGGCTGGCAAACTGTGGCGGCACGGCTGTTTGCTTTGCTAGCTGCATCACACCCTCCCTTGCTGCTACGCACCCATGCTTTTACCCAGCCATGCCCTCTTCCCGGACATCCCTTGCTCCCCTCCTCCCTGCAGTCCCAGACGTTCAGCGAGGCCTCCCAGGCGGGACGAGACTACCTCGCAGAGGTGTGCAAGGCGTGGGAGGATGCGGCGGCGGCGGCACAGACCCGCGTGGTGGTACTGCGCACAGGCATCGTGCTGGCCAAGGAGGGGGGCGCACTGGGGCGCATGATTCCCGTCTTCTCCATATTTGCGGGAGGCCCACTGGGCAGCGGGCGGCAGTGGTGCAGCTGGATCCACAGGTAAGGCGGCTGTGCTGCGCCAAGCCAGACAGCTGCTGGGGACAGGGCAAAGGGCGGCAACAGCCAAGCCACTACGGGGCTTGTTGCCAAAGAGTCAGAAGGGCAGGAGACAGCAAGGTGGATGTGCAGTGTGCCGTCATGCCCTGTGCAGCGCCGCGCTTGTGAGTGGGCGAGGCATGCGTGCAGCGGCTTGAGTAGGTGCTGACGCGTGCATTCCTCCCCTGTTCCGGCTTGGCTGTGTGCAGGGATGATGTGGTTGGCATGATTCTGGAGGCCATCAACAACGACAGCTGGCAGGGGTCGTACAACGCCACCGCCCCCAACCCGGTGAGGCCGCGCTGGTGCCTGCTGCAAGCTGCCCAGCCTGCCCGCCTGTACCAGCCGACCGCAGCTGCAGCAGCCACTCGGACCCGCCCTTACACCCAGATTGACGCTGCTGCTGCCTCTGTTGTTGCCGCAGGTGCGCATGGGTGAGCTGTGCTCCGCGCTGGGCTCAGTCATGGGCCGCCCCTCCCTGGTGCCAGTGCCAGACTTTGCGCTGCGCACGCTGCTGGGAGAGGGCGCAAATGTGGTGCTGGAGGGGCAGCGAGTGGTGCCCACGAGGGCGCAGGAGGCGGGATTCAAATTCCAATACAGCCAGGTCGGCGATGCGCTGCGCAACGTGCTGCGGCGCTGAGAGCCTGACTGCAGCGGCACCCTACGTGGTCCTCTTGCAGCAGCAAAAGCAATAACGCTCCTTTTATTTGTGCTTGTGTTTGTGTTTCCTGAGTGATGATGACCCTGTTCGCCATGCCATTTTGATCAGTTTTGATGCGTCAATCATTCCACACCGGACCAGGCAGCAGCTGAGCGTCCCTGGCGCACCCGGCGGAAGAAAGAACGCCCTCAGCAACAGGCAGGTCAGGTACGTTACAGAATTTAGGGGTGCAAGGAGGCACCACAAGGAGCGAGCTGCAGCAGAAAAAATAAAAGGTGCCGACGCAGGCTCAACATTGGCGGTGGCGCTGCCACACCGACTCAAGCGAAACTTTCTGCCAGCATGCCAGGACGCAGCAAGCCGATTGGCGCATCACTGTGCGGTGGGGTTGATGCCAAGCAGCATGTTGGGGCCTCCTGAGGGCAGGTAAACAACATTGCGGCTCTTGGCCAGTGTGCCTGCGATGTCGCGGGCTGCTTCAATGCGGCGCAGCTCGATGAGGCCCATGCCTGCGTTCTTGGTGGCATCGCTGATCAGCTTGGCGGACTCGCTCTCTCCCTCCGCACGAATAACAGCCGCCTTCCGCTCCTGCTCAGACAACCACGACAGGGGGGAGGGTGCTCAGTAAGAAGCACACCCACACCCAAGAGCATGGCCAGACCCAGCAATTCCACCTGAAAAACTTGGAACGAAGTGGTGCTGCTGCCACAACTGCTGGACCTTCCTTTGCGGCAGCCTCGTTGCTCGCTTGTTTCTAATTCATGCAAAGCACTGAGACAGGAAGATAAAACCGCGCACCTGGTCAGCCTTCATCACCACGAAACGAGCGCGCTCCGCCTCCTGCTGCGCCACCTGCTTGCTCTCCACAGCCTTGGTGAACTCGGTACCAAATGACAGGTGTGTGATGGCCACATCGTCAACCAAGATGTTGAACTCAGTCGCCCGCTTCATCAAGCTGTCACGCACCGCGGCAGATACCTGGTCACGCTGCACACGGGAAGAGAGGCATATGGAGAGGCAACAGGCAGCCAGATTGGCAGAGCATGAGATGCGAGCATGTAGCTGCTTTTCGGCTGGGGGGTCTGGTTGATGAACAGGATCAGCATGTCCCCTGGCTGTTCAATGGGTTGCAGCCACAGCCTGTCTTGCAAAGCAGCGGCAGGCAGGAGGACAGCAGGCGCACATTTGTCCGCGGCATGCACACCAGCACACATACCTGTGTGAGCAGCTGTTCTGCCTGGTACTGCGCCACCACCGCCTTCAGCACTTCATTTCCAATAGACGGCAGCACACGCTCATCCCAGTCCAGGCCCAGGTTCTGCCAAGGCAGACAAAACGCAGCAAGTGCACGGTTGGTGGTGCATGTAGCCAACCAAAAGAGTGCAAAGGAAAGCACAGCAACCAATGCAGCGACGGCATGGAGGTGGATGGCCAGCAACCAAGGGTTGGCGACCAGCTGCAGCCCCCAGGGTGCATAAGTCCTCACTCGAAAGATGCGCGGCAGCTGCTCAACATCAGGCTTGGACAGCACACGCAGCGTGATGTTGACCATCTGCAAATCTGCAGCACAGCGACAAAGAGGAGGCAAGCGATGGCAGCAGCTGCTTAGAAGCAGCAGCGACGGCCGCAGAGGGATGGTTGCAGCATCCCTCTGATGCCTTTTTGTGGCCACGCTTATGCCTGCTGCGGTGGCAGTGCATGGCTGCCTGCCAGTGCAGTCACATGCACTGCACGCACCCTTGGTGCCTGTGACTGAGGAGATGTTGCGGGGGCGTGTGCGGATGTCCATCACATTTGGAGACTGGAACCAGGGGATGCGCACATGTGTGCCTTCGCCAATGGGTTCATCCAGCACACCCTGGATCCGGTCGTACATGACTGCCCGCTCGCCACCGTCCACTGTTGAGAAGGCAAGCAAAAAATGCGAAAGTTGCAGTGGGCGGAGGCGGGTGGCGGGTTGCCGCCGGGGGGGGGGGGGGGGGGGGGGGGGGGCAGCCCCCTGTCCACGCCTGACATTCCAAGCACCCGGATCACGCGCCTGGCGCGTGGCCGGGGTGTTTGGTGGAGCCGCCAGAAGCATCACCACATGCCTCACCTGTGTACAGGGACGCCTGCAACGCAGATCCACCGATGCCCAGGAAGACTGAGTAACGAGCCACCTTGCTCAACAGGTTGGCGAGCTGCGCCGCAGCCTCCTTGCCCGCGCCTGCCATTGTGATCCCCTGACGGCTGTAGTTGACGGCGGCTGAACGCTGGTGTTGTTATGTGCGCCCAGCAGAGAGGAGAGGAGCAAATGCTGCGACTGCCAGCTCGATGGCGCATTTCTGCAGCCTTGCGGCCCTATCAGCGCCATTGCCTGCCCCTTGCCCACCACATTCAATCCCTGCACCGTTTGGGGCCCGCCCCGCCACCCCCCCGCTTCAAGCGGCACAGCCTCTGCACATCGACGGCAGCTTGCAGCCCAAAGCGTGCCCGTGGCGGTGTCGGCCTTGCCCGGAAGCAATGGTGAAGCATAAGCAGTGCTCGTGCCAAACCTGGTTGCCTTGCCCGCTTGTAGCTGGCAAAGGCACGTAGCAGCTGACGCAAAAGCCGGATATGTGACATGCAGGGCCAGACGCAGGGCAAAGCCCGCGCACGCGGCGCCGGGCCCGCCGGCGGCGGCCAAGCTGCGGGCGAATATGAAGACGGGCCGCACAGCTTTGGCCGTGGCTCGCCCCCCATCCCAGGATCGCCGCTCACCTACAGTCCGCAAGTGCCCATGGAGCCCATTTCAAAGGGCGAAGAGTTTGGTCGCGGTGGCTCGGTGTATGGGCAAAGCGAGTTTGCCGGATGGGGTGCACACCCCAAGCTGGTCCCCACAGTCATTGTGTGGGCCCACGGCGGCAATCACGTTGAGCTGGAGGGCAGCTTCGACTCGTGGACGCAGCGGTACACCATGCAGCGCAGCGGCAAGGACTTCACACTAGTCAAGCTGGTGCCGCCAGGCGTGTATCAGGTGCGAGGCCAGCTAGCTCATCACGGCGCTGCGGCAGGCAGAAGCAATCAACGCGCACACAGCTGCTTAGCCTGGCCCACAATGCCGTCAGGGCTTCTTTCTTCCCCTGTGCTGCTGTCTGCTTTCTGGTCACGTCAACAAGCATGTTACTAATGCACCATCATCCCTCATCATATCATGATGTGTTGCTGCTGCTGCAGTACAAGTTCATTGTGGATGGCCAGTGGCGGCACGACCCCAACCTCACCTCCATGTATGACGACCAGGGCAACATCAACAACGTGATGGAGGTGCAGGTGCGGTTTTGTACTGCACAGATGCAGCACAATGGATGTACCGGTCGCAGCGATGTGGCGGGGTCGTCGAGTGCATTGCGGTTGGGTGTGCAAGCGTGGTGTGCGTGTGAGTCAGCAAAGGATTGGTCAATGCCCTGATTGCACAATTAGAGGCAGAAGGCGCAGGAGGCCAGCAAGAGCATGCAAGCAGAGCAGCGGCAGCAGTGTGTGAAGTTGTGTGACACACACACGTCGACGCATGTGCTGGCTCCATAACCCCTGCAGGAGTACGTGCCTGAGAACCTGGAGAGCTTGGTGGGCTTTGACCCGCCACCCTCGCCACCCAGCAGGTGCTGGTGCTGGTGCTGGTGCTGGTGCTGGTGCTGGTGCTGGTGCTGGTGCTGGTGGGGGGCCGTAGATCCCCTTCTGCCCTGCCTGATTGCTTGCAGCAGCATGCTTTTCAGCGGCAGCGAGGCGTTGGCTTTGTTGCTCACCTCCTGCCTTGGCTGACGTGCTGCAAGCCGCCGCCTGCCTCCCTGCGCGCCCTGTCGCAGCTACACTAGCCCACCGCCGGCAACAGAGGATTTCCTGAAAGAGCCGCCGGTGATGCCGCCGCAGCTGCAGCTTTCGCTGCTCAACGTGCCGCCGGCCATGGATGCCATAGCTGCGCTGCCTCGGCCGCAGCACGTCATCCTGAACCATATCTACTTGCAACGCATGACGACGAGCACGCATGCTATGGTGGTGGGGACCACGCACCGCTACCGCTCCAAATATGTGACAACCGTCATGTGCGTGGCTGTGGCTGTTACCGTTGGGCGCAAGCAGCTGCAGCCTCTGCACAGTGCCTGCTCACCTGCACGTCATGATGCTGTCATGCTTTCGTGTGATGCCGCCTGCCAATGTCCTGTGGATTGTGATATGATATGCTTGTCTGGCGGTTTGGCTGCCCTGCTGACTCCCCTGCCTGAGTCTGAAGTAATCTCACCGCCATGATCGCCCCTTGTACCTTTCTTGCAGGTACAAGCCAAAGAAGCGGGTCCAGCCAGCAGGGCAGCCGCAGCCAGCCAGCTCTGATGTGAGCATGCATGGCGGCCACGGCGGCGGCTCACATGTGCCTCGGGCCGGCCAGGGCGGCACCTCACAAACCAGTCCAATGCTGGGATGACTGCTGCTCGCACCACATACCATTTGATTGCACGACACCTGTGCACAATGCTCCCTGCACTTGTGACTGTACCGCTGCTTGGACGCCTGACAGTACCTGTTTTCCCCCCCTGGGGTGCTGGTCACGTCCACTGCATCCGTCCATATTCCTCCGCCCTCCCTACGGCACCTGGTGCCTGCAGCTAAACCTTTTTTTTTTTGTCAGCAGCCTCCATGGGGTGCCTGCACGTTCCTGCCTCCTGACAAACTTTGAGCTCACAGGTGCATCTCCAACCATGCAAATGTTACATGAGTTTCGGTGGAGCTGAGCAGCTGCTGGGCAGCAGGCACGGTTGTGTTGGGCGCTGCCTCGACACACAACACTGGAAGCGGCACGCCTGGCACCTGTTTGCACGCTAATGAAATCACCAGGATGCAAGGGTAGAACTGATGCGTATAGTTGATCAAAGTCAGCAAGCAACGTGTTACGCACATCACACACAGGCAAGGTGTGAAGCAAGCACATGTGCAGACACCGCGGCTACTGCAGAGCACGCTCAGTCTGGGCCACCAGCAGGCGGGGAAGCATCGGATTCGCTACCACCCGAGGGCTTGAAGGCACCCACCAGCGCAACCTGTGCCCCCAGGTACCTCTGAGTGCCCGAGAGCAGCTCCTGCGATGCCTTGAGCCGGCCCAAGGTCGTCTCCTCCTCAAGCAAAGCTTGTTGCTGCAGCAGGGCACATGCAAACAACGGGCGTGGATGTGCGAATAATGCCTACCGCCTACGCCAACATAAAACCGCTTGCTGTGTCTTCCACTAACGATTGTCAGCACTGACAGGTGCATTGGCTGCCCTCCTCTTTGCGCCGTCCCAATGCCCGTCTCCCTCATGAAGCCCACCACTCTCCCAGCACAGAGCAGGCACATACCTGGTAAGGGCTGCCAGCAAACAGCGACGCCACCCAGAAGCTGAGGTCAAAGGGTCCCAGCTCAGTGAGCTGCCTGGGGTTTGCGATGTCAGCAGGAACAGAGGTGGCCTTGAGCTTCACACTCAGGGATACCACACTGCGAAACAACTCAGCCACCTCGGCCGCCAGCGCAACCGCCTGCAGGACAGAAGGACACAAGACACAACATGTGATCCAGCAGCAAAGCCCGCTCATGTCTGGCGCTGCCTCTGCGCAACGCGGATGTTGCCTGCGACGCTGCAACCCCCCCCCCCCCCCCCCCCCCCTCCCCCCCCTCACGGGAGCAGGACCGTTGAGGCCACAGCTTCAGGATCAAGCCGTGGCATTCTGCAGAAAGAAAGCAAGAAACATCTGCAGTGCGCACCTCGGGGGAGTTGGCCCCTTCGTCTTCCTCATCCCGCAGGTACTCCACCTCGCAAACGAGCACCGGGGACTCCTCCACCACCTCCAGGATCTTGAATCGCTGGCGGCCGCGGTTGTTGACCAGCAGCCGCCCATCCTCCAGGTTGGAGTGTTCTGTGATTTCGAGCAAGGTGCCGATGGAGGCAAGGCCCTGCAGCAGGCCACGATGACGAATGAACAAAAGCAGGGTGAATGCTGGCAGTGATTGTTTTTGGAACTGGAGCATGCAAACTCTGCGGCTTGTTGCCGCCGTGACGCCCACCCTGTGCTGGCTCTGGATTTTGGTGATATCGGCAGGTGAGGCGAGTGCAACCTCACCCTCACGTTCCCGAACACCAACGCTGCAGGCAAAGAGGGCACCTGTGACTTTTGGTCGATGAAGGTCATGCCAAACAGGCGGCTGCCGCACCAGGCCTTGTCTGGGTTTACAAGCCCCTCGTCGATGCTGCAGAGGAAGGACGGAGATGGGTGATGAATGTATGATGAACCAACAAGCAGGTGGAGGCAACGGCAACAGAGGCAGCAGCGGACACGGGCAACAAAGACAGGGATGTGTGTTTGCAACTGAGCCGCTGTGCTTACCCCTCGGCACCTGCCATGAGGGTGCTAAACAAGACTCGGTAGCGCGCCTGAAGGGAGGAGGACAGGCAGCAGCAGGTCAACAAGCCTGCGCGGCGCAGCTGTGCGCGCTGCTACTGCATTGTTGCCAGCGGCAGCGCATTTCACCAGCTGCTGGCCGGCTGCCTGCTCCACCCCAGCCATGTGACGCGTATATTACTTGCCTCGAAAATCTGTAGAGGTACCTCAGTTGCTGGCAGTGCCACCAGGCCGAGAGGGAATATGGGCAGCTGCTCACGTAAGCCGCCAGGCTTCCGTGCCGCTGCTTTTGGCACAAGTGATTGCGCCCGCCGTTGCCGCTGCGCCGTCGCAAGTCTTCTGCTGCCAGGCCAGCCGTCCTTGCTGCTGCGTCGCTGCTGCTGCTGGCATGGTGCAGCCTTGTGAGGCACGCCGCCTGCGCCCCACGCCCTGGTTTGTGGTGCGGGAGTGCAGGGAATGAGGGTGCAGCCCCCTTTGCTGAAGGCCAGCATCGGCGTGTCGTGTGAGCGGGCGATGCGTAAGCGACACACAAAGCGTGAGGCTGGAGCGCATCGAGGGCGGAAGAAGGGCGGAACACTGCTGCATTGTTTAGCCCTGCATCGCAGTTTGGGCGACTGTGGGCATCCGCACAATCCCCTCGCCTACACCGCTTGAGCAATTTGGCTGCCGGCGAGCCTTTTGCCCAGCCCGACTTCCGTGCTCGGCGCTGCGCCGCTCTGCGACATTCATATCCCCAGTCTCAGTCCCTCAATTTGCGCATAGGCAGGACTGGGGGCCGCCTGTCACCCATGCCCCCTGTCTTGCAGCACCTCCCAACAGCTTGCCAGCGGCGACCACTGTCATGTGGGGTTGCGAGGGGACGCACAGCAGCCCCGCCCATCCTGGGTAAGGCGCCCTTGACTTGCGTCCGCTGCCGCCAGTCTATCTTGCCGCCGCGTCTCGCTGTTGACAGCGTCGCCGTGGCACATTGCTTGCTGCAGGCGTGCATAGGCTCCGAGCTCCCCAGCAGCAGCACTGGCAGCAGCAGCAGCAGCGCCAGCAGCACTATGCAGCAGGCGGCAGGCGGCGGCGCTTGCGTGCGCAGCAGGGGCCCGACCCGGATGCTGACGCGCAGTCGCAGTCAGAGGAGGAAGAAGTGTTGAGCGACAGTGAGCTGGAGCTGGACAACGGCACCACGGGCAGCAGCACACGTCGGCCAGCCACCCCGGGACCGCCGCCTCCCCAAGGTCCCAGCAACCCATGGCCGCGGCGCGTGCTGCAGGTGCCGCTGGCGGCGGCAGCAGCTCTCAGCAAGGAAGACGCACACTACCTGGCCAAGAGGGGGCGCACAAGGTGGTGGCGCACAGCCCAGTTCCCAAGGGTGCCTGGAGAGACTGACCCCAAGCAGCCGCCCGAGCTGCAGGCACGCCTGTGCTGCCGTTTCCTGTCCCGGCCGAGTGCCACTGCCTGGCCTGCCCTGCAGGACTGGTTGTTTGTGGATGCTGCTTGGATGCCCGTCTGCGTTTGTGACAATGCTGTTGCTGACGCCTCTCGTATGCTGGGAATGCTGGCCATTGCTGAGTGCAGATTTGGATGAAGGTGCTGCCGCTCGGGCTCATCTTCTTTGTCGCTTCCTTCAACCTCACCATCCTCCAGGTGGGGTGTCTGGCAGCGCAGGGCAGCGCATGTATGCGCAGCGCGTCGCAGCGTGTACTGCAGCTGCTTTGAGTTGCAGGCAGCCCACTCTGCTGTGCAGTCTTGCGACAAGGAGCACATGGCACGCTTGCATCCTTACCATCGCCCACACCCCACCCACACGCGCGCATACACTTGTCACTTGTCGGCAATGCAGAACCTGAAGGATGCAATCATGGTCACTACTGCGGGTGCCGAGACGCTGCCCTTCCTGGCCTCCTGCATCGTGCTGCCCGCCTCCCTGGGATTCTTTATGCTGTACGGCAAGATGGTCGAGGCGCTGCCTGCGGTGAGACAGCAGTGCGGCCCGGAACTGGTGCCTGGTGGATACTGCACAGGGCAGCAGGGAGCAGCTTGCTTGTGTGGCATGTGGCAGTTTTGGTCAGGCCGGCTGACGTCTCGGTGAAAGGGTGTCGGCCTGCAGCGCCACCTGCGCTGTTTGCAAGTCGCTGGGTTGTAGCTGCTGACCCGCCTGCTGCTCGCTGGCCCCCACCCCGCCTGCAGAAAACGGTTTTCTACGCCGCCCTGTCCCCGCTGCTTGCCTTTTATGTCCTGTTCACGGCTGTGCTGTACCCCATGCACCCCTCCCTGCACCTCAACGGCTTCTATGCTGCCACCGCAAGCCTGGTGCCTGCCGGCCTGCACGGCCTGCTCAAGGGTGAGGAGCAGCGGCGCTGATCGGGGCCCAGGCAGTGCCGTGGGGCTGAGGACCACGGGGGCGAGACATTTGACCTTCACTTTCAATTTAACCTGCGCGCCGCACTATCTCTGCACCACTCCCGCGCACCACTCTTGTACGCTGAGACCCCTTGCCCGCCCCTGTGTGCAGTGATTGAGTACTGGACCTTCTCCCTGTTCTACTGCGCCTCTGAGCTGTGGGGCTCGGTCGTCATCTCCGTCCTGTTCTGGTCCCTGGCCAACGAGGTTTGCACAGTCACTGAAGCCAAGGTGCGGCAGGCGGCGGCGCGACCACAAGAGAGCTGCGGCAGTGCTGAGGGGGGGGGGCAGGCCAGCGTGTTGTGTGCTTGGTGCGAGCGCGTGCTTGGTATCGCAGACAACGCAGCTGCATGTTGCAGCAGCAGGCGCCAGGCCTCTCAAACTTCCTCTTGCAGCCGAAAGACATGCTGGCTGCCGTACATTGTCCCTCTGCCGTCCCTGTCTTACCCGGTCAATCTCCTTCCTTCCTCCTCCAGACCGTGTACCCGCTCATGGGCATTGCCGCCAACGTGGCCCTGGTGCTGGCGGGCAGCTGGGTGAAGTGGGTGAACAGCAACTTGGTGCCCCTGGCTGGGGGCAGCACGCAGGCAAGCAAAGCGAGCAGCTGCATATGCTATCAAACAGCCACCCTCCTCATGTGCATCCTCGGTCGCCTGGCAGCGTGCCCTGCCTACGTTATGAGCCGCATGAGCACCCCACACCAGTCTTGCTTGGCTTGCCGGACGCCTAATTTTTGTGTCCCGCTTCTTGCCGCCCTTGCAGGCCATGCTGAACTATTTGATGGGTGGCGTGGTGGTGCTGACAGGTGTGATGATGGGTGCCAAGTTTTCCCTGGACAAGTGAGTGAGGCCTGGGGCAGCAGGGGGCCCGCGTGCTTGTGGACTGGGGCTGTGAGAATTGGGCGGCGCAGGAGACGGCGGTCGGGCTGGGTGGTGCTGTTTGAACAGCGCTGGCAGACCGGAGTAGACACAGCAGAGAGGCTGCTGTCCGGGCCTGCCATGCGGCAAACATTAGTGATTTACAGAAGACATACTGCCATGTCTGCCAGCTGCCTACTGCGGATGTGTCGAGCAACACGGCTAGTTGTTTGTGTCGGGCCTGCCTCTGCTCCGAAGTGCTGCCCTTCACGTCCCTTCAGAGTGCGAGTTGCGAGCTGAGGGCGGCGCCGTCGCCTTGCCTCTTCTGTGTGTGGCCCTTGCTGCAGCTGGTGTGTGGGTGACTACTGCGCTATAGCGGCTGATGGCACCAAGCCAGTTGCAAAAAAGAAGAAGCAGAAGGGCAGCCTTGGGGAGAGCTTTGCAGTCATCCGCAGCAGCCCAAAGGTGCGCCAGCGCGGAGCAAGCACAGCCGCGCCATGTGCCATGAGAGCAAGTGTGTAGACTGCTTCTATTTGTACGCTTGTTGTGGACTCGCAGAGTTCGTCGCCCGCTTGCCTTGGGCAGCAGAAACCTGCCTTGGAACGTTGCCTCACAAGCCGCCGGCGCCGATGTGTCTGTGCCGCCACACATGCAGATCATGAACCTGGCGCTGCTGGTGGTGTCCTATGGCGTCAGCCACCGCCTGTTTGAGTTTGCGTGGAAGGGACAGCTGCGGGCTCTGTACCCCACCCCGGCTGCTTATCAGGCGAGGAGGGTGCTTGCCTGCTGTTGCCTGCGCCGCCTGCTATTGATGTGCGCTGCGCTGGTCCTATCATCATGCTTTTGCTTGTTTCAGCGCTCACCCGTGACGCCACTCGTGCCCTCTCTGCAGTCTGTGCTGGCAGACGTGTCTATAGCCACCGGCTGGTGCACCATTGCCCTCATGCTGCTGGGCAAGTTTGTGTTCCAACGTGAGTCGGCGACCTGCAGCTTGGGCTGGTGGTGCGGGTGGCTGGTGGGCTGGGTTGTCAGCCTTGAAGGGCACCAGCCAGCGCACACCTGTTGTGCAGTGCAGCGCTGTGCTGTGCTGTGCAGTGCTGTGCTGTGCTGCGGTGCCCATCGCGCACCCGCAACAGCACCACCTGCTGTGGCCAACACCTTCACCACGCGCCACACCTCACTCCTCCTTGCCGCTGCCGGCCCCCCACCCTTGCTTCCTGCAGACCTGGGCTGGATCGCCGCCGCCTCTGCCACCCCCGCCATCATGCTGGCGGCAGGAGCAGGCTTCTTCGGGCTGTCCCTGGCAGCCAACCAGGGCATCAGCGTGCTGGGTATGGACCCAACCGCCATGGCGCTGGCGGGTGTGGCGGCGGGCGCCGTCACCCAGGTGTTTGCACGCAGCGCCAAGTTCTCCTTGTTTGACCCCGCCAAGGAGATGGTTTACATTGAGATGAGCAGGGAGGAGAAGAGCAAGGGCAAGGCGGCGGTGGACCTGCTGGGATCCCAGATCGGCAAGTCGGGTGAGTGCGCTTCACGGCCAGCTCATGGCGCGCCTGCTGGAGGTGCTCAACAGCTTTGGGGCACATCTGCTGAGTGGGCTCAACAGCCGTCGGGGCACGCCTGCGGGAGGCGAGTGGCCGGCGCCGAGGGGATCCGCTTCGAGGGGTTGGGGATGGTGGGTATGAGCAAGGGGAGGCGTGCGTGCCGCATTGTTCCTCCTGCTTTTCACTGCAGCCCGACCTCGTCACAACCCGTGCCTGAGCAGCTGAGCAACTGGCACACTGGCCTGAAGTCATGCGTTTTCACTTCAAATGGCACGTGCTGCAGGTGGCGCGTGGATCACCCAGGCCCTGCTGCTGGTCACAGGCTCCATAGCTGGCTCAATGCCCATCATCGCCCTCTCTTTCACTGGTGTCATCCTCTCCTGGCTGCGGGCTGTGATGGGCCTGGGGGCACAGCTGAAGGAGTATGAGCTGCAGAAGGCCGGCGAGGCAGCAGCTGCAGCCACCGTGGCTGCCAACGGCGGTGCTCCCAGCCACGGCGACGGGCCCAACAACGGCGGCAATGGCAACGGTCCGGGAGCAGCGGCGCCCTCGCCCGCCATCACCCCGCAGGCGGCTTGAGTAGCGCCGCTGCCCTCTCTCTGCTCACCTCTTGCTCCGGCAAGGTTCTGCTGGTGGCTGGCTGCCGCATCCCTCTGCCTGCCTGCTTGTACAATACAACACACGTCAAGCGATAGGCGCCCTTAAAGGCCCCTGAAGCACTGTTCCTCTGCTGCTGCCCCTCCCGCCCCTCACTTGTTTTCGCGGTACGGCTTCATCGCGCTTTTTCTGTGCACTTTGATTGGCGTCGGCGTCAGCTCGAGGTGCATGACATGCACCTCCCACTCTGCCTGCCGATTTTTCGCCCGCACTTTCTGTGCGCGTCGAGCTCCAACCTTGGTGTTCAAACCTTGCATAGCTCCGAGCGTGTTGCGGGTGTGGCTAGCAACACAATAATGCATCGATTGATGACTGTAAGAGCATCGATTCAGAACAAACTCGGCGCCTGCATTTGGCCGCACAGCGCAGCGTGCCGCTGCGCAAGGGGTGATCCGCCAACCTCCCAACCTGGCAATTACGCACCATGTCCCTGCAAAGAGCTCCACTCTGCTTTGCCAACAAGCCTTTTGGACTGTGCACTCGCACTGCTGGCCGACCTGTGTCTCCGACCATGTCTCGTCGTAGAGAATCAAGCACAGACACGACTGTGCCAGGCGCGGCTAATGCCGCAGATGTCTGCGTTGGGGCAGTTGAGGCAGCGGAAATGGCGGCGGCCCCAAATAAGCTCGACACTGTGTTTTTCACACACACACTGTGCCCGGTGCGACGGCAATTTAATCAGCAGTGCCTGCATGCTTGGTCAGGTGCAAATTTGCTCACCACTGATCCTCCCGCCTTGTGATCCAGTACGCCGAGCGTGTTTGGATCGCCTTGCTGGAAACCGGCACGCAGCACCTCCTGGTGCACATCGACTTGTCACGCAAACCTGGATGGTACCGCTCAGTCAACCCTCGCGGGCTCGTACCCGCCTTGCAGCATGACGGCAGGGTGCAGCTGGAGTCTGCCGACATCTGCCGCCAGCTCGACAGCCTGGCATCAGAACCAGACCTGCGCCTCAGCCCGCCGGAGCCTGCGCTGCAGCGGGAGATGGAGGAGCTCTTGCGTGGTCCTTGCAGTGGCGTGGTGGCGGCTGGGCTGGACTTGATGGCGGGTGAGAGTGGTGGCTGCTGCATTGCTGCTCTTCTGTGCAAGCGTCTAATGCTGGATGGGAAGCATGGGCAGTCTTAAGGTCCCGCTGCCTTCATTTCCTCCCCCTGCACTGCTTGGTGCAGGAAGCACGGGACGGCATTGGGGCATTGGCAGCGGGCAGACTGCAGCGCAGCGCGAGGGCTTTGAGGCTCACCTCCGCGGCTTGAGTGCCTCGTTGCAGCGGCATGGCGGCCCCTTTCTGCTGGGCACTCATCTCACCTTGGCAGACGTCATGGTCTATCCGTTTTTGTATCGATTCAGTGTGGCAAAGAAGTTCAGCGGGTATGACATTGGTGCGGTGCTTGGGGGCCGCACTGGGGAATGGCTGGCGGCGCTCGAGGCCCGGCCTGCCTTCCGCACCACATCCGCAGACAGCCGCTTGCTGCTCGAGGCGTTCACAGCGCATCAGAGCCTCGACTTCTTCGATTACGAAACCTACACCTGCTTTCAGCTGCACCCGCACAACCAGCACATGCTGACGTGAGCTGCCGGGCGGATGTAATGTACGGTCGTTTTCGCATCGTTTTGATGCTTGCTTTGCGATGCCACAGAGCCCGTTTGGAACAAGGGGAAGGGTCACACATGGCCCAGGCTCAAGCCAACAAGCAATGCAGCACGGACAACAGCCAGCCCCACAGGCACAAGAGCTTCATGGCGCGTCCCACAAGCCAACTTCGCTTTGGGTTACACCCGATACACCCGACAAGCCAAACTCTCTTTCTCTTTCGCTTTGGGTGATTACAGAGGCTGGCGTCGGTACACCGACAAGCCAAAAAAAAGTAGGCTGAAAAACGGCTTTCAGCCTTGTAATTAGGACGAAAATCACTTTTTGGCTTCTGCCTTGGCTTCCGCTTGGCTTCCACTCCATAACCTTAGCGGAGGTCGTCAGTAGAATTGATCGAAAGCACACGGGTTCGAATCCCGTATGGGATGTTTTCTGAGTGATGTCCCATTGGCGTAGTGGATAACGCGTTCGACTTCTATTCTCTTTTTCTGTGTGTGTGCTGCACAGATCGTGCAGGGAACGGGTGCAGCGTCTTGCAACCGTGCGCCGCCGCCGCCGCCCAACCGACAGCCGCAGCTTGTTGTGACCGTCCGCTCGTGGCCGGCCCAATCTATCCGCCCATAGCCTGCCAAGCGCCGCAGAGTCACACACTCGTCACTTGCTACGTCAATGCTTGTAAACTTTTTTCTCATTTGTTGACCAACGGACGGTTTGTGGCGCAGTGCCTCTGAGGCTACTGCAAGTCGACCCTAGGAGCCGCAGGCCATTGTTGTTTTGGGGCTGGGTGGTCTGCGAACACGTTGCATAGCAGTGTAATGCAACTGCACTATGCCCAGGCCGAGGGGGATGGCGCCGCGGCGTGACATGACGTGGCGCCCCGCATTTTGAAAAAGTCCTTACAGCCAAGCAGCTTAGCGCGGTCGCGTCTGCATTCAATTAGCGTCGTTGTTCATTGAGGGTCTTTTGCACGGAGCGGGGCGTGACTGGCCGTTTGTTGCGAGATGGGGGTGCTCACCCGCAAGAGAGCCTCCGCTGCGGCTGATGGACCTCCTTCGGCATCGTCTGCGAAGCGCTCCCGCACGGCCTCCTCCTCGCCACTTGCTGCAACGCCGACACGGCGATCGCCAGCTGGGGCAGGCTCGCCGAGGGCCTCGCGGCCTCGCCAAAAAGCCTCCTCTGTACCCAAGAAAGGTGGGTTATTTGAAAGCAGCCTGTTGGCGGCTACCGCCCTGTCAGCTGCCACCAGCCGGCGGCTGGCTTTTGAACCTTTTCCCAACCCATCCGTTGGGTGTGCAGGCAGCCGTGGCGCGGCCTTCCTTGCTGCTGCCGGCATTGCCGTTCCTGCCGCATCACCGCTGCCCGCTGCCACCACGCAACCCCAGCTCGTCACAAAGGGCGGAAGTGCGGTCAAGCCTCAGCTGCTGTCAGTGCCCCGCTCCAGATCCAAGGCCAACAACCCGCTGCTGCAGCAAGAGCTTCCCAGGCAGCTGTCTGCGCTGCTGGACATGTTTGGTGAGGGCTGTGGCAGACGCAGTGCTCGATGTTTGACATGCATTGCGCTTCTTCTTATACGGCCAGCCAACAACAGCACAGATGTTGCTGACAAAAGCGGCCTTGCTGCGTCTGCGCCTTGCCTGCCTGCCCTGCAGCCAGCATGCAGACCATCTACGAGGTGATGCGAAAGCGAGGGCAGCGCACCACGTACCAGAACATGAGGCAGGCGGTGGAGGAGGCCAGCGGGCGCCGCTTCCTGGTGCGCTGCTGCCGCTCTCTTACTGCCCTCCTGCAACCCACAACGGCCTGCAGCGTGCACTGCGAACACTGCTTAAGGTAGGACCCACACACGCACATACACTCACACAAACACGCTTCGACCGGCCCCTGTGTCCTGCAGCCGTCCCATGTGGCCCAGCTGCAGCACCTGCTGCCAGAGGCCGTTGCCCTGGAGTGGGTGTGCTTGCCGGTGGTCGCCCACAGCAGCCGCACAGAGCCTCACCTCCTCATCACTCTCGACCTGGCCAGCGCAGCAGGTGCAGCTGCGGAATGTGGTGCCGCCCCCAGCGCTGCTGCGGGTTACGGCGAGCTGCAGGCTGCCCGCCACCTGCTGCACTGCCGCCTGGCAGCGCACCTGCTGGACAGCTACCGTGCGATGCTGGAGGGCAGGGCCGCAGCGCTGCGGCAAGCAGGGGATGAGGCGGAAGCAGAGCAGCTGGAGGCGGCGGCAGAGGCAGCGGCAGCAAAGCCTCCCGTCTCACAGTTTGTGCCGCCCTACCCAGAGGGCTCAGCGGATGTGCAGCAGAGCCGGCTGCCGCCGCGGCCAGCAGCTGCCTCGCCGGCGTCTCGCAGCCTGCTCAGCGGTCCAACTGCGGCAGCTCAGCTGCAGGCTGTGCAGCTGACACCCGTCACCACTGGTCGAGGGCCGCCTCCTTCGACAGGTGTGCATGGGTGGCAGGCAATGGCGGCTGTTGCTGCCATCACTCCTTGCCTGCTGGCTTGGCTGCCGCCGTGGTCACCGGCCAGTGTCGCATGTCGCCTCTGCATCAATTTGCCTTCCTCTCCCGCCTTAACGTCCCTCTCTTGCCTGCTGCAGGCCGTCACGGGCGCCCGCCAGTGCACCCCAACACAGTTGACCGACACGTCAAGCAGCGGCGCCTGTCCTTCAGCCAAACCGCGGCAGGTGGCGCGGCAGTGCCGTCGGCAACCAAGGCTGCCGGCGCAGCAGCCAGCCAAGCTTCGCCCTCGTCCAGTGCCCTTGCGGCGGCTGCTGGGCGGGGCCTGACTGGCGGGCGTACCAGCGCAGCATGCACGCCACTGGAGAAGCTGGATAGCGAGCTGACAGGGCGGCAGCAGCAGCAGCAGCATCAGCTGCTGGATGAGCCTCGAGGCGTCGAGGTGCACCCCAAGCAAGCGGCCCTGGCTGCCAGCCTGTGCGAGGAGGACTTGCAGTTTAACGGCAGCCTCCTATCCGAGCAGGATGCCTGCTTGCTGGCATCCATGCCAGAGCAGCTGCGCCGCATGTCTACTGACGGCATCATCTCGCTCGACACGCTGCGGGTGGGTGCATCAGCTGCAAATTGCAGCTGGGTGGCAGCCTTGCTGCGGGGGTGGCTGCCTTGCTGCCTGCCAGGAGGGCTGGGAGGCTGGAGCTGCAGTAGCGGGCGTGTGTGCCATGCTGTGGCCGGCACTCTCCCGGCTTTCTGGGACAAACTCACCTGCTGCTTGCTTCGATTTCGTTGCACCGACGGCTCCTGCTCTTCCCCCTCACGCGCGTCCTGTGCAGATGCTGGACATTGCTGAGCAGCAGCACAAGCGGCTGAGCGGCCCTGAAGCGCAGGAGCGACGCGTCAGCAACGCGGCTCTGGGCCAGCTGCCCCGCACCTTCACACGCGTGCAGCGCATCTTTGGCGTTCAGGTCAGTTGAGGCTGCTGCTGTGCAGGACACCAGCTGAAGGGGTGCCTTGATACCCTGCCCCACCCTGACGCTACCCATTGCGACCCTCCCACTCCATTGTCCACGTGCAGGGTCCCAATGCCTTGAAGCTTCACGATGTGGTGCTGCGCATCAAGCAGGGCGGGCTGGAAACCACCCCAGAGGCTCAAGTGGAGCAGCAGCTGCGTGCGCTGGCCCAGCACGCACCCGACTACCTCAGCGTGAAGCCCTTTGGGCGCTGTGGCACCCCAGCCCTGTGGATCAACCGGGCCGTCAACGGCAACGCAGTCATGCAGCGCCTGAAGCAGGTGGCAAGCGCCAGGCTGCAGCAGCCCGGTGTGCTGGGTTGAGACTCTGCACTTGCAGGACAGGGCATGCGCTCCCGGAATAACTCAACGTTACAACACCCACCTGCTTGGCCAGGAGCTTTGGCCAGCAGAATAACCAACTGATACTACACTTACTCACCCACAGCCCCTCAGGGGTTGCATAAGCAGCACATTGAACTGCACCGAGTTGTGTCCATACATGCACCACCAGGCCATTGTAATTTTACACTGATTGAAAATCTCTAGTTGAATTAAGCAGGAGCTGCTGGTTGGCTGATGGGGTAGCGCTGGCAGTAGCGCGATAGCCAGCAAGTGCTGCGAGGTGAGAAGCTCGTAAACAGGGGGGAGGTTGCAAGCAGGAAGGACGATGCGGCAACCAGGAGAGCAAGGTGGTGCCCAGCAACGTCAGCCAGCCGGCAGCAAACAACCACCACGCGCGTGTGCAAATTAAAGCCCACGTCTTGATCAAGATCTGGCCAGCGGTAAGGAAGGAGAAGGGGGGAGGTACATTCAAGGCAGGTGGCGCTCGAATGCCTTGCCGGTACCCAAAGCCAGCCGCTCGTCGTTCTCAAGCTTGACCAACTGCAGGGCAGCAGGCAAAGGAAAGGAAGTCACATGAGCAGCTGCCTTGCACAAGCGACAAGGCAGAAGGCAGCTCAGTAGTTCAAGCAGTCCCTGCACACCGGCCCCTGGCTGCTGCCCGCTGCCACATACACCAGTTTGTACTCGGTTGGGGAGGCAGCAGTGCAGCTGCTGCCAGCGCGACTGTTGCGAGACAGCAAGCACGACCTGTACCGCACGCACCTCTAGTGTGTCCCGCAGGTAAAAGTTGAGGGGTGTCTGCAGCTGCTGCATGTCCTTGGGCAGCTCCGTGTGCTTCATACTGATGTCTTGTGCGCGCTTGAGCCGCTGGTTGCGGGCGTCCACCACGTCCTGCGGCATGCGCTTCAGCGCTTCTTCCACATCCTGCCGGATGTGGAGGGGCGAGTGGCGGCAGACTGATTCAACATGATGGAAGGAGAAAACGTTCCATGTGGTGACGACTGGGAGGCTGCAGCTACCAGCTGCAGCTGTTGTAGCACTCGAGTGATTGCTAAGTGCCCTTTGGGCACGAAAGCCCTTCAGCTCATGGCCCACCCAGGCCGGCATTGTGGCCTGGCAGGCGCTCCTCACTCACCAGGTCGAGCTGGGGGTCGTACAGATCCTCGTACCGCATGCCGTACTTGCGCAGCTCCTGGGACACCACCGCCTGGTAGCGTGGCGCCAAGAAGCGCACAAGCGGGTCAAACAGCTTGGCCAGAGCCCCGCCCTGCGAGAGTTGTGAAACAAGACCGAGGGCGGATTTTGGCACGGCGTGAAGTAGCAGCGACAGCAGCAGCATCCAAACGAGGGCTGGAGCACTGGACAGCCAGCTGCTTGCAGAAACAATAGGCAACAGGCAGCTCAAACCGACGTGCCGGTCGCCGCCGGTCGCCCGCTCGCCGCTCACTGGACAGGCTGTCTCACCTTTGCGGCCATCGCGGTTGTTGCTGCGGTCTTGAGCCCTGCTGGGGGGTGAGGAGAGGATGGAGGTGAGGCTGAGCAGGAGGAGGAGCGTCAAGAACGGCGGATCAGGCTGGCGGGGGTGTCAGTGAACTTTGAAGACTGTAACGGTGTATATCGTCAGGGAACGAGTCTCGGTTGGCGTTCTGTCATCATGCACCCCTCGCTGCACAGTGCGGCCAGACAAGGGCCCTCGGCCGCTTCACGTACATCGCTGCCCTGCACTGCCGCTCACCTGGGCGTCAGGCGCGGCTGGGAAGAGCAGCGCGAGCGAGCAAAAAGGGTTGACAACGGCAGAGCGTCGGCTGCTGAGTGTGCGAAGAGATGCTCTGCTTCTGCAGCGATCCCAGCGCAGGACGAGAGCCTGTTTTCTTCCAAGCTGACCTGGCGTTTGACTCCCCCATTCACCCCTGCCGCCACTTCACGGCCATCCAAACCGAGGACCGATGCCCACATCATTCCTTTGACCGTTTGGGGCCCCTAACAAGCCAATTGAGCCTGTCCTCACAAAACGCGAAATCAATCATGCTGAGGGCAGCGGCCAAGGCCGCTGCTCGCGCCCAGCTAGCCTCAAAGGGATCATATGAGTCTCGACAACTGCTTGCAGGCGTGCTAGGGCCTGCTCTGAGTGCATGCCGTGGATTTGCCGCCGCAGCCGCTGGCGGTTCCACCGACGTGATAGTTGTGGGAGGCGGGGTGAGCAGAGGCTGTGTTGTGTGCCTGTCCAGCCCTTTTTGTTTCACCAACTGCTCGCCCTGCTTGCAGCACAACGGCCTGGTGGCAGCCACGCTGCTGGCTCAGCAGGGACTTCAAGTTGAGGTGTTTGAGGAGCGGGACATTGTGGGAGGAGCCTGCCGCACAGAGTACCCCTTCACCAAGGCACCCGGCCTGCCACAGTCGACGGGTGCGAGCCGATCGCATCTCTGCAGCGCTTGCACATGCTGCAACCAGGTGGTTGGTATTCAGGGCAGTTGGCCTGCTGATTCCCTCACCATGCTGGAAGACTGACAGCTGCTTGCTGGGTGCGGCGTGCTGCTGCAGGGGCGTACCTGCTTGGTGTCATGCCCCCTGAGCTGCTCAACCTGCTGCAGCTGGACCTGCCGCTGCGACGGCGAGATCCACACTACTTCCTGCCCACCCAGGGCAGCGGCGGCAAGTACCTGCTATTGGGCTCAGACGCGGAGGCCACCCGCAGGCAGTTTGTGGATTTCTTCAGCGAGGTGAGAGGTTGTGGTGCAAATGGTGGCTGCATCGTGGCTGATTGGTGGTTGGGGTGCAGCCGGCTGAGTGGTGCTTCAGTGGTGCTTGAGAGGCTGCCTTGTGAGATGTCGGAATGGCTTGAACAAGCTAGCAGTAACAGGGGCCAGTGCGGGAGTGCACAGATGCAGCAGCTTTTGTGTGCGCTGTCAGCATCTCGCTGAGGCAAGGCAGTACTTATGTGAATGGCACACATGGCTGTATGATGCCCACCAGGGGGCTGGCTGCGACTGCAGGCGGACTGGCAAGCCAATGAGGCGTTGAACGCAGAGCTGGCTGCGCTGCGACAGGATGTGGGGCCCACATGGCTGCAGGTCAGGCTGGCACCAGCGGGGAAGCGGGGGGGGGGGGGGGGGGAGGGGGGGGGGAAGTCTGGTCTTGGTACTACAGGCTGCATCGCCACAGGCACTTGCTGCTATGGTACCTGTAGCGTCTGCCACCGACTGCAAGCCAAGTCTCTGACTGCTGCAGCTGACTGGCTGGCTGCTGCAGCTGTGAGCAGCTTGCAGCCAACAACGGATGTCGGCCCATGCTGGCCTGACCTCACTGCATGCATCGCCCCTGCGCAGGAGCCTGCCAGCATTGAAGAGACAGCAGAGCGACATGTGCGCCCTGCCTTGCGTGCTGCATTTCTGGACTGGTGCCGAGGCTCTGTGGCTGACAACCTTGCTCGCTTTGACTTCAGGAGCGACCTGCTGAAGGTCATGTATGCGGTGAGGGTGTGGGTGGGCGGGTGGTCAGCGGTGTCCTGGTAGGTTGATTGCTGGCTGGGCTGTGTGCATGGCAGGCAGGTGCTGCTGTGTATGCGACGTTCCATCACCTGCCCAGTCTGTGACACGGGGCCAGCACGCCACACATACACCATCCCATTGCCTCCCGCACCTCCGCCCCGCTGTGGCGCAGACCACCGACGGCTTTAGCGGCCTGAATGGCGGCTGGGACACCCCAGGCACAGGCATGAATTTCCTGATGCACAACATGGTAAACAATGCACGGGAGATAAGAAGGGGAAACAGGGGTTAGCAAGCCCTGCTGCTTGCCTGCTGTTCAACCCCGCCCAGCATGCGTCCAATGCGTGTCTGCCTTCCCTCCCTGCCTTGCTGCAGTGCCGGCTGCCCGGGTCTGATGGCACCTGGATGGTCGTGGCTGGCGGCATGGGCACGGTCACGCAGCGCCTGGCGGCAGCAGCCATGCATGCGGGCGCAACAATCCACACAGGCCAGGCGGTCAGCAGGTGGGGAAGGGGGGCTTGCTGCATGCCTCTGAAGCAAACAGCTGGGCTGCTTGCTGCTGTCTTGGACAGCTGTGCCAGGCTGTCAAGGTTATTCTGAGCCCGCAATCGTCACAGGGAGGAACCTGGCTGTGCTGCTGCCAAAAGGTTGTTACCAATGCTTATGCCTGCCTGCAGCATCACTGTCGAGGGTGGTACTGCGACAGGCGTCGTGACGACCTGTGGGCGGGAGCACCGCGGCCGCGCTGTGCTTGTGAACGCCGACCCCTTCCGGCTGCGACAGCTGGCTGGTGCCGACAGCTTCCCGGCTGACTTCAACACACGCCTGGACAGCATGTGCAAGGACGGCACAACAATGAAGGTTCGGTCTTCTACTGTTGCTACTGCCGCTGCTTTGCCCCCCACACTGTGAGCTTACCAGGCCTGCCTGCCGCGCTGCGCTTCTCTGCCGCTGCACGAGACCAGCATTTTTGCTGCTGTTGCTTGTGCTGCATACCTACACATACAGGCGACGTTGCTGCAGTGCACTACAATGCGTCCCATGCCTCACTCTCGTGTCCCTGCCTGCCTGCTCTTGCCAGGTCAACCTTGCCCTCAAAGCCCTGCCAACCTTCAGCTGCCTGCCCGAGGATCGCGGCCAGTTCCGAACCACCACCCACCTGCTGCCCGGGGATGAGCAGAGCGTGCTTGGCTGCGTGCAGCAAGCGTTTGCGGATGTGCAGCGCGGCAAGCTGCCCGAGTTTCCCACCATTGAGATGTACAACCAGAGCACCGTTGACTCAACCCTCACAGGTACATGTGAGGAGCGTCTTGCCTGGCACTTGCTGGCTGTGCTGCGTTGGACGAAGTTCCGGCAACATCAGCTGTGCTCATAAGACGTGTGTTGTGCATCCCTCGCGCCTGAAAGCGAATGGCACCTCTGTGCCTCGCAATGCGCTGCACGCCTCGCCTGCTTCTCAAACATGGTGTGCACGCATGCAGATGCAGAGGGGCGGTACAGCGCCGCACTGTTTGTGCAATGGGTGCCTTACGAGCTGGCGGGCACAAGCTGGGAGGAGGAGGAGGCAGGCTATGTGCAGCACTTGCTGGGTCTGGTCGACCGCTTTGCCCCAGGCATGTGCCACGGCGGCTCACTTGACTACGTGCTAACATATCTATATCCATATCTATGTGTGCCAAGCCAAATGATGCATGTGTGACTTGGCTCGTGCAGGCTTCAGCTCGTTGGTCGACGACACGTTCACGCTGACCCCGCCCGGCATCGAGCGCCACTTTGGCATCCACCGGGGCCACATCCACCACGTGGACAACAGCTTGGGCTTTGCCGATCGCTTCCCCTACCGCACGCCTGTTCAGGTGAGTAGGTGGCTGGGGTGAAGTGGAGATAGGCCACTCAGGAAAGGAGGCCACTGGCGTCAGCATCACATTGTTGGGACCCTTTACCTGCAGGGGCTGTACTCATGCAGCGCGGGCACGCACCCTGGCGGCTCTGTGATTGGCTGCGCGGGTCACAACGCGGCGGCCTCGCTGATCAAGGATCTGGGGTTGCAGCAGTGGTGGAGCCTCCCGGCGGGCCGATGAAGAGGAGTGATGGCTGGTTAGTTTTACTATGCCGAGCATCTCAACTTACGTGCTTTTGTAAGGTATACAATGGAAAGGAGGAATGATGGCTCACGAAAGACTCAGAAGCTCGATGCAAGGATGTGAGCGGGAAGCGGCGGCAGCGGTATAGGCGGCGCCGCAAGAATTGCCTTAAGTGAGCTCCGGGCAACTGCCTGCGGGGTGCACTTGTAGGATATACCGCCTTGCCTGGACAATGCACCGCTACTGCCGTCCTGTCATGCATTTTAGCGCCCGCCATTTGGTACAGTAGACTTACAACCACGAGTTTCGCACTGCTTGTCGGATTATCATCATTACTTTGCCTGTCGCGCTGCGTGCCCTCGCAATGTCGTCGTAGCTCGCCTCCTATACCTCGCAATGGTGGGCATCCTGAGGCGTCTGCGTCTCGCTCTTGGCACCTCTGAGCCCACCGATCCTCTGCCGCTGTTAGGAACGAGCTGGTGAGGCAGGGCGGTGACGCACGGGCACGGTAGCCTTTGTCACGTGCATCGCTTGGGGCGGCGGCGCCTCACCCGGTCTTGGTCCCTGCAGGTCTGGCAAGCACCGAGTCAATCCCGAGCTGGCCGCCGCTCGGCCCACCCAGCAAGCCACCCAAGTCCACCCAACAGCCGACGGGCCGTCACCAACTCTCGGCGCACAGTGCTGCAGCGAGCTGTCAAAACAGCAAGCCGCCTCCAGCTCACTGTCGCAACCTCTGGGAGCAGCTGGTCATCAACGGTCTGCCGCAGCAGGCAGCGGGCCAGGCCCCGTCAGCCCTGACCCAAACCTGCCGCCACGCCTGCGTCGGGCGAGCAGCACCCCAGATGGCACACAGCCTGGTGGGCAGTCTGAGGAGTCGGCCTTGACATCGCTGGAGAACTCTTACGAAAAGCAACAGCCGCAGCAGCAGCAGGACGCGCCAGGCACTGCCGTGCGCACGACCTCGCCGCCAACAGCCGGCGCATCGCCAGCCCAGCCAGACGGTGCAGAGGAGTGGGGCCTGCCAGTGCCTCCTGCCGCACCACCAGGCGGGCACAGCCCTCACCTGCCAGAGTGCGACACGCCCCGATCCGCTGCAGTCTCGCTGCTCTCTTTTCAGCTGCGCAACTCTGCTGGCCCCAGCGCAGCCTCCTCCAGAGAAGTGTCTGTGCGCAGCGAACGCAGGTAAGGAATACCACAGCAGGGCACGCATTTTGTTGTGTCATGTGCACAGGAGGTTGCTGTTTTGTTGTATCACAGAAGGTCGCGCTGCCACACATCTAGTGGCCTGTCTCACCTGCCTGCACCATGGCTGCCGGTTGTGCCCACCAACTGACGAGCCTTGCGGCTGCATGGCCATGCCTTCGCCTCCTCCTGGCCCGCTCCTTGCAGGCAGCCCATGGGCGGCTTGTCCTTAGCGCTGTCCCGCGAGGGATCTGTTCGTGGCACACGGGAAAACTCAATGCATGCTGGCAGGATGTCACGGGAGGCTTCTGCGCGTGGCGAACGAAGCACCGGCAACCGCCGCAGGGGCAGCGGTGGGCAGGATGAGCTGGAGCTGGATTCCTGCGGCAACCGCACGCACCGCGGCCTGCTAGTGCTGGGCGACCGCGGAAACGGCAACGCAGCCATCCCACAGGGCTGTGCCAGCAGTGATGCCAGGGAGGCGTACGCACCCTCAGGGCCGTCTATTCGGGAGGCGCCAGATGGGGAGGAGCAGAAGGTGAGGCCTAGTGTCCCTGCCTGCGTGCTTTCAGGAGCCGGTGCTGGGAGGTACTGCTGCTGTGACCTTTGCCCGGGGCAGAATACCTTGCACTTGGCCTGGCACGCTCTTACTCTGGCATCCTTGTAAGTGCTCTTGCTGGCTTGTCGGTCATGCAGGTTGGATCCTGGGCTGAGCGCGTAACCAAATTCCCGCCAGCTCCAGCCCCCATCGTGCTGCCTACAGCAGGCCAGCTGGCAGGGTGAGCCAGCTCAAGCCTGCTGCTGCTCAGCAAGCAACTTTGAACTGGGAATTGCACTCAAGCTGCCGCCTGGTGTCGGGCTGTCTGTTGACCCAATGTCATAGTTCCATTGCTATAATGACATTGCTGGTGGTGCCTATCCTGTCACAGCCTCTTCTCTGTTCCCGATGTGCAGGCTGGACCCTATGCTGCTCACGGCAGCGCTCCAGGCACTAGTTGTCGAGCCTGAAGAAGAATGCTGCGGGTCTGCTGGTGGTGATACCACAGGGCCGCCACCTGGCAATGTGCAGCTTGTGGGCGACTCTGATCTCGCCCTCACCAGCAGCCCCGACATGCCAGATGTCAGGCAGCAGCGGCAGCGAACGCAGCCCTTGGATGGACAGTCGCCTGTAGCACCAAGCGCACTTTGGGATGTTGATAGCTTGGGCGCTGCCGTGATGCCCGCAATCCTGTCGCGCAGCTGGGACACCGCCAACGATGCGGTGGCAGCGGGTGCCTACCTTCCGCCACCAGTGCAGCTGGGTGGCAGCGTCCCCGCCCGGGCTCCCATCAACAGCAACCTCAACCCGGTCGGCAAGCTGGCCGCCCAGGTGTGCCTCTTTGCCTGCCTGCGTGTGTGCTTGCCGCTGCCTGGTGGCAGGGATCCTGTTGCCTCGTTGGCTGCCGTAAACTGCTGCATGTGGCCACTTGCTTGCTGCGCCGCTCTCGAATGTGCGGGCCTCTCTCTGAAGTCAATGCCACTGCTCCTCCTGCCTGCAGCCCCTGCCCTGCGAGCTGACAGCCGACACCCAGGAGTGGAATCGCAGCTTCATGAAGCGGTGGCGGCTGGTGAAGAAGCGCGCCTACCTGCAAGCCCTGGGTCTGAGAGCGCTGTGGCGCGTTAACAGCCTGTCAGACCGGCACGAACCTCTGGAGCTGCTCACCAATGACCTGCCATCGGTGAGGCACTTGCTTGCTGGTGATGCACAGCCTGTGTGCCCTGCGAAGAACTTGCGGACAGCCAGGCAAGGAGTAATTACAGTCGGGACCTTGTCTGCTGGCGCAGCATTACCGCCATTGCTGTTGGTGCTCAAGAAATGAACTAGTGCTTGCATCTTGCCGCTTACATCACACCGCTCCCGCTGGCTGCAGTGTGACAATGGCATGCGCCGGGCGTGGTCTGTGTCCCGCCTAGCGGCAGCCCAGCTTGATGAGGCGCACCACGGCCGCCGCGGCGCGTCGTTAGCTGTACCAGTGGCTGACGCACGCCATGCTGTCGCTGTTGACGGCGTGCACAAGGACCCTTCCCTGGGCTCGCTGCTGCTCGGGGAGGTAGCCGAGGTGTGCTGATGGCCTGCCACCGCCTAGTATCCCTTCTGCGAGTTGCTGATGATTATGATCACCAACGTGCCATTCGATGGCTTAGACCCATGCCTCTTTTGCTTATAGCGCCCATGGGCACCTCCTTCCGCTGACAAAAGAAGTAAATGATCAATCTTTCTCGAGACATTGGCGATGCACACAATGCCCCCCCCAATTTGAGCCTCACTGCCCCACTATACTTATACCCACATGAACACCCCCTTTGTCGTGTCTATGCTAACTGCTGTCCCTGTGCCAGCGACCCATGTCTTTGCCGCGCAGCTGCAGCTGTGCGTGCTGTGCATGCCTGCTATTGTCAGGAGCTCTGTTGTGGAATGCACGCCCATTTTTTCACATTTGCAATGTCGCTTTTTATGCCGTCGGTTTCTTTTCCAGACTTCCCCGCTTCCTCTGTCCGCCTCTTCACCCTCTTCACACACAATCACGCACTTCACAGCCTCCCCCCCCCTCTCCCTTCCCATTTTTCTCTGAGTTAGCCTCCCTAAGTGTAAGCTTCTTTGGCACATGGGGCAGGCGGCAGGATGGCGTGCTGGGCACGGCGGAGTGCAATTTGCATCACTTTCAGTCCGGTGAAAGTATCATCACTCTCCATGGCGTCCTACTGAAGCTGTTCCAGCATACGGCACACGTAAATGAGCTCTAAGTAAGCTCTAAATTATCATTGGCTGAAGCGGGTCGAGAACAGCGCGCTTAGCAGTCCGGTGAGGCAGCCGGCCACTTGCCAAACCTGCGCCGTTGTTGAAGAGAGCGCCGCGATCAAAGTGCCATGCCAGCCCAAACCTGGCTCTTCGATCGCTCTTCGCAATCAGCTGGCATTGTGCAGTGTTGCAAGCATTCTTGTCAGCGGCAAAGTCACCCAGCCTCCCCACCCAACTCCGCCGCCGCTGCTGCCGCCGCCCGTGCAGGGAAGAGCCCAGCCATGTCGACGCCCCTGCAGAGCCAGCTGCAGAGCCTGGTGCTGGAGCGGTCCCCCAGCCTGCTTGAAAGCCCTTCCTCTGCAAGGCGCAGCGGTCGGCGGAGTTTCCGCAGCGAGCCTTTCTTGATAGGAGTGGCGGGCGGCACTGCGTCGGGTGTGTGCCTTGCTCGCAAGCAGCTGAGATGTAATCACGCTGATGCCTGTTTGCTTGAAGCAGCTGGCGGTAGGATTATGTTGCTTTTGTGACTGCAAAATCTGATAAGTCTCGCCATCGCCCCACTGCTGCAGGCAAGACGACGGGTGAGCCTTCGCCACACTTGACTTGCTTGCTCATGCCAATGTATGATGTGCTTCTGCAAAGTTGACACTGAGCCTTGAATTGTCGGCTATCATGCTTGTACTGTCTCATGAGATGCTGCTGCTGCACCGTGGAGGCATTGTGATTTGCTGCTGATGTGATGGTGTGCTGCTTGCAGTCTGCGACCTCATCATTCAGCGGTTGCAGGAGCAGTCGGTTGTCATGCTGGCACAGGTGAGTGAATGTCCTACTGTCCTGCTGGCCGGCTGGTGGCTATCTTGTCCTGCCTAGCGTGCAGCTTGTTGCTTGCTGTTGAGGGGCAATGTTCTGATACCACTCTGGCCTGCCCCGCTCATTGACAGGACTCATTCTACAAGACTCTTTCTGAAGAAGACCGGGCCAACATCTCAGGTGCCCACTTTGGTCTGGTGCAGGCACACGCTCGCAGCCTCTTGAGGCCTTTCTCACACGTGGGGCCTTTCTCACATGTGCCCGGCATGGGGCAAGCTGTACTGCGGCTGACAGCTGCTTGCAATGCTTGCAATGCCCGCCTCTGGTTTCAGAATACAATTTTGACCAACCCTCGGCATTTGACACCAATGCCATTATGGAGTGCCTGCTGGCGCTGAAGCAAGGGAGGCCGTACCAGGTGCCCGTCTACGACTTCACCACACACAGCCGCAGGCGAGCTGGAGCGGTGGCGGTCTGCATGTTGGGAGTATCACAAGGGGGGCGGATTGCATCATGTACAATACCTGTCCTCTTGCCGCCGGTGTTCTGACCCGCTCTGTCTTTGCTCCGTGGATCCATCCTGATGCGGCGCTGGTGGCCTGCAGCTCTGAGACACAGTATGTGATGCCAGCCGACGTTGTGATCATCGAGGGCATCCTGGTGCTTCACATGGAGGAGATCCGCAGCCTGCTCAACATGAAGGTGTATGTGGACACAGACGACGACGTGCGCCTGGCTCGCAGGTGGGCCCCCGGTACAGCGGCAGGCGCGGTACTGGTACGATTTGCAACAGCTTCAAGGATACATGGCATATGTGTGGAAGGTACTGCTGTGTGACATTGCTCTGCTTGCAACACATTGCAGGATTCAACGTGATGTGGCGGTGCGGGGGCGGGACGTGGGCGGCGTGATTGAGCAGTACACCAAGTTTGTGAAGCCAGCCTTTGACCAATATGTGGCTCCCTCCCGCAAGTTTGCTGATGTGATCATTCCGTGGGCCAGGTGAGGGCCGTGTGTTGTGACTGGCATGCTGGACAGATGTGACGTGCTGTGCTGGAGGCAGGAGTGCACCCGGTGCCCTGATGAATCCCGTCACTGATCGGCTGCTACCGTCAGTGACTCTGTCTGACCTCTTGCCCTGCCCTGCCCTGCCCTGCCCTGCCCTGCCCTGCCCTGCCCTGCCCTGCCCTGCCCTGCCCTGCCCTGCCCTGCCCTGCCCTGCCCTGCCCTGCCCTGCCCTGCCCTGCCCTGCCCTGCCCTGCCCTGCCCTGCCCTGCCCTGCCCTGCCCTGCCCTGCCCTGCCCTGCCCTGCCCTGCCCTGCCCTGCCCTGCCCTGCCCTGCCCCAGGGGCGATAATGTGGTTGCCATTGATCTCATCACTGAACACATACGCATGAAGCTGCAGCAGCATGATCTGCGCCGTATCTACCCAAATCTAGAGGTGAAGGCGGTTTGCCACAGCAATGCTGCTGCTGCTGCTGCTGCTGCGCTGTCATGCTGCTGCCACGATGCAGGCCATTTGGATGGGATGTAGCATTGAAGCATAGGGAGCATCTCTCTCTTCACTGCGCTGTTTGTTTGCAACCGTTCCTTCGTGTGCAGGTCATCCCCACCAACTATCAGATACGCGGCATGCACACTATCATCCGGGATGCCTCCACCCACCACGCTGACTTTGTGTTCTATGCGGATCGCCTGCTTCGCCTGGTGCGCTGTGCCGCATAACGTGGTGCTTCTTGCACTTCAAGCTGCTCAGCAGCCTGCTTGCCATAGCAACAACAATTGAAATGGCAGCACAAGAAAGTGAAGTGCTGCTGTGATGCCGCTGCTGTGGTGTATTGCTGTTGCAGGTTGTTGAGGCCGGCTTGGGCCACCTGCCCTTCACTGAGAAGATGGTGGTCACCCCCACCGGGCACCAGTATGTGGGCGTTGACTTTGCCAAGAAGCTGTGCGGCGTCAGCATCATCCGCAGCGGGGAGAGCATGGAGAATGCGCTGCGTGCGTGCTGCAAGGGCATCAAGATCGGCAAGATCCTGGTGCACAGGCGCGTTGGCAGTGGCTGACCAGGGAGGGAGGCGGCAGGGAGGTGGAAACCGCCGCTGCTGATCCTGCACCGGGCCTCGCCTGGCTGCCGTTCAGACGTCATGCACTTCCTTGTTGCTGACTCTGGTTGGTTTTACCTCTCCACCCACTTGCATGCCTGTGCTTGCAGGGAGAAGATCTGGGCAACCATGCAAATGCCTCGCCCAGGGAGCAATCACAACCTTAGCACCCCCCGCAAGCCCTCAGCAGCAGAGGACATCAGCAGCAGCAGCAGCCCAGCACCCTCCCCTCTGGCCTCATCCTCCCTGGGCGCCGCCGTAGCAGCACTCCGCAGCGACAGCAATGGCATCGCATTGCCAGCAGCAGCCTTTGCAGCACCGCAGCAGCCGCATCGGCGCACAAGCAGCGACGCTGCTGCTGGCAAGGGAGCGCTCGCTGCTCGGCGGCCCAGCAGCGGCGTGTGTGGCAGCCAGCGGCAGGTTGATCAGGAGATTGTGTATGAGAAGCTGCCTGCAGATATCGCTGATCGCTTTGTGATGCTGATGGATCCCATTCTGGGCAGCGGCAACTCAGCGCTTCGAGCCATCCAGGTGTGGGCATGCTCACCCAGTGCAGCACTTTAGGTTGATGGTGTGTGTGGCAGCCGGCATGCCTGTCCAGGCAGCCGTTGTGAGTGTTAGTAAGTGTCTGGGGTCCTTGTTTTGAGGAACTCTGATGGCAAGCCGCTGGTCCTGGCGCTCCCATGCTGCAGGTGCTGCTGGAGAATGGTGTGGAGGAGGGCAAGATCCTATTCCTCACCGTCATTGCAGCCCCCGAGGGCATCCGACGGGTGTGCGGCACATATCCACGCATCAAGGTGCTCACCTCTGAGATCGATGAGGGGATGAATGACTACCACGTTGTGCCAGGTCTGTTCGGTTGGATCGAGGTAGCCGGGGGGCAGGTGTGCCTGTTGAGCCGGGCACGTCTCCTGCATGTTGTGGTGGGTGAAACGATGAGCATTTGCTGGCAAGGTGCGGCTTGGTCTCAGCCTGTTCCGTTGCTGGCTGCTGCAGGCATGGGGGAGTGGGGAGACAGGTACTTCTGCGAGTGAGGCGGCGCACCGCATGGCCGTTCCAACAAAGCCTGGCAGCCACATGGTTCAGTTTTTCTATGCTGCCTCATTCTTTCTCATAATCTCGTATCCCAATGAAACTCAACATGCAGCCCATTCCCTCCTTGGCACCCCATTCACATTGATTGCATCGCCGCATCATGGCGCCATGTCGCTGCGTCGCTCCTCTCAGAACATCGTCGCAGCTTACAAGCTTACAGCAGCCCACCTAATAATATATCGCCACATGTTTCAGTGTCGGGTTTGATCCCTCCCGACTGGCAACCAGCCATTGCGATCGAAAGGCCGCCGGCCGACTGCCATGTATGAGTGGCAGAACGAGCGCGCTGGATCAGCCAAGGGCCTGAGTGATGTGAGCAAGCTGCTGGTGCAGACCAGCAGGACTTCGTCAATGGGACTGCGGGAGCGAGAGCTCAGTGAAAGGCTTGACGTCGAGGGAGGCAGCCCGCACAGAGGCGCGGGGAGAGGACACAGGAATGAGCCCTTCGTCATCGGGGTGGCGGGCGGCACGGCGTCGGGTGCGTGCCTAGCTCGATTGCTGCTGTTTTTGCTCAGGCAATGATCGCTCCTGAAAGATTGCTGCTGGTCTGTAATGTCACTATCGCTGCTGTTTCGCTGTTGCAGGCAAGACCACGGTGTGCGACCAGATCATGCAACGGCTACACGGTGTGCCTGCCTGAAGGTTGCGTGCGGGTCGGGCACAACCATGCTGCGCAGCATGCAGTGACAGTGCAGTGCGGAGGACATACGTGGTCGCTTATCAAGCCCTCGTTATTTGGCTGATTGCAGACCAGTGCGTGGTCATGTTGAGCCAGGACTCTTTCTACCGCAACCTGTCAGAGGAGGAGCTGCAGGATGTGAAGAGTGAGCCTGCGCACCACATCTCTGGGGGCTAGCACTTGTCTGCCGATGCACGTTTCCAGTGTTTGCTCGGGTGTGTGTGTGTGTTCACTGTGGCGTCAGTGTGTCTGCAGACTACAACTTTGACCAGCCCTCGGCTTTTGACACGGCAGCCATCATGAAGTGCCTGACAGAGCTCAAGGTGGACTACTGGCTGCTGGCTGCTCTGCTGCCAGCACGTGTGTCATCGGCCACTGGGGCACCCATCGCAGTTGAGCCTGGCCTCGGATGCTCCCTCAATTTTTTCTCAATCTCACACGTTTGCTGCAGGAGATGCGCATTGTGGAAGTGCCTGTCTACGACTTCACCACACACCAGCGCAGCACAGAGACGCGAAGAGTGAGTGTGTTGGCAGGCAGGCACTGTGAGCTGCGCTATTCTTGCTGAGCCCGTCAGGGGCGAGTGCAGCTTGTAACCATTGGTGTGTCTCAATCTGCCCGGCCACAGGTACCGCCAGCCGACGTTGTGATCATCGAGGGCATCCTGGTGCTCCACATGGAGGAGATCCGCAGCCTGCTCAACATGAAGGTGTATGTGGACACAGACGACGACGTGCGCCTGGCTCGCAGGTGGGCCCCCGGTACAGCAGCAGGCGCGGTACTGGTACGATTTGCAACAGCTTCAAGGATACATGGCATATGTGTGGAAGGTACTGCTGTGTGACATTGCTCTGCTTGCAACACATTGCAGGATTCAACGTGATGTGGCGGTGCGGGGGCGGGACGTGGGCGGCGTGATTGAGCAGTACACCAAGTTTGTGAAGCCAGCCTTTGACCAATATGTGGCTCCCTCCCGCAAGTTTGCTGACATCATTATTCCGTGGCATCGCTGCAATGAGGCGTGCGTAGCAGAGTGCTGCTGATGCCCTGCTTTCCACACTGTTCGTGGCTCCCTGCCTTGGTTCGTGTTCTGCTCTGTGCTCTGCACAGTTTTGACGCAGCATGTAAGCAGTTGTTAGCCCCATTGCTGCAGGGGTGACAACGTGGTCGCCATCGATCTCATCGCTGAGCACATCCGCATGAAGCTGCAGCAGCATGATCTGCGCCGCATCTATCCAAATTTAGAGGTGGGCGGCGCTGCTTGTAGCCTGAATCTGTGGCAGACTGAGTGCAAGGACAGCTTGAACTGTCGGTAGATGTGGCGGCTTTGGCTGACCTTGTCCTCCGTGTGTACTTGTTGGCGCCTTGCAGGTGATTCCCTCTAACTTCCAAATTCGCGGCATGCACACCATTGTGCGAGACAGAGAGACCTCGACAGCCGACTACGTGTTCTATGCCGACCGCCTGTTGCGCCTTGTTGTGGAAGCTAGCTTGGGCCACCTGCCATTCAGGTGAGATTTCACACATTGACAAGTTTATGACAAAATTGCGACAAATTTGTCTGTTTGACTGCTTTGCATTTGAGAAACCAATGATGTGTTATATGCCAGTGGGGAGTTCCACCCGCCTGCAGCTGATATGGGTTGGACACAGCTGTACAAGGCTGGATTCCAGGCCGGCATGAGCCAGCCCACTTTTCTGTGGCCCATGTGTGCAGGGAGCGGACGGTGGTCACCCCCACCGGGCACCAGTATGTGGGCGTTGACTTTGCCAAGAAGCTGTGCGGCGTCAGCATCATCCGCAGCGGGGAGAGCATGGAGAATGCGCTGCGTGCGTGCTGCAAGGGCATCAAGATCGGCAAGATCCTGGTGCACAGGCGCGTTGGCAGTGGCTGACCAGGGAGGGAGGCGGCAGGAAGGGGGGCAGCAGGGAGGTGGAAACCGCCGCTGCTGATCCTGCACCGTGCCTCGCCTGGCTGGCCTTCACCGGAATCTGTTCTCTGATTCAGGGTGTTGGACATTGCTTGCTTCTCCTTGCAAGTCATGCAGGGTGGAGGACAGAGTGATGGACCAGGAGATTGTATATGAGAAGCTGCCGACTGACATTGCAGAGCGCTTTGTGCTGCTGATGGATCCGATTCTGGGCACAGGTGGCTCTGCCTCACGCGCAGTCAATGTGCTGCTGGACAAGGGCGTTGAGGAGGGCAAGATACTGTTCCTTAGGTGCGGCTTGCCAAGGCACTGGTCAGCGGGGCCTGTGCAGTGTGGGCACACCTTTGTGGTGTGGATTGGATTGTCTGTCTGCGGTCCCTGACACATGGCTTGCGATCTCTGTACTGATGAGCACCTGCATGCCATGCCCCCCTGTACTTGCAGCTTGATTGCTGCTCCGGAGGGAATACACACGTTGTGCAAGAAGTTTCCGCGAATGAAGGCGAGCAGCGAGGCAGCGGAACAACAGCAACAGTCGTGGTGTTTGTGAACTGCTGACAACAGCACAATTGCTTTGCTGCTCTGCTCTGCGCAGGTCATCACCAGCGAAATAGATGAGCACATTGACTCGGAATTTAGGGTGGTGCCAGGCACCGGCAACTTTGGCGACAGATACTTCTGCGAGTGAGGCTGCTCGAGGTTCTTGAACTTTTGCTGCTGCAGTCAGGGCTGCGGCATGCGGGACACAATTTGAGCAGCGCTGTTAGGCACAATTCATCTGATCACTGTCGTCCTTGCCAGCACTCCCATAGTACAGCTCTCCTTCATTCATTGATACATTGATCTTTTATTGTAGATGCCAGCCTGTTGTAATGTGGGGCCAATCAATTGCGATTTGATGGGCACAGTGGGCGGGCCGTGCATGGCGGTTGTGCATTGTGCATTTCAGGGGCTCATACGAAAACTCATCACATCGTCCTGCTTTGGCGAGGTTTTGGCGCATCGTAACCGCTCTTTGTGGGCTGCTACCTTTCGTTGAGGTCGAATTCACTTCGCGGGGCACACGGCACAGCTGCGTGTTTCATTGCACGCCGCTTGCCAACTCCACACAGTGGGTTGTCTATTCCCGGGCGATGGTTTGGCACTGGGCTGGCGGCAAGAGCTTGGCAGGGCGTGGCTCACTTGAAAAGCAGACAATGAGCAGTGGCTGATGCGGGGAAATTGAGGTGCGACGCGAGTGTCGGCTCTGCCGATGTCGCCGCTGCAAACGTCACTAGCCCGGCCATCAACCACAGCCTCTGAATCTATGCCATGTTCAGGGGCCAGGATCATTGTTTGAATCAGCGCCAGGGACATCATTTGGGTGCGCCCTTCTCAAGCCCCGCCCTGCTGACTGGCTGACCGCTCGCAATGGCCGACGGGACGCAGCAGCAGGACAAACCGCCGCCGCGGCGCCGGGCCTTTCCCAGCCCCCAGCCCTACCAGCCGCGGCGGCGCCAGCAGCAGGAGCCCGCTGATGAGCCGCAGGTTCTACCACGTCAGCAGCCTGCTGATGCCGCGCCCGGTCTGCCCCGTCAGCAGCCCCGCCAGCCTGCTACCAGCAGCGGTGCCTCAGGCGGCCGCGGCATGGTGGCACGTGGGCGTGGCCAGGGCGGCGGTCGCGGCGCCAGGCAGCAGTCTGTCCCTGCTGCAGCTGGCGCTGGCCGCCAACTGGCTGTGCGGCAGCCGACGCGCCCGGCGGCTACGCCTGCTGTCGCCTCTGTGGCAGCTCTTGTTGATGTGGCGTCCGACAGCCGGCTACCAGAGGTAGGTCCTGTGCGCTCAGAGCGCCAAGTGGCCTTCTTGAGAGGTGTTACCGTGACTGTACTGCTGGATCACGCAGCGAATCACAGGTGTCTCAATCGCACGCATGGCCCTGTGCTGCCCCTGCATGCCTTGCTGCAGGCGGACCGTGCCGCAGCCCTGCAGCAGCTGCACCAACGGCTGTTTGAACCTGCAGCCCAGCGTGAGGCTCTGCAGCAGTTGCAGGCTCTCTGGCCTCGCTTGCTGGCCCTGTTGTGGGGCGACCCCTCACCGCTTGTGGCAGCGGCGGCGGCACCTGCTGTGGGTGCCATAGGGGCCCTCGCAGTGCAGGCAGCCTCTGCCGCTGCCGCTGCAAAAGCGGCTCAGCATGGTGGTCTAAGTGCCAGCACTTCACATGGATCTGCATCCAGCGGCAGCAGTGCTGGAGGCCTGCTATTTGACTGGCTGCTGCCGGTGCTGCAGCGACGAGCGGGCCCAGATGGTCAGCCGCTGGCGCCTCATCAGCTGGCAGCAGTGTTGGCGGCTCTGCGAGACTGCCTGACAGGTGAGGTGGCGTTCGGCCTGCCACACACGTGCCTGAGTCTGCTGCACATAGCCTGAGTCTTCAAGTGCATGTGACTCTGCCGGTGTGCCAGTGTGTGTGCTGCGCCACCTGCCGCTGCTTGGAAGTTCACACCCTGCCTGCCGGGCGTGTGCAGGTGTGGATGCCACGACTCTTGCACGGTACGCCAATGCTGTTTTTGGCGCATGCCAGGCCATGCTCGAGGATGAGGCAACGCCGCCGGGCGCGCTGCCGCCGCTGCTGGCCGTGCTGCAGCAGGCTGCCCGTCACCAGCATTCCCTAAAGTGGGTCACTGCTGCTCCGGCCTGCCCTCTGTGCAGCACTGTTTGGTGCTGTGACGTGGCATGGAATTCCATCAAATTGATGCCTAATGTGTGTTTGACGCTCGCTGTTATGTCGTCTCTTCTTCCATCCATCTTCCCTGTTCGTATATACAAGCTGACACCCACGGCAACCTTGTCAATCTGCAGGCCACGTTTCCGCGACCTTGTTGACCTGCTGTTGGGCTGGGCTTTGGAGCCAGCACTGCCAGAGGCGGCCAGGCAAGCGAGTCTGGCTGACAAAGCTGCTGCCTGCCCTGGCAGCTGAGTTGTCTTGCATGTTGCACGTCAGGCATCTGCATCTTACCTGCAGCACCTCGCTGCCTGCAGGCCCGGCCTGAGTCGCGCTCTGGCAGCCTTTGGCGCGCAATGGCGGCAGCAGCCAGCGTTTGCCGGCTCTTTGCTGGAAACCTTGATCGCAGACATGCAGCGACTGGCCAGTAAAGCGGCAGCAGAGCACGAAGAGGCGGCAGCTGACAAGGGCAGCCCGGCCTGCGGCCTTGTTGCCAGCTTGCGGCAAGTGCTGGCCCTCGCAGCCTGTGTACTGCCAATCCTGGATGTTGCGGCGGCGGCACGCCTGCCCTCATGCCAGCAGCACCTGCTGCAGGTCTTGCGCGCCTTCACACAGGCAGTTTTGGCAGCGGCTGAGACTCCAGCGGCTGTCGCACCGGTTGTGACTGAGCTGTCAGGTCACCTAGCAAGGCTGTCGGCCTTGGCAGTCGCGGCAGCAGCTTCCTCTTCAGGCGCCGCAGCCGCCTCTTCAGCAGCGGAGGGTAGCAGCAGCAGCGGGGAGCGTCCGCCTGCTGAACTTGACAGCAGGCTGCTGGGTCTTAGCCTGCAGGAGCAGCACCAGACTCAGCAGGCCGACCAGCCAGCTACTGACAGAGAGACGCCAGTGGCAGCAGCGCTGCAGGGCTCAAGGCTGCAGCAGCTCTTCCTAGGGGTGGCTGCCTTTGCTGCGACGGCAGCCAGCCAGACGGGAGTGCTGGCGCAGCAGGCGGCGGTGCTGGCCGTGCTGGCAGCGGTCCGCAGTTGGGCGCATGTGTTGGTTCAGCAGCAGCAGCACGCACAGCAGCAGCTGAACCTTCTGGAGCCAGCAGCTGCTGCACTCCTGCCAGCACCTGGGCAGGGCTCTGGTGCCTGGCTGCTCAGCCTACGAAGCTATGGCGCGAGAGAGGTTGTGGCACAGTGTGCCCGGCTGATGTTGCCGCTTGCGGTGCACTCCCCAGCATCCCTGCGTGCACTGCTTGTGGACTCTGTCCAGCAGGCAGAAGCGCTGCGTTCTGCAGCAAATGAAATTCGGCCAGATGGAGGTAGCGGGGAAGCAGAGGCTGGAAGGGAGGCGGCTGTCAGCACCGGCCCTTCCGCTCTGCTGCTGTTCAACTTGAAGTTGCTGCTGGCAGCGGCTCCCCAGCTGCCGCCCGACAGCCTGCATCTCATCTGGCGCCAGTTGCTACCTCTGGCTCAGCGTGAGTCGGCACTTGCAGCAGCTGGCAGCACCTTGCAGCACCAGCAGCACCAGCCGCAGCTGCAACTGCTGACGCTGCTGGAAGCTGCCTCTGCGCTGCTCATGAACAGGCGGCATGGGCTTGCAGAGCCCAGTCCTTCGGTCATGAGTTCAGTGGCACTCGACAACCTGCTGCTGCTGTCCAGCATCCTCGCGGCTTCCAGCAGCAGCAGTGGCAGCAACGGCGTTCCAGAGCAGGTGCTGCTGCTGGCGCTGCGCTGGCTTCAGCAAGCAGCAGCATGGCCAGCTGTTGCTCAGGCAGCGAGCCTTGACGGAGGAAGCAGCACTGACAGCGGCCGCAGCATGGCAGGCGTGCTGGGGGCCGGGCTGAACTGCACGTCATCGGGCTCGCCAGCAGTGCGAGCTGCAGCCCTGCACGCCGTGCGTGCGCTGGTGTGCAGCCGCAGCGGCGTCGCCACTTTGTTGCAGAACACAGACCTTGCTGCCTCGCTGTTCCAAGCGGCCATCCTGCACCTCTCCGATTTCACTCCCGATGCCACGCACGCTGCACAGGAGCTGCTGGCTGCCGCAGCGTCAGCATTGGCTTTGGGCAGCGCCATGTGTCAGCCAGGTGACAGCAGCAGCCGTGGGACAAGTGCTTCGCCTGAAAGGGCGGCAATTGTCGCCTTGGAAGCGCAGCAGCTGGTGTTCAATCCATCGCAGCTGCGGCAGTGGCTATCGTACCTGATGGGTCATGCTGCCGCGCCTACCACCTTGCTGACGGCTGGGGGTCAGCAGCCCACTGCTCCCCTGCGGGAATGGCTGCCGCGGCTGCTGCACACCGCCCAAGCTTCATCGGCTGCCACGACACACACCAGGTATGTATGGCACATGTCATGTCAGTGCATACATGTCGCTTCGTCCTCCTGCTGTTCTTTCTGACACTGAGATACCCAGCGCAGTCATTCACTTGAAGCGTTCACCTTGCCGCCTGCAGGAGGGTCCCCTCCTGCCTCTCCCAAGCTGCCTGGTGGGCCCTGCAGGAGGCAGCCAAGCAATGTGTGGCTTCCCGCCTGCGAACCCACCACGGCGGACCGGCACAGACCCTGGCCGCGCTGGAACGGGCATTGCAGGCAGCGGCAGCAGCCCTCACGCAACAGGACCCAGGCACTGCTCAACATCAGGCCAAGCATGCTGAGGGGGTTGAGGCCGGAGAGCCTGCAACTGCCGGTGGCGTCAGCAGCAATGAAGAGCGGCGGCAGGCGGCGGTGCTGCTGCTCCTCTTCCTGCATGCACTAGAGCAAGGCGTTGCGGCGGCCAGCAGCGGCAGCGCCGCACGCTCATTGGCGGGGCAAGAGGCATCCATGTTTTTCGGGGCGAATGAAAAGGTTGGATGTGGGTGGTGTGGGTGCAGGCACTTGTCATGCATTTGCGAGCATGAAGTTATTTAGGGTTGCGTTTTTGACAGCTACTGGCCTGTGGCACATGCTAGGCCGCCGTCCCTCAACCTACCTGCTGCTTGCCAATGTTTGTTGCTATATCTGTCCTTGTTGTGTGCAGATTTGCCAGGCCTGGTTCTCGCGCCTGCGCCCCTTGCTGATGCGGGCGGCGACAGCGGCAGAGGCACATGAGCTGGCTGCCTACCACTCGTTGCGGCGCCTGCAGGACCTGCACCAGCAGCTGCTGGCACTGCTGCCCTCGGCGCCTGTCGACGCCCCCTCCGGCCAAGCGGGGGAGGGTGGTTGCGGCCAAGAAGTGGAAAAGGCACTCTCGCCGGTGGCGGCAGCTGGCCTGCCCCCCAGAACTCCTTTTGGTGGTGGCGCTCGGCCTCGTGCGCCGGGCGATGCTGGCGCCAACCCTGCCGCCGCTCTGTTGGCTGCCACGCGTGGCAGCCCCGATATGGCACTGCGGCAGGAGCAGCTGCAGTCAGGGGCGGTGGCTCCCACCCATGGCCACAGCCTGAGCCCGCAGCAGCTGCAAGGAGGGGCGGCGAAAGTGGCGGAGGCTGCTGCGTCAGCTGCGGCTGCGTTGTGCGCTTTGGGAGATGCTGATGGGGTGGCAGGCCTGCACGCCTTCTGCTGCAGCGCATTCCATTCACTGCTGCAACATGTGAAGCTGGCAGCCACACCCAGCACTGCGGCATCACCTGCCGCCTCTGAAGCAGCAGACGCAGCGTGGGAGTGGCTGGTGGCAGTGCAACATCAGGCGGCAGGGCGGCACGAGTTTGCCGTTGAGCTGTACTGCCGGCTGTACTCCCCCGCCGCTGCTGGAGAACCCGGCGCTGGTGTGCAGTGTGTGCCGAGCGGCGCCCTTGCACGGCTGGCGGCAGACGCGTATGCTTCCCTGGGAGATGCAAGTGGTCTGCGGTCCTGGCTGGAGGTGGGTGGTGCAGGCTGCTGCCTTGGCAACAGCCTGTGGCTACCGATTCCCTGCGGTCTTGTGCATACTCTCTCGCTCCCACGTTTCGACTTTGTGGCTTGGTTCCATGCCTTGCAGACCAAGCCTGGCAGCAAGCTGTCAGCAGCGGCAGCTGCGCGCTGCATGCAGCTGGCACAGTGGGAGCCCACGCCGGCCTGCCAGGAAGCCAGCAACAGCCACACTTCATCCCCAATCAGTGAGCTGCTGCTCAAGCTGCAACGAGCTAGCCTGGACCCATCTGCCGTCACAGCCCTTGAGCCGGCAGCTGCGGCTGCGTGTCTGGCTGAGCTCTCGGTGGATCCAGCGCACGCGGCTGCGCTGCTGCAGCAATTTTCAGGGAGTGTGCTACTCAAGGCAGCGACAGCAGATCTGGCCGGGTGCAGCCACAGCTCGGAGCGGCTCTGCTCTGCCTGGTCCCTGCCAGCTGCCGCGGCATCGGCGGCCGCTGCTGGGCCTGCACGCGCAGCAGGGTCCCTGCAGCCTCTAATGCTGCTGCTGGGCAGGGGCCAGCTGCCAGCGCCACAGCAGGTGCTGCTCCTCTTGGGTGCGGCTCGCGCGGCGGCTCGTGGAGGCAATGCGGCGGCCTCACTGCGTTTTTTGAAGAGAGCAGAAGGTTTGCAGCAAGCAGGCGGCTGCAGTCCGGAAGGAGAGTCTTTGGGAACAGCCACAGCTCTGCTGCTGAGGCTGCAGCGTTTGCAGCTGCCTGCAGCTCGCAGCAGCGGCACCGGTGATGGTGATGCATGGAGCCTGCTTTGTGCTGCAGTGGACTGCAGCGTGGCGGCAGCTGTGGTTCCTGCTGCGGCACAGCTGTTGCTAGATGACCCCTGCCCTCCAACTGCCATCCTGGCATCAGACGTGTCGACAATGGCGCAAGGCTTGCAGCTGGTCAGCAGCAGCAGCAGCAGCACGTTTGCCCAGCTGGAGGCTCATTTCTTGAAGACGGAGCAGCAGGCAGCAGAGCCAGCCGCTGTGCAGTATACAGTCCTCAAGGCAGCCGTTGCATCAACACGAAGCTCTGCGCGTCACTGGGTGCAATGGGCGGAGTGGCTTCACAAGCATGCGCAGCAGCAGCAGCAGGCGCCTGAGGTGCATGCGGCGGCTTGTCAGGCCGCATTTGTCAGCAGCTGCAAGGCGCTGTCCCTAGCTGTCGCCAGCCCTGCTGCCAGCAGCAGCAGCGGCAGTAGTGGTTATGCCATGATGCCTCTGCTGCTGCAGCTGCTAGACTTGCTGGCAAAAGGGCCTATCAGCTGCTTGCCAGCGGATGTATCGACTCAGCTCAGCGCTGTGCCGGCAGCAGCTTGGCTGCCAGTGGTGCCACACCTGCTGTCTCAGCTTGCTAGCAGCAGCATGGACAGCAGCCCCGAGCGCCAACGGCAGGTGCACGGTCTCCTGCTGCACATAGCAAGTGCTGCGCCTTGCCAGGTGCTGCTGCCGGCAATGGTGGCGGCAGCGCCTCAGCCTGTGGGCACAGGAGAGCCGCAGCCTTGGCCACCATCTGAGGAGCGCCTGGCTGCTCTGCTTGGGGAGCTTCAGCAGCAGCACTCAGAGCTGGCTCGACAGCTGGCAGTGCTCACTAAGGAAGCTGCCAGGCTGGCGGTGCTGCCTGAAGAGCACTGGCACACGGTGCTGCAGGAAGCAGCTGCCACCGCCACCAAGCGGCTCCAGGCGCAGCAGGCACCGCAGGCAGCGGCTGGTACTGCTGAGGCTGAGAGTAACTTGGCAGGCATGGCCCCGGTGCTGTTGTGCCTGCAGCAGCAGCTGGCAGCAGCAGAAGCACGCCAGCCAGAGACGCCACACGAGCAGCAGTTCCAGGCGCAGCAGCTGCCGCGGCTGCGCAAGCTGCTGCAGCAGCTCACTGCGCCCCTTGATCGCCTGGCTGCAGCTGGTCCAAGGCAAGCCGCAGCCAAGAGCACGGGCAAGGCAGGCCCTGCCGCTACACCGGTGCAGCAGCGGCAGCACGTGGTGCGGCTGCTGAGGGATGCTGCAGGCGATATGGCGGCGCAGCTGCAGTCCAAGCTCTTGAAGCTGAGTGAGGTGTCGCCAGCTCTTTCTGAGCTGGCACATACTGGCATCCCTATGCCTGGCTTGCCTCAAGCTGCCGGCTGCACAGCAATGACTGTTGCAGGTGTGGGGCAAGAGGTGGTTGTGCTGGCCACGAAGACGCGGCCCAAGCGCCTGAGCTTCACCAGTAGCGATGGGGCGCACCACTCGTTCCTGCTGAAGGTGAGATTGCAGTTCGACTGATTGCTACGTTGGAACAGTGCAAAAGCCTTGGAGAGGCTGTCATCACCATTGGGCATTGCTTGCACATCGGCTGCCTACCTGCCTGCTTCATCCCGCCCTCTCGTCATCCCTCCGCCTCTCACCCAAGTCACTCTTGGCCCGCCCTGCAGGGACGTGAGGACCTGCGCGCCGACGCCTGCCTCATGCAGTTGCTGCGTGCCTGTCGTTCCGCACTGCAAGCTGGAGCCGGCGGCTGCTGGGACGCTGCTTCCGGCATGGCTGCAGCGCAGTGTTTCGAAGTTGTGCCCATGGGCAGCCGTGTGGGCCTTGTGCAGGTGTATAGGTGTCTGTGTAGGTATCTGTCGGCTTGCTTGCTTGATTGCGGAGGCTGGTTCCTTCTTTTGCTGCCACACTGTGTTGCGGACATGCTTGCACATAAGGGTGTGCATGGCCCCTCCTGATCATGAGGCTTGCTGCTTGGCTGTCACCGCTGCTGCCTTGACCTGTTGCCGCTGCTGGTCCCTGGTGCAGTGGGTGGAGGGCACAGTCCCGCTATACGAGGTGTACACTGGCTGGCAGCGGCACCACACGCAGAGGCAGCGCCTGCTCGCCACAGCGGCAGCTGCCCAACAGAAACACCAACAACAGCACCAGCAACAACAGCAGCAGCAGCAGCAGCAGCAGCAGCAGCAGCAGCAGCAGCAGACGAAGACCAAAGCGGCAGCAGTCGTGGTGCCGCTCGTTGTCGCCAGGCCAGCGGCAGCCAAGGTTGCCCGCCAACCAGGCAAGGTTGTGCTGGCCCCCAAGCGGGTGTCTGTTAGGGTCATGCCGGCAGCAGCACGCCCAGAGGCATCGCAAGCGGCAGCTGCGCATCTGCCGCTGCAGGCAAAGCAGCAGCTGCGTCCCATAGACACATTCTATGCAAAGCTCAAGGTGTGCGCGTGTGCTTCTGCATCTCCTCCCCCTGCTGTGGCATGTGAGCCAGCTGTACGGTGCATTCTCTGACTGCCCCACGATCTGCTCTCGCACACCGCCGCCTGTTCTCGCCTGTGCTGTGCAGGCGGTTGGCATCGATCCCGGCTCTGCTCGATCAGGCTGGCCACAAGCCAAGCTGACACAAGTGCTCGAGGGCATGCAGGAGACAGGTGCCACCCTGCTGTGCTTGCAGACCGTCCCCCAGGCACAAAGCTGTGGCGTGAAGCGCTGCCTGCTGCCTCCCTGCAAACTTGTTGTCGTTGGGCCTCCAATACCCCGTTCCTGCGGTACTTCCTGCAGTTGATCGCCAGCTGCTGTGGCGGGAGGTTTGGCTGGGCTCCAGTGGTGCTGCGGACCTGTGGCAACGACAGCGGCGCTTCGCGGCATCAGTGGCTGCAATGAGCGTGGTGAGTGCTGCCGCCACATCATCTGCTGCTGCTGCTGCTGTTGCCGCTGCTGCTGCTGCTACTACTTGTGCTGGCTGCTGCTACCTTTGCTGGCTGCTGTTACTTCAGCCACTCAGGGAGGGCAGGAAGCACGTTACACACAAGAACAATACACACAATGCAATCGGCATGGGTGGCAGGGCGGTTGTTTGAGTGCCTCAGGGCGGGTGGCAGGTTCAGGGAGGGCTTGGCAGGACAAGTTTGTCGCGTGAAAGGAAAATCACATACAGATGTTACCAAATGCTTCATTTAGCATTCAGCTGTGGCGCACGAACGCGCAAGGGCCATTGTGCGGCAGCCATCCTCCTGCCCACCTCTCGGGATGCCGCACTGTGAGCCTCACTCAGGGTCAAGGGTCGTTGATCAGGTCCTCCTTCTGCACTCAGCTTGACCAAAAGGCACCCATCGTGGGGCAGCGGCCTCAGGAGGCTTGGCGCGTTTGGAACTTGGTCTGCCCATGCTCTGAATCGGTAACCCCCACCCACCCCCCACCATCACACACACACCCAAACACACCCCTCACCCCTCACCTTGAAGTACGTGGCCATCATTTGGGCATACAGCGCCTCCTGCACGCTGTTCTTGCAGCGAATGTAGATGCTGCACGGCAATGGACAGCGGGGTGGTGTGTCGGTGAGTGTGCGATGGGGTGGTTGTGAGAGGAGGAGGGTGGGGCCGTTTGTGTGGGGGAAGGCAGGATGAGGGGACAAGGGAGCCACATAGGTGGTAAGCTGATCGCAGCGGCACACCCCACCTGACAGGGTGGCCAGTGAAGCCGATGGCGACCTTGGCCGAGCGACGGGAGGCTCCCAGGTCTATCCACTGGATTGTGGGGTCCGCGATGCCGATCTTGACGTACTGCAACCAACGAATCCGCAGCAGCAGTCCTGTTTAGGGTCGAGCTAGCAAAGCGGGTAGGGTGCACATCGCTGTGCTGCTGCCCATGTGCCTGGTCCTTGGTGATCCATTGAGCGCACATCACAGCACAGCACAGCACACAACACATCACAGCAGAGCACAGCACAGTGCAGCGCAGCGCAGCACAGCGCACCTCGTACAGCATGTTGAAGTAGGAGGAGCACTGCCTGCTCTTTTCGTTTTCGTAGTCTGTGCCGCACCACATGGGCATGAGGGTCTCGCCCGCACGCACCCCTGTGCAAAAGGTGATGAGCTTATCCGTGTCCTTGTCCTGCGGCGGCAACAGAATTCAGAAGGAAATCGTCCAGGTTGTGTTGGCAGCCGATTTGTAGGCAGCCTCCGCAACAAGAAAGCAGCACCTGTTGTTGTAAGTATTGGAGGTGGTGGGCGTGCCTTTCATGTCATCGCTCACACCACACTACACGTGCAATCCATGCTGCGCTGTTCTGAGTGCGCACCCGGATGAGCATCACATTCAGGCCGGGTGTGGTGAGGTGGAAGTCGTAAAACTCGGCCTCTGTCAGCACCGTGAAGCCGTTGCGCTCTCCAGTGCTGCACAACAAAGAGACCACAAACGCACATCCAGGGGTGGGTGCGGCACAGGGCACATTAGTGACCCTGCCATCCGCCAGCTTCACAGCTTCACATTTACCACGCAATGCAGCTGCATCGACTGCAACACTCACACCTACTCACACCCACTCACACCCTCCTCACACCCTCCTCACTCACTCACTTTCTGTACAGCGGCCACAGCTCGTCAACCAGCTCCTGTGAGCCCGGCGGCAGCGGCACATACTCGCACTTGCACCCCGCCGCAAACTTCTTCTGTCTGTCCTTGAAGTTCCACCGCCCCTTCTTGCTGAGCAGCTTCAAGTAGTCGTCCATCTTCTTCATCTCACCCACGTGCAGCTTGAACACGTCAGACAGCGGGATCTGCGGTGCGTGCGCACGAGCCGAGAAAAAGAAAGCGCATGCATACGCTTGAAAAACAAGCAAGGCGTGTGCCGTCTGCCACAAGCCACCCGCCGCTGCTGGCAAGGCCAGTCAACCCCGCTGGTGAGCCTTTTCGCCACTTGAGGGGACTGGTGTGACCATCAACCATCCCATATCATATTCCACCCACATCCGCACCTCAATCCAGAGGTACCCCTTGTCCTTCACCACCTTGTCGGGAGCATCAATGACGGCAAAAATGGGCGCCGCCGCCCGCTCCGTCTTGGACACTGACTGCGCCAGGCAGGGCAAAGAGGGGGGAGGGGGCAGGTATGTGAATGAGACCAGCAACGGCTCACAACCAATGATGCCATGGATGTGTGGGGAAGCGCATGCTGTCCCTCGGCTGGAGATCTCTCTGCTGCACAGTGGCCAGCCATCGTGTCCCCGCACGCACCTCCCGATAGCCCTCCAGCCCGCCCGACACATCGCCACTGGGCTTGGCAACCACAATCACGTGGTCTAGATATGGCAGCTGCACAAACGGCTGCAGTGCAGCCGGCAGCTTGACGTACCCAGCAATGGGATACTTCTGCGGGGGGAAGGAAAGGCTCGCACAATATCAACATCATCACCAGCAAGTGTGCGCGCTGACGCTCGCAAGCGCAAGCTAGCACAGCCCGCGTGGCAGCTGCAAGGCACCATCCTGATGCCTCTGCCTCGGTGCAGTCAGTGCGCACCTGGTAGTCCACCCGATACGTTCCTGAGGGGCGGTTCAGAGATTTGCCGCTACCCTCAACCCCGCCTGCCACGCTGGTCTGAGCCGAGGCTGTGGACATGCTGCTGTGGCTGCTTTGCTCGACCTCCTTTGGCTGCATGGACACTGCGAGGTCGGGGCGGGAGCCCTCGGGTGTGATGATCTCAGCAGGAATGGTGGGGGCTGCTCCGTTCTTGCCGCCATTGCTGTGCCCTATTAGGCTCCTGCAACGTGTGTGGGAGGGCAGCCGCACGCCACCTCATCCTGGTGGTGATAGTTGTGCGGTGCAGGCTGGGTAGCAGGCACAGACCTGCCCGCCCTGCCCTGCCATTAAAGCAGGCCCTCCCACCCACTTGAAGAAAGCGCCCACTTGCTCGGCGCCGTCGGCCACGGCGGTGTGGACCTTCAACACTCCGCTTGAAATGTCGTCCACCATGTTGCCAAACAACGATGCCTGCGTTGCCTCGTCGAGCTCATGGCTCGCAAACGTCTTCTGCGCCTTGATGTCAGCGCGCCGGAAGGTCTCCAGCAGCGCCCTGCAAGGCGGGCGGCGGCGGCAGCGGCGGTGGGAGGGCGGCGGCGGTGGCCGCTCTTGCAACACCGCTGCTGCTGTCGCATAGCTGTCGGTTGTTTGAGCGCATCGCAGTATGCGCAAACTGCAAACTCCCGGCCGGCGCGCTGCTTTTTGCCCAGATGCTGCTTGCGGTCGCCTGCGGTGTGTCGCGACAACCGTGATCGCTGCACACTCACATCCTGTCTGTGCCGGCCCGTCACGGCAAGCGCGCTCGTCCCTGCCGATACCCCGCGTTTCCGGTCGCTGGTTCGGTTTGCAAGTGCTGCGTCCTCTCGCTAACTCGCAGAGGAGTGCGCGCCCGTGTTTGCAGCATCGCTTTTGCCTTTGCCATCATCGATACCGCCCCTGTCCTGCCATGACGCCATGATTTATAATGCTTACCGTTCTTCCCGTGTGCTGCAGGTGGGCCACCTGCTGGGTCTGGGCGATAGGCACCTCGACAACATCCTGCTGCACCGTGGGGCTGCACAGCTCATCCACATTGACTTCAGCGTCGTGTTCGACAGGTGCGCTGCCGAACATGTAATCCGACCAAACAGCAACATTGGGTGTTGTGGAACGAAGTCCTCACGTGCAAACCTTGCGCGCAGCCGCTGCGTGCTGGCACCTCTGCAGCCTGAAGCCATCTCCTCTCAAAGTTGTGTGCTGCCAAGTCATGCTGCAGGGGCCTGCAGCTCAAGGTACCAGAGGTGGTCCCCTTCCGCCTCACACAGACCCTGGTGGCAGCCCTGGGTGTCACAGGTGCGGCAGCTGGCGGGTCGCTTCTGGACCAGCTCTAGCGTTGGCTGACACAGGCTTGACGGATGTTTCGTGTTGTTGTGCATGGTGTAGCGGTATGCTCACGTGCTCTCTAACGACAATGCTCTGTCTGCTGCCGCAGGCGTGGAGGGTGCCTTCCGATTGGGCTGTGAGCGTGCGCTGGGCGCGCTTCGCGCCAACGCAGCGCCGCTGTGTGCGCTGCTGCAAGCTTCCCTGCTGGACCCTCGAGTCGACTGGGACTCAGAAGCGGCGGCCAAGGCGGCCAGCAAGGCCTTTGGCCAAGCAGTGGCCCTGCAGCTGTTTGCCCTGCGCCAGGCGGCCGACGCCGCCTCGTTGCATTCTGCGGCCGCGGCGGCAAATGCCAGCCTGGCGGCTGTTGCTGCCGCCCTCTCGGGATATGTGGAGCAGTTTCTGGGGCTGGCACGCAGCGCTGCGGAGGCTGCAGAGTCACACGCCCTGCTGCAGCGTTGCCAAGCAACTTTGGGCAGCGCCGCTGAGCAGGAGCGGCAGCTGCGGGCACAGGCTGAGGAGGGGCAGGCGGCGCTGACGGCTGTGCTGTCTGACGCGCAGCCAGTGGCGGCGCAGGTGCTGGCCAGCCTCCAGGAGTGCCAGGTCGGTCGCCAAGAGTGTACTCAACCTGCATGATCTATGCCAAGCCTGCATTGGGCATGTGTATGCAGTGCTCTTCAAAGCGCGCTTCAAGGAATGCCACGGCCGTCCTATGCCATTAATTGCTCGTATGCTTTCCTGTGCCCTGAATCACAGGCGTGGCAGCAACGGCACGAGGCGCTGCTGCCCCTGCTGCTCAACAATCCTCCGTCAGCGCTGCTGTCGGGCCCAGCGACAGTTGACCCCGAGGCCGCAGCAGCCAACTCAGGGACCTTGATCTTCCTGGTGTCATCTCCACAAGGCGATGCCAGGGATGCAGGCCAAGACAGCAGCAGCATTGTACACACTGCGTTGGGGATGCTGCCAGCACACGCGCCGCTGTCGGCACGTCTGCTGCTGCAAGCGGCGGCAGTAGACAAGCAGGGCCGGCAGCTGCTCCGGGAGCGAGCGGCGGCGGCTCACCAGCTGGCACAAGCGCTGCAGCAGTACACCGCCGCGGTAGCCTGCTTGCTGGGCGGCCCTCGCTACAGCGGCAGCAGCCAGCACGCGCACTGGGCGGCGGCTTTTCAGGCAGCAATGGATCTGCCTGTGCCGCAGGTGGGTGAGGACTCAACCTTGAACACTGAAAATTTGCCTCACTTGACAGCTTAATTGACCACAGCTTGATTGCAGAGCGTTTGGGTCACAGCATTGATGTGCAACATGTGCTTTAATGTGCCTGCAGTAGCATTCACGCTCTCTCCTTCCTGGCTCCCCCCCTGCCTGTTGATCACACTTGCAGGGCTTTCAACGGGCAGCAGAGCTGGCCCCTCGCCGCCCAGACCCTTCCACCGTTCTGGATGGCTGGCGGCCCCTCGCTGCTTCCGCCGCAGCTGCTGCCGGGCTGGAAGAGCATCTGAGCGCATCGGCGGCAGCTTTGGAGCTGGAGCGTGTGGATGTTGCGATGTCTGCGGCTGATGCACGGCAGAGAATGCTGGAATGTGCCGCAAGCTGCTGGCTGGCAGGAGCCCCTGGCACTCTGCACGGGCCAAGCAGCCAGCAGCAGGGCCCTTCCGCTGTAGCGCAGGCGTTTGCTGCCTTCAGCGATGTGCAAGCAACAGCAGTGCAGCGGCTGGCAGCGGAGCAGCAGCGCCGGCTGCTGGCCGAAGCTGAAGCCGAGGAGAGCGGCGACGAGGAGGCAGAAGGGGAGGAGGACGCGGCTGAGACATTGGCGGCGGTTGAGCGGCTGGTGCTGGGGTATGCTTCCACTGCAGTGTCACTCAGAGACGCCACTTCCGAGCAGCTCTTCCTCGCTTTGGGCGGCTCCAATCTGCTTGCCTGGCTCTCAGAGGCAGTGCAGGCAGTCGACAGCCTGAGCACAGCTGCCGCCGAGCTCCAGCTGCTGCTGCCGCCGCTGCTGGGCCTGCTGTGCTCGCCGGCACAGGCGGGAACGGTTGCGGCGGCGGTGGCTGCAGCGGCAGATGAGCTGGAGGCTGCTGCTGCTGCCAGCAACGGGCCAGTGCAGTCCGGTGGCGATGTGCTGCAGTCCGGCGCGGCCGAACATGCATCAGCAGCAATGGAGGCACTGCTGGCAGCGGCGGCGCAGCACGCTGCCTTCGCTGGCCTTGTGCAGGGCCTGCAGCAGGTGCAAGCGGCCTCCCAGCTGCTGCTCCAACCTGAGGACAATCCTGCGCTGACCCAGCAGCAGACGGGCCTGGCGGCTGCAGTGGTGGCAGTCTGGCAAGAGCTGCAATACGCCCTGGAGGCTTCAGCAGCTGAAAGCAGCCCATGCGGCGGCGGCCCAACAGCAGACGTAGCAGCAGGCGCAGCAGCTGCAGCAGAGCAGAGTGCTCCCGGCGCTCCTTGGCAGCAGTGCAGCGCAGTACTGGCAGAGGCTGTGGCGGCCGAGGTGGCCCAGCACCTGCTGCCGCCCCTGGCGACCGCACTGAGCGGCACGGCAGCCGCACTGCGGGCTGCGGGGCCCAGCCTGGCGCGGCGGGCAGGGCTGGAGGCTGCTGCGGCCCCGCCCCTGCCCCTGCTGCCTGGTGGCGGCAGCGTGCAGCCGCCTCAAGGGCTGCCAGGCAGGGCTGGCACTCCCGATCTGGTCCCCTTCACTGACTTTGATGACAGGCAGCTGCCAGGTGCCGGCATGCTGCTTGGTGGGATGCTGCTGGAGGAGCTGGAGCCAGATGGCGGCGGCGGCGACAGCCAGGCGGAAGGCAGTGGCGTGCAGGGCGGCTTGCTGCAGCCTGGCACGGGGTCAGGCGGTGGTGCAGGTGCCTCCCAGCCCCCCCTCGTGCCTTTCCTGGATTTCGATGAGAGCCTGGCTGGCGCGGGTGAGGGCGAGGGCAAGTGGGAGCATGCACCGCTGTGCAAGTTGCGAGTTGCAAGTTCGCACATGCCTTCCATGCTGCACATGTGTGTGTCTGTGTGTGTGCAGGTGATGCCTTGGAAGCTCTTGAGCCCGCAGGGAATGAGTTTGAAGGCTTGGAAGGCGGCAGCGGTGCTGGGCTTAGCCTCGACTTGAGTCAGCTCAGCCTCAGCCAAGTGTCAGGGGGACAGCTGGAAGGAAGCGAGGGTAGTGCTGGCACCTCAGCCCCGTCACTTGAGGCTCAGCTGGCAGCGCTGCTGGAAGCGGCGGCGGAGGCTGCTGGCGCGCTTGCTGCTGTGGGAGCGGCGCAGTATGTCAGCGGGCTGGCGCTGCAGCAGTGCCAGATGGCCAGGCAGCAGTGCTGCGCTGAACTGGCCGCGTTCCAATGGGTCAACGAACACATGCTCCCCACGGAAGCTGCCTCTGCTGCTGCCTCACTCCTTCACTCGGCGCCTCCGCTGAGTGTGGCGGCAGCCGCTGCGGCGGGAGCAGCCCTGCCGCCAGTGTGCGCCGCCCTTGCGGGCTGGGAGCTGCGCAGCAGCCGGCAGGAGCTGCTGGCGCTGCTGAGGGCGGCATCAGGCACGCTGCTCAGCCTGGACGCTCCGCTGCAGCAGTGGCAGGCGCAGCTGGCGGCGGTGCAGCAGCAGCTGGCAGAGGAAGTGGCGGCGGCGGTGCCTTATTCGGCGGCTAATTTGCAGGGTTGCCTGCAGCGGCAGCAGCACTGGCTCCAAGGTGCGACGGCTCATGCTGCCAATCTTTTGGAACTGAGCCTCGCGGTGCTGCAGTTTGAGGCAGCTCGCACGGCGGACGCTCAGCAGCAGCCTGGGATGCTGCGCGCTGTGCCAGAACAGCAGGCCTCGCAGCCTGGAGCTGACCGGTATCAGGCGGAGCAGCAGGACGGCTGGCAGCGCTACAGCGCGCTGCTGCAGCACATGCAGCGGCTGCATGACAGCTACACGGCAGCTGACGGCAGCCTCGCGCGCGCTGCAAGCGAGCTGCAACAGCTGTCGCTGCGGCGGCAGGAGGCCACAAGTCTCATGCAATCAGCCGAGGCGGCAGGGAGCACTGCGGCGAGCAGCTTTGCAGCCTCTGCGCTGCCGCTGGTGAGGGCAACGCAGCAGCTGCCTACCATGGTGGCCCAGCTGCTGCCCCAGCTTGCTGCTTGCACGGGCTGGCACCAACAGCTGCGCCAGGCGCAGCGCCAGGTGGCAGAGCTGGCTGCAGCCGCCGCCATGCCAGCATCCAGTGCAGCGGCAGCAGAGCAGGCTGCGGAGCACCTGGGTGCCGCCGCCACGTGCCTGCAAGAGCTGCCGGCGGCGGTGCATGAGCTGCAGGCGGTGCTGCTGCCTGTGCGCAACAAGCTGCTGGCTGGCGGCAGGGGGGATGCGGCTGCCAAGCAGCAGGCTGCAGAGGTTGTCGACGCTGTCGGTGGTGCAGTGGCCGGCCTGAGTCCCCAGGTGCGGACTGCTGAGGCAGCCAAGAGGGGCCAGGCTGGGTGGTGTGAGGCCGGCATGGGTTAGCTAAGCTGCTGGTGTTCCTCAGTGTGCTTGCATATGCCTGCACATGGTTTTCCATCCCTGCAAAGCTCAGTTGGTTGGCTGCTTGTCCACCATGCAATACCCGCGTAATGTGCTCGTCTTTCTCGGTGCCTCGTTTCCTACCTGCAGATCAACATGGCACATCAGGTGCAGCGCTGGCTGGCCGCCCTGCCGCCCAGCCTGCAAACCTTGGCGGCTCAAGCTGCCGAGCAAGCAGCAGCCCTGCAGCGCCAACACGGCTTCAGCCTGCACGGCTTGGAGCAGCTGCTGGTCGGCCAGATTGGCACTGCAGGTGTGACCACCGGCCCGCCCGCGGCTGTCAGAAGCGGCGCACTGACCGGCGCCCTGATGCTGCCCTGTGGTGCGCCGTCACGGCGGGATGAGACGAAGCAGGAACGGCAGCAGTATGCCTCTTCGCTGCTGCAACGGTTTGAAGCCAAGCTGATGGGACATGGCATGGAGCTGGATGGCGGCGCCAGCGGCGGAGCCCTGGACGAGCAGCGGTGTGTGCAGCAACTCATTGAAGCGGCAGCAGCCCCTGATCACTTGGCCCTCATGTACGAGGGGTGGATGCCATGGGTGTGATGTTTTGTAAGCATCGAATGCATTCATCGACAATCGGGGGGAGTAAGCGGCGTGCCAGCCTGTCGCGCAGCAGGCAAATGGGCCAACAAGCCAGCCGATTGCATTTTCGCATCAGATCTCTCACACGATGCTGTCCTTCCTCGCCGTCTCAGCCTGCCGGGCCGCTCGCTCCAGCACATTGGTGCCCGCGCTCTCGCGACAAGCACGCTGCTATGGTGTAGGAAGTCACATGAGCGACAACAATCCCGAGGTTAGGCACGCGCTGCTCCAAGGCGCCTCAATTCGGGCGGCCAAAACGACCCCGCGCCCTTGACACCTTCCGCGCCCTCCCGCTCCTCTTGCAGATCCTGGAGAAGGAGAAGGACAAACATCTCAAGGGTGCGGCGATTTATTTTGCTTGCAAGGCTGTCGGGGGCGGCGGAATGTGCCGCGGTTGGCGGCGGCGACCCTGCACGGTTTGACTTGTGTGGTCAAATGTATGTTGCAGGCAAGACTGTGCCGCACATCAAGGAAGTGCCGGGCTGGAATGCGCACCTGGCTTCAGATGCTGAGGCGGTGGTCAAGGCGGAACGCGAAGTGAGTGGGCATCGGTGCATGGGCCAGTTTTGCATTTTCCTTGTCAACTGTTGCCATGCTGACAATGCTGTACTCCTCTACAGAGCGCTGATAGCTCGGTGGAGGAGATGCAGAAGCATACGGTGGAAGTGTTGAAGGTAAGCGCCACACACACTGGCTGATGCGGTGCCTGCAGCATCCAGTAGCATCTTCTCTTCACAGCACCTAGCCCCGGTGTCACTCAAACTTATTTTGCAATCCGATTGGCCGCAGGACGAGGCGGAGGCAGATGAGGAGCATGCACGCACAAAGACTGCATGATGCAGCACCATATGTACAGCATGCACGGCAGCCAGCAGCCAGTGTTCGTGGACGCAACTGGCATTAGGTTGCATGCTGCCTACATTCCTGCTTTGCTCTCTCTCCTGCCAAAGTTTGTTTCTGCTCATCATGTTACCCCAGCTTAATGGTGCCCGATGGGCGTCCCTGTCTTGAGCGCACGCCCTTTTGGATACGCAGCAGGTTGAACCTGCCTGCCTGCCTGTCTGCCTGCCTGCCTGCCTGCGACTCTAGTAGCCCCTCCTGCCAGCCCCAACCTGCTGGCTGACAAAAGTGCCGTCGCTAACCATCTGCCCTGGTCGCTTGGTTCGCATTGATTTGTCATACACATAAAGATTGGTCGGCTTGCATGTAAAACACAACAGTCAAAGCCCTTGTGCCGGCTCGGCCGCTTGCTGCCCACCCGCAGCAGCATCTGTGTCCATTGGGTCTCCTCCAACATCCTCACCCACATCGCCAACCTTTCCTGCTGGCTCCTGCTCTGTCGCTGCCCGCCCATCTTGCTGCTCTACCTCTACCGCTGCTGTGACTGTAGCACCGCCTGCTGCATCAATTACATCATCCTGCTGCTGCTGCTCCTGGTCCGCTGCGTCGTGCTGCTGCTCCTCGCTTTGCTGGCGTTGCTGCTTGACGGGGCGATGCCGCGGCTTGGGGCCCCAGTTAGCCTCTGCACGCAACCCCAATTAAAATAGCACAGCTGTCAGCGGTACATCCCGCGAATGTGTCTACATCACTCGTCTCAGCAAGAGGCGCACCCGCACTGCGACCTAGCCAAGCAAGACCTGCATGTAACGAGCAGTTCTCCACCCTCCGGCCCTAACCTGGGTTTGGCAGGAAGCGAGCCACGCCCTTGGACCGCGCCTGGCTCATGGCCTGCTGCGCTCGGCTGAAGTCCGCCTTCAGCTGCGGCTCCCGCGACAGAATCTTTTCAGCTGCAGGCAGGCAAGTAGGAAGGCAGGTGGGCAGCGCAGCGGATGGGCTTGTTGAGGGCGGCATGCACAGCACTGAACCTGGCGTAGCACAGCCACAGATGCAGGCAGCAGTGAGGTACGCTCACAGAGTACAGCCAGCTGTTGCCGCCACATGCTGATGTCGGCTGTGCAGCGCACGCCGCAGCGCACCTGAGGAGCCAGCTGCGGGTGCCTTCCCTGGGTGGTCCTTGACCCAGCAGCGCATCACATCCCACACAACATCCCAGGGTGCATCGGTCTTAATGCCAAGGGGATTGGCGTGAGTGCCGCTCACCCTGCACAGTCATACGCGTGCCGCAGGCCAGGCCAGGGTGACGAGAGGATGCCGCACGTGCCAGGAAAGCAGGAACTGCCGCCAGAGTATCTGAGTACCCCCCACCTCTCCACTCTGCCCACCTGCCCTTCAGCGCAAGCAAGAGGCCCTTTCCTCATTCCTGGGAACAGCAGGCACCCACACCTACCTGTATCCCGCATTGACCAGTGCCGAGCGGAACACATTGGCGCGTGGCGGCATGGTCTTGATCGTCTTGCACACATCGTGCAGGCTGAAGTACAGCGGTACATCCTCCAGCTCCTCGCTGACCGCTGTCAGCAGGCTGTGCAACTTGCCAAAGGCCGGCAGGCTGCAGGAGGTGGGGCGTCACACGGACAGGCAGCAAGTCAGCCAGGAGGACTGAGGACTGCTTGGCAGACATTGCCAGACACAGAACGGACCTGCAGCAGTTGGCCCTTCGTGAAGTGCAACAAGCAGCCTGGCTCACACCTGTCTTTGTCGCGCCTCACTTGGGCGAGCAGGCCCGCCACCCAGGCTGGGTCATGCAGGGGCTCAGCCCAGTAGGGGCCACCCATGTTGAAGCCGCTACCCGACTCAGGGCACACCTGTGGCACTGCTGGGCCCGAGCCTGCGCATGCACAGAGCAGGGCGACAGCGGGTCAGTTGACAGCCAGGTCAGCAGCCACAACCGCAACGCTGACACAAGGCTGGCCGAAAGAAAGGAGCAGCAAAATGAAAAGCAACGCTTCCTCTCCACAACGACAGAAAAGCCGATGCAGCACCAGCAGCTTCGCCCATCCCACCACCGCTGCAACCAGGCATGCTGGCGGGCTGGCTGGCCAAACGTGCACCTAGGCGGACCCGTGGCCCTCCTACCTGGCATGTACTTGACGTTCCCGCCGCTGCCCTTGACTATGCGCCGCCCCACACGCTGCCAGTAGAAGGAATCGCAGCCTGTGCTCTGCCACACATACCCTAGCCGCGTCCCGGTGTTTTTCACTTCCGCCGCTGCAAGGGCAGTGAAGGGACAATCAGGTATCGGGTGATGAGGAGACGTGGTGGGCGCAAGTGCAGAGCCGGTTTCCAGGTGCAGCAGGCAGTCTGCTCTGAGTGTTCCTGCCATGGAAACAATGACAGGCTCGCTGCCTGCCCTTACGGCTTGCTGGCCCTCTGCAGCCTGATCCTCATCTGATGTGGCGGCTCAGGTCTCCAGTGTTTCAGGTCTCACCTGATGTGTAGACTCGGACAAAAATGCGGATGTAGAAATCGATGGAGAGGCAGAGGACGGGCTTGATGTGGCGCTTATATCGAGCGGCATGCTGCTCCAGGGACGCCAGCAGGATGCGCAGCGCCATCTCGTGGCAGTATGGCCTGCACAGGCACAGGAAGGACAGGGGATCGACGGAGGCACGGCGCGATGCCATTGCAGGTGTGTGCTCAAACGCTGTGGATGCGCCTCCTGCCCTCCCCACTCACTTGTGCAGCGGGTACGAGCCATACTTGCTGTAACAAGCCTCCCCATTGTTGCCGCACAGCACAGCCATATCTGTGGCTGTCACCAGCAGCAGGCCGCCCTCCGCCACCGCCTGCAAGCGGACCAGGGAAGCCACTGTCAGCATCACCCCCAGGGCACAAAGCGCACAAAGCCAGAGAGGCCGGACGTGCACCACAGCGGCAAGCAAGCCGGCAGCAGCTCTGGGTGCCACACACCCACTGTGTGCTCAAGTCAACTGTGTGCTCAAGCAACTGTGTGCTTGAGTTGGCTGTGCGCTCAAGCCGGCTGTGTCGGGCGGCCAAGGCACCCACCTGGACCGCAGAGTCGAGCAGCTTGGCGGGTGAGCCGTATGGGTCGAGGTCCACGGCATCAAACAGGCCCATGTTGTTCAGGCACACCAGGCGCGCATCCCCCACGCTGGTGCTCACTTTCTGCGCTGCCACGCCGCCATTGAACTCAATGTTCCGCTTCATGGACTCGACCACTGTGAGAGGGGAGAGGGGGCAGGAGGGGGGGCAGGGGCGGGCTGAGTGACGTGAGGGTGGAAGCGCATGATTGGGTCGCTCAAGCGACGAGAGCGGCATGCGGCAGCATGCGCATGCACCCACTTCTTTGTGCTCAGTGCTTCGTGTCCTGCTGCAGGGGCGGGGCTCACCAGCGGGGTCGAGGTCATTTGCAACCACTTCCCTCACGCCCTCCAGCTCAGTTGCATACCTGCGGGGGGCAGGCAGTTGAAACGCAGTTGCGATGCAACAAAGGCGCATTTACAGTGGACATCGCTGCACCAGATGGATCACGCATGAGGACATGCCACCCAGGCTTCTCCAGTCCACCCGCCGGCCGGCCAGGATGCACTGCTGCTGCTTGATGCAAGGTCTCGCACTATAGATGCGCATCAGCTGCCCAGCGCCGCCGCCCCCGCCCCCCCCCCCCCCCCCACACACACATCACACACACACACACCTGATGGCTCTAAGGCCGGAGGCAGCCAGACCCTCCAGCACTCGGATGCCCTCGCCAGCCTTGGGCGGCACGGCATCCTTGCTTGCCACCCCTGCGTTCCTGACCTTGTTGAACAGCTTGCGGGCTGCGCCGCTCTCGATTTCGAGCTCCCGCTGCGCAATGAAGTACTTGAGCACTGCAGACGTCCAGGGTTGCGAGCATGTGGGCGATGGGCCAGGGTCGTGGCAGATTCGGCACGTCACAACACAGGATGGTCGTACGACGAGCTGCACGCACCTGACAGGCTCATGTCTCGGTTGATGACCTGGGCAGGGTTGAAAAAGACATCATTGCCGCTCTGCAGGATGCTGGCCTTGCCCTCTGTGCGCACTGAGAACCCCTCGGGCACCACACGCCTGCACGCATGCATGTGCGGGCATTAGTTCGGCCCGCTGCAACGTGTACAGACGGGGGCGATGGCGGCAACGGCGGCTGGTGATAGCGGGGCTGGTGACTGCACGGCGGCATGAGGCGCTGATGCAGGTGCTTCACACAACCAGGTTCCAAGCTCACGTGCTGCCGCTTGGCGGCGCCTCAGCCGCCGTTGCCATTGTCGCAGCGTGCTCGGAAATCCGCAGTACCCACTGCCAGGAGCTGCACGGCCTCCTTCTGAAAGCGAGTATTGTGTTGGCGGCGAACAGGGATGCAGCGATGCGAGCTTGTGATAACGTGCAACGGCCGGTTGCCAACGCGCTTGAGGACAGCTGAGCACCGATGAACAACAAGAGAGTCGCGATTGGCCTCATGCAAATGTGCATGTCACAGCGGTTGCGGCGGCGGCGGGTGGCGGCGGGTAGCGGCTTCATTGCCCATGCATGCAATTGCAGTCAGGTCAGCTGCCCTCGCGCAGGTGCATGCTACTGGCATTGCAGGGGATTGATGAGATTTGAACAGTAACAGCAGCTGCCCAATTGCAGCTGCAGCGGCGGCGGACCCGCTGGCGGCGTGCTATCTGTGTGTGCATGTGCTGCCTCGGCGCTTTGTCCGCTGGTCAGACCATGCACACCGGCACTCTGACATCATGCACAGGGCTCTGAGCTTCGCTCATGCCGTGCGGGCGCTCCAACAGGCTCGTTGTTTGTCGCCCGAGGTGGGCAAACCGCAACAGCGCCTGCCGACGAGCGCGTATGCACCCCGCAGCGTGCGGCCGCCCCACCGTCGCCTGTCACCGCTGCCGCCGCTTGCTTTCCCGCCACGCAGGTGTGCTACCGCATCCTTCACTGGCGCAGCCTCAGGTGTTCTGGCGCCGCCTCTACTCATGTACCACGTGCAGCTGGAGGCTTTCAGAGCGCTGTGGAGGATGCACGCGGGCTGGGCACGCCAGCGCAGGCTGCAGCCACTGCCCAGCCACAGCTGCCCCTCTGTGAGCGACAGGCCCAGCATGCTGTGCCGCTGATAGACCTGCTAGCTTGGCACGAGACGGCTCTGCTGCAAGTGAAAGATGTAGGGGACAGCTGGGCGCAGCAGGACGATGGGCCCTCAGCAGAAGACCTGCGGGTGAGAGCTGCCTCTCTGCAACGAGGACAACATGCAATGAAATGTAAACCAGGAAGCACTGCCTCAGTCGCTGGTCTGTTGCATGCATGCAAGTCTGATACGTGATCACTACCCCTGGATGTGGGCTTCGGTCTATCGCAGACAGAGCTAGGCTGGCTGCTGGACGACTCACTGGCAGCCTGGTCACACAACGGCGGCGACTGGCGAGGCGTCAGCTGGCAGCAGCTCGAACGTGACCTGCGTCAACAGACTTTCAAGGACTCTGCCGGCCAATACAGGGTGCAGCTACGGGAGCCGCTGGAGTCGCTGGGTGAGTGGGCGGGTTTCAAGGGGTCGGGCATGGCGTATGCCTGAGCAACGTGCTTCTTTGGCTGGGCGGCACGCTTGGCAAGTCGGTCCCTGGTGAGACTGTCCAGCCATCCCTCCTTGGCTTGCTTGCTGATGCTTGCATCTTGCAGCGGCAATTTGGGAGCAGCGGCTGCGGCACCGCCATCCCCTGCAGTACCTGACTTCCACCGCCTTCTGGCGGGACATTGTGCTCTCAGGTGGGTTCACAAGGCAGGAGGGTGGAGGGCCGAGGGCCGGGGCTGTGAGCCACCAAGCACACCTTCAAGCGTGTATGATGCCTGCGCTGCGCAATCCAAACACCTTGCTGCTTGCTCGATCACATGCTGGCGTGCCTGTGGCGCATTGGTTTGCTGCAGCGCTGTCGGCTGACTGCCTGGGCTGGGCTCCTGCGGCCCCACTCTTCCTCCTGCTGCAGTCGGCCCGGGTGTGCTCATCCCCCGCCCAGAAACCGAGCTGATGATCGATTTAGTTCAGGAGGCGGTGGCGGCTTCTCCGCTGCTGGCAGCTGGCACCTGGGCGGACCTGGGCACAGGCAGCGGAGCCCTGGCGGTGGGCGTGGCGCGAGCGCTGCCGCAGGCTCCCAAGGTACTTTTTGGGCAGTGATCGGCTGGTCATTGGCCGGGGGCAGCGAGTCCTTGGTCGAGTGCACCTTGGTGGATGCGGTGGGGCACTGCTCTTCTGTTCGAGTCAGACTGTGTGCTGCCGCCACCTGTGCTTGTTCCCTGGCCGCTGACTGTCGCAGGTGTATGCTGTGGACTTGTCCCCTGTGCCGCTGGCGTATGCTGCTTTCAATGCTCAACGGCTGGGCGTGGCCGACCGCGTCACTCCCGTCCAGGCAAGCTAGGGTGCTGTCCGGGCTGGGGGCAGGCTTGATGGCAGGAGGTCAGCGGCATCGCAGCAGCGGCTGTCTTCAGTGACCCAACCTGCGTGCCTCTTGTGCTCTTCCTTGCTCTGCGTGTGCTGCAGGGCAGCTGGTTGGAGCCTCTGGAGGCGGCGGGCGTGCGCCAGCTGGCAGGGCTGGTTAGCAACCCGCCTTACATCCCATCCACAGAGATGCCCGGCCTGCAGGCAGAGGTTGGCAGGTGAGAGAGCTCGGTGCTGCACCGGCTCATCGTGTGCCCCTAGTGCTGTACCAAACAGCGAGAGCAGATGCCGTGGTGCTCTGGCCTCACCCTGTGCCTTGGCCCACACCCACAGGCATGAGCCGCACCTGGCGCTACACGGCGGCGAGGGCCTAGGCATCGACTGCCTGCTGCCCATATGCACAGGGGCAGCGCGGCGCCTGCAGCCTGGCGGCTTCCTGGCACTGGAAACGGCGGGAGGCGAGCAGGCACGGTACATAGCCGAGCTGCTGTCGCACATGCGGTGCAGCGCGCTCAACGGTGCTGCGGCAGGCTTGGCGGGGGTCGGCGTTTGCACCGGTAGCAGCGGGTCCTGGCCCGGCGGCGGCGCGGGGCCCAGTCCCGGCGAGCAGCTGGCCTTTGAGGATGTGAGGGTGCGGAAGGACCTTCGCGGTGTGGACCGCTTTGTGACAGCCAGCCGCGCCGCCGTGCCTGTCGACCCCGATTCAGACTCCTAGTTGCGTTTTATAACTTCTGCATCCTCCCAGCTCTGCATCTATTTTACATACAGCCATCTTGCAGCACTGCATACCTGTTCCCACTGTGCTTAGCGACTTCGTGCCTTAGCGAACCTTGTGCAAATCCAGCCAGTAATCCAGAGGCGATGTCGCGCCGTACCGCAAGCGGCATGCAGCATCCTATGATTATGTAGCACATCTGCACACGCTTTGACACCGCTGCTGTTTCCTGGGTTTTATAAAGCCCGGGACGCTTTAGCTTGGCTGACTTGCTCGGTTGCTGCATCCGCTGCCGGCATTGGTTTCTCATACACAGAGGGCTTTGATAATCCACACGATGGCGTGTCCCGTTGCCCGCGCCAGCTGCCGGATGTCGCACACTGCCTCGGCCGGTATTCGGCCTGGCAGGCTCTCCAGTGCACCTGAGACGGCTCTGGGTGCATCGCGACAACCCAGCATCATCAAGCGCTGCCGGCGTCTGTCGCTGGTCCGCCCAGCTGGTCCGGCGGCTCCGTTGCAAGCGAGCAGCCCACCTCCCAGCACTGCGCCTGTGGTGGACAAGGTGCTGGCCTTGATTGAAGGCACAGGTGAGCTGTTGTACGCTCTGCTCATGAATGAGAGGAGCAAATCACACAGCCAGACGCGCTGCGCTGCAATTACCTGGGGTCCGGCCGCCTCCTGCCTGCAGACAGCGGCGACAACCTGGGCTCTGAGGATCGGCGAGAGGTGGATGCCTGCCTGCAGCAGCTGGACGACATTGGGGAGGCGCGGGTGCGTGCCGCACCGTCCTTGCATGCATCTTGCCAGCTGCTAGGTGTTGCTGCCGCCATCTGACGCGCTCCCTGCCCATTTTTGGCTTTCCTCTTCCACCTTGAACCAGCTCCTCTGTACCTGCCTCCCCGCCTTCCTGCCCGCACCCCTGCAGGACCAACGGCCACTGGAGGACCCTCTCGTGTTTGGAAACTACAACGTGGCGTACGTGTCGGCGGGCCCGGGGCAGTCTGGGCAGCCAGCAGGCGGCCGATTCCGTGGCGGCCTTGGCAAGCTCCTGTTCCGCACAACATTCCTTGGGCAGTCGGTGCTGCAGCCTGACATTGTCACCAACAAGGTGCGAGGCTTTGAGGGGGGGCCGCTGATTTGCTTGTGTGTGCTGGTTGACGATTGCTGGAGCTGCTGGTTCACCTGTCGCCAACACGACGGTCTGCGACAGATGCCTGCCAGAGGCTCGTCACTTACATCAGCTGGCAGCTGCCCTTGAAACTTAAAGTGCTGTCCCTCCCCTCCCCTCCTCTCCTCTCGTCGGCGGCACCCTGCAGCTTGCCTTCCGCCTGCTGGGCTTCCTGCCGGGGGCTGTCGGGCTACGCGGCAAGTTTGTCAGCATACCCGAGCGTGAGGGCGGCCCTAACAGGAAGGACACTGTGAAGGTTTTCTTCGAGCCGCCAGTGCTGTCACTGCCGGGTGGCATCCACATCAGGTGGGGCGTGGCTGTGGCGGCTGACAGGCAACGCACTGCTAGCTGTGTGTATCTTCTGGCTTGCTGTAGCCTGCTGCCTGCAACCTGGTTTTGCACACCTGCAGCTGTCGGAATGGAAAGCCAGTTGCGTTGGACTGCTGAGAAACACACATGTGCACACACTGACCGGTTGCCGCTTGTGCACCGCGCCTGGTCTGCCGCAGGATCGGCCCCTCCAGCAGCGTGGTGCTCAAGACCACCTATGTCGATGAGCGCGTGCGCCTGGGCAAGGGCAGCCGCGGCTCACTCTTTGTGTTCACACGGGGCGGACAGGCGGATGCCGAGGGTGGGTGGCTGTGGGTGTTGGTGATGCGTGGCGGCCGCCGCGGCTGCTGCTGCAGTTGTACTGCCTGCGTAGCTCGAAGGGTAGAAGGGATGCGTTCTGCTGATCCCATCACAGCAGCTGCCAAGCATTGATGCCCCCAATCTGTCAGCTGTTTATTCAAGCTGCCTGCTTTGCTGGGCTGCGCACGTGCCGCAGGCATGGACCAGGTCGGGCTGCAGCAGTGCAGCGGTCTGGGCAAGGCTGTCCTGTTTGGCGTGGTGGCGCTGCTCATGCTGAACGGCAGCTGGCTGGCACTGCAAGGCTCGCTGCCGCCAGTCGTCCGCGCCGCTGGCGTCGTGCAAGTGGGTGCCGCTGCTGCTTGGCAGCTCGATTGCTAGTGAATTGACTGCAGCACAGAAATGGCTTGTCAGTGCGAAGTGTTACACATCTTTGCACTGACACTGCTTGTGCACCACACCCCTGCTCCTGGCCGGCATTCCTGCGAGCCGGCATGAATGATAAGTTGCACTCCGCCTGCCTGGCCATTCTCTCACGCCTGCAGGTGCTGCTGGGCACGGCACTGGGTGGCATCTGCTACAAGGGCGGGATTGTGGATGATGACAGTGAGGAGCGTCCAGAGGTGACGGCTGGAGGCGAGGAGGCGGCAGCGTCAGCAAGGGGCGGCAGCGCTGTGGCGTAGCCGACTCCCACCAGCCAGTCTTTCTGAAGTTTTCACGTTTTCGGGTCTCTTTGCTCGCTAAGTCCTTGAGATTACAAGCTTGCTCAAGAGAATCAACAGAATGTCTGGCAAGCCAAAAGCTTGTCGAAATGTTTGCAGGGCTCTTTGTGGTCCGCCGCAGAAAGGTGTGCTCTAGGTTGTTCAGGCCAGCGCTAAGCGATGTAAGATTCCATTCAATATCAAAGGCAAAGGGAGTGAGCAGCGAAGGGAGTGCGCAAGCTGGTGCTCAGGTTCAAATTCGCGAGGCGGGGGCCGTGGTCGGCACCGTGCGGGCTGCTGCCGGTTGCGACTCCTTCACAGCACGCTCGGTCTCCCACATCCTCACCGCAAACTTGCCCGCTGGATGCCTCCTGAGCTCCTCCACCTGCTCTCTCATCGCAGCTGGTATGCTGTCTGTCAGCGCAGCTTGCCGGAACGTGCCGTAAGCAATCGCAAGTGCAGGCGCCACCAGGGACGCAAAGGTTATGTCCGCCGCAGTCAAGTGCTGCCCCGCCAGGAAGGGCCTGCCGTCTGCCAGTAGCTCGCCGACCTCGTCGAAGCACAGCTTGATCTTCTGCAGACTCTTGTCGGTGTTCTCTGGAGTGAGCTTCAGGCCCTGCGTGCAAGAGGCGGGCGGCAAGACAGATGAGTCAACTGTGGAGATAGGCACTAACGCTAGCACGTCAGAGCCTCGGCTGTTGGTACCACAGCTGCGCAACGCACCTTCCACATCAAGCGGCGCAGGATCAGCCAGCCGCCGCAGCGCATCGCGATGCGCTCAAAGGTTGGAACAGCAGCCACCATTGCTTCCGTGACGGCAGGAGTGTACAGGAGGAAGGAGTAGGCCCAGACACGAACCGGGTGCCCCAACTTCTTGTCAAAGGCAGCACACAGCCGCTCCACCTCAGCCGCATTGACTTCTGGGAACAGTGGCGGCAGGTCCCGCCCCGCCCCAGATGCAGCACGCTGGGAGTCGGCCCAACGCATGATGGGAGTGGATTCGTCAATGCCGCCCGCGCCCCCGCCGGCGGCCAGACGTAAGACGGGCACCGAGCCTCTGCCGCCAGCGGCTTTAGCGGCGGCTTTATGAGGGCCGGGCACATGCACTTCCTCAGTGAATGGAATGTTGCATCTCTCCAATGCCCAGCGCGCTTTATTTGCAAAGTGGCTGACGCCGATGGTGATCAGCACGGGAAGGTCAGGAGCGGCCATTTTGCTGGAGGGGAAAACAATGGGGTGTCCACCAGGCCCGCCAGATTGGCCCGCCGCCGCCGCACACGTCAGCATTCCCGACCCCTCGCCTTAGCAATTTACAGCTATCACACATGCATTGATATTGATACACTACGTCTTCTGCAAGCATTCCAGCCTGCAGGTCACAGTGGCACGGCCACAGCCGCACCGCTCCTCAATCAGAGGGCGCATAGTCGGAAGCCTCATCCTCCGACCCGCTGTCATCCTCAGCTTCAGAGTCGCTTGCCTCTTTGTACTTGGGGGCAGGCTTGGCGGCACCGGCACGTCGGGGAGCCACTAGGCGGGCGGGTGCAGGGCTGATGGCCATGTCAACAATGTCCTCCCCCTCCTGGGCAGCACACATGTGTTGAGGTGGGGCAGCTCAAGGCAAGCAGGGTTCTCTTGGCTCTGGAGCAGGGCGCTGCGGCGGCAAGACAACTTGCCCCCATCCCATCTCTTTCATCACATGCAGCCTCAGCACACATCACAGCCTCACCTCAGAGTCTGAATCTGAGTCCTCCACCACAGCAGCCTTCCTGCCCTTGCCCGCTGCCGCCGCCGCCGCCGCCGCCGGCTTCTTCCCCAGATTGCTGGGCATGCGCGGCACCAGCCCAGCCTCAGCAGCCTTGGGCTTGCCTGAGTTCTTGTTGAAGGGGCTGGGGCGCATGCGCTGGACCTACAGTCAGGAGGTGGATGCAAGTAATTGAGGTCGACCCAGAAGGACACATGTTGCCTTGTTTTGCTTCAGAGGCAGGCATGGAAGCTGATGCCTTGATCAGCAACAGGGCAGTACCTGTCGGCAAGCACTTCAGAGGTCATGGCCGGCCGACTGGCAGCAGTTGCAGCCTCCAGCCCTGTGAGTGCCCCACCGACCTTTGACTTGGGTGCAGGCGCTGGCGAGGCCACCTCCGCCTCCTCCTCATCATCAGCGAGGTCGAAATCGTAGCTGCCACTGGCTGCCTTCCCTCCAGCCTTGGCCCCCTTGGCCATGGCCTGCAGCAGGGCAGCAGCAGGTGGGCAGGCAAATGATGACTATGAAGGGTGGGTCTATAGCTGCCTCCCTTGAGTACAGGCGTGAGGGGGGTCGAAAGGCAGGCTGGCAGGCTTGCTAGCTGACACGTCATCGCTATCGGCAGCAGTATCCCGCAGCCTCAGGCCAGGGAAGAGTCTGTTGCAGAGGGAAGGCTGGTAGCTGCTGCCCAGTAGCTCGCCCAGGCTGTCAGCACAGGCTTTTCCCTCCATATCGTGTGGCATCACACCTTTGCAGCCAGTGACTTCTTGGGCTCTGGCTTGCTGCGCTTCTTGGGGTCAGGCTGCTTGGCGGCGGGGCTGTTCACCTGCAAGCGGCCAGCCAGTGCAGCGTGTGAGAAGAATTGAGGAGAACATGCCAACCTCCAACAGCATAATGTGGCAAGCACGCTGCGCAGCAGCCCCTCTGTCCTGCACAATACTGTGCGTCCGACCATAGCAACACCTTGCAAGCCCCACAGCCTTTTGCCCCGCCAGCTCTGACCCCCTTCCCTGAAACGAACCTCGTCATCGCTGACCTCTTGCTCCGAATCCGACTCAGGCTCAGACTCATCAGACTCGTCCTCCTCTTCGCTGATCACCACCACCTGCTTGGCAGTCTTCTTTGCCGCAGCGGCCGCAGCGGCCCGGCCCGGCCGCCCCGCCCCTCCTGTGGCGGCTGTTCCACGGCTGCCTGAGGGAGCTGGTTTAGCACGAGCAGCAGCTGCACCTGGGGATCCACTAGGGCTGAGACCCAGCTTGTCCATGCGGCCAGCCAGCCGAGCCAGGAGGCTCATCTCCTCTTCTGGAGGCGGCGGCGGTGCTGCTGCTGCCGGCTTGGGCGCTGCCGCCGGCTTGGGGGCTGCCCGAGGCGCCTCTCCATCTTCTCCCTCACTGTCGCTGACAGGCCGACTGGCCGACGCTTTGGCAGCCGCCTTGGGCTTGGCGGCCGCAGGCTTGCGTGCAGCCGCCGCGGGCCGCTTCGCACCCACCGTGGTGGCCCCCGTCTGCATGCTGGAGGTTTGCATGCTGGAGGTAGTGCCTGAAGGCGCTGGAGCGGCGCGGGCGCCAGGGGCGGCCCGTTGGCGAGGTGCCGGCGCCTTTTTGGGCTGCCTAAACTGCTCGTAGTCGTCATCTTCAGAATCATCTGGGGCAGCAGCAGGTGTGAAAAGGAGCGTTGGATCGGCAGGCGACAGTCAGGCGGCCGGGCAGTTGAGGTGCGTAGAGGTCAGCACGTCAAGGCTGCAAGTAAGCAGACCTGCTGCCAGGCCACTGCTGGGGTTGCAAGCGCTTCAATTGTCGTTTCCGGCTGAGCACAGCCGCCGGCCTCATGCACACTAGCTCAGCACGCTCCTCACTCACCCTCGCTGGCCATGTCAGCATCACTCTCCTCATCGCTCCACTGGCTGCGCTTGCCCTTGCCAGCAGCTGCACCCTTCTTGGCGGCAGCCTTCTGGCCTGCTTTGGCCTTGGCCTGCTGCCGCACCAGCTGGTTCTCCTTGACCGCCTCCCCGGCTTCATATTCATCCAGTGCCTGAAGGGGCAGTTGGGGAAGCAAGATCAAAGGCAGGGAAAGGAGCATGCCAGGCAGCAGACACGCCGCAAGCGGCGGCAAGCATTGCGCGGCACATGCAAACACAGGGTGTGACCGCGGCCTGGCGGCAACGAAGCCTCACTGTATTGCCCGATGCCCCTCAAGCTCAGCACCAGCACCAATTCCGCCTTGCACGCCTCCCTGCCAGCCGGGCCACACCCATAAACCCCTCAGGACTGGCGCCAATGCAGCACCGCACCAGCCTGTGTCTCGCTATATGTTCTCTGCTGACACACCAACTGGAATTCACACAACAACAAGGCACACTCTACACAGCAGTATATACTGCAGTACATACTGCACCCACCAGCTCAAAGGCCTGCAGGTCAGCCCTCCACATCTCCTTCTCTGTGGTGGCACGCAGGCGCTCCACGGTGGCCTTCCAGTCCTCAGCCTCGCTCGTCAGCGCCTGCACCTTCTCAAGCGTGAGGCTGGACAGGGACATGGAGAGCAGGTATTCGTAGGAGGCGTCGGCTGCTGCTGCCGCATCCTCGCCCTCTGGAACGTCGATAGCAGACTGCAGAAGGGGAGGGAAGGGAGAAAGAGGGCAGGCAGGTCCAAAGTCCAGCTTTGTCAGCAGGGCGTCAACCTGCCTGGCAGCACTAGCCGCCAGTGCCATTCACTCTAATCCACTCACACACATACCCTCTCCACCAACCTCTCTCTAACCTCCGTCCAACCTCCCTCCAACCGCTCCCAGCCGCCCCCCCACCTGCGCCAGCGCCTTCTTCTGCGCGGGCAGGCGGTCGTAGCCCTCGTCCTCCAGCTCCTGCTCCACCTCGGCCTTGCGCCTGTTGCTCAGCTTCAGGTGGCCCCCCACCACTGCCAGGATGAAGCGAACCTTGTTGGAGATGCGAAGCAGGTCGGACTCCGCAGCCTGTGTGGGGGGCAACAAGGTGTAGTAGTTGTTGTGGTGGTGGTTGTGGGACAGGCAGATGGTCGGTGGTGATGGTGGTTGTGGTTGTGGTGGTGGTGGACAGGCAGGCAGATACGCGGTTGAAAAACGGGGTTGTTTGTGCAAGCAAGGACCCACGAGGCACTTGGGCGGGCACAGCAGAAACAAGCGGGAGTTGCAAAACGGGATGCAATGCAACACCCAACAGCCCAACAGCCCCGCGCTTCCAGCCAACCGCACCCTGGCTGCCCGACCCATTAGCCCCCAGCCGCAGCCCCCAGCCGCACCCGCAGCAGCGCTGATCGGCGCTTGACGTAGTACTGCAGGCGCAGGTCGTAGAAATCGCGCAGTATGTCTTCAGGAGAGGCGTACTTCTGGATTAGGCCCTCGCTGTTGAACAGCATCATGTTGCCTGCGGGGGGTAGTGGTGATGGCGGTAGTGGTGGGTCAGGCCACCAAGGGCACAGAGGATAAGGGAGGCAGTGGGGTGGTGGCAGCAATGGTGGCCAAAGGATGGGAGTGGGTGCATTGGCTTCATTGCGTCACACCTGCTCCTTCAGCCTGCCTGCCCCCCCCTCCCCCCCCTTCTCTCCCCCCTCAACCCCCGATTCCCAAAGGCACACACAGCCTGCCCTTCTCCACAGGAGCTGCAGGCATCTCGCACACTACACATCTACACACCCACACACCAACCGCCCACGCCACCCACCGGTGGAGATCTTGCTCTTGAGCTTGAACTTCTCCACCAGCCCTGTGGCCAGCGCCTCGCGCATCTTGCCCTCCGTCAGTGTCACTCGGAAGTGAACCGTCAAGTCTGCAGGCGGGCAAGCGAGCAAAGGAGAAGCAAACCACACAGGAGTGGCAAGTTGGTCATCTTTCTACACCTTGCAGCCAAGCCTTTTTTCCACCCTGTTAGTCCCATGGCTCCTTTCCCTCTCCAGCCCAGCAGAGTCACTCTGGGCCCCAGCAAAAGCGAAAGCAGGTGAGCCCTACATGAGCACACAGGCTGCTGACATGTGTGGAGACTCTGCACACACTCAAGCTGCGGACCCACCCTGTCACCCGGTCGCACTCGCCACCCTGTCACACACTCAACCTGTGGAGCCACCCTGCCACCCTGCCACCCTGCCACCCACCCACCCACCCACCCGTGTGGTATTCCTTGTAGTCAGTGATGAAGGGGGTGGCTGCCTTGTCCTCAGGCTTCAACAACTCCTCCAACAACTCCTTGTAGTCCTGCGGGGAGTCATGAGGTGGCAGAACGATTGAGTGGCAGCGATGCAAAGCAGGAGGGGCAATGGGTTGGAAAGGGCAGGACAAGGGTGGAGAGGCTATGAGGTGCAATTAATGCGGTGGGGACACGAGGCAGCAGGCACTGCGGCAGCATCTGAAGCGGCCACTGCTCAACACATATGCGAGTGAGGGGAGTCAACAGGCAGGCAAGGCAAGGTAGGGTTTCACCCACCTGGGTCCACTTGCGGACCGGCAGCTCTGTGATCTCGAGGGTTGTGTCGTCCACCTGGCTGATCTTGCCACAGATCTGGTACGACTTGCCAGTCGTCTTGGTGGGCACCTGGAAGGAGCCCGGGAGCGGCGACAGAGGGCAGCGAGCTGGTCAGCAGTGCAGCAGGCACGTGTCAATACAGTTGCTGCACAACCCACAACCAGATGCATTGGACAGCGACTCTCACTCTCTCATGCTTTGCCCACCCATGCACTGCTCAACCACCCCACCCCCCTTTGCTGGCCCACAAAGGAAGCCACCCAGCCCTGCACCCCCCAAGGGCACCCGCAGAAGCTCAACAACAGCCAACGCCGCACCCTCCCCTCCGCTGCATCCTCACACCTACCCACCCCGCCCCTCACCTCCTCAATTGTGCCGTTGAAGCCCCTGTACCAGGGCTTCATCGTCACCGGCTGCTCCCCGTCCAGCAAGCGGCGCAGGTTGGCCACCAGGTCCCGGGGGTTGAAGTTGGGGATGGAGGTGGACCAGCCTGTGCCGATGCCCTCCGCACCGTTGACCAGCACCGTGGGCACTACGGGCATGTACCTGCAAGGGGGGGGATGGCGGCACAGCTGAACCAGGTCTAGGTCACCGGAGGCAGAGGGCACGAAGCGAGTGGGAATGTGCCGGCGCCCCCCTGCACTTGATTCAGTCAGTCAGTCACAGACCATCGAACGGCGACGTGCACAGTGCCGAGAAGTGTGTGCACGCGCTCCCTGCCGGCTGCCAGCCTGGCTGCGCTCACTCCAGCCCTGCCACTGCCGGGCTGCAAAGCACCACGGCACCCACGGCACCCACCAAGACGGCTCAATGCTCTGCCCCTCTTCATTCAGGTATGCCAGCAGCCGATCATCATGCTCATTGAACAGGTGGCGGGTCATGGGAGCCAGGCGGGTGAAGATGTAACGGGGGCTGGCAGCGTCCTTGCCCCCCTGCAGCCGCGTACCAAACTGGCCTGCACCAGGCAAGCCAGAGTGCGGTGGGAGGATGGGTCAGGGGGCAGGCACACGTGTGTCGGCTAGGCAGCGGCGGTGCAAGCCCTAGCGGTGCAAGGCCGCTGCGGCACGCCATCGACAGCTGTGACGGGTTTCCACCCTCCCTCTTCTCCTTAACCCTGCCCTGCTTGCTTGTCCAGTGTGCCTCTCCTTCCCTTCCGTCCAGATCCCACCCTCACCCATCCCTGCTCATCCAACGGCCCCCCCTTCCCTCTCCCTTTCCTCCCTACGATTCACTTCGCCTCCCTCCCTCCTAATTGCCTCCCTCCTCCTTCCCCTCCCTTCCCTCCCCTTCCCTCTCTACATCCCACCACACCTCACATCACCCTCCCTCTTCTCCTCCCTCTGTCCCTCCCCCCTCCCCCCCCCCGCCTCACCCTGAGGCACCAGGTAGTTGATGTTGTTGCTACCCACAAAGTCCTGGGCCAGCCCCACAATGGTTCCACCCAGGGACGCCTCGCCGTGGTGGTAGGCTGCACACAGGACACCAGGGAGATAGGAGCACACACTCAGGGCGTCAGCCCACACACCATCGCAGGGTGTGACGGCAGCCGCCATCAGCTAAACAAACCAGCTGCCGATGCAGGCACAGCTGCCTGATGTGTGCGTCCTGCCGGGGTCCTCCTGCTGCGTCCCTCCGGAGCTGTAGCGGGCCACATGTCACACCAGCGCACTGCACCCCAATGGCCCCAGTACCCTCTGCGCCGCCTCACCCGAGTGCTCCGCCACATATCCGGCCAGCTGCGCCACCTTGACGTCCGTCTTCAGGTTTCGCTTGAAGCAGGCGTACAGTATCTTGCGCTGGCCTGGCTTCAGGCCATCCACCATGGAGGGGATTGAGCGCTCCAGGTCAGCTCGAGAGAAGAGGATGAGCTCCTGTGGTGGGGAAGAAGGAGGGGAGGTGAGGGAAGTGCAGTGCGGTGATGGGAGAACAACAGCCAGGCACACAGCTCGCAATCAGGAGAGGCGATCTGACATGCTGGTTGCAGGCGTGCTTCGTGTGCCGCGCTGCACGCTGCGCTGCGCATCAGGGCGCTGTGCAGCCTGTGGAGAGCCTCAGCCGGCAGCATGACAGCAACGGCCCGACCACAGCACCACCACACACACACACACACACCTTGTGCACAAAGTGGGAGTACGAGATTGTGTCGGCGGTGTGGTCCAGGAAGGTGCCCGGCACAAAGCCCTGCAGCCACTGCTTGCGGTCGTCCACTTTCTTCTTACTGAAAGCCATCTCGAGCGCCAAGCCATCCTTGTCGCCTGCCGGCACGGAGAGAGAGGAGAGAGGAGCATGCAGGCGGCGAGCGCAGGGAAAGGTCGTCGACAGCAGCACAAGACAAGAGGACAAGAGCCTGCTTGCCAGGCACCAGCTGGTGCCGGTTCCCAGGAAGGCAGCAAGCAGGCAGACCAGAGGATGGCGATGGACCGGCAGCCACACGACAACATGGCAAAAACATTCTGCACAGCACGCTGCACAGAAATAGCGCATGCATGCCACGCACCGTCCCACACAAACTGCTTGCGGTGCGTGGCGATATTTGCAAAGTACTGCTTGGCCTCGGCGGCAGTCGATGTACCCAGACCCTGCAGCGGTGCGAGGGAGGGCAGAGGAGGCACGAGAGGGAGCTCTCAATCTCACATGGTGTTGGGGAATGGGCTGGACATGACAGGCTGCTGAGGTGCAGCGCTGGAGGTGCAGCTACCAGCACTAACATCAGTTTTTTTAGCAGCTCTCACAACAGTTGAGCCCCCAGCACCTCATCTGCGGTGCCTTGAGCCACCAATGTTGCACACATACACCACACACAGCACGTGCCCCCTGACTCGCCTTATAGTACTTTGTGGTCCAGCCGCGGGTGTTGTTAGCCTCCCTCCACTCCTCGTACTCTGGCAGGGTGTAGAAGGAGATGGACCTGTTGCCCTTGGTGGCCTGCAGGCAGTACGGTGCGCACAAAACATCCAAGTTGGTGGTCAGAAGGCCCACCGCACACCCCATGCAGTAAGCATGTTGCTATCCACCTCCACCCACTCAGCAGGCCAGCACCCTAGGGACCACAAGCAGCGTGGGACCACCGCAGACAGTCCGCCGCTACTGCAGGCACTCCACTGCACCCACCCATGCAACTAACGAAACCTCACCTTGATGATGGGTGTGATAAATTCGACCAGGAAGCCGGGCAGCTTGAGGAGGGAGGGGTAGAAGTGGTGGAAGTAGTTCATAATCAGGCCCTTGATGTGGCTGCCATCATGATCCTGCATGCAGCGGCAGGGAGGCGGCGCACAGACAAACCACGAACATGTTCGGCGTTCACATGTTCAGAACACAGGACTTGGCAGTAGCAGCAAGAGGCTGACACATGCCATTTGCGTAGGGCCTAGGCTCTGACAAAGGCGTTGGCTGATACCACACATATGCTGCCACACACCATACTCCCCACTCAGGTCATTCGCTCTCCTGGCAAGACCCTCACACCCACAGAGCCAGCCCACCTGATCCGTCATGATCATCAGGTGGCCATACCGCAGCGACTTGGCATCAGTGTACACCTTTCCGTGCTGCAGGTGACAAGGGATGGAGGGAACCCACACATGATGAACACTGGCTGCCACCCACCCACCCACCCACCACACGCAGCTACCACCACCTGGCGCCCGCTTTGAACTGACAGGCAGGTTGGTCACACACAACGGCAGCTCTTGCAGTTTGACGGATGTATAGTTGGCTGCCACACACACCTGCAGGCCCAGGATCTGCTTGATGTTCTGGATTTCAGCGTTGCCTGTGATCTGTGCAGCACTGGCGTCTCGCACATTGAGCAGCTTGCCCCTGTGGAAAGGGGACAGAGCAGGCAACAGGCTGGGGACACTTACGCACCGAGCTGAGGCATGCTAGGGAGGAGGTGATGTGGGCAGACGCAGCAACGCTGGGTCAAGCTGCACATGGCACAGCCGAGAGAGATGAGAGGGGCCTGCTGCACCTCCTCCCTGATGTGCCACGCCGCCTTGGACTTCCCAGCTGCTCTCGGGCCTTTCTGCCAGCACAGCATGCCCAGCACACCTGAGGGGGAAGACACCGAAGCGATCGCGGCCCACCACACTGAGCCCAGCCACCGCCAGAGTCTTGGCTGAGTCTCCCTCGGTGAGGATGAGGGTGCAGCGATCAGAGTTGCGTCCACCTGCATCATTTGCATCCTCCAGCTTGGGGATGCCTGCACAGGAGATTTAGGGTTGAGGGTTGAGGGAAGGGCCGGGTGCAGGCTGAGGACAGAGAGGAGTGTGAAGACAGGAGAAGGCGGCAGCCCTTCAGCGACCTCTTGCACAGGGCAGCCTGCCACTGGTGTTGCTAGGCAAAACACCTCCTGTAATATGAGCCCGCCACCAGCCACCCATTCACCAACATTGTGGCCTTCTCACAACTGCCAGACAGGCGTGTACAATCTTCTGTGCTGTTCCAGCAGCAGCAAGCCTGCCCAGCACCACCGGGCCGCACCGCTGACACACACACACACACACACACACACACACACACACACACACACACACACACACACACACACACACACACACACACACACACACACACACACACACACACACACACACACACGCACCAGTGAGGCGGTGGCGCTTGGCGCCGTCGCCCTTTTTGAGCTCCCTGTCTGCCTTGAACGAAGCAAAAGAGAGGATGGAGTCCACCACGCCGCAGTTGGCCACCTTCTTGAGGAAGGGGTCGGGCAGCTCACACTTGGACCCAAAGCTGGAGGCACGAAGCATGAGGGTGTCCTTGGTCTGCAGGCATGGCAGGCAGGCATTGCATGGCCGCAGAAATCAGGGCGACTGCCACCTGGCAGATGTGCCACTAAGCCCGGCGCTTCTGCGTTGTGACTCAACCCACACCGCAGCAGTGCGCGTGAATGGCCCTCTGCCTGCCGCAATCGACACGGTGTCCCCACCTGTGAGTCAAAGGCCGGGTTTTCGATGAGGCAGTTGACAAAGACCCACAGGTAGTTTTTGGCCATGAAAGGCTTCACGTTTGCCTTCTTGTCCTTCTTGTTTATCATCTCGCACAGGTACTTGACCACCTGTGTGGGCGGGCAGGGGAGTGGAGGAACAAGTGGACGCAGGCATAGGCAAAGGCATCAGCACGCACAGGAGCAAGCTGCAGCGGGTCAGCGGGGGCAAGGGTGGGTGAGGTTGCTTCACCCCGCGAGCTCAGTGGTGTGTGCCAACGCCACTTCTGACAAGAGCAAAGCGTGCACATCTAAAATCTCTCCAAGAGCCCAGCCACTTGGTTACATGCATTGGTGTTGTGGAAACCGCCATTCACACAGCCCCACACCTGGTCTGCAACATAGTTGACGTGTGTGCCTCCCTTGCTGGTGCAGATGGAGTTGACGAAAGACACCTGCAGGGCAGGGACCACCCAGGAGCAGGGAGGTACAAGGCCAGCATGAGGTACAAGGCTGGCGGCAGGTACAAGGCAGGCTAGAAGCAGCCAAGCACATATGATCCAGCTAAGTGCCCCCTCTCCTGTCCTGTCCACCGCTACCACCTCATGGCAGACTTGCATCTCTCATCACATCCCGCTGGCGCTGGAACCACCACCTTGACTGCCACCGCAACACCCTCACCCCTGCCCCAGCTTCACTCCGTTTGCCTAGCCCCCACCCAACCGCCGTACCTGGTTGAACTGGCCCTCTGTGGGCGCAATGCAGACCTCCCAGCGATCTGAGATGCGTTCATAGACGCGCTTCGAGCCACCCTCCTTGGGGCCCAGGTACAAATCAACATACTCCTGGAACGTCTTCACCTTGAGCCGCTGGCCGTTGTAAAAGACCTGCGGGGGACGCCACGGGGATGCACGCACGCTGCGCAGGCACTTGCTCGCTTGCAACAACAAACTGCAACAGCAAAAACTGCAGCAGCCAACAGGCCTGCATAGCCACCCCGCTGGATCCCTTGAAGCCTGGTGCACCTCTAGCTCTCGAGCACACTGATGCTTTGCTTTCAGCTGTCTCTCTCAATCTACTCTCTTTCGAACGCGCTGCTTGTTCCCACCTCCCAGCCTCCTACACACAAAGCGGCGCTCTGCTGGATCCTCACCTTTACCGACTTGCCCAGGATGCCTGCCATGTCGTACACCCGCTTGCGCATCAGCTCCACCGTTTCCGCCTCCAGCTCCTCCATGCCAAAGCGCTCGAGGTCGGGGTAGAACGTGATGCAGGTCCAGTTCTCGTCCGCCTTGCAGTCACTGAGCAAAGGGAGAGGAGGAAGGTAACGCATCAGCATGGGCTTGCAGCAAAGGAGGGATGCATCAAACAAGCTGCCAGATTCAGCAGAGGAGCATGCGAATGTGAAGAAGCGGTCAGTCTCAAGATGGCTACTGCACCGGTCAGGCGACTGTACACCCTCCATCCATCCCAAAAACGCAGTGTACGCGTGACGTGGTGCAGGCAACAACGCTACAGCTGAACAGCACGAGCACGCGCTGACCTGATGCTTGGCTCCCCCTTCTTGCTCATGTTGCTGCTGAAGGCCTGCTTGTAGCGGCGGCCCCGCTTGCCGTCACACGTCTCCACCACAAACTTGGTGGAGAAGATGTTTGCCAGCTTGGCGCCGTACCCGTTACGGCCACCCGTCACCTGCACGCACAGAGCAGGGGGGCGGGCGGGTGAATGGGCAGAGGCAGGGAGGGAGGCAGCTGGACACTGAGCACGATTATTGGCGCCATCATGAGCGCACACTGCTCAACTACCATGCTGGCACGTGTCCCAGCGCACCGACCAGCATCAAGCCAGCAAACCCAGGCACCATGCCAGCCATCGCCACCCAGTCCCCCGACCGCTGCCCTGCCAATGCTAGCACGGCACCAAAGCCGCTCGAGGCACAAGGGAACGACACATGCACGTAACCAGTAACCCCACCCACCTTCTTCTCAGTGTCGTTGTAGTTTGAAGAGGTGAGAAGGTTTCCAAAGATGAGCTCAGGCACGTAGATGCCCTCTGTCTTGTGCACCTCAACAGGGATGCCCGCACCATTGTTCAGCACCTTGATGCAGCCCTTGGCCTGAGGGGCGCGCAAGCAGCCAGGAGGGAAGCGTAGCGAGTCAGCGTGCAGCAGCACAAGAGGCTGCTCCTGCTGTGCTGCGCCTGAATGAAACCGCGAGCTGAAACCAGCATCCATTCGCCTTCCCGCTGTCTGAGCTCACACGATCCAATTTAGGGACCAGTCCTGCCGAGGCCGGCCGCAGCAGCTGTGCGCTGAAAGCCTGGCTATGTCACATCCTGCTCCCGGTGCAGCCACATCTCACCGTGTCAACGTCGACCCGCAGGGTGTCCATGGAGGAGTCTCGGACCTTGTTGTCTGATGCGTTGACCAGGATCTCGTCAAAGATCTTGTACAGCCCCGGCACAAAGGAGACTTGTTTGAACACCATCTTTTCGCCATCGTGCACCCACAGCTGCTGCAGCTGCTTCTCTATGGAACCGATGTAGGTGTCTGGACGCAGCAGGATGTGCTCCAGCTGCGATTGGTGAAGGGAGAGGTAGGGAAACCAATGACGCAAGGGCAGGTGGATAGGAAGCAAACTTGGGTTGCAGCGGCAGCGGCAGCAGGGCCACTGAAACCTGCGTGCACCTGTGACAATTTCTGGTAGGTCTCCTCAATGGTCTTGCCTCCCTTTCCCTTGTTGGATTCCGCCAGTGGCGCCTTGCTGGACTTGGCCTTCCCACCCTGCGACAGACGGCAGACAAAGGCGGTGCCGCCGTGCGGAGTTGTCTCACGGCGAGCGATCCCCGCTGTCGAGATCCAGGCTCATCGGCAGGTGTGAATGCACTTTCACGCTGCTGGAGCAGAGTCGGCGCGAGTGAGGGCGATCCAACACGTCCCGCTCAAACACGGGCTGACTGTCGACAGCTCCTCGTCCTTACCTTGGCGGGCTGGGCCACATTTTCGCTGACGCCGTCCACTTCCATCGCCTCCACGCCCTGGCTGTTTCCCGCTGTCGCAGCGCCTGCGCCCCTGAGTGTCCTAGCTGCGCGGGAAAGATGGTCCGAGCTTTCTAGGATTGCTTGCTGCATCGACAGGCAACGACAGCCGCAGTCAAATTGTACTGCGACGTACCTCTCATCCGATGGCCAACACACACCTATGGGTTCCTCATTTGAAGCGACGCACTCAACGTACGCACCTGAGATTGTTTCAGGCGCCGCCAGCCTTGCGTTCACTTCTCATCATCTTATCGCGCTTATCAACAGGCCTGGTGCGCCGCCCATGTTGTTATTCGGCATATGAGTTCTACGGGGCAAGCCATGTCGGCGCTGGGTCAGGCCAGGCTCACACCACATTTGGCAGCTGCAAGGTTCGTGCGTTGGCGGTTGCAGGGCCTCCCGCGACCGTGACAGTGCAAATGCAGCGTTGCCGCTCTTCCTTCCGGCTGCAAGCCCAACCTCACCGCTGCCGCCGCTGATGCCGCCGCCTGCTGCCGCTGCAGACCCGCGGCGGTGCCAGTGCACAGCCGCCCGCCGCTGCACCGGCCAGCACCTTCCTGCTCGGCAGCAACACGCAGCGCGACGGACCTAGCATCAGTACCAGCGGCAGCAGCCCTCCAAGCGCCAACAGATGCAGCGCCAGCTGATAGCATTGGCGTACAGGTGGGGGTGAGTCAAGCTGATGATGCAACTCGCCTTGCTAGCCTCAAACAAGCAGCAGCGAAAACAGCAGCGGATGCAGCAGCAGAGCATGCAGCCCCAAGCACGGCGTCGTTGCAGCCTGCTGTGGCGCTGTGCCTTTCACGCACGCTGCCGCCACAGACATCGGTGGCGGCGGCGGTGCAGCAGCTGCGTGCGGCGGTGCTCGAGGTGCCAGGCCAGGCAGGCGCCTATGCCAGCGGCCTCATTCGCTTTGAGGTGCCGCTGCCACTGGGCTCCACGGCGTTGCGATGGCTGCGTGGCCAGCCGGAGTCGGCGGCAGAGGTGCCGTCGGCGGCCGCCTCTTCGCTGCTGCATCCACGCATCTACTTCTCGCCACGTCGCACCACAGCGGCAGACACGGAAGGCAGCGCTGCCGCGGGCGCCGCCTCCGCTGGCGCTGGTGCCGTGGCTGGCGCTGGGGCAGCATGGCTGTGGCGTGGCGAGCCCGGGCAGGCACTTGGGGAGGGGGTGGTGGCTGACATGCAGCGTTTCCTGAGCAGTGCAGCCGCCTGGCCTCGCATCAGGGCGTTTGGTGGCGCACGCTTCAACTCCCAACAGCAGCCAGCGGACGAGTGGCGTGAGTTTGGCAGCTACTGCTTCTTGATACCCCGGCTTGAGTACCTGGAGGCCTCCGGCTGCTGCATCCTGGCCTGCACCGTGGCCTGGGACGCCTGCCATTCTCCTGCGCATGCCAGCAGTAGCAGCAGCAGCAGCAGCAGCAGCAGCAGCAGCAGAAACAGTGCGGCAATAGGCTTTGCGTCAGCAGAGGCGGCGGTGCTGGACGCGGTGGCGGCCCTGGACGCTTTGCAGCCGGCCGCCGCCCCTGCTGCCGGCGCCTTGAAGCTGCAGCGGCTGGGTGCCCGCCACCTCCCGCTCGAGCCTGGCTGGCACCAGCTGATGGGCACCATCCACGGCGAGCTCAGCGCTGCTGCTGCAGCAGAGGCAGAGGCGGAGGCGGAGGCAGCGTTGGCCGCACAGCTGGAGGGGGGTGGAGGTGGAGCAGGCTCGCTGGACGCCGGTGAGCCGACCCTGCGTATCTGCCCCAAGGCGGCCAGAGAGGAGTACCTGCTGCACGGCCAGGAGGGGCTGGATGAGCTGCTGGCCGCCGTGGAGGGCGGCTTTGAGGCCACCACGTCACCTGAGGTGCGAGCTGGCAGTGCCGTGGGTCATGCACCGCAAGCAGGCTCCCAGTCATGCACCTTCCACCGCGCCGTCGTTCCAGGGGGGGCGGGCCGGCTCTCAGTTTGAGCTGTCCGCCTGCCTGCGATCCTGCTGGCCTACACAAGCTCTTGCCTACCTGCCCACCCACCGCTGCACACTTCCCTCACACTTTTGCCCTGGAGCCGAGCCCCTCACTCCATCTTTGTCTGCCTGCGTGTTGCAGGACGGCGGCCTGATGAAGGTTGTGCTGGCACGGCGCACCGACGTGAGCATCCGAGGGCGGGTGGACCCTCTGGCGCTGTTGGAGGCGCTGCAGGAGCGCGACCCTCGGGCCTATCAGCTGCTGCTGCAGATGCCCTCGGGAGCTTCCTTCCTGGGCTCCACCCCAGAATGTCTATACACGCGCACGGGCAGCGCTGTTGCCAGCGAGGCGGTGGCAGGCACTCGCGCACGCGGCGCTGGTGCGTCGGCCGGCGGCGGCTGGTGCCTGGTTGCACGCAACTGCTGCTGCTGCTCCCGTCACACTGCTGCTGCTACTCACGAAACCCCGCGTCTGCGCGTTGGAGCCACCTGTCTGCCGCTGCACTGCACGCTCAAGTTGGCGCCTGTCTCCGCCTCTGCTCGCCCCTCTCCTCCCTTGGTTGCCGACCTGCTCCCCGCCTGGCTGCCTGGCTGCCTGGCTGCCTGGCATCATACTGCAGGCGGCGACGTTGAGAAGGACTTTTGGCTGGCCTTCGACCTGCTGCGCAGCCACAAAGACCATGTAGAGTTCACTGTGGTGCGGGACTGGGTGCGGCAGGCACTCGGAGGCGTGTGCGAGTCGGTGCAGGTGGACGTGGCCAAATCTGTGCTCAAGCAGGGAGCGGTACAGCACCTGTACGGCAAGCTGTCGGCGCAGGTGAGGTCCTGGGGTACGAGCGGTGAGCGGCAGTGCGGGCAGGCTGCACTTCAGCACTGCACTGTGTGTAGCAGCTGGTGCAGTCCGCCAGCGATGTTCTGCTGCGCCTTCAGGTGTGCCAGGCATTTGCCCGGATGGTTCCTCCTGTGCCAACCCTCTGAAAGCCCTGCTCTCCTCTTCTCTCTCACTGAGTGCTCAACCAGCTCCCACCGCCCCCAACCTGACGCAGCTCAAGCCTGGCTGCAGCGACGCGCACCTGCTGGCCGCGCTGCACCCCACCCCGGCAGTGTGCGGGCGGCCTGGAGAGGCAGCCATGGATCTGCTGGCTGCCAGCGAGCCCTTTGACAGAGGCTACTATGCTGGGCCCTTTGGGTGGATCAGCCACGGCGCAGCAGAGTTTGTGGTTGCCATCCGCTCGGCGCTCGTACAGCCGGCGGCGGCGCCCGCAGCGGCAGCAGAGGGTGCCCTGCAACAGCAACAGCAGCAGCAGGAGCAGCAGCAGGAGCGGGCCGGCAACGGGGTTGATGCAGCCGTTGCGGGGCCTCAGTCACTTGCGGCGGGTGAAGCAATCGATCCTGCCGGAAGCGGCGCTGCTGCGCCTGCGTCGGTGCCAGCGACGGCTGAGCTGGGATCTGCGCCAGGCACGCTGGTCACACTGTTTGCAGGGGTGGGCATCGTGCGGGGCTCAGAATCTGCCCAGGAGTGGGCGGAGCTGGATTTGAAGGTGCGGCAGTACGAGCGGCTGCTGCAGGGCGTACCGCCTCTGGCGGCGGCGCCCAATGTCAACGCGCTGTGGGCCCGCCTGCTGGTGGAGGAGCTGTGCAGGCTGGGCTGCAACACCTTCTGCGTGGCGCCAGGTGAGGCCCTGAGGCAAACGTGCAAGCTGAACGGAGGCCAGCCCTGTTCGTTCTGTGCAATCGCCGCACCTCTGACTTCATTGCGCATGCTTGCAGCCCCTGCCGTGCTCCGGTGCGCTTTGATATGTGTCTTGGATTCTGTCCGCCGCCCCCTGTCCATGCCCTGTAGGCTCCCGCTCCTCACCCCTCACCGTGGCTGTGGCACAGCATCCCCGCGCTCGCATCGTGCCCTGCATCGGTGCGCTGCCCGCGCAGCAGGCAGTGCAAAGCGCCGCCAGCTCCCGACCCTTTTTCTTTCGTGCACCGCGGCCGCCAGCGCAAAGGGCCACTGGCTCCTCCTGACCCTGCTGACCCTCCTAACCCTGTTCCTCTGCACGGTCAGCTGCCAGCCTGCCACGGACTAGCCCCGCAATCTCTCACCCCCTGCCCCATGGTCCTTGTGCCTCTCGCAGATGAGCGCTCGCTGGGATTCTGGGGCCTTGGCCACGGCCGCGCCACCGGCCGCCCCGCTGTCGTCATCACTTCCAGCGGCACTGCTGTGGCCAACCTGCTGCCTGCGGCTGTCGAGGCGTCCCAGAGCGGTGTGCCGCTGCTGCTGGTGACTGGCGACCGCCCCGCTGAGCTTCGAGACACTGGTGCCAACCAGACGATTGACCAAGTGAAGCTGTTTGGCGGCTACGCTCGCTGGCATGCCGACCTGCCGGCGCCGCTGGATGCCATGCCTGCCCGCCTGGTGCTGTCTACTGTGGACGCAGCGGTGCAGCATGCAACCGGGGCATTCCCTGGGCCGGTGCACATCAACTGCCAGTTCAGGTGAGCGCTCAGGCTGTGGATTGGTGCGTTGGCCCACCTGACTGACTGACCTGCGCAGAGCAGTCCAAGTTGACAGGCCATGTGTGCATTGCGCCATACTCGCGTTTTGTCGTCTTGCTACAAGCTGCTTTACCTATTGATCCTCACCACGGCTCTGCCGGTGTCTTTCCTTTTGCCTGCTGCAGGGAACCGCTGGCTCCTGTAGAAGCTGGAGATTGGGACCGCAGCTGCTTGCAAGGCCTGCGGCGCTGGGAGGCCGGCAACGCGCCCTTCACAGCAGTCGCCGGCCTGCAGGCTCCTCCCCCGGCAGTGCCACCTGCCGTGGCGCTGGCAGGCAGTGCAGCGCTTGGCGGCTTGGCCCTGGACTCGCAGGCACTGTCTGCACTGAGGGCGATTTGCGGGGCCCGACGGGGCTTGATTGTGGCCGCTGAGCTGTCGCAGCCAGAGGACGTGGTGGCGGCGGCGCAGCTGTCAGAGCTGCTGGGCTGGCCTGTAGCTGCAGACCTGCTTTCAGGGCTGCGAGCGGGGGTGCCCAGCAGCGGGGCTCGCTCTCCCTCTGGAGCAGCAGTGATCCATCACTTTGACCACCTGCTGCTGCTGGACCGGCAGCAGTGGGAGCAGCTGCGCCCTGACGTGGTGCTGCAGCTGGGCGGGCACCTCACATCCAAGCGAGTCACTCAGTTTCTGGAGTGGTGCTGCACCTCTTCGGCTGGCACAGGCGACGGCTCAAGACAAAGCGCCCTGGACGACACGCAGCAGCAGCAGCTGACCTGGATCATGGCAGCCAGCAGCCCGAAGCGCCACGACCAGCTGCACCTGCTGTCCCACCGCCTGCAGGCGCCGCTGCCGATGCTGGCGGCCGCGTTAGCAGCGCAGCTGGCTGCAGGTGGTGCGACACTGAGCAGCGGCAGAACGCAGCCAGCAGCTCGGCAGCAGCAGCGGCAGCAGCAGCAGGTGCAGCAGCAGCGGTACAGCGCGCTGCTGCAGCTTCTTGATGCAGAGGCTTCAGCGGCGGTTGATGCCGCCCTCGCAGCCATGCCTGAGCTCTCAGAGCCTCAAGTGGCGCGCACCCTGTCCCAGCTGCTACCGCCCGGTAAGCAGCTACGTCTCGTTCGTTCGTGCGATCACAGCCTGTCCATGCAGCTGCTGTGGACGAAAGCCTCTGGGCCGCAAGCCGAAGCTTGCGTCTCAGTCACTGTCCGATGCATGTTGTGCTGCAGGAGAAGGGCTGTTTGCTGGGAACAGTATGCCGATTCGGGACCTGAACATGTATGCTTGCCCAGCCCCCGCAATACCGGACAGGGGTCATTCCGGCAGCGGCAATGACGCAGCGCAGGCCGCACCGCAGCAGCAAGGAGTGGTAGGGGTGGCTCTGGGGGCACCCGTGGCTGCCAACCGCGGGGCCAGCGGCATTGATGGCGTGCTCTCAACAGGTCAGCTCAGTTTTCTTCTTGCCGGCTCCCGCTGTGCCGCGACCTTGCCATGCACTCAGTAGCCTGCCGCTTTTCCGCGGTCTTCGTTCTCCTGCCACCTCACCAGATCGCCGCCCACCTTGCTGCTTGCTGCAGCCGCGGGTTTCGCCGACGGGCTGGGACGGGGCACCACGCTGGTAGTGGGCGACATTTCTTTCCTGCACGACATCAACGGCCTGAACCTGCTACGCAGCGGTGAGCGTTGGTGGTGGAGGGAGGGCAGCAGGGGCAGCACAAACTCCCCACCTGACAGCACAGGCTGCAAGGCATTGAATTGTTGCAGGGGACGTTGCGTTGCTGCTTGGGTGCTGTGCTGTGTTGACAGCTGCGCCTGTCAAGAGCTGCTGGTGCAGCAGCTCCTGCTGATCCTGCTGCCTGCTGCCTGTGCCTGCTGCCTGTGCCTATGCATGCAGGGGAGGCGCGGCCGCCGCTGACGGTTGTGCTGGTGAACAACGGCGGCGGCGGCATCTTTTCTTTCCTCCCCATTGCTGACTCGCTGCCAGAAGACATCTTCACCCCGCTGTGGGCCACCCCGCAGCATGTTGACCTCGAGGGTGCGTGCTTGTCCGTCTCGCCCTCCTGCTGCTGTTCCTACTCACTTGCCCCACCTGCTGTGTGCTTTGCCCACCTGCTGTGCGTGCGCTCTGCCTTCACAATGCTGCGCCTCGTTCAATGAGTGACTTTCACTCAGCGGCTGGGCATTGACGGTGCTGCTTGGTGCCTTCACCCTGCAGGCATGTGCCGTGCGCACGGCATCCCTCATCAAAAGGTGTCTGCTCTGGAGGATCTGCGCACAGCGCTACATTCAGCCTGGGGCTGCAACCGCCACTCTGTCATCGAGGTGATCACCAGCCGGTCCGGCAATGTGGACAGGCACCGGGAGATCCAGGCGCAGGTCAAGGAAGCGGTGGCTGCAGCCCTGCACGCGGTGCAGCGCCAGGACTCGGCAGCGGCAGCAGCCCCTCTCGCTGCAGCAGCTCAGGCCACAGCAGGCGTGCCCTACGAGGTGGCAGTACATTGCGCAAGCTACCATGCGTACCGCCTGCCGCTGGCTCGGCCGCTGACCACCACAGCCCCCGGGCAAGGCGGCGAGCAGCGGCAGCAGCACCGACAAGGGTTCCTGCTGCATGTAGTACTGGAGGGATCCAGCGGTACTGGCTTGGCTCACGGCGTGGGAGAGGTGGCCCCCCTGCCAGGACTGCACACCGAGACCCTGCAGCAAGCCGAGCAGCAGCTTGCGCTGCTTTGCCAGCTGCTCGCTGGCACCAGCGGCGGCAGCAGGCATGGCAGCACAGCGGCAGGCAGCGCCCACGGTCCGTCAAGCACAGGACTCTCTGTGCCGCTGACAGTGTCGCTGCTTCGCGGTCGGATGAGTTTGTGGCTGCGAGATCGACTTGGCGTCGCTCCTGAGTCGCTGCTTCCCTCTGTGCGCTGCGGGCTAGAGGCGGCTCTGTTGTCTGCTCTGGCTCAGCACCAGGGCCTGTCACTGGGCCAGCTTCTGGCTGGCTCAGTGGCCCTGACAGCCGGGCAGCCGGCTGGGCAGCAACCGCGGCCGGCTGTGTCGTTGAACGGCTTGCTTGACTGCCAGGGCAGCCCCGCTGAGGCGGCTGCAGAGGCTGCGCAGCTGCTGAACAAGCACCCCTACTCAACCCTGAAGATCAAAGTAGGCCGCCGGGCAGATCCAGCTCAGGATGCGGCAGCAGTGCTGGCCATCAGGCAGGCGGTGGGGCCAGCCATCACACTGCGAGCGGATGCCAACCGGCGCTGGACCCTGGAGCAGGCGGTGGTGTTTGGCAAGGCGGTTGTGGATGCAGGGCTGCAGTACGTAGAGGAGCCGGTTGCGTGTACTGCAGATCTTGATGAGCTGTACCGCCGCACAGGCCTGCACTTGGCACTGGATGAGTCTGTTGATGAAGGTGCGTTGGGAGCTGCAGCTGGGCGGCGTGTGGCAGGGGGTGATGTATGAGCACGCTCTGCCTTCCATTTCTGCAATGCTCCTCCCTGCATTGGGAGCAGCAGAGACAGTGCTCCGCTCACCATTCGCACTGTCAGTAGCAATGGAGTGCCTTCCATGACCTGACAACCGAGGTGGCAACCTCTCCTGGCCTGTCTGCAGGTCTGGTGGGGCCAGAGGCAGAAGCGCCTGAGCACCTGTATGACGGTGTGGCGGCACTGGTGCTCAAACCCGCTGTGCTGGGCGGCTTTGAGCGAGCTGCTGAGCTGGCGGCCTGGGCAGGACAGCGCGGCATGCTCGCTGTGGTCAGCTCGTGCTTTGAGTCCAGCTTGGGCATTGCACAGCTCGGGCAGCTGGCTGCAGCGCTGGACACCGCCGCGCCTGCTGCAAGCAGCAGTGAGCTGGCTGGGACAGCGCACGGTCTGGCCACCCTCAAGTGGGTTGCAGAAGACTTGCTGCCCGCGGCGGGCCAGGAGATGCAGGGTCCAGATGGCAGTACCGGCAGCAGCATGAGCATGAGTATGGCTGCCTGTGACGCAGCGGTCAGTGCAGCTGTAATGCTGGCGCTTGGTCTTGACAAGCAGCAGCAGCAGCAGCAGCAGCAGCAGCAACAACAACAACAGCAGCAGCTCAAGGGTGCAGCGGGCGCAGCGCATAGCGTCCCGCAGCCACGCTTCAATGGCGGCCTCATGCGGCGGCGCAGCTCAGTGGCTGCGGCCGGCGGCAGCTACGACTTCAGCCTGCTGGAGGCTGCGCCTGGCAGGGCTGACGGCAGTGAGCAGCCGCCGATGTTGTTGCTGCATGGCTTCATGGGCGGGGCAGATGACTGGGCCCCTCTGATGCCTGCACTGGGGCTGCAGCGCCGCTGCATGGCCATAGACCTGCCGGGACACGGCTCAACGTTGTTTGAGAGCGGCAGCAGCTATCGAGCGAGCAGCAATGGAAGCGCAAGCAGCAACGGCACCCCAAGCAGGAGCGGCAGTAGCAATGGTGGTGCGGTCAAGGCTGCAGCTAGTGAGGCGGAGCACCTGGCAGAGCACAGCCTTGAGGCGATGGCAGAGGCGGTGGCAGCACTGGTGGAAAGGGAGGGCCTGCAGGGCTGCCTGCTCGCTGGGTACTCGCTGGGTGGCCGCCTGGCGCTGCTGCTGGCTGCGCGCTGGCCGCACCTGTTCTCGGCCGTGGCCTGCATCTCTGGTGCGTGCCAAAGAGGCTGAGGGGCAGAGGCTGGGCAGACAGTGGTGATGCTTTCTTGGGAGGAGGGACATTGGTTCTGTAGCGGGGGCTTGTACCAAGCATGGACGGCATTGCCTGCTGCGAACTGCATCTACTTCTGCTGCTTGATCCTTGGCGGCTTCCGTTCCCCTATTGCAGGCTCTCCCGGCCTGCAAGACCCGGCTGCTAGGGCCGAACGTGCGTTGCGGGATGACACCCTGGCGGCTGCCTTGCGGCATGGAGAACTCGGCAGCTTCCTGTCCAACTGGTACCTGCAGCCCATGTGGGCCCAGCTGCGTGCCAGCCCGCGTTATCCAGTAATGCTGCAGCAGCGACACAGCAGCAGCGATGCACGGGGGCTGGCTGCGGTTCTGGCTGCCGCGTCGCCTGGCCGCGCACCCAGCCTGTGGCAGGAGCTGCCTGCCGCTGCTGCACCAGGCACTCTGCCGCCGCTGCTGCTGGTGGCTGGGCAGAGCGACGCAAAGTTTGTTGGGGTTGCTGAGAAGCTGACAGCCCAGCTGGTGGCAGCGGGAGGAAGCGTGGACGTGCGGCTGGTGCCTGCCTGCGGCCATGCCGTTCACATTGAGCGGCCTCTGGAGCTGCTGACAGCTCTGCAACAGTTTTCCGATGCTGTGCCTGCAACGCACCGCTCGCAGGGAGCGTCCACAGGGGCGCTGCTTGGACAAAATCAATGAAATTGCGGTGATATTCACCCATTGAAATGTATCATGCTTCCATTCATCTTCTTATTACTCCCCTTCTATTTGCATGGATTAGTCATTGTGACCCCATATCCAAATCACACCGCCGTGGCGACGTGCCACTGCCTGGCAATCACTCAGCCCCAGCGTGCCTACCAGGAGCATTGCCCAGCTCACCCAGCATCAAGTCATCCAGCGGGTCTAGCGCTGACACCTCTCTTAAGGAAGCATGTTTCGACTCGAGAGGGCTCTGTTGACAGGTCCATCGCCGCTGCTCCCAGCAGTTCGGAAAAAAAAATGCAGCATCAGTGCCCCAGGATTTAAAAACGAAAGAAGATTTACAGCAGCAAACAATGCACAAAATGAACATAGACGAGAAACAGGAAGAAAGATTTAATCTCACGGTCAAATCAGTTTTATGTCAAGCGAGAAGAAAAGCAAACAACAAGTGGCGGAACCCAGGTGCTACATAATTGTACAACAGCCCTTCTTGTGGCCAACTGTGTCCTCTCCTCCTTTGCAGCGCTGAGGTTTGTCACGCCTCCGTGCGCCGTCGGCACTTTGCCGCCGCACTGCGCCGTGTAGCACATCGTGTGCGCTGCCGCTTTCTTCCAAAGCATCAAACCATTCCTCCTCTGTGCGCCACGACATACGCCCTGTCATGCTCGGTCGCTGCTGCACACACTGCCATGCACACAGAGGCGCCTGCTGACACTTGGCAGCCACCACGGGCTGCTGCTGCTGATGCGACTGCGGCTGCTGCTGCGGCTGCGGCTGCGGCTGGAGGGTGTCCAAAAGACTGTGCTGTCCGTAGATTGCATCCACGATGCCGACTCGCTCCCCTTCCAGTTCACGCAGGATGGCTTCCGCGCTGTGGCGGGTGAGCAGCATGGCCTCGGGTTCTGTTGACTGCGATGGCAGGCTGACTGCCTTGCACCGGGGGCTCAACACCACCCCTGCCTCAGCCTGCAGCTGCTGCACCTCGCGAGTGACGCTCCGCTGCAGCTCTGCCAGCTCCTGATAGGCTCTGGCCCTGGCTGCCGCCTGCTGCGCCGCCTGCTGCTGAGCCGCCTCCTCCCGAGCAGCATACTCGACTGCCGCAAGCTGGCGGGCCGCGTGGCGGCGAGCCTCGATCTCGGCCGCCACCTGCTCCCAACGCGGCGCGTCCCCTGCCCTCTGCCGCTGCTGCGCTTGCGTCACCGCTGCGTGGTCCCTGGCAGCACGCAGCCGCGACCTCAGCTCGCTCTTGGCCGCCTCCAGTGCCGCCAGTTCGCGAGCACCGCGCCCTCTTGCGCCAGCCTGGCGAGCGGCCTGCTCCGCCGCCGCCCTCTCCGCGGCCAAATGCTCCAACGCAGCCTGCTCCTGTGCACGCATCGCGCCTGCTGCCAAGGGGCACTGTAGCAAGTCAACTGCGCTGCCGGCGCGGCTGACAGGCGGCAGGCTGGTTGGAGGCGAGGCGCAGGCCACCAAACCATCGGTGCTGCGCCCTGGGGTGGAGCACCCCTGAACAGACAGCTGCCGGCTGCTGCTGCCAACACTGCTCATGCCGCTCCTCCTGCCCTCGTACTCATCTGCACGTCAGAGCGGAAGGCGGCACGGCACAGGGGCGAGAGCGGCGGCGACGGCGGTGAGGCCCATCACTCACAACTGGTGGATTAAGCGCATATGCCAGCATCACTAGCATGCAGTGAAGCCGTCGTTGTTTATGGTGGCAGGCGCAACGAGCGACTTTTAAGCGACCTGCGCGAAGCGCGTGTTGGCAAGCGATGCACGCAGCCGCCTGATCACCGCACCTGGACCGTTGAGGTTCGTTTCTGAAGCGCGGGGGCCAGGCGGGGAGGCAACAACAATCTCAGGCACCCCTGCGCTGCTCAGCGCTATGTCAATCATGCAATCAGGCAGGCAGGAAGGCAGTGGCCCTTTGGAGGGACACAGGGCAGATTTGAGGCCAGATGGCGGCGTGGCGTACCTGCTACCGCGCCACACGGGTGAGACGGACCCAGCCAGCAGGCATTACCAGTGTGCACTTGACTAGGAGAAGCAGGACACAGCACGGTGGCTGGGTGCGCTACTTACACACAGGCGGTAAAGAACTCAATCAACAAGGCCGCGGTGCAGGTCACCGGCAGGATGTCGAGTGCAAGGATATTATTATTATTGGCAAAAAGACAACACCTTGAGAAGGATGGCAATGAGAGCGAGGCACTGAAACATGGTTGGCAGTCAGGCAGCAAATGGGAATGAGACTACAAATTACAACTGGCAAGCTGGTACACCTGGCCTTGAAGCACGGGAGGCACTCTCAGTGCCGATCCGTAGGGCAGCCAGGTAAAAGCGTACAGCAAGCTATGATGTACAGGTGGCAGGCAAGGTCCTCAACTCCTCGGGACCTGCCAGGCTGGCTGTTCAGCTGGCGGCGCAGCAGTAAAAGCGAGCAGCGGAGCGACAGAGTCCGCGGCGGAGCTTTCGCCGCGTTCTGGCAGCACGCCAAAGTGGCGCAGGCCCTCTTGTACGATGGTCAGCACATCAGGGTGCAGGGGCCGGCACATTGCCATCATCCGTGTCTTTTGCAGCGGCGTCACATACTGGCCTGCAGAGGCACACATTCAAAAGCGCGTGACCTGTCGACACATAGCGACGCAGGGCATGGATGGACAGCACCAGCAGCCAAGGCCAGAGAGTGTTCAGCGCACTTCACACAGATCCAGCGCCACACACCAGCTTTGCTTATGAAGTCCATCGTCAGCATAACTGCAGCATTGCTGTGGTGAATGAGCGACCCGGCCGCATCAAATACACGCAGATACTGCTGTGTTGCAGCGCTCAAGCCCAGGTTCAACGCAGACATCTGCTGCTCCAGCTCCTGCACGCAACCAGACGATGAGGAGGGCAAGCACGCCGGTACGGCCGTTGCTAAGTTGTTGTAAGGCAGTGCTGCCAGGGCCACAGGCATGCAGCAAGCCAGCCAGGCAACCGTGGAGCACGCCCTGTTCCACAGGCAGGACAGGCAGCCTCTGCACACGAACCACGCCCCTGGCACTCTGCGCCGACTTCACATCAGCTCACTCCCTCAGCGCCCGCCCGCTGCACACACCTGCTGCACCGCCCGCAGGGTCTCCATGGAAAGTGTGGTGGCAGCACCCAGCTCCCTGCTCCGCTCCGCATGCGCCAGGAACATGGGCAGCATGCTGGCCGTCTGCTCCGCCGTCACACCCATGCCCACCTGCGCCAAGCAGTTGAACAAGCGGGTGAGGGTTCAGCCCACAGTGCAAAGGGTACTGGGCTGCCATGCACCAGACTGAGACAGCAGAGCTATGAAGAGCTGTCAGTGCAAGTTGCTGGCAGGCAGGAGTTGATGGCAGGAGTTGATGGCAGGAGTTGATGGCAGGAGTTGATGGCAGCAGAGCTCACCGCCACCTGGCGCCACCTGGGCACAGCTGATTCCTCTGTCTCCCCCGGGTGAAGGTGGTTTTCAAGCAGGCGCTGCAGCACGGCAGGCTTGTGAAGGAGCAGCAGGGCACCAAGGATGGCCTGCAACACAACACACGCCTCTGGTCAGCACGTCTGCAGCAAAAGGAAGTTTCCAGCCACAAAAGCTGGGGCCCAACCCCCACAAGCAACGCAGGGCCTCGGCCTGCTGCTGCGCTGCTAATCCACAAACAGCGTCCACACAAACAATCCGCAATAACTTGCTGGACAGCTGTTGTTCACTGTGCAGAATGGCATGCTGGACGGCAGGTGTGTACTGTGCACTGTTCATTGCAGCTGCAGCTGTCCAGGCAACTCACAAAGTACATGACAGGGTTGCACATACGGCTCTCCACCCCCTCCTCGTCAATCGTGCCGGCATCATACAGCTGGATGACCTCTGCAGACCACTCCCCCAAGTGGGCCCATTCCTGCCGGCGGGTGAGGGGTCAAGCAATCGAAGAAAGTCAGGCGGGAAGGCCGAAGATGGTGCGGAGGCCGCAACCAAGGCCCTGCGTTGAGCTTGCAAACCAAGGCCGGCTCCGTTGACAGCACGGCGGCGCAGCACGGCAGCAAGGAGCACAACTGCAGGACTGGTGCACATAAGCCAGGCACACGAAGCGAGCACCACCTGAATGAGCTGCTCTGCAGTCACAGCCAGCGTGGCTTCCAGCAGCTGCGGGTGGTTTGCCATCATTGCTTGGGCCAGGCGCCGCTTGACACTGCAACCGTCAAGTGATGCATGCATGCATGTTCCACTTTAAGAAAACACAGCTGTGAACCAGCAGAGCAGCGCCAGGACACGAAGGCTGCCCCTCATCCCAGTCTGCTGACACCGTGGCACAAGCACAGCTGTGTCGGAGCCAGCCCAGAGGCAGCAGCGGGCAAGCTCACTCGATTGCGAGGGAGAAGCCGTCTGGAGTGCGTTTTTTGTCGCCGAGCTGCTCCTTCAAGGCCTGGTGGGCAGACTCTGTTGCTCTGAAGGTGCGGGTGCACAGATCCACCCGTTCGTGGAAGGGCAGGGACCACATGTGTTCAGTGAGCACGCTGGCACTGATGACGCTCAGGGCGCTGGCCTCCTGCGCCGCACCCTGCAAAAGCACGCAGGGCGGGCAGGCGGGCGGGCAAACACGCGATGCTCAGGAGAGGAGGCGACACGCTGGTAGGGCGCACACTGACCGACAGAAAGCAACCAAAACATGTTGACCTAGGCCCCGGGCCCGTACCGCCAAAGCACGGCTTCACCTGTGCGCCCTGCTGCTGTGACTGCAGCGCACCCTCCTTCTCTTGCCCCTGCTTGTTGAGTGCCAGGCAGGTCCCCCGGGAAGCGGCCTCCAAGGCCTCCACAGCAAAGTCCTTTTGACTCTTGACCGCCTCCAGCAATGTGCTGGTCAGCTTCATGCTTGCATTCAGCTCTGTCTCCCGCTCCAAATCGGCGCAGGCCGCCTCATACTGTTGCGCCATCCCAGCCTTGCGCTCCTGAGGGAAAATGACGGGAGCAGCGGCGCAGCAGTTGATGCATAGGCATTTGTTCTGGAGACAGCGGGCGGGTAGGCCAACCGCGGCACGCACTTTTTGCCGGGCTCGGAATCTAGCTTGCTTTGCACGGTTTAATGCCCGAGCTCTCTCCTTTCGATCCTCTTCAGACGTGGGCTTGGTGGAGGTGCCGCTGCTGCCACCGCTGGAGGTCAGCTGCAGGCTGGCAGGTGACGGCATCTGCGGCACAAAGTCGGTGGGCGGTGGCGCCGCCGAAAGAAACTGCGCCAGCAAGTCCGCATCCAGCGGCGGGGGCTCCCCCTCGTGCACCAGGCTGTCCAGGTCGGGCAGCTGAAACTCGGTTTGTGGCCATGCGGGTTCGTCGAAGGCCATGACGCGCGTTTGTGTGGTGTGCAGCGCGCTTGTGCCTGCCCTTTACTCAACTATCTCTGAGCAAAAGACAATTCGCCCTCCTGCGACTTGACGTAACCCTTTGGCACACTCCACTTCCCCATGGCTGCCGCCCGCCACCATCCCTACAATTGTAACCAATTAGCATGCAACTGTAACCAACCCTTTGCCAGACGTCCAGGGACTGTCTAAGATCGCTTTGTGACGGTGGCAGCAGTTTGTCCAAAAGCAACGGTCAAGATAGTTCAACAGGATATCGTCTGACAGCCGGTACGTCGGCTTGGGCGAGGGTGGCAAGGGGTGATACAGCGGAGATACCAATTATGCTTATTCTGATTATATCATTATCATTCTCGCCTCAGAGTTGAGCTAGGTCATCACCACCTGTCGAGGAAGGCTCGTTTGAGCAGTTTTGCTTGCTCTTGCCAGCTGCCATGCCAGCCTCCTCCACGTCCATTGCTGACAACCGCTGTCCAGAACCCTTCGCAGGCAGCAGGTAGCCGGGGTGGATGAACATGTAGACGGCAACGCAGCTCAAGATCGGCAGCGTGTCAAACACGTAGAAGGCCCACTGCGGCGCATGAGAGAGAGGCGCCAAAACACGGCAACTGGGTCAGTAGCCACGCCGGCAGAAAGAAACTGCGTGCTGCTCGCTTTGCAGTGCACAGGGTACCTGTTGTTCGGACAGGACATACGTGCCGTCCGGTGGCGGCCACGTGAGCACCGTGGATTGGACAAACTCCACGAAACGGAAAATGTTTCGAATGTACAAGCCGACCATGACCACATACAGGCCAACGAACAGGCGCTTCGTTTCCGACTTGCCGGCCAAGCCATTGCTGCACAGGCAGAACGCGCACAGACACAGAAGGTGAGCTGGGTGTGCCTGTGCAAGGTGCCGAGTGTAGTCGCCACACAACTCCAACTGCTGGTGTTTGCTGGGAGGCGGCAGCGGCAGGGTCGAGCCAGGCAGGGGCACTCACTTGGGGTGGCAGTGGACCTTGATGGCAAATATGGAAAACACGACGAAGAAGAGGAGCTGCAGGGGCAACAGGACGCAGCAGGTGCCGCAGTGAGGCAATGCAGGCGGGCTGCACTGACAGTGCTGGGCCACAACCAGATGCGTTTGCTGCAGCTGAAGTGAGCATGTGTGTGCCTGTCTGGGTGCATGTCTGCCTGTGCCCACCTGGATCGCCAGGCCGGCGAGCGTGATGCCGCAGCCCAACCGGATCTGGCCTTGATCGGGATTTCCAGACGACTGGCTGCTGGCCCAAATAGAGATGCCAATCGCCTGCACACTGCGCAAGCAGAGAGGCACAATGCCACGACTCAAGGGGGGATTAAGGGAGGCTCCCGGGGGTGGCATGCCCGTAATGACCCAGGGGCAGGCTGGCGCAGGTGCTACGTGGCTGCATTGCGCCGCAGGTGGCACTTACACAATGGCCAGCAGGTCAGCGCATGCGAAGATGGTCGTGATGACCCAGCCACGCAGCAGGCGGCGACCGCGCACGAGGTCGGGCGAGAAGGAGAGCACGATGCCCAGCGTCCAGTACAGGGCTGCTTGAATGAGGTTGGGGGACAGGATCACCAGGACCTGAAACCAGCACACGGGAAGGGACCCATGCTCAGGTGTCGTATTGAGGCATGGGTAGAGAAACTGCGTGCAAGCAGCAGGCGCATCAGGTCTTGGCAAAGGGGTGTGCTCACCTGGAAGACAACATAGGCGTTGAATATCGAGCCCTTGCCGCTTCGTTCAATGGCGTACACCAGCGCCGCGTAGCCGCCGGCCTCGCACAGGCCGGTGACGCTGCATTGTTCGGACGGCAGGCATGGATGGTGTGAGGGCACAAGTAAAGGTGGGCTCTTGAGCAGGAGGTACAGAGCTGCAGTTGCTGGAGGAGGTGTGAGGCGGCACAAAGGTGTGACCCTCACGTGAGCAGGTGCATGAAACGGTAGCCTTTTCGCCGCTCAGTCCGGTAGCCAATGACGAGTGCCATAATCGTGTACAGCGCCAGCGCAGTGCAGGCAAGTCCCAGCTCAGGCGTGTATTCAAAGAAGTCTTCCACCGTCAACTCATCGACTTCGTATTGTGGCTCCGACATGGTGGAGCGCGGCGGACTGCGGCAGGGAGCGGCGGCGGCGGCGGTGGTAGCGGCGGCTGAGTGCAGGGTTCATAGCGCATCCCCTTGAGAAGCAGCATGGCTGCTTCACCAGAGCCTCGCCAGCCTCACCAGAGAACGGCGCAGCAGGGAGCCTCGAGCGAGACTCGCTATGCGTTTGTGCTGCACCAACAAGTCCGCCGATGCTGGCAAACGGTCAATCGTGGCGTGAAGTACCCGTGATCTCTGAATTCACGCGCGTTGCGGTCCGACGCCCATTTGCTAACGCGCGGGTAACTGGTGACAGCTGTTGATCAGCACGCGCATCTGTCCTGGAGGAATCGCCAGTCTGCGAATGGATTGACACTGATTGATTGAGAAATGACAGCAGGAAGGAGGAGTGCCCGCTGAGCATTCTGCAGATCCATCTGCGCCTGCGACCCCCGTGGGATACTGCGCACCCTTGCGAGCAGGATGTCTTCAAGCAGTGCGATTTACATTTACATTTATAGCATCAGTGTCAACCCCATCAGGCTACGTGATAACGATTGCCTTTTGGATCTCCTGCTCAATCTGCTTCACATACTCGATGGCCTCGTGGATGTTGCCCCGCGACACCATCAGCTCACACAGCCACGTGGGCAGCCCATCCTCCACGCACGTCACCTGCAGCACCCCGACACAGGGGTGTCGGGTCCGAAATTAGGACTGGCTACCTGTGCACCAGCCAGGCCGCAGACAGCCAGCAACAACAGTGGCAACCACCGGTTGTTGCGTTGCCGTAACCCACTCTACCAGCCTATGCCGGCTGTCAGGTTCAGATTCAGGTTCAGGTGCAGGTTCAGCTTCAATACCAGCACCGCCGCTGCCTCACCTTCTCTCCAGGCTCCGCCAGCGGGTTTGCGTACAGCACATCGGGTCGGCCCTGGTAGGGCTTGAGGAAGTCCAGGTCACGCAGTGTGCCACTCTTCAGCGCATTCACAGAGTACTCGGCAATGTTGCGCAGCGGGCGGGCGGCCACGTTGGGCCGGGAGGGGATGCCTGCGTTTGGTGGTTCAGTGATGATTCAGCTCAGCTGCAAGCACGTAGGTATCCACGTGCGGTGTCTGCCGCAATGACTCTCCAGTACTCAAAGCACTGATACACTGCTTAGTTGGTTGCACCGACCACAAGCGCAGCACAGCGCGGCATCTCTCGCGGTGCACTCGGGCAGCTTTCCCCCACACCTCAGCCCGGCCCCACGCCTTCACCCAGCAAGCCCCCAGCACCCACCCACCAGCCCCCGTCATGCCCCAGACACCCAATGACACCCACCCGCGCTGGCCAGCAGCTGCTCCTCCACAAGGTCCACCCCCCAGGCCAGCAGGTTCATGGTGCGCACTGGGCCGCCACCCATGCGGCAGTTGACCTCGATCAGCCGGGGGCCGCGGCTCGTGTACTTGCCTTCCACGTGGTGCACGCCCTGGTGCAGGGGAGAGGAAAAAGAAGGGAGGGGAAGCAAGGAGAGGTAATTGGAGGCAGGAGGCCAGGTGAGCCCAGTGGTGAGGTGAGTGCAGGCAACAGCCTTGTCGAGGTGGCAGGGGAGGCAAGGCCGGGGAGGGAGTAGGAGTGTAGCCAGCTGCAGAGACAGCCAGCAAGCAGCGGCACACGGCACACAGACAGCAGCAGGCTGAGAGCGGCGCCCGGTGGTGGTGCTGCTGCCTCCCTCCACACTCTGTCAGCCACTCACTATCTGCAGGCCCAGCGCCTTGCAGCTCTTGACCGCCAGCTCCAGCAGCTCTCGCTGCTGGTAGGAGGGGAGGATGGAGGGGGAGTTGGAGCCAGTCTCGTTGAAGTAGGGCTCAATGGTGGGCCAGTTGTCTGTCACCGCGCCATCTGCAGACACGCACGCAGCACACAGGGGCACACAGGGGCACACAAGGGCAGTATGAGGCCAGCCAGCTGTCTCACAGCGCGATGTGTGTGTCAGACAGGCGGACACGGGGGCACACTGGCAGGAGGCGCATGCATGTGAGGGCAGCGAGTCGGCTTGCATCAAGGGCAGGCCAGAGAGGCACAGCACACTAGCGCATGCGCCTGTCTGTCACTGAAACACAGCAACAGTGGCGGCTCCAGCCGCCCTCCCTCGCACTCACTGCTGCCAAGCACGCTCATGCCGCCATTGGCCACACCACCCCTCAGCTGACCCGCCCCACAGCTGCACAGCTGCACTGCTGCACTGCTGTGCCGCAGCGCGACTCACACACTGGCTCTCCCTGTGACAGAACCAAGTCAATATCGACCTCCGGCCCATCCAGGTACTCCTCCATCAAGCACGTGGCCGACAGGCCGCCCTTGGACTGCAGCAGGCAACCGAGCGAGCGGCAGGAGGGAAAAGGCAGGAAGCGGGGCAAGGAGGAAGGAAGGGAGGCATGTCAAGAGGGGCGAAGGCTGCCGCTAGAGCGGCAGGCAAACTACACATGCGGAGGTTGCAGGCCCATGGGCCAGCCGGGTCTGATCTGGCGCCTCGCATTCCTCCCAACACAAGCACGCAAGAGCGGGCCCATGAGCCAAGCATGGGTAGAGCATGCAGACCGGCTGGCTGCTGCAGTTTGGCACTGCGTGCAGCCGCCCACCTTTGCATTTGCAAGCTCCGTCTGCGTGGCCTGCCGCACCACACCGTTTTCAATGATTGTCGCTGCCAGCTCGAGGCACACCTGCCACGCAGAACGAGCCAGGGCGGGGCATCTCAGCACAAGTTGCATGCATTAAGCTTCAGCCAATGATGTGGGTATGAGTGCTGGAGGTACAAGCACAGGTGCCCACACTGCAGCACTGCTTCCAAACCACCCCCTCATTGCTTTCTGCCACACCAGCCACTCTCAACCACCCTCGCCCGCACCTTCTCGTATGCCGCCGCCAGCGCTGGCTGGCTGTCCACCCGCAGCACGCCCAGGGAGGCCGCCCCGTGGATGGGCTTGATGACGGCGGGGAAGCCCACATGCTCAGCAGCCTGCAGGTCATGATGAACTCGAACAAAGCATATGGGAGATGGATGGTGGAGGCAGGCAAGCAGTGCCGTGGGGCTGCACGCCTGGATAGTTGGGCTGGCGGTGTGGCGGCAGCAGGCGGCTGGGTGTAGCGCCCCGCACAGTCACCCACAGCTCTGAGAAGGCCCCTGCACCGAAAGGGTAGGCAGCCCCTCCCCAGCCCATCTCCTCTACACACACACAAACCTCCACAGCCACACCAACCGTACCGCACAGCCCAAGCAGCCACCTCTCACCTTTGGCAGGTCATCCGCCGTCTTGATGAGCAGGTTGCGGGGGGTGGGCAGCCCCGCCTGCTCCATGAGCGCACGGGTGGCGTGCTTGTCCCGGGCGGCATCCACAGACTCCGGTGAGTTGGTGGCGAGGCCGAGGCGCTCGCAGAGGCGGGAGGCCAGTGGCATGGCCAGCTCACAGAAGCAGGCCACTCCATCCAGGTCTCCCATCTCCTGTTTGAATGAAGGTGGATGGTGGATAGAGAAAACGTGTGTGTGCGTGTGTGTGTGCTTGTGTTGGTGTAACAGGGGGCCATCTGAGTTGTGTGTCGAGCCAGGATTCCAGAGCGGCCCGAGGTGCAGAGAAATCGGCAACAGCAGCAGCAGCAAGGGCTGACAGGTGCACTGTTTCAGGCGGCGTTCCGCTCAGCCCTCTGTGCAGCTGTTGGCACACACCACAGTGCACAGCCTTTCAATCCCAGGCCCGCAGCTACAGCGCCAACAGGCTCAAATCACCACCCCTGCTGCCGCCACTCCACTTCGACCCCACTACCACACTCCCAGTCCCGCCGCCAGCCACCTTTTTGATCTTCAGGCACGCCTCCAGGCAGCGATCAAACACGGTGTCTGCGTCAGACATGTCCAGTCCCACAAACTTCTCAATCTGCCCCTCCTCAACCAGGTGCTGCAGCCAGGGAGGGAGTTCGAGAGGGCAGGGGCGTTGAGAGGGCAGGGAGGACGTTGAGACGGCAGCCATGACAGCACGGCACAATGGACAACAGGTCACACACCCCACCCCAGCCTATGGCCACCGCATGGCGTTGCACCGTGCATGAAGACTGTGCCACGCGATTTCTCCTTTGCTGCCGCTGTCCCCTCAACTGCCGCACACCCCTGCACTACTGCCACCACAGCGTCACTGGTGCCACCCCACTCCGCGAGAGCTGGCCCCACCCGCCAGGCCCCGGCCCCCACCTTGCTCCAGGAATCGGGGCCGTCGATAACGACAGATCGCACGCCAAGCTCCTTTGCGCGCTCTGCGGCAGGCAGGTCGGGCAGCAGCGGTGGTGGCTAATTTCTACTGAGTGTCGGTGTTCGTGGGGCAGGCTGCTGCTCCAACACTGGGTCCAATTAAGACACAACAAGCAAAACGCCAAGGACACACGACCTTTGCAATGACAGCACTGGGGTGTGCTGCTGTGGCGGCAACTGAAGTGCAGCAACAGGGGAAATCCAGCGCACCAAAGATGAACCGCTTGGACGAATAGCCCGCTGTAATGTAAGCGATGACAGCACCCCGCAGCACATGGCGGCGCAGCCTCGCACCATCCACCGACCGGCTGTTGACCTTGTCCTGTGGAGGGCAGAGGTGGAAGGTGAGGGTGGGAGATGGCTGCCAGCAACCTCATCTTTGGCAGTTCTGGGAAAGATGTGCCAACGGCAGCACTGGTCCCAGGCGTGGTGGCAGCAGGGGCGGCAATCGTGCAGGGTTTTGGGCGTGTGATGGCATCCGCTGGAGCAGCGCACCAGGGGCATAGAACTGAGCAGGTTGAGGGTTGGCGAGAGGGGTGTGGATGCAAACACGCGCTCCCGTTCAGACACGGTTAGACCTTTGGGCAGGGACCGCACCACCGCTTCTGACAGAAAGTTGGCTGCCGCCCTGTCGCCCTGCACAGGTGCAAATGTGAAGCCACGGCTTTTTGAAGCAATTGAATACACCTGAGCTACCAGGAGAAGGTAGCCAGGGCTCAAAACAGTTGGATCCAGCTCTTGTGCCAACCGACCAGCTCAAAGGCCCCGGAGCCACATGAGCAGCAGCCACAAACCATGGAGGAAGGGTAAATCTCCTTGGCCGAGCGCAGGCTGCCAGGCGCCAATTCATAGTCCACCTGCAAAGGGCACAAGAGCGGGTGTTAATTGTCGCCGTTGCCCGTGCAAGGGTTAGGGCTTGCCACTGGCGGCGGCGGTGCACTTTGCGGATTCAACCCCAGCGCGCTCGACTCCAGCATGTGAGGCTCACCGATCCCTTGTAACTGCCTGCGCGCACGCCCACAGGCATGCTTCCGGCGAGGCTGGCCCCTCTGAGCAGGCTCAGGTCTGCAAAGTCGGAGACATCGTCTGGCAGGGCCTTGCGCTCATCGATGCAAGGAAACGAGCTGCTGTCGAGCTTGGAGTCTTGTTGCTTGGAGTCTGAGCCCTTGCCCAGACCCGCCAGTGCCGCCTTCAACATGGTGGATCGATGGTGAGGTGAAAGATGGGTGACAAGAGACAACGGGCCGCGAGACGGGAACGTGCCGCCGCCGCCAAATTGCCAGCTGTCCGTACGCCCCATGTGATGCGCCAAGCGCGCATGCGGGGGGCTGGCATTGTGCTGCAACCCCCAGTGTGGTACATTGCCAACAGACAACAGACAGCTGCTGTTTACACAGAAAATGATAGCAACGGATCAGCCATCGATCAGTGGAGTGAGAAGCAAGGATTGCTGCCAAGGGAACTTCACTGGCTTATGATATCAGCGGGTTGTCAGCACAGCTCGTGCAGCTGTTGCCTCAAGTACTCTGCCCGGTGCTGCTCAGGGATGGTGCAGGGTCACTGTGCACCTTCCTGGATCAAACGCACTGCTACCCTGTTTCCAACCTGTATGGTTACACCAGGCTCTGCTCTCGCAGTCCTATCACAGAGCTGCTGTGCATAAAATAACAGCAGAACATCAGCCATCAAATGTCAGGCAAAGGGCTGATGCTAAGGAAACCGGCAGGCTCATAAAGTAGGATGTCAGCGCAGCTCTTGCAGCTGCTGCCCCAAAAATTCCGTCAGGCGCTGCTTGTTGATGTTGAAAGGCACACTGATCACGTGCCAGCCCCAGGAACGCAGCAGGCGGTCGGGAGCCAGCGCGGTGGGCAAACGCACTTCAGGCTTGTTCCTAAAGACCGAATAAGGACCATCAACCTGCACCACCAGCCTGCAGAGGGAGCCAGGGTATGATGTCGAAATGGAGGCCAAGAAGCCAAGCGTCATTCAAGCAACCCTTGGCAAACAGCTGCACAAGCGCCCCACGCACCTGAGTGAGGGCACCGCCAGGTCGACCTGGAGCCAGCCCTCCTCCCTGCCTTCCATGGCAGCAGTGCCGCTGCAACAGCCTGGCCCTACCCACTGCCCCACCTCAACAGCCTTCCCAGGGCAGGCAGCCTTCAGCTCACAAGCCACCTGGCTGTGGAATGCGTTTGCAGTGCGTTGTCTGCTGGTTTCCTGCGCAAGAACTGCTGCTGATGCCGCTTTTATCAACTGCACTGGCAGCTGCACAGCTTGCCCATGATCAGCCCGCACATGCATGTACGCTTGCTACAGCCGGCATAGGCTCACAGCTGGCCAGTTTGCGACCGGCACTGTTGCTGCAAGCCCAGCCACTTGCTGCCACGCCTTCATGTCGCATTGCTGCAAGTAGTGGTGTGGCAGAATGATGGAATGATGTCGATGTAATGAAACGTCGGATAAATGTGGCATAGGCTTTGGGCGCACAATCACATTGAACCAATATTGTGCAAACTGTGTGCTTGCCTGGAGGTGAGCCAGGGCCCAGGCAGCAGTAGAAATGGTGCGCGGACCTTCTACTTTGTAGCTCGCACAGACAGCACTGACTGCCTCCACGCAGCTCTCAACTGCTGCTGCAGGAAGGCGGCACCCCAGCAGGGCACAGCCGTCCAGGAAGGCACGCAAGCCATTGTTTGTATACTGCTGCTTCTCCAGGCAGCGGACATACACTGCGATGGCACAAGAGCAAGCCGCCGAATGGTGTTATGAACCGAAACGCTTCCACTGCAACCCATGCAGCAGGCACGGTCAAACGCTCACCATCGACCAGAGCAGCGGCGGCTCCTGCCGAAGGCCGAAAGCGCAGCTGCCCCACAGACAACAGTAATTGGCTGGATGCCTGTGCGTCCAGGCCCAGTGACGGCACTTGCCGCAGCACCTCCTCCACTGCCGCATTGCCAGGGTAAAGAGCCTGCGGCTGTAGCTTGCTGGCAGCCGCCACAGCACTTTGCTGCCTGCCAAATTCCCACTCCCGCCAAGCAGCGTCCAGCAAGCTCCAGGCACGGAACAGCTGCGTGCCAGTAGCCACTTCAAACCTCCCATCATCCTCGAGTGCCTGCTGTGTGATGAGATCCAACTCCTGCTGGCTGAAAGGGTAGCCCAGGCAGGCTGCACCGTACAGGCCTTGAGACACATTTAGGCTGAGCATGTCTGGGACCAGGTGAAGCCAGCGCTGCACAAGCCGCACCACCAGGCTGGCATCCACAGCCGCTTTCAGTTCCTCGCTGCCAGCTGCCAGGGTGCTGAGGGACAGCAGTCCATTGCTAGCGTCAATTGCCATTGCATGTTGTAGCGGTGAGCTCGATGCTGCCTGCCACGCCTTCAGTTCATCAGCGCTGAAGGTGCCAAAATGGGCCGCGGCACGAAGCAGTGCCACAAGTGCCCGGGAATCGAGCTTCTGCAGCAGCGTCATGCTGAGTGGCCGCAGCTCAGCCCACGCCGCAACACCATCCCCTGAAGGGCTCCTTGCTTGCTTGTCCAGCTGCACTGTGCGGTCAAGTGCTGCCACAAGGTTGATTGCATCCAGCGCACCCTCACTTTGTGCTGCCTGAACCAGCTGCATGATCTTGCTGATGCTGCTCTGCTGAGTAATTTGTCGGTTGTATTGTATTGCCAGGCCCTTGTCGAACCGCTGCTTGCCGCTCTGCCGCCGTGGCTGCGATTGCCACTGCTGCTCCTGCTGTTTCCGCTTGGGCTGCCAGTCTCTTTGCTTCTGGGGCTGATGCTGTGGTGGTGCCCGCTGCTCCTGCTGTGCATGCTGAGGCTGTGCCAGCTGCACCCTCCTCACCGGCTTGCCAATGAGCTCAGGTGGCTGCTCTCCTCCACCCATCCAAACACCAAACCGCTGGCGTAACCTACTGCGGGCTGTTGCTGCCGGTAATATCATCAAGCTCCCTGGGAGCCTTGCACGTGTCTGTGCCCGCAACTGCATGGCTGGACAAGTCATGCAGACAGCCATCCTGCACAGACGACCTTGAAGGCGGGGAGCGGGGCGGGTGGCGGCGTCAGGCACAAGGACAGGGCGTCGCTGTGCTGTTGCGAGGCACCCGCTAGAGGGCGTATCAGGCGCCGGGAGAGCGTGCAAACAACAAACTCATCGCACAGCGCCTTCACCTGATCCCTTGGAAGTGCTGGATCGACGACAGAGAACGCTGATCTGTTATGCACTCCCCTGGAAAAGCAAGCCCTCTCATCTCGGGGCACGCACAGCACGACAAAGACGATCGATCAAATACTCGACTTGATTGCTGACACCGTGGCCAGGCGGCTGTCACCTGATAGGACAGAGGGCTGCACGACCACTACGATTGCCAGCGCTGAAAAGCCAGGGCGATGGCCGCCGTCATGGACAGCCGCCTCCGCTCCCAGCCGACCGCAACACCCGCCGTGTCTGAAGTCGCCCAGCTTGTCGTTCGCTGTTTGCACGCCTTGCACTGCGCAGCAAGCAGCGTTACAAGGTAGGTACCAATGATGTCAGGGTGCTCAGGCAAGGCGCGAATCATTTTAGGCCTGGCTCTGTCGCAGCAGGTTGTTGCGGCTCTTGATGGCTCCGGCGCCCGTCCCGGTGCTGCTCAAGCTGTGGAGGCAGAGGTAGGGGGACAAGTGGGCCCCTGTCTGCAGCAGGCTGGCTGGCAGCTCCAGCCGCCCCAGCTGCAGCACCCGCACGCTTTCAAGCTCCCCCTCCGGCACAGCAGTCAGGACGTGCAGCCGACGCCGCTGCGCGTCTGCAGCCCGCACAATGCCCAGGCCCAGGCACGGCAGGGGGGGCGGTTGCTGCGTGCTGACGCCGCTGCCTGTTGCTGGCGACGGCTGCTCTTGTGCAGGTGTTGCTGGTGTGCACAGCCCCACCACTGAGCCGTTGAGAGCATGAAACAGGTGGCCGGGCGGGACGCTGGAGTGCAGTACCTGCAGGATTGAGGCAGCACGACCGGGCGGGGCGACATGTCAGTGCTCAAAGTAAGCAGCACACATGGCACGAGCGGAGGCAGCGGTGCAAGCTTGGCGAGGCACAGTGTCGACGCTGCCACATCTGAGGGATGTACAATGTCATGAAGCGGTACCCGCTGTGAAGCTGTACTGCACAATGCGGACAGCCACTCGCCTGTACATCTATATCGTCCACATCGATCTCGAAAGGCACCGCCGCCGCCAGACGGTCCCCCAGCTCGTCTGCCTGCTGTATCCCGGCTGCCGCCGCCGCTGCTGCTGCCGCCGCCGCGGCCTTGCTGCTGCCCACTGGCATGGCGGCGGCCACCCCGCACTGGTCTATGCACTGCTGCGCTAGTGCCTCCCACTGCAAGGCGCGCTGCTCTACCGCGTGCAGCCGCCCCTTTGCACCGCCGGCCGCTGCAGCAAGCTCGGGTAGCTGTGGGCCTTGAGTGGCAGCACTCCTGCCAGATGCCTCTGACGCCGCTGGCTGAGCAGCTTCCTGGTCGCCGCCCAGCCCTGGCAGCAGCCACAATGCCGGCTCCGCCTGCTGCTGCTGCTGCTGCTGCTGTGGGGTCTGCGAGTCGTTGCTCAGCCAGAAGCAGCCGGGCGGTAGGTTCTTTTTGGGGTTTGCCGCCGCTATCTGAACCATGTGGGTCACCGGCAAGCCTGCCAGCAGCTCCAGCAGCACATCAAAGCCCATACCCTTCACCCAGCCGTGTGTGTTGACCACCAGCGGCGGCAACTGCTGCTGCTGCTGCTGCTGGTCGCTGACCCGGCTCGCCACTCCGGCAGCCACTGCTGCCCAGCTTCTGTGTAGGTGTCGGATGTACTGCAGGTACCGTACGGGATCCACCGCAGGTGATGTATCGCCCACAAAGTAAGCAGCCTCGGGCCGGTGCTGGTGCATGTGTGCCGGTCCCAGCACGGGCTGCCGCAGCAGGCTCAGTGACACGAGGCCGGGGGCTGTGAACTCAGGTTGGCCACAATCTGCGCAGGGCGGCGGCGGCGGCGGCAGTCACAGACAGTGGCTGTCGAGCGCCACAGGCCCCACAAGCGGGGAGGCAGTGCTCGCACTGCAGTAATCGGTGCCTGCAGCACCGCTCTGTGCAGTTTGACAGCTGTCATTGAGCTGTCAGGTTGCGCACGCCAACTTCCGGCCACCCACCGATGTCGAGGTAGCCCACGCAGGGGTGCTTGTTGAGCAGGGAGTTCACCAGGAAACGTGCAAAGGTGGACTTGCCGACCTTCTTGGCTCCACAAACGACGATGAGCGGCGCTGGGCCACCCTGCTGCGCCTGCTGAGCCAGGCTCTCCTCCAGCTCGCCCGCCGCCTGCTGCCACAGCGGCGGCAGCAGCGGGGGCGCCGCCACGGCAGCGCTGGGGTCGCCGGAGAGCCACACCTCAAAGCCCAGCTGCCGCGAGGATGTGCCTGTGCTGCTGGCGCTGCCGCTGGTAGCCTTGGCAGCCTCGAGGTCAGGATTTAATGGGCTCTGTGAGCTGTCAGTTGCCCTTGTCAGGGTGAAAATGACTGTGCCGCTTGTGGCGAGCGGCACTGTTCCCAGAGCCGCCCCTGGTTCCAGCAGCAGGGCGCCGCTGCACCGCTCGTCGGCACACACCGGCGTGCTGCCGCTAGCTGCTATGAGGGTGCTGCCAGAGACTGACACCTCGCCGCTTTGCACTGTCAGGCTGGCACGCCCGACAAACAACAGGGCCTGTGGGCAGCATCAGAAAACGTAAGAACGAGGCGATGATCGAGGCTGTAGCATCGCGTAAATGGCCACTCTACTTGCTGACTGACCTGGTTGTGCGGCAAGGTGACTGTCACGCCCTGTGCTGACCACAGCAGTGGCGAGTTGCTGCCGCCGCCGGTGCTGCTCCGGCGGGCGTTTGAGGCGCCGGCACGCTTGGCCGGTTCCTCCTCGCCGGCTACCAGCGATTTCCTCTTCTTCTTGGAACCCATACCAGCAGTTTACAGCAGTGCTGCGACAAGGAATCAACCGGGTGGGTCAGGGGCAAGGCTGTGCGAGCAGGCTATCGGGGGACCCTGAAATGCACTTCAGATTGATAGCAGCATATGCATGCATGGTGCCGCGCGCCTTGCTGTATGGAAATGACACGGGGCTCTCAACTCTGCCGATCGTTTCGCTTTTTGTTGCACACCAATCGCCGTTTTTCACATCACGCAATGCAGCAGGCCACCGGCAATCAACTCTTGAGTGCTGCCCCATCTGCTGCCAAAGCGCCCCGCAGCCGCACACACGTCGTAGTGAACGCTCGAGCAGGTGATGAACGCCGCCGATGGGTCGTTGCTTGCAAGCTGGCTTCACGTCGCGCCGCCGTATGCCACTGCCGCCTCGCTGTTGACAGTGCTGTCTGCGTTCAACTGCAGTCCAGTTCCGGCCATGCATTGACATACACCAGGTAAATGGCGCTGTCAGCAGCGCGTCTGGCCCGCAGCCTTGCTACTGACGCTGCTGCAGCACGGTGTTGGGAGCAGCGATATCCATGATGCTATGTTGAAACATTTTGCGGCTGCTGCTGCTGCTGCTGCTGTACAGGGCAAGGTAAAACAGATTGTGGGCTCCACGCTACAGGACCTGCAAGGGTGAGCGGATGCTTGGATCCCAGCAGCAGCATGCGTCGCGCCAGCTGACAGGCCAGCCGCTGCCTCAACGGTCCGGGCATGCATCTTGCCTGCCTGCCTTGAGGCTCTCAAACGTCTCAACTCTCCATCTTTCCTGCCAACGCACCCTCCCTTGCAGAGGCGGCGAGCAGGCCCTGCAGACCAACTTTGAGTCGGAGCAGCCCTCCAGCTGGTATGCTGACCTGTACAAGCGGGACGCGCTCACTGGCGGCCACGTCATCATGCTGGGTGCAGATGATGCCAGCAAGGCAGCTGCCACAGCAGCCCTGGCAGCCTATCCGGGCGGCCTGCAGCTGGGGGGCGGCGTGACAGTCGACAATGCCAAGCAGTATTTGGATGCGGGAGCCAGCCACGTGATAGTGACCTCCTATGTGTTCCGCGAGGGGCGGCTCGAGCAGGAGCGGCTGGCGGCGCTGGTGGAGCTGGTGGGCAGCCAGCGGTTGGTGCTGGACCTGAGCTGCCGCAAGAAGGAGGACGGGTTGTATTATGTCGTCACTGACCGCTGGCAAAAGTTCAGCGACCTGGCACTCAGGTGCGGGTGCCAGGCAGGGTGGCAGGGTGGCGGGTGGCGGTGCCGGCCAGCTGCCTACAACGACAATAAGCTGCAGCATGCTACATGGTTCAGTGCGTGCTGTATTGAGGAAGCGACAGATGGCAAAGTCGCTGCGTTTGCCTGCTTTGGCGCCTTGTGGCTTGCTGCCGGGGCGGGGTGCCTCTCCATCTCTGCAGTGGCCTTCTCACCTGTCTCCGCCTGGCCAGGCAAAGCTTGGGTGCCTGCCCCAACCTGTGCCTGCCCACCTCCCTCATGGTCCTACTGCCCCTGTGGCCTGCCTGCAGTGAGGCGAGCCTGGCCCAGCTGGCCCAGTCTTGCAACGAGTTCCTGGTGCACGGTGTTGACGTGGAGGGCATGCAGCTGGGCATAGATGATGAGCTGGTGGGCCTGCTGGGCGACTGGTCACCCATCCCCGTCACCTATGCTGGAGGCGCACGCACCCTGGTGAGCGGCGGCGAAGCCTGCCAAGGGGCCAAGCTTTACGGCGCCCCCACATGCTGTGGTGTGATCCACCTCAGGGGGCCAAGGTAGCTGTGATTAACAGCATGGTGTTGCTCTAGAACAGGCTGGCACCTGCTGCAAGAGGCTCACACCCCTTGCTGCCTGTGCTGGGGCGGCCCGCCCACAACTGCAGGGCGATTTGGAGCGTGTTCGGCTGGCGGGCAAGGGACGAGTCGACATCACTGTCGGCAGCGCGCTCGACATCTTTGGCGGCCAGCTGCCCTACACAGATGTCGTGGCCTGGCACCAGCAGCAGCAGCAAGCAGGTCGAGAGGCAGCGGTAGAGGAGCCGTCCAGCAGCGGCAGCAGTGATGACGGCAGCGAGGGCGGCGGCAGCAGCAGCAGCAGTGGTCCAGCAGAGTTGGGGGAGCGGCGAGCGGATGGCACGGTGATGTACCGCTTCTGAGTGCCAGTACCGCCCTGTGTACTTCTTTCCCCTTCATGCCCGTGGCTCTGCCTGTGACAAGTAAGTTGTATCACACATGCCAATGATAACGAGCGGCCCGGCTGGCAGCCGGTATTGCAAGGCAGCCGCCAAACAAGCGGCTGGAAGAGAAACAGTGTACAGGTTGCAGTCAACAAAAATGGGGCACTGCCGTTGAAGCAGTGCGGTCAGCATCTAGACTGGAGAAAGCGGCAAGCAGCCAGGTGCAGCTGTGATACAGGAGAGAGACAGGCGTCGGGCCCTGTGTGTGCCGCCACCGCCTAGCTATTAACTCAACGCCGGCCCTGCCCTCGCGGTCCGCCACCGCCGCCATGCATTCCGCGCGCCTGCTGCTGCTGCTGTTGGTGGTGCTGTTGCTGCATGTGGCCTGGCCCGCCAGCAGTCGCCATGCCTGGGCCGCCACGTCCGAGAAGCATGGGGTGCTGCTGCCCTGAGCCGCTGCTGCTGCCGATGCTGCCTGCTGCTGCCATGGCTGCCGCTGGGGGTGGCTGCGGTGCGGGGTGGGGCTGGCCATCCTTCCATATGACTGGCTCCCAGCCAAATCGCTTGCCCCAATTGTACATTTCCTGCATCATTGGCAAAATTGGGGGGCACGGTTAGTCAGCATTTTGCTCGTCTTCACAGTTTGTGAGTCCGCACACAGAATTCCAACACAGAGGTAGAGGGGTGCAGTGAGAGGCCGCAGTGGGAGTGGCTGCTGTAATTTGCCACTAGTCGGTGCAGTGTCAAAGGCACATAGACATGTTGCCTGGGCTCAACTGTCGCCTCAGCTCACCTGCAGCTTGGCCTCAAAGGCTCCCTCCCTCACCAGCTGCTGGTACACATCGTACAGCCTGCAGGGCAGTACGGGGGCGGGACGTGCGTCCAAGTGGGAGGCGGCACCATCAACTAGGGGCCAAACACACTTCAAGCAAATGAACAAAAGTTCCGCCCCGAACAAAAGTTCCGCATTGCTGCCCGTCGTATTGCCGCCAAAGGATCAGAAGATCCAGCCCCTTTCTGGAAGGAACCGAAACCGTCCGGCGCAGCCGCTGCGTCCCCTGCACCAGCCCTGCCTTACCTGAGTGCGGTGGCCGCGTCCTCTATTGAATCATGGGTGTGCTCCTGGATGGATGAGCGCAGCAGGTAGGAGGCCAGGAAGCGCAGGGACAGCTTGCGGGAGCGCTTGGCGTGGAACAGGTCCACAGTGTCAACAATCTGTGGGTGGTGGTGAGGGGAGCAATGGGAGAGGGCACACCATTGTGAGGATGTGGGAGGAGCGCTGAAGCTCGAGTTGGGGGTGGCAGGAGAGGGGTTCGTGGCGGTGCAAGCAGGCGCCGACTGTCAGTACTTCTGGCCCAGCACAGAAGCTAGGAAAGAACAGCCATCACAACCCAAGCAGCCCGCAAGGCACCTCGAATGCCCCCAGCCAGCAAGGCCAGATCAAGCTGGAGGGCTGGCAAGCCAAGCCGTAGCGGTTGCTGGTACGGCCCACCTGGTTTGGAGGCACCACAATGTTGATCATTCGGAAGTCTTTCTTCAGGCCGTGCCCCACAAACACAGCCCCAGCATCCACGAGGTGCCGCAGCTTCAAGTAGGCTCGCTTCAGGGTGGTGAGGTAGTGAGGGGATCGGGCGGGGTCCAGATCACCGGGCACAAGGCCACTGCACAGGGGAGGCAAGCCGGCAAGGACGAGGGGGTGCCGTAGGGTGGGCCTCATGCGAGGGGAGGAGAAGAGGCACCGCAGGGAAGAAAGGAGGTTGGGGCTTCTTTCAGGGCGGTGCAGACAGCAGTTGCGAGAAGAGCTCAGCTCGGATGACCGGCAACCCACCTGAACTTGGTGAGGTAGTCAAAGACAGGCTCTGCACATTTGATGTAGTCATCGATACAGGCGGTACACTTGGCGGCACCCTGGCCCCGCAGTACACTCACTCGCGCCAGGCCCAGCCGCGGCGGCCGCACTTCAACCTCCAGCCCCCTGCGGCAGTGCGATGGGGTGGATGGGTGGGTGGGGGCGGGGGTGGGGGTGGGGGGTACAGGTAAGGGCACTATTGGTTGGCAAACGGTGAGCTAAATATAACAGTCTAGGGTCGGGACAAGGAAGTACCCCGTGGTGGGACCGGCAGCAGGGCTGGGCAGGACCAGAGATTGCTACAGCACTACAGCACTCCTTGCCAGACCGCCACCCGTGGCCCACCTTCGCAGCGCCTTTTCAGCGGGAGCAAAGGCCACGAACTCGGCGTCAAGCGCAAACAGGGAGCCGGGCTGAGGCAGCTCGCTGGGCAGCAGCGGGGAGAAGGTGGCCTTGTGCAGGCGCACCTTGGGGCCCTGGGGGGACAGACAAGGGAGGAGGGAGGTGAAGCAAGCAGGAGGGCGGAGGCTCAAGTCAGAGCGACCAATGGTCGAGGGGTGGTTAAGAAAGCAGGTGGGCGGAGGCTCAAGTCAGAGCGGTCAATGGTTGAGCGGAAAGGCGAGGAAGGAGATGGGCGGAGGCTCGAGTTGGAGCGGTCGATGGTTGCGCGGGGGCCAAAGCATTCATGATGCGACGCACAGCGCAGGGGCTGGCTGTGAGCCGGCACACGCCCTGCCACGGAAGCTGACAGGGGAGCGACGACAGGTGACCAGCGGCACGCAGGCAGGCAGGCCCACCCCTCCACCCCACCTGCAGTGGCGGCATGCGGCACAGCGCCAGGAAGCCATCTGGAGTCAGCACTGGCACCGGAGGCTTGGGCGGGCACTGCGCCGCTCGCTGTACCGCCTCCACCTGCAACCAGGCAGCACACACAGCAAGCACAGTACAAGAGACGAGGTTATGCCGCTTCTGCCAAACGACAAGGAAGAAGGAAGATGGGCCATGGCCAGCACAGGGGTTGCGGAGGCAGCCAAATGGCTTGGCGCCTCTTGCAGTTGCAATTGCAGCTGCGGTGTGGGGCGGTACAGGTGCTTTTTTGCAAGTGTGTACCTGCGTGTAGTACAGCAGGCAAGGCAGCTTCTGTCCGCCGTACAGCTCTGCCACCTCCTCGGGCATGCTGGGTGTGATGTGGAAGTCGTTGAACACCATCCAGTTGAACTGCTGGGAGGGCCTGCTGCGGGAGCGGGGCAGAGGCAGGAAAGCGTGATGATGAAGAGGCGGCAAGCTTGGGATGTACTGCTGAGGTACAAAAAGGTGCGGGAAGGACCACTGCTAAACAGTGAGGCGGCAGGCTAGTCGCTGGGGCACCGGCACGAACAGGGGCTGCGACAGCTGACTGCCCAACTGCCTGCCCGGCTGCCTGGCTGAGGCGAAGCAGGGCGGGCATGGCTTGTGCCCAAGCAGAGACCAAGCTTGGAGCACACACCAGGTGTGGCACCACCCACTCACTTGTAGGGCGGCGTGCTGTGAGGGTCAGCCATGGCAGCCACCAAACTGTCGGACGCATTTCGAATCACCTCTGTCTCAGTGACGCTCAGCGGCGGCGGAGACTGGGGGCTGTAGGGAGGAGCACCTGCGGCAGGCCGCATGGCCTGCAGGGGTGACTTGGGCGACAGAGGCTGGCGGAGTGTGCCGCTCAGTGCTGCTGCTGCCGCTGCTGCTGCTGCTGCTGCTGCTGTTGAGGTTGCTGCTGAGGTTGCTGAGGTTGCCGCTGCTGAGGCTGCCGTTGCTGCTGAGGCTGCCGCTGCTGCTGCCGATGAGGGCGCGCCTGCGCCGGGAAGCAGCAGCGACGCGATTTCGTGCGGCAGCACACCAGGCGTTGCCTTCCTCGGCGTGCTGGGATGGCTGGTGCTGGTGCTGCCGACGCCGCCCGCTGGCCCGGCAGCGGCGTCCGACGCGTCGCCACCCGCCGCACTTGTGTCTAAGTCAGAAGGTGCGCGGGACAGGCTGGCTGGGGACTGCTGCTGTGCATCAAAGTACGTGGGCGGGACCTGCAGGCGGAGTGAGCATGGGGCGTGTTGACAACTCAGGCTGAAAGCGGCGAACCAGCATTCCTGGCAGGCAGCCGCTAACGTCAGTTGCCGCGGCTGCTGTCAGCAATGCTGACGCGGCTGTGGCTGCGGCTGCTGCTGCGGCTGGGCTGTGCTAGTGCTGCCATGCCTGCGTTCCACCCCCAACCACCCCTCCCCCCCTCCGCCCCACAAAAAGAAACAGAAAACACACCACCACCACCACACACACCTTGATGTGTGCCACCAGGTGCCCCTCGTACTCCTGGCCAGCAGCCTCCTCAGCCTCATCCTCGTCCCTGCACACATATGCACATGCATTGGGGCAAAGCATGCCGGCGGCACTGAGGGGCTGGTAGGTCACACGAGCGGACAAAGGCGAGCAGAGCAGCAGCAGCAAGAGCAGAGGCAAGCAGCACACGAGCCAGTAAGCTACCAGACTTGGCTAGGCAGCAGCACTGTGCAGCCAGCTGGTGGCCATGGCAGGCCGTGCAGTCAGTCGCTTGCCTGACCAGAGCCACCACAGCAGTGAGCTCATACACAGCCCGCTGGCCGCCCGGAGGCACAGCCTGCTGGGCCGCCGCCGCCAGCAGCGCCTCTGCACTGTCTGCCTCCTGGGCTGCCACCGTCCAGCCCTCAGGGTCCGCGGTTACCGCCACAGCTGCCGGCAGCCACGCACGCTGCCGCATGACCGCCTCTCCCTGCAGATCGAGGGCTGTGTAGGTGTAGGGGCGCCACCAGGCCAGGTCCTCCCGGTCCTGCAGCCCGGTGTTAACCACCAGCACTTGCGGTAGGCTGCGGGGCACCCGGGTCTGCCGCACATACTGGTACTTGACCTGCACATGAGAGGGGCGGGCCAGGCAGCACATGGACATGCCTTGGGCTGAGAAGTTGAAGAGATGACGCAGCACGCACAGCTAGCTTGCAATTTGTGCGGTGTGCCGTGGCAGCGTGCAAAGCGTGCGGTGGCCCCTCACCTCCTCGTCAAACCAAGCACGCATCTCCGCCTGCACCTTCAGCGACTGCTGCAGCAGCCCCGCAAAGCTGGGGCGAGCAGCCGCCGCTCCCTCGGCCGCCGCCACAGCCGCCACAACTGCTGGCGCGTTGGGGCTGGCAGGCGTGGCACCGGCCGCCACAGCTGCAGCTGCGGGTGGTGCTGCCGCGGTTGCTGCGGTGGGCCTTTCTTTCGGGGAAGGGTACTGCAGATCCACTTGAAACATGCGGCTCTCCTTGATTTGATCTGCTCTGTTGGGTCGAGACAGGCACTGCGTGCGCTGGCGCTGCACCAGCCCATACACGGCCTCCACCAGCGATTGGCGCCCCCCCACTGAGCCCTCCTTGTTCAAGGCTTCGAGCAGGAAGCGGGACAGGCTCTGCACCCGCTTAGACAGGCTGCGCTCTTTTTTGGCCTCGACCTGCACACACCGCGGCAGGGGGCGTGGTCCAGAGAAGGAGGGAAGGGCAAGGGAGGAGAGACGAGAAGAGAAGAGGAGACATCTGCTGCTGGGTTGGGTTGGACCATCAGGCGGCCAGCATTACGACAGGCCAGCAACCCAGCCATCACAGCAACGCGGAAGGCTGCACCTCAATGTCAGAAGCGCCTCGCTCCCCCTTGACGCCCTCCAGCAGCCCCAGCCCCGCAGCCTCCTTGTTCTGCCGCAGCGCACGCAGCAGGTTGGCGGCCTGCACGCAGAGATGAGGGGCAGGCATTCATGGACTGAGGTGTTTGGTAGAGGGTCGGGGCAGCTAGTTGCAATCTGGACAGCAGCAGTGGGCAGCAGAGTCGCTTCAATGCTCAAAAGCACATGGGCGTCTGACGATTGAACAGCAGCATTGAACAGCACAGCGGGCGGCGGGGCGGCCGCAGCAGCTGCTCAGCTCAGCCAAAAGGCAGGGCAGCCAGCGGGCATAAAGTCGGCTCCTCAAAGGGCAGGCACAAGGGCAGGCACCCACCTGGCAGACGGTGCCCGAGGCTGCAGTGGCCAGCATGCGAAACAGGAAAGACATCTCGCAAGTCAGGCTCAGCTCGGCTGCGGGGTCAGGCACATGCTGCAGCAGCGCGTCGCGGGTGGCTGGAGTGAAGAACAGCACCTGCGGGGCGAGCAGGGGAGAAGGGTGGCTGCCACGATCGAAAACAAACCACAAAAGGAAACCCCAGCCACGTCACAGCATGCCGGCCCTGCCTCAAACGAAAAAAACCCGGCCGCAGCAGTGCAGCATGGGCAGGCAGCATGTGGGCAGCCAGGCAAAGCAACAAGCAGGCAGCGCAGCAGTCGTGCCTGAAGCAGCGCGTTGGTGTAGCAGTTTGCCAGGTCGTTTTCCAGCCCAGTGAAAGGGGTCCGGTTGTAGTAGGAGAAATCAAACTCCTCGAACCGCACACCCTGCTGCTGCTTGATCGCCACACGCTTGTAGCGGCCAGGCAGCATGACGCCCCCCGCCTCGGCCCGCCGCCGCACCCTCTCTGCCCGCGCGGCGGCCAGCTCTTCCGTGCCTGGCTGGGGCAGCACACGCTGGTTGCGCTTGGCTGCTGCGGCGCGGGTGGCTGCGCCGTAGGGCGCGCCTCGCTGGTAGTGTGTGTTTGGGATGTAGCCCACAAAGTCAGACTGCAAAGCAGGCAGCACGCTGTGTGAGTTGAGGTTGTAGCAGGGCTGGAGATCGACGAGTACGTGTTTCAGCAACCACGCAGGCAGTGGCGCAGTGCTGGAAAGCCTGTGCTGCGCGCCACAAGCACGTGCGCTGTTGCACGCTCATGCGCACCGTCAGCTGACCAGCAGCAGGCAAGCAGCCACCAGCATTTCATCAAGCAGCCACAACACTGCCAGCCCAGCCCACCGGAAGACACAAAACCTGCCACCACCTGCACCTGCTTCATGCCCTTGAGCAGCGATGCATCCACCACTCTGGGCGGCAGCCCCACCGCCACTGTCTCAAACGGCTCCACGTCACTGAGCAGCCCGGAAGAGTCCCAGGGAAAGTAGGTGGGAGCCAGGCTCAAAGGGTCCTCCTCTCCCAGGCTGACCAGCGGGGTGGGCGGCTCGGGAGGTGTCAGCACCTGCACAACGCCGCCAGTGGTGGCAGGGGAGATTTGGTGGTGATAGACAAGCCACCTGGCTGCCTGATGGCGCCACAGGTACAGCGTGTTGCGCATCATGGTGTTGCTTCAACCACGGCAATGGACCCCACACGCATGCACCCTGCAAATGCGCTGAGTGCTCTCACTGATCATTCTCTCCCCACAGCCTCAACATGGGCGGCGCCCATTCCGCCCCGTTGGGAAGCCAGGCAGCAGGGTGAGCTCACAGCACACCTGGCGCAGCTGGTTGACCGAGGGATCAGCAGAGGGGGCCCACAGGTGCACATAGCCGCCAGAGCCGCCAAAGGCGAGGCACTCCCCTGAGCTGCTAATGGCAGCTGACACCAGGATGTCGCCCTCAGTCTCGACTTGATACATGCCTGAGGCTGCAGGTGGGCAGGATGGGGAGGGGGGAGAATGGGAGGGAGGGCTGGGTTGCTGAGAAGCTGGGTGGTTTGCTAGGAGAGTGATTGGGCTGGCTGGGTTGCTAGGTGGATTGCTGGGTGCGAGACCGTGGCCGACCTAATGGCTCCCGTGCCCCTGGTCGCAGCTCTGTCGCTGGCAAATGCCCTGCTGCCCAAGTGCTGCGCGAAAGAGGCGCAAACGAGGCAGGTTGCATGTGCACTGGTGCTTTCAGCAGGGTGCCCGCTCCCCTCCCCGGCAGCTGGCAGCGCACCCGACATGCCCTGGGCGTCAGCCATTGTGAAGGCTCCACCTGCTGAGGCCAGCAGCATGGTGCTGTTGAAGCGAGGGTGGAAGCGCAGCAGGGAGGGCCCCGGGGCAAAGGGGACGCTGCACAGCATGCGTGGCGTCATACGCACGTCAAACACCTGCAGGCACGAAGGAGGGGCAGCAGTTCTTAGCGGGACGGTCAAAGCAAACACCAGCATGATGGCTGGATGTACGCACGTTAGCTAGCCAAGACTGTTCAGTACTGCAATCTCAAATCGTGCATGCGCTTTGATTCGACATGCTGCTGCCACACAGCTGCCGCAAGCAGCCCAAGCACGGCACCTTTGCGAATGTGTCCAGGCTGACCCTGCCCATGCGATTGCTGTAGCCGCAGGTCCCGACCAGGTCCCCTCCGGCATCCAGCGCAGCAAAGCCGCCGCCGTGAGCCAGCAGGCTGTGCTCTGGCTTGTACCCAGTGCGCGGGTCCACCAGCCACAGGTAACCGTCGGCTGTGGCTAGCACCATAGCGCCCCGGCCGATAGGGCCGCAGAGTCCCACCACGCCCCGGCCCCCAGTGTCCACCTGCACAGCAGCAACAGCAGAAGCAGGCATGCATCTGTGCATAGGCATGCCATGAGGGGCACGTGTTGGCACTGGTGGTCGTTGGCATTGGTTGCAGCATGCCATTGCAAATGCAGCAAGGCAGGCTGTCCCAGCGCTCACCGTGCTGCCCGGCGTGCCCCGCTTCAGGTCAAAGAGCACCAGGCCGCCGCCGGTGCCCCTGCCCAGCACAACCCTGCTGCCTCGCTGCTCCAGCGCCATTGCAGCCATGTCACCAACCTGCCACAAGCAAACATGACAGGAGAGGAAGCAGTGAGGTTGAAGGCGCAACAGCGTCGACCCCAACATGATATGTTGAAGCAAGAAAGGTTGGCAATCTGCTGTGCATGAGGACCCTTACACAGCCCTCAAGCAACTCCCCCCTGCAGCCGCAACAGGCTCGAACCTCATCGACATAAGTGAGGCGGTGGGTGCCGCCGCTGCTGTGGACTGTCAGTTCCGTGCTGGACAACGCCAGCGCTGCCTCGCCCAGTGACTTCAGGGCCAGCACGTTGCTGTGATGTGCAGGAATGCTGCAGTGTCGGTCGAGGGAGGGAATTTGCAACTGCCCCACGAAACCCCCTTCCGTGCCAACCCACAACGCCTCCTCGAGGGGGTCGAAGTCCAAGGTGTTAATCGAGTCGAGGAGACGAGGGTGCAGAGTTGCGGAGTGAAGCTCGCCCCAGAAGCCGCCATCGGGGGCCTGGGGCTTCGTCCACATGAGTGCGGGACGCACAAGGCCCTTTGGTGGGCCCGCACGCCGGTTTCGTCGCGTTTCAAGAATCAGCAGTACACAACGACATGGTGGGCAATGCAGCGCGCAGTTTGGGCCTGTCCGCTCTTCCTGCATCGTCTGATCACTGTGTCGAAACATTTGCCGCCGCAATTGGGCGCTTTCGGCTGGTTGCCGCGATCCGACGCTTGTTCAGACCAGCTCGCTGCTCAAACCTGTTGATCTGGTCGGCACCTTGTCAGCGGGCGTCATGGCGATGGCTGCTGCTGCAGCGGCGCAAGGCGGCGACTTCGTGTTCCCCATCTTTTATAATTTCCCACCCATGTACACGTGAGGAGTATCAGCAGCGCACAGCACATCACCAGGACATGCATCCAGACATGCCGCCGCAGCTCCCTTCGCCGCAGGTTGCAACCGGTGAAGGAGTCGCAGCAAAAGCAGCGATTGCTGTGGAAGGACTTGATACTGCGGTACTGCAAGCACCACCGCATACATGTGGTGTTTGCAGCCGAAGCAGACGACTTTCCGCTCTTCCACAACAAAGCCATCAACCGTGAGTTGCTCAGCTACACAGCTGACCGCTCCTCATAACTGTGCCTCTCACCTCTACTTTGCTTGTCTCGTGCTTGCTCTATCCCCACTGTCATGCGTTACAGATTGTTATACAAGCAATCAAATTATCACGCCGTCACTCGCAGGACGCCTCAGTAGAGAGGTCAAGGTGCTGCTGCTGGATGACTTGGTGCGGCAGGGCAGCGCGGTGTGGCTGGACAAGGGCCAGCGCTCGGCACTGGTCATGTGGCGCAGCATCAAGGAGTGGGCAGACGTCATCTATACCTGGGCGCGCGGCTGCGGCTTTGAAGACACCGTGGTCACAGTGGAAGAGCTGCAGGTAGCTGTCTTTGCGTGTTGCTGTGGTCGGCGCGATTGGAGATGGGCTGGCAAGCAGCACACAGGCATTGAGGCCGTGAGCCAAGGTTCCGACAGAGATATGCTGCGGCGTGTCTCTCTGTCCAGCCTGCAAGCCGTTAAGGCTCCCCAGGCTGCGCTGACACCTCTGCCCTGCTGTGTGTTGATTATTGCAGACGGGCGTTTATGTCGCGGGAACAGAGATGGAGGGGCTGCATCGAGAAGTGTTGGTGCGGGCTGTGAAGCTGCTGGAGCAGCAAGGCAAGGCCAAGCTGTTCAAGGGGGAGGCAGGTGATGATGAGGGCATCAAGTTCTTCACAGCCGCATGACCCAGTGCTCGCTACTCGTGCTTCTTCTTTCCCACGCATGTCCACTGCTTTCTGCTGCGCGTTACCACTGCTTTCTACTTCCTGCTGTCTTTGTCCATTGCTGCTCTCTATGTTCCTGCTCCCCTCTTTCCGGCTCATTTCATGATTTACAAGCGACGCGAGGACTATCAGCACAAACAGGGCAAGAATCTGAACACAGAGGGAGAAAAGAAGTGGAGGAGGGGCAAGGGTTGTGGAAACAGTGCACATGTGCGGAGGCTGCATCCGCAGCAAGTGGGGCACGAGCGCGGTGCATTGGCGGCAGGGTGCATGTGTATGTGTATGTGTGTATTGGCTTAAGTTCGCAAACGCGACACCTGCAGCAGGGCAGATGTGCTTTGGGGCGCGACAACAAGAGCGGTGCAAAAGACGGAGGAGGCATTAGGTTGGTTGGGTGTTGGCTCGGAGACAGGTTGGCGCGGGAGGCAGCGCAAGGGGCCATGTGTTGGGGAGGGGAGGATTAGGGGAGGGTGGTGGCGTAGGAAGGATGTGGGTCCCTGTGGAACCAGGATTTGTGCGCCTTGCGAACCAATGGCAAGGAGCAAGAGCGCACCATATTGTCACTGCTTGCAGCAGCTTAGACCTTGGCATCAACAGCGCTCATGTACTGCATGAGGTCTGTCAGCCGCCGGGAGTAGCCCGCCTCTGCAGGGACAACAGAGAGGACAGGCAGAGTGAGGGAAGGGCACAGGGCAGAGCACAGTGCGTTGCAGGACCATTGCTCACGCAGCTGCGAATGCAGCAGCACAAGGGTGTCAACGCAACGAAGCAGGTGCCAATGCGTGTGCAGACCACGAAGCTCAGTCCCAGGTCCCGTGGCGCGGAAGGTGGTCACAACCCAGCCCCAGACGCATGGCATGCGGTGCACCCCGCTCGGGTACTCCCTGACACCTGCTGTCCCCGCGCTCCCTGGCCCTGGCACCACCCACCGTTGTCATACCACGAGACCAGCTTCACAAATGTGGGGGACAGCTGGATGCCCGCCCCCGCATCAACAATGGACGAGCGGGTATCACCAATGAAGTCGGTGGACACAACTGCGTCTGTGGTGAAGCTGCAGGGGAAGAGGAGGGGAAGGGGGAAGGGAGGGAGGGCAGCACGGGATCAGGCACGGGGCGAGGCGCATAGTGTAGAGGGGGCCTCGACCGAGATGATGGTCACAGCCTGGCTCTTTGACATAGCTTAACACATAGCTTAAATTAAGAGAATGGAGCAAAAGAGCAATGTGATGTAAGCAATGTAAACAAAATCAGCGCAGTGCCAGCCGGACGCACCACAGTTGGGCGGGCAGGGGGCATGTGTGCCAGCCACATCCACCAGCTCCTGCACCCCTCCCGCACCCCCCTGAACCCGACCCACCCATCACTCCATCACTCACCCCAGGATCCCCTGCATCTCATTCTCACTCGCCCGCTTCAGCTCAGCCATGATCTCCTCGTAGCTGGCAGCGGTGTCCAGGTTGACAGTCAGGTCCACCACTGCGCAGACACAGGGAGAGGAGTCGTGAGGCAGGCTGGCCGCGCTATTTGGTCACAGCATGACAAGCGCAGCATTGCGGAGTTCTGGTGACGGCAAAGCATCGAGCATGGCACAAACAGCGCGTGGAGGGAAGAGAGTGCTTGAGCAGCAAGCAATTCGTGTGCACACCAGAATGTGATCAGCACAGCTGAAGGTTGAGGTGCTGAAAGACAGTGGACAGACATAGTGAGAGGCTTGCCGTGCCTGACAACAGCCAGGGGCTCACCAGAGACGTTGGGGGTGGGCACGCGGAAGGCCATGCCCGTCAGCTTGCCGTTGAGCTCAGGCAGCACCTTGCCCACAGCCTTGGCAGCCCCGGTGGAGGAGGGGATGATGTTGCAGCCCGCAGCACGGCCGCCTCGCCAGTCCTTACGGGAGGGCCCGTCCACAGTCTTCTGTGTGGCGGTGGTGGCGTGCACGGTGGTCATCAGACCCTCCTTGATGCCTGGAGAGGGAAGCGAAGGGTGCAGGGAGGCAAAGGGTTGCAGGAGGGCACGCGACACACAGCGCGTGTCGGCATGGCAGCACACAAGGGGCGCAAGTGCAGGAGTACGTCCAAGTGAAGGCAACGGCCTGCTGCCTCAATGCAACCACCACCAGATTGCAACACCCCGATTGTCCTGCTGCGCCATGCACCCCCAGACGGTACAGCTTTCCACCACAACACGGCACAGTGCACTATAAGTTCAGTAAATTTGTACTTCACTCACCATACTTGTCGTTCACCACCTTGGCCAGGGGGGCCAGGCAGTTGGTGGTGCAGGAGGCATTGGACACCACCTTGAGGGAGGGCTCGTACTTGGTGTGGTTGACACCCTGCGGTTGGCAAAGCGCAGTACAGTGAAGTTGCAGGCGGGACAGCATGTGAGCTGACGCGGAGCAGGCAGGCCAATGCCATTCGAAATGAGTTATAACAACAGCAGCTCCAAGCTCTGCTGGTGCACCCATACGCTGCGCCGCACGGCTCTTGCCAATGCCACGCCACACAACAATGCCTCGCCCTAGAACAAAAGCGGCACACACCGCAGCATCGCACACTCACCATGACAAACATGGGGGCATCAGCAGATGGTGCCGAGATGACAACCTTCTTCGCGCCTCCCTTCAAGTGTCCGCTTGCCTTGTCGATCGTTGTGTAGACTCCAGTGCTTTCACACACAAAGTCTGCGCCAGATGTGCCCCAGGGGATCTCACCAGCATCGCTGCGGGGCAGGCACAGCGCACGGGGGATGGCAGGGTGAAGGGGAATGGCATTCGTCACCAGCAGGAGCTTCCCTGAGTGCAAGCAGCACCCAGACGTGATGCAGCTGTCGGTAAAGGAGGATGAGGCCGACACAGCTATGGTGAGGCGCAACAGCAGCGTGGGTGGCACCACCAGAGTCGATTGGCACAACATAGCTGCACAACACGGACTGCAAGCACGACTGGCGCCCAGGCTGGTGACACGCGAATCAAGGGTCATATTTTGTTTGTTGTACCAACACGCTTCCCACACAGCACACTCACAGCTTGGCGTGCACCGAGATCTTCTTTCCGTCAATGTACAGCCCCGACTCGTCGCCGTGGATCTCATACGGGAAGCGGCCGTGCACGGAATCGTACTTGAGCATGTAGGCCATGTAGTTTGCGTCAACAAAGGGGTCGTTGACAGCCACAATCTCCACGCCTGGGTGCAGCATGGCGGCGCGCATCACGAGGCGGCCTGCACAGGGGGGAACAAGGGCAAAGTGGGGTCAAGGGCAAAGGAGGAGGGTGGACTTGATGACGCGAGGCAGGACAGACGCGGGTTCATGTCCAACGGTCAAATGCAGCGGCTGCTCACCGATGCGCCCAAAGCCGTTGATGCCAACGCGCACGGGGTCCCTGCTGCCATCAACAGCAATGCTGGGCGGGGTTGCGATCTGCATTACAAATGAAAGCAGGGGCAAAGCTCAGCGAGCAAATTGGCAAAGGTTTCGAACCGCTTTCTGGCGGCAGCGCCGCCGCCGCAGCAACCCTACAGCAGTTTTACCTCCTTGTGCTTCTCAGCAACATATGCAGTGACGCGTACTGGGGCACGCGCAGCCACAGCCGACGCCCTGCGAGAGTGCGCCGCCGGCTGCCCTAGCATCGCCTTGCTGCACTGAATGGCCTGCATGGCGCTTGGCGATGTGAGGAGAGGCTGGTTTGTTGATCGACGCACTGGCTGCGGTGAAAGGCGGCTGGGGTTTGATGTGATGATCGAAGGACGAGCGAGGGGGCTGTGAGGGGATTGTGAGGATGTTCAAAGGATGCACAGGGCGAATGAGTAATTAATTCTGGCGGGGTCCTGCTGTCTGCCGAATGCACGGAATTGCCCCTCTTGCAAACTGCCTGTGGATGGCTGCAACGCATCGACCTTGCTAGGAACCACTCAAAGAAAACGTATGGCCGCTTTTGGACCGACCGCTGGGTCGGAAACCGCCGCCGCTGCCGCTGCCGCCGCTCAGAATTGAGTAGGTGCCAAGTTCACAATGCCCACAGCTCACTTCCCCACAATCAAGTTCAGTATCTTATTGGGCACAAATATGACCTTCTTGATCGGCTTGCCATCCAGCTGCTTGGACACCGCAGCAATGGTTTGCGCCGCCGCCACCGCATCGTCCTGATTTGTCTCCACTGGCACTTCCACCGAACCACGCATCTTGCCATTCACCTGCGCCACACACAAAGCAAGAGAGTTGCAAGGTACATTACCAAGTAGCACAGCCGGTGCCCATGAAACACGAATGCTTGCATATGCCGTATGCATGCCCAGCTCAACCTCCCGGTTGAGCGCCCGGTGCGCTGTCCGACCTCCGAACCCTCCACCTCCTACCTGCACCGGCAGCGTGTAGCTTGACTGCACCAGCAGGCCCTCGTCTGCTTCTGGCCACGGCTCGTATGCAAGGCTGCCGGTGTGGCCCAGCTCGGTCCACATCTCCTCCGCTGCAGAAAACAAGAGTCCAAGCACAGCAATTTCACAGTGGGCAGTTTTGGAACCAGTCATTCCACTCTGCTCCCCCGCCACACATACAGAGCAGGCCCCCAAATGTGCTGCCGCACAATCAACCAGCATCACCAGCTGAGTGATACGTGCAGCACGAAGGATGAAAGCAGCACGCACCCAGGTGTGGTGCGTACGGCGCCAGCAGCAGGATGAAGGGCTCCAGGGCTGCACGGGGTCGAGCCTCCCACTTGTACGCCCCGTTTACAAACTCCATCATTGCTGCCAGGCCGGTGTTGAACCGCATCTCTTCGGTCTCCTCCGTCACCTGTCGGAGGCAGGCAGGGAGAAAGAAGAGGGGGAAGAGGCGAGGAGAGCGCGAGGCGTGAGAAAAGGCAAAGGTGAGGGATCCAGTAAGTTGCCTGGGATGGGCAGGGTAGTAGGTGCGGGCGGCTGGCAGAAACGGCAACTTTGCTGCCATAGAAGTGAGTGTGGCACCATGAGATGACCGTGTCATGCTAACAGCAGTTGTCGCACACAGCCGAAGCAGAACGAGCTACCAACCCACCTTTTTGATGGCCTGGTGCAGCTGGCGCAGCTGGTCCTGGCTGGGCGGCTCATCAGTCAGCGGCAGCTCGGTGACCAGGCGGTACACCCGGGCCAGGAAGCGATGTACACCCTCCACACCTTTTGTGGACCAGACCTGAAAACCCCCAGAAGGAGGGAGCACGACGAGCAGGATGTGACGATCAAACCAGCATCGACATACTGCTTATTAGCGTGCCGAGCGGCGCAGCGCAACAAGCAGCTTGCAGCAGCTGGCTACTCGGCGTGCTATGCCGATATCCACCCAAGCCTGGACCAGATGGCAACAACAAGCGTGCATCCAGCCATCCCGCTCTACAACTCCTTATTCAACTTGCATTTTCCAGCCTTCCAAGGACCAGTCCCACACAATCAGCCTCGTCCCACCCCACCCCACTTCACCCCGCCCTCTCTCTCCTCCCCACCTTGGTCTCCCTCAGCGGCCCCATGAACATTTCATACAAGCGCAGCGAGTCGGCCCCATACTGCCATACAACATCATCAGGGTTGATGACATTGCCTCGGCTCTTGGACATCTTGTGGGCTCGGTGCGTGACCTGAAGGCAGCAGACGCGAGGGAAGTGAATTGGTTATGGAGGTGCAAGTAGTAGTAGGCGGAGGCGTGCAGAAGAAGAGGGGCATTGCACGGCAGGAGTGGCATCCTCCCAAAAGGTGGGGATGCACCATTGCAAGCAGGCAGGCAGGCAAGTACGAACCCACAGCACACCTTGACGCTGGGGTCAGCCTTCAGCACAAAGCCGCCGCCGCCGGCCGGCTCGACGTCAGCGGGGTCGAGCCTGCAAAGCACAACACAGCACAGCACAGCATAAGAGGAGCAGCCAAGGTCAGCAGCCAAGCATTGTCACTGCCAGAAGGCACACACAACACAGGAATGCCACCACCTAAGCACGCCCAACAAACTCAGATTTGTGTACGGCAGGCAGGCATGTATCCCTCCCGGAGACCAACTCTGCAAGGTCTGCAGCCTCAGGCCAAGTCCTGGCCCCGCTCTCACCGCAGCGGCTGTGCTCCTGGAGTGCCGTCGGGCACATACGCGCCGCTTGCATCCTGCATCACTGTGTATTCCACCTCTCCCAGGATCATGCCCTGGCTGACCAGGCGCTGGAAGGGCTCAGGGGTGCTCACATATCCGATGTCAAACAGCACCTGCACACATACGCAGCGGCAGGCGTGGTGGCAGCGCAGAGTGAGTATCGAGATTGGCATTGAATGGGCTGTGGAGTGCAGGGGCTCTATGTGCAAGTAAGGTTGGTTTGAGCCCACTGCAAAGCTGAGAGAGCTGAGCCATGCACCGCAGTGCAAGCGGCATCGTAACAACGCTCCTACATTTGCCAGCTGCATAACCGGCACAAGCAACGGCTCTCATGCGGTTTAAAGCCTGCCACCCAGCCAATCGGCCAGCCCCGGCAGCAGCGTGCCTTGTGCCAGAAGCGGGCGTAGAGGAGGTGCAGCACAGCGTGCTCAGCACCACCAACGTACAAGTCGACTGGCATCCAATACTTCTCTGCCTCCTCACTCACAAGCCTGCATGGGACACAGACAGAGCACTGAGGCGCCCGCCGACAACTCACACGTTAGGGTCAGGTGGCGACCTCACACTGGTGCTAAGCAAAGCACCAGAGACTGTTGTGTATGACAGGGGCAACATGGCGGCGAGGCTTGGGTGGAGGCACGAGGAGACGAGGAGGCACCCACCGACTGGTGTTGTCAGGATCTATGTATCGCAGGTAATACCAGCAGCTGCCAGCCCACTGAGGCATGGTGGAGGTCTCTCTTCTCGCAGGCCGGCCCTCAGGGTCCGCTGTTGCCACCCACTCGCTGCACTTGGCCAGCGGCGGGTCGGGTGTGCCGCTGGGTTTGAAGTCCTCGGTGGCCGGAAGCACCAATGGCAGTTCCGCCTCACCGATTGCCACCGGCTCCTGCGGGCAAGGAAAGGATGGCAGCACGGGCAAGAATTAGCAAGACCAGGTGAGGATGCAGCTGGCTGTGTGTTTGCAAGCAAGCCAGGAACAGGGTATTCCTCCCACTGCAGCAGATGAAGTGGTTCGTTAATTGAAGCCCCAACATACGCATTCACCCTGCATTTGCCCTGCGCCAGCTGCACACCCAGCACACCACCGCTTTTCAGAAGCACCCGCCTCACCTCTGAGCCCTCTGGGTACACTATGGGGAAGGGCTCACCCCAATACCGCTGCCGTGCAAACAGCCAATCGCGCAGCTTAAAGTTGACCTTGCGCTGCCCAATGCCTCTCTCCTCCAGCCACTCGATTGCTGCTGCCTTGGCCGCGTCGGTGGCCAGCCCATTCAGGTCCAGCCCGCTGCTGCTGCTGCCAGAGTTGACCGCCACGCCCGCAGCGGTGAACGCCACGGGCGGCGCCGAGTCGCTGCCGCTGCTGCCTGCTGCTGCTGCATCCGCCCCTCCTGCTGCTGCTGCTGCGGGGGCCGCGACTACCTGCTTTACTGGCAGGCCGAAGGCTTGAGCGAATTCGAGGTCTCGGGTGTCATGGCCCGGTACCGCCATAATTGCACCACTGCCGTATGAGCCCAGCACATAATCTGCCACCCATATGGGAACCTTCTCGCCGCTTGCGGGGTTGATGGCATAGGACCCTGCACCGCGAGGCCAACCGTGCAGAAATTAGGCATATGATCAGGTGCAATATGGATTGGAGATGGGTAGCAAAAGCAGGCTGGTGCCAGGCGCGTCGCATTGCTGCTGCCAGGTGCGCAAATGCCAGTCTGGCTACTGGCTCGCACAGCCAGCGCTATGGAGCAGGCCTGTGATCCACTGCGTTGCCGCCACCAATGCCTCGCAGCAGGCATGCCGCCAGCCAGCCAGAGGACTGCCACCTCACGGGCATCCAACACGCTTCGGTCCCCTGACCGCGTCGTACCTGTGAACACGCCGCTCTTCTGCTTTGAGCTCAGCTCTGTTCGTTCAAAGTCGCTCTTCTTGGCTGCTGCGTCCACATATGCCGCCACTGCCGCTGCCTGCTCGGAGCAGGCCAGCTGGGTCAGCAGCGGGTGCTCAGGCGCCACCACCATGTAGGTTGCGCCAAAGAGGGTGTCTGGGCGGGTGGTGTACACCTCCACAACAGCATCTGCCAAGGGAACGGGCCGAGGGAGATGAAAGGGCACACGGCGGCAGCGGTCAGTAGACACACGCGCCACCAGCATCACACCCTTGCTCCCCTGACCTGTGCACCCTTGTCTGCGTCGGCCAACCTGAAGCAGCAGCCGCAGCCGCAACAGCGAGTATGCAGTGACAGCACACGTGAGCGATGCGCTAGGCATCAAGGCTGGCCCAGCCCACCTGCGGGTGCGGTGCTGCCCTCTCCGGGCGCCACGCTGAAGCGGATGGTGGCCCCCTCTGACCGCCCTATCCAGTTGCGCTGCATCTCCTTGATTGAGTCAGCCCAGTCCAGCTCATTCAGGTCATGTAGCAGCCTACACAGGGGGAGGGGCCGCCAGTTGGCGGCAGCAGGGGTGGTCTCGGTGGTACAATGCTCTGAATGGTGAAATTTAACCTCGGGAGCGTGCAGCTGCCACGTCCTGCAGTTCGGCCGCCAACCAAGCCCTCCGACACGCATCCCTACATTTGTGCAACTGCTGTTGCCTAATGCACCACCATGCCAAAACTTCAACTTCAACACCCGCCACATCTGGATGCGTCCCGCCGCCTCACCTGTCTCCGTAAGCAGTGATCTTCAGCATCCACTGCTTCATGGGCATGCGCACCACCGGGTGGCCCCCCCGCTCACTCAGCCCATCAATCACCTCCTCATTTGCGAGCACTGAAGCAGCGGGAGAGGATGCGAAGGTTGAGGAGGGAGAGGCAGAAGCCGCCAGAGTGGTTAGGCAGGTAGCATCACAGCATGGCAGGCTGGGCAAAGCACGACGAGCAGTTTGCGCTGCCCTGGACTTCGCAGGCAGCTACGCTTGCGCTCGTGTGTGAGCACCGCGGCCAGGCAGCATTTTGGGCTGGCCAGCTGGTGACGCGCATTGGCAAGGGCCCTAGGGGCACTCTGCCGCACACCTGTGCCCAGGGCTGGGCACCAGTTGACCGGCACCTCAGCTTGGTACGCCAGCCCCTCCTTGAACAGCTGCAGGAAGATCCACTGCGTCCATTTGAAGTATTTGGGATCGCAAGTAGACACCTCTCGCTGCCAGTCGTAGCTGAAGCCCAAAGACTGCAGCTGCTCCCTGCAGGCAATCACAGCACGGCACCACGCAAGATGGCGTGCTGGTTCAAGTGCGCTGTGCATGCTGGGCTCACATGCAAAGCGGCGGTGGAGCTAATGGCAGCAAAGCAAGGCAAATTGCCATCCATGAACCCCGCCGGCCTCTGCTGATATTTGATGTTGCACGTCTGCATCCTGCTGGCAAATTTAATCTCTCCTGCCATTTTCCAACTGTACTTTTCCACCCAGCAGCACCCAGCACCCAGCAGCCCAAAGTGGGCACCCCCCCCCACCTGAACCGTGCAATGTTCTTGTCAGTTGTGACTGCGGGGTGCGTGCCGGTCTGGATGGCATACTGCTCAGCGGGCAGCCCAAAGGCATCCCAGCCCATGGGGTGCAACACATTGAAGCCGCGCATGCGCTTGTAGCGTGCCACGATGTCGGTGGCGGTGTAGCCCTCTGGGTGGCCAACGTGCAGACCCGAGCCACTGCATGGCACACAAAGGGAGGCACACGGAAAGGTCTACAAGAGACATATGGCACGACACACCAGCCAGGGACAGTTTCAACAGGCAGTCAAGAACAATCTGACTTGGACAGCTGGAAGAGCGGAACCGACTGGGCTGGTAGTATGCTTTGCACAAACCACCTTGGGTAAGGGAACATGTCAAGAGCGTAAAACTTGGGCTTGCTGGTGTCCAGGTCCTTGAAGTCAGGGGTGCGGAAGGTCTTGTGCTGCTCCCAGAAGGCCTGCCACTTGGCCTCAATCTCTGTGAAGGGGTAGGCCGCACTCTGGTACCGAGGTTCCTCCTCGCCGCCCGCCGCCGCCGCCTGCTCGACATCTGTTGCCGCAGCTGCCGCGGTGCACGATGGTCTGCCCGAGCACAATGTGCCATGTTGCCAGGCTTGCTGCAGTCTACCAGGCGAGAGGGCGGCGAGTCGCCGTTGCGAAAGACCAGCAAAATGGCCGCAGCGGGATCCCGGGACCGTGCTCCTGGCCAGATGGTGCAGTGTGCGTGTCAATGCGCCGCGCGCTGGTGTGCCGGCAGCCATGCCACTGACCCTCGGCTGCAGGGCTGCCATGCCAAGGCGTTCAACAGGGCACAGTGCTTAGTAATAATAAATCAAACAGCACGGCAAACAGGATGGCAGTGCAACCGGGCCGCGAAAAGAAGAGCGCACATGTCGGCAGCGACTGATCCGCCTTGCACAAAGATGATCCCAGGGCCAATTGCTAACACAAGTTACAATGTCAGACCATCACACAGAGGGCAGCAGACTGACAGGAATGACTAGGACAGAGCATGCGGAAGCGGTGGCGGAACGGTGCTGGCAACAGAAACAATGCACTCCCAAGATCCTGGCAAAATGAAGAAGACAACGGAATCACAAGTTGCGTCGACTCAATGCCTGCACCACCGGCTTGAAAACAGCATCAACACCTTCATTCCACTTCCGCACTGCCCAGGCCCGGGCCGTCGCGCCAAGCATGGGTTCTGCGACCTGCAGCAGCTATTACCAGTGTGACGTTGTTTGATTACTTTTTGTTTGTTGTTGGCAATGTTGTACAGAACAAGGAGGGCGTGCATAGTGATAAGGCGCTGCATGAGGATTGGATGAGGGCTCATTGTCGGAAACCGCCACAACCTCAAGCTATGCCCCAGGCTTGCCTGCTCTTCCAGCAGAACTGGTCGTTGCACGCCGCCAGGCAGCTGTTGTGCAGCATCTTGTGTCACTTGCAGCAGATGGGTCTGCAGGAATGAAGGCCAGCATGCGCTCAAAGCCGAACGCAGGGCAGGAGCTCATCACCGCTCATCACACCTTGGAGTACACATATATCCCAACTGCAGACACTACGCCCGTCGCAAAGGCGGAGAAGCGCTGCTGGCGGTAAATGGAAGTCATCTTAAGTGGCAGGTGCTGGCGCCGACGTCAAAACCAACGGCGCCGGTGGCGCTGAAGGGCGGCGTGACTGGGCGGCGGCGGTGGGGCTGACAAGTTGGGGAGGTAATTGCTCGGATGCAGATGCGTGTCTTTGTCTGGTGAACAGCACGGCGACAGAGTCGAAGGCGGAATTGCACTGTTGGTGCACGATGAGCGGCCGTGATGCAGCGATAAGGTCAAGGAGTAGAGTGAGAAGTGAGGCGACAGCCTAGATGTACGATATCGCCGCGTGATGCGTCCCGCCTGCCAACAGCATTACAGCTGATGATTTTGATTGAGCCTGACTTCACACATGGCAGGCACTGTGGTAAAATGGGTGCTCTTGACCTGATCCCTGATCCAGCGCACTGCGCAGTGCCTCCTCGGTGCCTTCACGTATTCAGCGGGAACGAAGGATTAAGTAAGCGAAGAAAAAGATTACAAAGAAATACAGCAAGCAGTCTTCTGCCACAGTGCAGCTGCTCAAACAACAATCGCACTCCCTCTCAGAAGGATAAACAATCAGCCGGCAATCACGCTGCAGCACCCTGCTGCTCCTGCCTTTCCGCCACTCTCGCCGCCGCCAGCGCCTTGCACACTCGCCGGTGCCCCGCCCGCCAGTCGGCGTGCGAGCAGGCGGTGCCGCAGTACCAGGCTGCTTTGCATTTGGAGCACCTCTGGCTGCCTGCGCCCTCGCGAGCTGCAGGGCCGCCCTCACCAGCCAGGTTCGCGCAGCGCAGGTAAGCGCAGCTTCGTGCAGTCGCAGCTTGCGCAAGCTCCAGCTCATCACCGGGCTGCGCCTCGCGGCCCTGCAGCGCCGCCAACCAGGAAGCTGCTGCGGGGTTGTTGGCCTGCAGTAGGCCAGAGAAGCGTTTGCACTTCGTCAGGCTCCAGTTCAGATGGAAACAAGCAATCAGCAATGCAGGCATCTGCCACCCAGCTTGTGCGTGCTATTGCTGCCTGCCAAGTGTAGTGTCAGTCCCGCGAGCTCACCCCATCAACACCCAGCTGCTCCGCCATGTGGCCCAGAGCCTGCCGGAAGGCAGGGCTGGAAGCCAGCGCGGGGGGTCCACCTTCAACGGCACGAATCAACACGGTGCCCAGCACTTGCTGCGGCAGAGCTAGATCGCAGCTAGTGGTAGCCACAAGTGCTGCCTCTGTCTGTGCAACGTTCATCGCCAGCAGGTGCCTACATATTGCAGCCAGAAACCATGAGAGGGCAGCGTGAGGCAAGCAGTAAAGCTGCGGTACAGGCATAATCAGCAGCTGCCATACCAAGCACAGCCAAACCCTGGAGCTCACATGGGTGTTGAGTTGGATTCCTCCCCAGCTCTACTCTCGTCGCCATCGGCCAGCGCGCGCAGTGCAGCGCTGACCGCCACCGCGGACAGGTGCACGAGGTTCAAGCCAATCAGCAGCTTGGCAAACAGCGTGTGCGGCAGGCCGGTTGCCGCCAGGCAGTTGACACAGCGACACAGGGTCGTGTGTACCTGCCACAGTGACTGGCCAGCCGATGCGCAGTCGGCTGCACTCCAAGTGCGGCCCTCAGTTAAGCAGCAGAAGTGGTGCACGGCGCTCATCATGCCACAGGCTTCGCCCATCAGCATTTCAGGCAGCAATTCCAAGGCTTCACTCCGCAGCGCCTCGCTGGCTACATCAGCCTCCTCCTCTCCCACCTCTCGCCGCTCCAGATCCGCCAAGAACTGCGCTGCCAGCGGCAGCGCCCGCAGCAGGGCGCCGCTGGCCGCGCACATAGCTGGCACCTCGTGCAGGCCAGCAAGCGTGGGGTACTGTGGGAGGGAGGATGACTGCCCAAGCACTGCAGCTGCTGCGCTGGGGATGGTGTCACCGCGGCTCAGCTGTTCCAAAAGAGCCAGCACGTTGAAGCAGCAGCCCATCATAAGGCCTGCTGGTGTCTTGAGCCAGTGAAACTGAACATCCTGCTCCACCGCCTGATGCTGTGAAGCTTTAAACACCACTGTCAGCGCTGTCGGGAGACGAGGCAGGGCCCGCAGCATCTGTTGCAGCGTGTGCTGACGCTGCATGGCGGTCATTGCGGTGCTGCCCTGCTGTTGGCCGTAAACGGTGGGAGTCAGCATGCTGGCTGTTGATCCAAGCAGCTTGAAGAGGTAGAACCACAGCTGCGCATGCATGCCAACCTCCATGTCAGAGGGGCAGCTGGCCGGTGCTGCCACAAAAAGCTGCACCAAACTCTGCAGCACGCGGGGCGCGCTGTTGCTGACGGCGCTGCCACTGGCCGTTGCCACCTGCTCCTCCACAGCCTTATAGAGCTCGTCCGCAGACAATACGTTCACAACTGAGCTAACCATGATCCAGTTGAAGTCTGCAGGCCGTCGGTCGGCTGGCAGCTGCATGGCCACAGCCATTGGGTGCAGCGCAGGCACCAGCAGCTGCGAAAGGCTGCGCTGCAGGCTGCTGTTGGATGCCAGCACAGCAGCGTGAGGCTTAAAGATGGGGCCGTTGACAACATCGATGACGATTGCAAACAGGGCAAGCTGTGCCTGCGACGAAACTACACTTTGGGCGCGTGGGCAAAAAATAACATGTGGACTTGCTTGAGCCAGGCACCATTGCAATAAACAGCACACTTTCACTATGTGGCGAGGGCCAGGGAGCGAGTACAACTCACTGCGCCCCTGATCACCTCTGCCAAACAAGGGGCCGTCCAGTGAAAGTACTGCGCTAGTAGCCGCGGAGAGCCACGCCAGCAATGGCTCTGGTGCCGCCACTCCCGCGAAGAACTCATCGGCGTCGACAAAGGGCGCTACCGACAAATCGAACATCTTTGACATCAGCAACGTCTGAAACTTCATAATGTCAATGCCAGATGTCTCGCTGTCGTAGCGCTCATCGCGGCCGCGCTGGCCAGGAATGTTGAGACCAGGCAGCAGGGGACTCAATATACGGCCACACTCCAGCGGCAGCGTGATACAGCCGAGCAGCGCGTTTGCAGCCCCAACCAGTTGAAACTCCAGTGCCACGTGACACAGGAACTCTGACGTAAGGCAGGCGAGAGTGTACTGAGAAAGAGCGCCGCCCGTTACTCGTCCTCGTGCAAACAATGCGGCAAGGCGGGCGCCCAGGGCACCGAGCCGCTTGCCGCTTTCCTGCAGCACACTGCGGCAACGCAGCAATGTGCTCAGCAATGGGTGTGAGTATGGGGCAGCATCACAGGGTTGATTTTGACCATGGCGAAACACACACCTGTCGACAGCTGCCCTTGTCTCAGCGTCAGAGGTGATGCCGTGGCACAGAGATGGCAGATTCCTGACCCGCAACCTGAGGTCTTCTTCGTCCACGCTGCTGCTGTCCATGTCGCACACCTCCTTGACCAGCGTCAAAATGACACGAGCGGGTGCGGGCGGCATGGTGGAAGGGCGCAGGCTGCGGCTCAGCGGGTCGCCTGCAGGTGGGCCTGCCTCACCGTGTTTAAAGGTGTGTGCACACGACAGCCGAATTCAAAAGCCTGATGTTGCAAGGCTCGGCGCTTGCAACACAGCCACACCTGTCCGCTTGTTGACGAGCGACAGGAGAAGGAGAAGACTGATGCGGACGAGGGCTACGGGAGCCGAAGCCGTACACGCCGTACAACATAAGAAAGATGTGCATATTATGGCTAGCCATCCGTCTGGGATCAACCTGCATCATCATGCAAGCAGCAACGTGCAGTCGATCACCCGCTGCCAGCTTCGCCTGGCCCATCGCGCCACGGTTGCTGGGCCCACGACCAGTATGCTGTAAAAAAACAGCCCAGCAGCGCAGGTGGCCGTATCGGGCGTCCGCAGGTGAGACAAGAGGCGGCGCAAACCGCAACCCCGCCACTCCCGCCGTTCGCTGACTGTTTAGCCTCAACAAGTTGGACTGTTGCAGAGCCAGATACTTCCAGCGGCGCCAGCACCAGCAGCAGCAGTAGCACCGCCGCTGATCTAGCCCCGGAGACGACCTTCTACGAAGGAAGTGGGAGCAACGCAGAGCTGCTACTTTCTCTGGTTTTAGGTGCCACCCTCATCTACTTGCCTCTCACGCTCGCCAGCATTGGTCGCCGCCTGTGGATCAGTTACCGCTTCACAGACAAGAGGTGATGCTGATGCGACACACCCGATTGATCACTGGGCAAGGGACTGCCCTCCAGCCCAGCTCTTAGCGCATCTGGGTCGGGCCCCTAGCATGATCGACCAACTCCAATGCTCTCATACTCTCGTTTCACATCCCACCCTCACATTCCCTGCAACCATATTGCTCATGCTGTCGCTGTTGCAGGTTGATTGTCACCACCAATTCGCCGGTGCTAAAGCGGGAGGTGCAGGTTAAGTACAGCCAGATCAAGGAGGTCCGCTCCGCCCCCCGCGCGCTGGGCCTGTGGGGGGATGTCGTGATTTTCCTCAAAGACGGCTCCAGGTGGGAGCCGAGCCCCAGCCTCTCTTGCCCAACAGCAACTGGGTGTGAAGCTGCTGCGGTGTGGGGTGCAACCAGCTGGCAGGTGTGTTGCACAGCGGGGCTGCCCCTGTGATGCCGAGTGTGGCCCCGCCTGGGTCCCTGTGGTGCTGCAGGCTGCCCCTGGTGGGCCTGGAGCGGCACCGAGAGCTTGTGGATTATATCGAGGGGCAGATCCAGTGATGCAGCCCTGGCTGGCTGGGCGGTGTGCCCAACACAGGCCAGCAAGCGGTTCAACAGATCGCGCTCATCGCCCTTGTCATCCGTGTTGGACCAAGCTGTTTTGTGGTTCATTGCGTCCTCCCGGCACTGCAGGCGCTATGAGTCCCTTGTCATCGTCTCATCGCTACTGCTGTCGCATTTAACAAGTGCTGCAAAAATTTTCAAACCTCAGCAATTCTTTGACACCTCAGCTGCGCACTGCTGGCAGCACTTTTGTCCAGCTCAGCGTGGGCCGTCTTGAATTGTAATGCTACTGAGCTCCAACACATGCGGTGCTGAACTTCGGGAGCTGCTGCCACCGCTGCCGCTGCTGCTGGCCTTGGCCGCCGTTGATGCTCCATTTCGTCGCAAGCTGCTGATCGGGATGTCCTGCATCTCTTTTTGCATGCACAGCCACTCCCCAAGGAGCGCTGAGACTGCCAGGTTGGCGCCTTGCAGCGCCCACCAAGCAAGCTGCTTGGGGAAGCCGCTGAAGCATGTGACGATGATGAGGTGCACACACAGGATGGTGCCTGCAAAGTCCAGACACTTCTTGGCGCGTTGCACCTGCGACAAACAACAAAGCAGTTAAGGGCTATACGTTGCTGAGCCTCACTTCCGGGAACACCATCACCCTCCGTTTCACCCTTCAACTTACTAACAAGCGCAGGTAGCCGGCAGTGACGACTGCGTTCACTAAGCTTGCCACTGACACCATCCATCCCTGGAAACTGCTGAAGCTGACCCATCGCCAGTCAAAGAAGTGGTAGAGCGTCAAGCCAGGCACGTAGGGTGCTGCAACGGCGGGGGAATCATTTGGCAACACCTCGAGACCGAGCGGCGGTTGGTGCCTAGCGGCGGCATTTCCTGTGGTCTGCATCGGCCCTGTGTGACCCACCCACTATCATCTTGTACATCAGGCCCAAGCTGAGGTAATAGAGGCACTGCAGGGTTACGATTTGAGCGGTGATCGACACTGGGTCCCACGCGGCGGGGCCAAACAGCACGCCCGACATGACGTGCTGTTGTTTATGCTACCGACAAGCGTCAAGGCGCACCCGAAACACAACGTACTGCTCGCGGCACAACATGCACCCGTTGCGTGCTCGCTCCATTCCCGTGTGCTCTATTGCAGATCTCCCCCAACTCAGTTGAACCCAGCACCGGATTGTAGCCTGCCTTGTCAAGTGAAGCCCCACAGGCACCCACGCATTTGGCCTGAACGGGAATCTCGCCAGAACGGCTCTGTGCATCACACTATGCCCAGGAAAATATAGCAGGACTCGCGGCAAGCGGATTGAACTCCTGTCCTTTGCAAGCAGACCGAGCAAGCAAGCATCAGATTGAAGTTGCTCCTAACAACAGTGGACCGGCAGCTGCTTGATTGATCACGGTGCTGCCTGCCGCGCTTGCACAGCGTTACACCAGCTTTTGCGGCGCCGCCCACAGCCGCACGCGAGCGTCCAGGCCTGCCGTTGCCAGCACATGCGTCGGCCCGTGCTGCCCACGTAGCTTGCTGCTTGACCACTCAAGGCTTGTCATCTGCAGGCGCAGGCGGGGCGGGGCAGGCCAGGGCGGACAGGGCATTGCATGAGCGGTGCATCAATCAAGGAGGCAGGAGGAGCTGCAACAGGCGCCGATGGTGTTGCTGCAGCACTGACATCACTGACGATCTTTGTGCACGCCGCGGCTCCGCTTCAAACCACTCACCCATCTTTGTCAGTACCCTCAACACCATGAGCACAATCACAAGAACACCAGCACCAGCACCAGCACACCCACACCAGCACCATCCCCCCTCCAAGCACCCCTCACCGCTGCATCATGCGCCTCCTCCACTCGATCCACCACCTCGCCGCTGCGGCTGTCAATAAAATGAAGCGTAGTGCCGCACGCCCCTGCAATCAGCCCCTCGGGGCCCCACGCCAGCCTGCTGTAGCACTTGCCGGGCAGCAGGCTCAGCCCTGCAGTCAGTAGGACCTGCAGGGTGGGGATAGGGGAGGTGGGGGGCCCAGGGTGGGAATTGGGAGTGACTTTGTTTCTGTTTGGCACAATGGATCGAGAGAGCCAGGGTGGAAGAGGGGCTGGACATGAGCAGTGCAGCGGGGTGACGAGCAGGGCAGCACGCCCACACCACACCACAGTGCCAGACATCACTGCACACCACACCACACGATATCACAAAGAACCTCACCCCTCCTCCCCACACACGAACAACACCAATCATCCCCTCATTCCCCCCATGTCCCCGCCTATTCTTCCCCCCCCGCCCCCCAAAACAATACCCACCTTTGGATCTTCGTCCATGTGGTACCGCACATTGATGTTCCACACCTTGAGCAGGCCGTCTCCAGAGGCAGTCACAGCCTTGGTCAGGTCAGGGGAGAAGTCGAGGCAGAAGACCTGCGGGGAGCTAGGCAGGGGGGGAGGGGATAGCATGAGGCATGCAAACATGACTGTTGCAAGGTACGGTGTGAATGGTGCTTGCGATCGGTGGCTTGCGGCTGATGAGGGGGAGTACGCGGGGACAGGCACATAAAAACTACAACAGCTGCCCTACTACCCGTGACATCCTGCCACTCAGCACCCAGCCAGCCACCCGGCCAGCAACTCACCTTGCTCTTGTGCCCCTTCAGCGCCATTGCCAGCTTTATCCCAGTGAAGGCACCCAGGCGATCGAAAGCGACCTCATACACCTGCAGGCGGGCAGGCAGTCAGGAGAGCAGGCAGGGAGGCAGGTAACAATGAGTGGTTGACAGCAGCGAGCGGCGACATCAGAGGACAAGTTGCACGCAGTGACGTCTGCCCCGGCAGTCCTCAGCACCGCCCTGCACGCCGCCCAAACGCCACATGGCACGCACCACCTCGCACCTCCCAACAGCTGACAGCAGCCCACAGCAAGCTCCCACCGCCTGCCATCCCTCTTCACCAGCGAAGCCCCCAGCACGCCTCAACCCATCCCTGTCTCCCAGCAGCCTCGCGCTGTACTTACCAGTACCCACACAATCACACACACCCACCCACAGCGCCCTACACCCACACCCACGCCCACAGCGCACCTTGACGTCGCTGGTGAATGTGCCTGCGGCCACCCACCGCCCATCCCGGCTGATGGTGGCCATGTAGTTGTTCAGGCCGCCTGTGTCCACAGACCCCAGCAGCCGCCCAGTGGAGGCATACACCCGGAGGTCTGTCTTGGTGCTGCAGCTGGCCAGCACGCCGTGGCCGCCCTTGGAGGTGGAGGAGGCGGCCAGGCACAGCCCGGGAAGCTTCTTGTGGATGTTTTCAGCTGCCCAGTCCTCGGCGGGCTCCTTTGGGCCAAAGTCCAGCATCAGCAGCCCCGCCGCATTCACCATGCCCTTGGTCTGCAGCAGTACAGGCCAGGGCAGTGAGGGGCGGGGGCTGAGGGTGATGCAAAAGACAGCTGATCGGCGGCAGTGTCGCTGAACCCGAAGCATAGTAAGTAAGTAGAAAGCAATGGAGCAGTGGAGCAGGCTGGACCAGCCAGTAAACCAGCCACTGAGCCAGCCGCCAAACCAGCCAGGCAGAGAGGGCAAGCCAGCCAGGCCGGGTGTCAATGCATGGCTGAAAGCAGCAGCAGCGTGCCCAGCATGCCGCCGCTCCCCTGAAAGCCTGCAGCCCATCCAAACCCAAACAGCAAGCGCCTGCTGCCGCCTGCAGTGGCTGCGCCTGGGCAGGGTGGAACCGCCTGCCCTTTGGAAGACCTCGGCAGCCTGGCGCACACACACCTGCACCGCCACATGGTTTGCGTCTTCTCCAAACGCCACATCCTGCACCCCAACCCGCAGCTCCTTGCGCCGGAAGGGGATGGTCTTGGCTGTGGGATCTCGCAGGTCAAACACTCTGACCGTATGGTCATCACATGCTGTGGCCAGTGAGGTGCCATTGGGGGACCAGGCCAGGCCTGTCACCTCAGCGGTGTGGCCCCTCAGCCCTGTGATGAACAGCTTGCTGGTGGCGTGCTTGTCGGCGTGCTGCCTGCAAGGACGGCGAAAGATGTGAGCACGAGCATGAGGGCACAGGTAGTGAAGCAGGGGAGGAGAGTTGGGTGCCGCATCGCTCACCCTGGCTTGCTCTTGCGCTCGCTGAGCAGCAGCTTCTTTGTGGATATACCCGGCGTTTGCGGCTCCGCCTTGCGTGACCGGGGTGGGGTGCTGCAAGTGTGAGGTGTGAAGGCGTGAGCGGCAGCGAGACGGGTGAGCGGCGGCAACAAACCGAAATTTAAATGCAGCACGCAATGGCGCACCTCAGGCCATCGTGGATGGTGGTCTTGGCATCCGCTTGCCGCTTTGGCAGCAGCCCGATCAAGCTGGTGATGAACCGCACGAAGCCCCATACCAGCTGCAGCACGATCCATGCTGTTGAGCCGACTACCAGAGCCACAACAGCCTGGGTTGTAGGCGACAGGCGCTTTAATTCAGCGACAAGCGAGTCCATCGAGCTGCCTGTCGCAATCACAAGTGATCTGCGGCGGTATGAATGTGACTCAGCAGTCAGGTGAGCCCAGCGCAGCGGAAACTTGGGAGCAGCGTCGTAGTGCCGGTGTAATGCCGCCAGCACGCCAATGCTGTGTTTTACAAACAGCAGAATCAAACAACAATCCCAACAACGAAGGGCAATGATGCATTGCAGCACCAGGGCCTTCAAATCAGCAGGGTGTCCTCCTGCCTCCCCCCGATCATGACACCAAAAAATCACAAAGCGGCGGCACCTCAAAGCGCTCTGCCGCCTGCAGCAGCCACTCCTCCTGAACACAGCATGCCTTGCGGGGGATGTGTGCAGGTCGCGCACAGCCGCCGACCAGCACGCACACGTCACACATCTGCGGCGCCACAATCTGCAGGGCGGAGGCGCACATCGGAATTGCGGGTGGGGGTCTAAACCTGGTGGGTGGGAGCAAGCAGGCTCATAGACGACATGGCAAGCATGGGATCCAATTCTGCCATCCACACTCAAGCCCAACGTTTTCTCAAACACTGCCCATGCCGCCAGCCATAGCCAGCCAGCCAGCCAGCCAGCCTGCCACCCACCTTGGCACCCAGCACGCCCGCCACCCGCCTCAGCGCTGCCGCATTGGCCGCCATCGCCTTGCGTGCCCTGTCCGGCAGATGGATGTGCAGCGCGTGGCCGTGCAGCAGCGGCAGCGCATCGGGCACCTCCAGCAGGCTGCGTGCGCGCTCCGCCGCCGCCTGGAACCGGACCGGGGCCGGGAACTGGCTCTCAGGCAGCCACCGCCCCGCCTCCAACGAAGCCGTCACCCAGTCTGGGCTGACCAGCCAGGATCCGTTGGCCACAGCCAGCATCAGTTTCAGAGTGCGGCGATCATCGCCCGTCACCAGGTGTGTGATAAGGCCCTCCTCCCGCCCCTCCGGACACATCCGCAGGCCACGCAGCCGCCGAGTAGCAGACCGTGCCAGCTCCACCACTGCCGCATCAACCGACGTCAGCGCGATGCAGCCGTGGGAGGGGCCGGGTGCTTCACCGCCAGCGCTGGCGGGTGGCGCACCTGCATCCGCAACCGCAGCCGCGTCCGCAGCGGCAGACAGCGCGCGGCGGGTCGTCGGCTGAACGCCCAGCAATGCCGCTTGCTGCTTGCCTCCTGCCGGACCGGTCCCAGCCTGCTGCTGCTGCTGCGGCAGGTTCTCTGTGTCACTGGCGCCGCCGCTGCCCGGCTCGTGCTGTTGCTGCACGGACTGCTGCTGCTGCAACTGCTGCTGACCAGCCCTACCGTCCCAGGGGCGCAGCGAGGACCAGGGTGTGGGCAGCTTGCCCTCACCACCGTCCCCAGGCAGCGGCCGCACCCCACCCGCCGGCGTGGTGGCCGCACCTTGGCTGCCGCCGCTGCTGCGCCGCACATTGCTGACGCCCAGCAGGCGACGGCGGCCTGCGGCCTTGGGCTGGCTTGCGCTGGGCAGGGCGGCAGCTTCAGGGGCCTTGCTTGCGCTTGCATGTGGCTGGGAGGCGGGCGTTTGAGTAGGCAGCTGCTCAGCAGCTACCCAGGGGCTGGCCACTCGCTCCACCACAGGCACGGGGATGGGATGGGCAGGCCTGCAAAGCACGAGTGAAGTGAGGGGCGCGAAACAGAGCAGGCAATCAGCAGCGGCAGGAGGTGTGGCCAAACGCACATTCGCAATCACCAGCTGCATACACAGCGAGCGCAGAAGGAGACCCAGCAGCATCAGCCAGCAAGGAGCAGCAGCCACATCAGAGTACAAAGGAGCAGAAGCAGCAGCAGAAGCAACAGCGGCAGCAGTGGAAGGAGAAGCAGCAGCACACTCACGGCTCGACTGTCGGCGACGGCGGCGGCAGGCTGCCTGCCAGGGGGGTGCCCTTGTGCAGCAGCACCGGCCGCTCTGGGTGCTGCACCAGCTGACGCACAGAGAAGCGAGCTGCCACCTGCTTGCTGCTGACCGCACCTGCACATGCGACTGTGGCTGTGGCTGCGGCTGGCCGCGCAGTCGCCTGCCCTGCCGCTGGTGCTGGTGCTGGTGCGGCCTGCCTGGGCTCTGCTGCTGCGGGATCAGATGGCTGTTCATTTGGACAGGCTGCTGGCTGCTCCGTCTGCTGCTGAGCTCGGTTGATGTCATCCACCTGCATCGCCTCCCCTGCCTCATCAGCTATCACTCCCTCCTCCTGCTCCTCTCCCCCAGGGCCTGAAGCGAGCGCCAGCCTGCTGCGCCTGTCTGCCCCACCGCCAGCTGCCGCCGCAGGGGGGCCGCCGTGCCGCCGCCCGCCGCTGCTGCCGCCGCTGCCCCAGCCTGCAGCACGCTCTGTGCTGCTCTTGGCATAGCGCAGTGCGAGAGGCGTGTCCAGCTCGTCCAGCTCATCATCCCCCTCGGCACCGCATGTACCGCCAACACCGCCAGGTGTACCGCCGGAGGGGCCCTCGCAGTCGACCGGCAGGTCAATGGTAAGGATGCTGGCCACTGCCTGAGTGGCACTGCCCACCTTGAGGCCCTGCAGCTGCTGCTGCTGCTCCTGCTCTTTCCCCTGATCGGTCTCCGCCTCCTCCTCATCATCACTCACCACCTCCACCACCGCCTCCATGCCTCGGTCCGCCGCCTGCCGCGCACCACGCCCACCCCGCTGCAGCTTGGCAGCCCTGGCACCAGGTCCGCCGCCGCCAACAGGCTGCCGCCTACCGCCGCCACGTGAGCTGGCTCCAATACCCTGGCCCCCAGCACATGCTGCCGCCGTAAGTTCAACAGGGCCGCCACCCTGCATCTGCTGGGTGCTACTGAAGTGAAGGTCGTCTAGCTCGTAAGCTTCAGCTGGTTTGGGGATGGCGGCGGCGGCGGGGCGCTTGCGCTTCTTGGCGGCGGCGGCGCCGCCGGTGCCTGGTGTGCGGCCCAGCAGTGACTCAGTTGGCTTTTTCACCTGGGAGGGGAGTATTGGCCAGGGAGTTTTCCAGGCAATTCTCTTGTCAGCGGCTGCCACTGCAACCAACAAAGGTGCATTGAAGAGCTGAATGTGACGGTGAAAGTCCCCACCACCACCTGGCCGCCACCACCACCACCGCTGCACACCCACCAAGTATTTGCGCTCCACCAGCCTGCGTCCTGCTTTGATCGACTCCTCCACCCACAGAGGAGACACAACTGCCGGCGGATACTCCATCTGCAGGCAGGCAGGCAGGCAGATGAATGGCAGGGCTGAGAGGGGGCTCAAGGCTGAGGGCTGTCGGCAGCTGAGGCGAATGCCTGCCTCGATTGTCGATTCCCGGGGGCATGCACGCACCTTCTCCAGCTTCAGGAACAGCTGCAGCAGCTCAGCCTCGTCGGCTGCCTTGTCAGAGGGTCGCTTGGAGTGACGCCGCTCCCAAATGACGTGAGAAACTTCCTTCCCAAGTCGAGCGACGACTCTGCCGCCATACTGGCTGATCCGGGCTTGAATGGCGCTCTTGGCATTTGTGACCCCCATGATGCAGGCCACCACGTCCAGCAGCAGCGAGCTGCTGCCGCCCCTGGCCTCGCTCATTGATGAGCCAGCTGTTGCTGCCAATCGTAGGGCACGAATCCCGGCACGGATCAAGGTCAAGCACGATTCAGCCCTGGGCACCAGCCAGCGAGACAGCCAGAAACAAATTTGTCTGGACACCGTACTTCAGTAGTGCCGCAGCTGCGAAATGTTGCAGGAGCGCATCGTCTGCGGCTTTCAAGCGTGCCGGACAGTGCACACAGGCTTGAACAGATTGCAAGTTGCGCTTGCGGCATACGGCGCTCTCGCTATGCTTCGGCTGCCCCTCTGTGCTGCGGCATGTGCCACAAGGAACCCCATCTCGGTTTGCCGCCCGCCCCTGGCCCCACGCCGGCTCGTGGCAACACTTCCCACCGCCCGCAAGGCAACGTCGGCCGGGTCGGCGCCGCGGCTGCGGGCCTTCATTCCTCGAGCAGCTCCAAGCGAAGACTCCAGGACACACTATGACGACGGCCGGGAGAGCGACCGTGACGAGGAGGAGTTTGACACCGTGGCTGGGGCTGTGGAAGTAGTGGACGAGGACGAGGCAGAGGTGCGTACCCAAGCGGCGGGGCGGGGCGGCGGCGGTATACCCTAGCCTTCCCGAGCCCTTCCTCGTACTGTATGCCTGTAAGCCACTGATATCCGGCCCTTGCTGCCTGATAACCTCCTCCCTGACCTCTCGTGCCCTCTTTCTTCCTCCGTCCCATGCGCAGATCGACCTGTTTGGCGAGTCTACCCGCGGCAACCTGCATTTTGCCGAGGAAGACACCAGCCGGCCCTACCGCCGCCGCATAGACGACGCCCTGGGGCTGAGCAACGCGGAGGACATCCTGTCGATGCCTTGGGAGGACCTGCGCAGCCGCACCCAGAGCCTGCTGGGCGAGCTGGGTGTGCCGCCGTCCACCTACCCCAACTCGCAGCCGCAGCGCGCCCTGTTCACCAACAGGACCCTCAACCTGCGCTCCATCCAGGCCATTGGATACGACATGGGTGAGTGCGCCCTGTGTGCTGCGTGCTGTGCTGTGGTTGTGTTGCGCTTCGCCGCGGTGTGACGCATGATCCGTTGCGTTGCATGCAGCGCCGGCCAGCAGCGTCCCGCTCATCGGTCAAACACGCCTCAGCGCCACTGGTTGTGGCACCCTCGAGCAGCACGTCACCATCTTTCACATACTTTTACACACACACCCTCACAAGTCCCTCTCCCCTCCCCTCACCCCCCCCCCCCCCCCCTCTCACACACAGACTACACCCTCATTCACTATGACGTGGAGGCCTGGGAGGGCAAGGCGTACGCCTACGGGCGGCAGAGCCTTCGTGAGATGGGGTGCCCTGTGGAGGGGCTGCGCTTTGATCGCTCCCTGGTGATTCGAGGCCTGATCATGGACACAGAGCTGGGCAACCTGGTCAAGGCCGACAGATTCGGGTGGGGCGGAGGGGGCAGGGTTGAGGGGAGGAGGCCTTGTAGGGGAGCTTGAGGGGGGAGTGTGTGTCTTGGTGGTGGTGGTGGTGGTGGGGTAGGCTGGAAGAAGGGCAAGGAGGAGGGGCGGAGGGCCAGAAGGGGGGCTCAGGGCACACGGCGCCTGATAAACAGCAAGGTGGTGTGCTGCTGGGCTGCGGTCACTTAGAAAGAGTGGATAGTGGCGTGGCAGGGCTGATGAGTGGCGAGGTCAAGGGAGCGTCAGGTCGACCAGCAGGCAAATCGGCAGTGCAGGGGTGCCATTCAGGCTGTGAGGGCTGGATGCGCCTGCTCTCGCAATCTCCCATCTCCCAGCATCAATCACGCCGTCACCGCCCAACCCCTGCCCCTTTCCTCGCCCACCACCACCACTGTGTCGCTTTCATACAGGTTTGTAAAGCGGGCCATGCACGGCACCCGCATGTTGAGCCCCGGTGAAGTGCGGGAGAGCTACGGGCGGGAGCTGGTCAACCTGAGGAACGAGGGCCGCTTCGTGTTCCTCAACACACTGTTCTCAGTCAGTGAGGCGGTGCTGTACATGCAGGTACAGTGCCTGCCAGTACAGTGCCTGCCAGTACAGTGCGTGTACAGCCCGGGTGGGGGGAGTGGGGGTGGGGGGGGTCCCAATGGCTGTGGACTTAGCGGCACAGTGGTGTGTGTGTGCTGGGGATGGGCAGTCTGCTGGAAGCCAGGCGGGCACGCATGCTCGTTGGTTGCAACAGCCTCGCAACAGCATCGGCTGTGGCCGAACACTGCTCTCAAATGCTGCCGCTCTTGCGGTCGCCTGGTCCCGCTTGCTTGTCCTCCTCCTGCTGCTGCCGCGGGAGCGCTGCTGCCGGCCCTGGCCTGACTGCACCTTCACCTGCACCTGCCGCGCCTGCTGCTGCCTCTACCCTGTCTGCCGCAGATGGTGGATCGGCTGGATGATGATGCCATCCCCCAGCAGGTCTGCTCCAACTCATACCAGCAGCTGCACAAGATGGTGTCAAAGGCGCTGTTCAGGTTGGCCGTGTATGGGCCTGCGGGCGTGCGTGAGGCTGTTTCTGAATGGGCGGTGAGGGGGATAGCTCGGAGCCCTGGGGAGCCTCTGAGGCTCAAGTGAGGTGCTGTGTAGCAAGCCTTGGCCCTTGGCCCTGGTCCTGTGGCCCGTACCCAGATGCCACCCCACCGCACCCCGTACTTTCACTGTCACACCTGCACTGAACCATCTCAGCGTCATCCCACCTCACCCACCACACCACACCCATCACACACACTCCACCACCCACCACCCACTCTTATCCCCCTCCCAGGGCTCATGTGGAGGGCAAGCTCAAGGCGGAGATCATCCAGGACCCAGCCGCCTATGTCTCCCGCGACCCCGAGATGGTGCAGACGCTGCTGGACCAGCGCCAGAGCGGCAAGCAGCTGCTGCTGATCACCAACAGCGACTACCACTACACGCACCGCATGATGAGCTTTGCCTACGACTGCTTCCTGCCTGAGGGGCAGACGTGGAGGGACCTGTTCGACATGGTGCGGGGGGCATGGTGTGTGTTGTGCTGATAGGGACTGTTGAGCAGGCGGTAGTGGAGCAGGTGGTGTTGGTGAGGTGCTGTCTCGGTGATTCGATGTCCCGCACTGCTCATAGCCGGCTGGCCCACTTCCGGCCTTTACATCTTGTCGCGTGGACCTTGCCTTGCCATTTTAAGTTGCTCCCTGCCTTTGACCTCGACCTTTCTAAACCGCGCCGTCTTCCACTCCATTCTCATTCTTCTCATTATCTCCCACCTTCCGCTTGCAGGTGATTGTGAATGCGCGCAAGCCCGACTTCTTCATCAGCCCCATGAGCTTGTACGAGGTAGTGACAGAGGACGGGCTCATGCGCCCCTCCTACTCACTCAAGCGTGGGGGCGTCTACTGCGGCGGCTCGGGTGCGTTGCGTGGGTCAGGCAGTATCGGCCTGGACTGTGCCCGGTGTTGGGGTTGAGTCAGCGGGGCTGACTGCTGCCGGCAGGATCACGCCAGCTCAGGCCGTTGAAGTCGAGACCTGCAGCACTACAACACAGCGTGTTGGCAGGGAGGCTCTCCCCTACTGGTGGCCGTGGTGCAGCAGGAGTTTTTGTTTTTGTTTTGCTGGTAGCGGTGGGCTGCGGGCTTCGCGTATGTGTCACCGCACTCACCTGGCTGCTTGTCTCCAATCCTTCCCATCGCGTGCCTGTGCAGCTGCGCTGGTTGAAAAGGCGCTGGGCATCACTGGCGACTCCATCCTTTATGTTGGCGACCACATATGTGAGCAGGGGGGAGGGCAGCAGCGGTACTCGGAGCAGGCTGCCGCACAGCAGCTTGGCGGACTTGCCAACTGCCTGCTTGCTTCAGCTGCTGTCTGCTTTGCCCACTCTGCCAGTATCAGGCAAACCTCAGCTGCTGTTTCTGCCCGACCGCTCACTTTCTTGGTCCCGTTTCTTACCTGGTTTTGTTCGTTTGTAGACACCGACGCCGCACTGGCCAAGATGAAGCTCAACTGGCGCACAGCCCTGGTGATTGCTGAGCTGGAGCTTGAGATTGAGGCACTGGCGCAGGGGCGGCAGCACCGCCAGCAGCTCAAGGTGGGCTGCCTGGTTCCTTCTTGCGTGTCTGGGAGGGCACCTTGACCCTCAGCAACGCTCTTGCCTGCTTCGGCAGCTTTGCATCCGTGTTTTGGCAGCTGGCGTTCCCGTGCGGCCCTCGCTGGTGTGCGCTTGTGTGCCTGCTCGCTTTCCTGCCGGACGCTGCCTCACACATTCACGGCTGGATCAGTGCCTTGCTATTCTTTCCTCCACCGCAGGAGCTGTTGAACAAGAAGGACATGGTGGGAGACGTGTTCAACCAGCTGCGCCTGGCCCGCCAGCGCACGGTCATTGAGAATGCTGTGGTGAGCTGCTGCTGCTGCTGCTGCTGCTGCTGCCGCCTTGGTCCCCGTCTGCTGTGCTGCGAGAGCCGCGTCTGTGCATGCTGCCATTGTCGTGGTGAGTGTGTGAGGCAGTGCCAGGCCGAGATGGCGCCATCCGTTGATTCTGCCACGCGCCAACTCGCTCCTCTCGCTGCCCAGCTTTCTGTTGACATGCTTTCCTGCACGGCTGGCACAAGTGGCGGCGCGGGAGAGTGTGGGATCTTGGGCAGGCGGCTGTGCCACCGCGGTTTGCTTGAGCACCTTGGCAAAGCAGCAGAGTCACAACACTAAAACACAGCGGGGTGGGGGCTGCGATTGCGCATGGCCGAATCCTTGACGATGGCTTGCTAATGCAAGCTGTTTATTTACACACATGCTCGGTGGTGTGCATGGCAACGTGCAAGTGCTGCGATCACAGCGATCAAAACTCGACCCTGGAATTATCGCAGATAGCTAGCCGCTCAAGTGCTCAGTCCTGCTTGCAGCTTGTCCTCAAACCATCAACATGGCGTCGGCGATTGCTCAGCAGGCTGCAGTCCTGTGCACTGCTCAGGCCCCGCTGTCAAGCTGGGAGAGAACCCCACCCCAGGGCACAAGCGCCAACTCCGCTCCTCTCACCCGTCCCGTGTGCTCACTGCCGCTTGCGCTGACTGTTGTGTTGGTGTGCAGGTGCGGGTCGGTCCGGGGGGCCACAAGCTGGGGCCACTGGCCTCCCTCGATGATGAGCAGGACATGAATGACACCCTGGGACAGCTGCTCATGGTCTTGCAGATACTCGACGAGGAGATTGGTGAGAGGGAGGGAGTGCAGGGTGGGGCTTCTGCTGCAATGGCGGCCCAACTGCAGGCTGGCTGGGGCTGATGGGGACATCAGGAAGGCGAGGAACGTGTGTTATAGGCAGGAGGCAAGGCCTGTGCCTGCTCCACCTGTCCACTCTTCCGTCACTCTGCCCCATCCTTCCCTGCCGCACTGCTTCCTCACTCTGTCTTCCCTCTGCCTCCCTCCACACGCGTCAGGCCCCATGATTGAAGCTGATGGCATGCACTTCAACAAGCGCTGGGGCTACCTGTCGCGTGCGGGCGTGAACGACAAGAGCCAGCTGATGCGGCAGATTGAAAAGTACGCCGACATCTTCACCAGCCGCGTCTCCAACTTCCTGCGCTACACACCCTTCGAGGTGGGTGGTGGTGGTGACGGTCATGGTGGTGGTGGCACGTTGCGTTGCGAATTGCAAGGGAGGCAGCAACGGGAGGCTGTCGTGGCGTGCGTGCTGCTTTGGTAGCGAGGCGAGGGGCTGCTGCTGTGCTTCCCCAGTGTGCACTGGCAAAGCGGCCGCGCCTGCAACCACTCACACCTTGTGGTGTGGCCCCTGCACCGCCCCTGTTCCGCTTGCAGTACTTCCGCTCGCCTGCCCAGCTGCTTGTGCACGACCGCCCCAGCGCCGATGGCCTGGTGCTGGACAGCTGCGCGCTGACTTCAAGCGACTGCACCGAGACCGGGCGCAGCTTTGGCAGCGGCTTTGGCTATGGGCACGGCAGCAGTCCTGGCTTCCTGCCAAAGGGTGCAGTGGGAGCCGCCGCCGCAGCCTCTGCCGCTGTTCCCGTTGAGGAGCCGGCGGCCAATGGTGAGGAGCTGGCGGCTCCTGTGTGACGGGCCTCAGCGCTACACAGCACGACATCAACCCAACCCCTCCCCTCTTCTTGTACCACCTCCTCGAGCGACCAACAATGCTGTTCTTTCTGCTCTGCTCTGCCCACACGTTTCTTATGCCTGCCCCGATCTGTACCCTAACCTGACCTTCTCCAACCGCGCATCGCATACATACACGGATGCTGCGTTGCCACCCCTGCTCCCACCCTGCTCCCTGATACTTCCCCTTGCACCCACCATTTTGTTCCCCACCCATCTACCCTTCTTCTTTGCGCCTCTCCCTGCCAGCTTCGGCTGCCCAGCTTTCTGTAAATGTGTGCTTAGCATGGGCAAGTGGCGGCGCCGGGTGGCGGCAGATGAGAGTGCGGTATCTTGGGCAGGCGGCTGTGCCACCGCGGTTTGCTTGAGCACCTTGGCAAAGCAGCAGAGTCACAACACTGAAACACAGCGGGGTGGGGGCTGCGATTGCGCATGGCCGAATCCTTGACGATGGCTTGCTAATGCAAGCTGTTTATTTACATACATGCTCGGTGGTGTGCATGGCAACGTGCAAGTGCTGCGATCACAGCTGCGATCAAAACTCGATCAAAACTCGACCCTGGAATTATCGCAGATAGCTAGCCGCTCAAGTGCTCAGTTCTGCTTGCAGCTTGTCCTCAAACCATCAACATGGCGTCGGCGATTGCTCAGCAGGCTGCAGCCCTGTGCACTGCTCAGGCCCCGCGCCAGCAGACTCGTTCCGCGGCCAAGGCCTTTGTGGGCGCTCCCGTGCAGCGCAAGCAGTCCATCCTGGGCCGCAGCATTGTCCAGAGCAGCAGCAAGCAGCAGGCGGCCCCCCGCAGCTCGGCACTCAAGGTCTACGCCATCCGTGATGGCGCAACCCTGGACCGCCCCCTGCGCGTCGCCGTGATCGGCGGCGGCCCCTCGGGAGCTTGCTGCGCCGAGGTGAGGCCCAGCCGGCCCAGGGTTCACTGGCGCAACGAACCACGCACCGTCGCCGCCTCCGCTCACCGCCAGTAACGTCGCTGCCTCCTCCCCCAGCCCCTTCTCGCCTTGCATCACGCTGCCCTTGATTCCTCCTCTCCTCGTCGCATCCCTCTTCTGCCCACAGTCCCTGGCCAAGGGCGGTGTGGAGGCGTTCCTGATTGAGCGCAAGATGGACAACTGCAAGCCATGTGGCGGCGCCATCCCCATCTGCATGGTGGAGGAGTTCGACCTGCCCATGGAAATCATCGACCGCCGCGTGACCAAGATGAAGATGATCAGCCCCTCCAACCGCGAGGTGGACGTCGGCAAGACGCTGAACGACAAGGAGTGGATTGGCATGTGCCGCCGCGAGGTGTTTGACGACTTCCTGCGCAAGCGCGCCACCAAGCTGGGCGCCAACCTGGTCAACGGCCTGTACATGGGCATGGATGTGGGCGCAGACACCATCACCATCCGATACAACGAGTACAAGGAGGGTGAGTTGAGCCGAGAGACAGCCTCCGAGCAACTCGCCAGCCAGGCGCCAGCGAGAGGTGTCAGCGGCTGGGTTCTGGCCGTTGCAGCAACGTGGTGCTTTGCTTGTGTGGCTGCTGCTGCTCTGCCGTGTTCCTGACGTTGACTGGCAGCCCGCAGCTGCTACCGGCTTCATGCAGCCAAGGTGTCGCCAGCTTTTGTTACTAACCCTAAATCGGCGCCAAGTCACGGCCCATTGGCTGCACCACCACAAACGTATGTCTTTGCTGGCCACCCCCACTGCACCCTCCCGTCCCGCAGGGGACAAGGTGGGCACCCCCACCACCCTGGACGTGGACCTGGTGATTGGCGCCGACGGCGCCAACAGCCGCGTGGCCAAGGACATTGATGCGGGCGAGTACGACTACGCCATTGCCTTCCAGGAGCGCATTCGCATCCCCGAAGACAAGATGGAGTACTACAAAGACCTTGCGGAGATGTGAGTCGTGCGTGTGGCGGCAGTGCAGAGTGGTGGCAGGCAGAGGTGTGAGGCAGAGGCATGTTCCCCCATGGACGCGTGATGTAGTGGTGGAGAGATGTGTGTTTCCCTTGGATGTGAAACGAGATGGGGAGCTCTGCGGGCGGATGTGGAGAGGCGGTGTGTGCACTGTGTGTGCGTGTGTATGACCAGCGTGGTGCAACCCACATGCGCCCCTGCTGTGCCCACCCCGGCTGTGCCCTGCAGGTATGTCGGCGACGATGTGTCCCCAGACTTTTACGGTGAGCGCACCCGCCTTGCCCGCGACGCTGTTTTAGCTGCTGCGTCAGCCTGCAGCCTGTCATCCGCAGCGTTTGTGGCCCTTCTTGCTTGCCTGCTGCATGCAGCATTGTGGTCTGTCCGAGCACTTGTGATATCCTCGCGTGTGGCGATTGAGACCCTCTCGGTTGCACAGAAACGAACCACATTGCAGTTCTTTCAATCTCACCCCCCCCCCCTGCTGCCCCCCGCCCCCGCGTCATCTGTATCTGTGCAGGCTGGGTGTTCCCCAAGTACGACCACGTTGCCGTGGGCACAGGCACGGTTGTGAACAAGACCGCCATCAAGCAGTACCAGCAGGCTACGCGCGATCGCGCAAAGGTGAAGACCGAGGGCGGGCAGATCATCCGGGTCGAGGCGCACCCCATCCCTGGTGAGTGAGGCGCACAGGGGCAGTGTCCTCATGTGGGTGTTTTTGAGTGTATGGGTGTTTGTGTGAATGGGTGTTTGTGTGTTTATGTATGCGTGTGTGGCTAGTGGCTGGCGGCAGGGACGGTGGGAGACGTGTCGTGGCTAACAAGGAGGGGGGCAGGCGTGTATCTTGGTGTCATGAACCCATTCAAGGCGGTTGGTTTAGTGTAACGCTGGCTGCAGTTTGCAGCCGCTTTCTCTCCCTGTCCTCCTCCGCCCTCACTTTCCCTCTCCAACCACCCCTCCCCCTACCCCCCCTCTGCCCGCAGAGCACCCCCGCCCCCGCCGCGTGAAGGGCCGTGTGACGCTGGTGGGTGATGCCGCCGGGTACGTCACCAAGTGCTCTGGTGAGGGCATCTACTTTGCCGCCAAGAGCGGGCGCATGGCGGGAGAGGCCATTGTCAAGTACTCTGAGGGCGGCAAGAAGATGACAGGTGTGGGGCTGTCTGGGTTGGGGTTGGCAGGGGTGCAGGGCAAGCAAGGAGGTGGTGGCGGGTGGCACAGGCATGTGCCTGTGTGGGCCAAGCGGAGGGCGGGCTTTAAGAATGCGACTCAGGTGCAGAGGCAGCAGCAGCCTGCATGCAGCGGAGAGAGCCTGGTCCCGCAATGCGCTGCAAACCTGCTCAGCTGCCGCCCCTGTTTGCTGATCCTCTCCTCTCCTCTGCCCTGGCTCTCTTCCCTTGTCTTCAGGCGAGCGTGCGCTGCGCGACTACCTGGACGAGTTTGACCGCAAGTACTGGGCCACGTGAGTGGTGGGGTGTGTGTGTGCTGGCCGTGCAGCTGAGCAGCAAGTTGCTTCTCAAGGCGGTCACGTTTGCAGCCGCAACAGCTGCGCTGCTTGCCAAACAAACATCCCAGCCCTGATGTGTTGACTGACTTCTTCCCCTCCCCGTCCTTGCCTCCTTCCCTCGTGTCCCCCCCCTGCAGCTACAAGGTGCTGGACATCCTGCAGAAGGTGTTCTACCGCTCCAACCCCGCCCGGGAGGCCTTTGTGGAGATGTGCGAGAGCAACTACGTGCAGAAGATGACCTTCGACTCGTACCTCTACAAGACTGGTGCGTACCGCCGTGTACTGCTGTATGGCTACGCATGGGGCGTGCATCCTCTTGCGGGCTGCTGCTTGTGGATGCATCCTCCGGAATGTCCTGAGCCCAGCCAGCGCAATTTCACACCTCGCTTCACACCTTGCTTTCCTTCAGCTTGCAACATCGTTGCCGTTTGCCTTGGTTTAGTTGTGTTCTCCCCTCAACTCGTTCTGATATCCGCTGCCTTCCCTGCCTCGCTGCAGTCGTGCCCGGCACCCCCCTGGACGACGTCAAGCTGCTGGTGAACACTGTGGGCTCCCTGCTGCGGGCCAATGCCCTGCGCTCTGCCGACTCCAAGTCGGTCAACGTCAGCTTTGGCAGCAAGAGCAACGCGGAGAAGGTCACCGCCGCCGCATGAAGCTGCTGCTGCAGGCCTTTCTTCTGCAACCCTCCTCCTCTCCACCCTCCTTCACACACCCTCCCAGCTGAGCCCCTGACTCAGCGCTGGAGCTGGGACCACCACTCCCAGCCCGGCCCCTTGACACTTCCACCCCTCCCTATCCAACACTAGTCCTCCCCTAACTGCTGCTGCTGCTGCTGCGCGCGCATCGCTTGTCAAATGCGCTTGCCACATGCGCCGAGGGGCACCCTTGATTTTGCTGCAGCACGGGGCCGCTCAGCGAGCACGCGCCAGCTCATCTCTTTCCCTTCTGCTCCATACCTCCCTTTCGGCTCTCTCTTTCTCGTTCCGTTGCTAGCTGGCGCCGCCTCGTCTCCGCCGCCACCGCTCCTCCCCTTCCTGGCACCTCCCGCCCAGAAATGACGCATCTCAATTCAACCAGCCTCGCGTGCGCGGTACACAAGTGCCCATTTGGCCGCCGCCAACCTGCCGCTGACTCAGGCCGATCCTGGCCCCTCTTCCGCTACGCTCGCTGCACCATGTGTGCGCATAGCGGCGCTTGTAAACCAACATACAAAGGAGTGATGGAGAAGAGAGGGTACAGGAGGGAGGAAAGGAAGGATATGCTTGATGGGAGCGAATTGCTGTGAACAGGTTGTGTTTTCACTCGTTCAATACATCCCGCTGCTTGTGATCACGTTCCTTTGCTAGCAGCAGTTGGCTCGAGAGTATTTACAGGGTTGAAACGATCAAGATGACTCACAAAGGGGAATGCAAGGAATCAATCAGAGGATCGGTGGGTTGCTGTATTCTGTGCAGGGTGGAACAAGATGCGATGGAGAGGTGTTGCGGTCTCTTGTGTGAAGCACTACGCTATGCCACGTCGACAGCACCTGCTCAGCAGCGGCACACGCTGCTCTGCAGGGGCCGCCCGCCGAGCCAGCTGATGCCGTAGCTGAGCGGGTTGGTGGAGGCGCGGGCATAGGCGCACAGGGTGCCGCCAGCGCACACACACTGCTGGGGGGCAGCTGAGGTGCAGCACTGCTGCCGCACAACACCGGCGCAGGAGGGGCCGCCGCCGCCGCCGCCGGCAGATGGAGCAGGGGCGGGTGCAGGTGAAGCAGCTTGGCCGGAGCCGCTGCCGGATGGGCAGGCCTGGAGGTTCACGAACACTTGCGAGTAAGTGAAGGCAGCGGCGTCAGCCTGCAGGGAGGGAGCCGGGGCAGGCAGGCAGGCAGGAAGACCTCTCAGCTTGCACACAACATGGTGGGAAAGGTGGGTAGGTGAATCAAAAAGTTCCACACTGCTGTGCGGATCATGCCATGCTTGCTGCTTGCTGCCGTCGTCGCACACCGAGCTTGAGCAGCAGCTGCTTGCAGCACGCAAGCCCTCACCACAGCAGTTGCCTGGGCCTCTCCCGATGCAGAAGCGGTGGCGGAGCCGCCATCTGATGCACATGCCGTGGCAGAGACTGCGCAGCAGCAGGGCAGGAGCAGGAGGCATGGGTGAGCAATAGGAGGCCACGGCATGGCCCACAGGCCCTTTGCTCTGCTGTTGTTTGTTGCTGCGAGTTGAGGGCACACCCTGCCTCACCCTGCCCCACACCCAAGTGGCTCACCAGTCACCGATGCCACAGCAATGTTTTGCTCGATCGCAGAGGCAGAGGAGATTGCGAGGGCGGCCTGGCACGCGCACGACGCGCTTGCAATAGCTGAGCTGGCCGCCTGCACAGTGCCAGGAGGGGAGAAAAGGGCTCAAGCTCACCAGATGGCTAGCGTGCAAGGGTGACTCGAGCTGCTGCGCTGAATGCAAGCCACACCAGCCTGCACGCCAAGGCAACCTCAGCTGCTGCCTGCCAACGAAGCCTTCCAGCGCAGCACTCACCTCAGCCACGGCAGACGCCACAGCAGTGGCGGTGGAGGTGGCGGTGCCGCATCCCGAAGCCGTGCCCGTGGTCACCACAGTCACTGTTGCATTAGCAACCGCGGTGGCGGTGGCGGTGGCGGTGGCCTGTGCTGCCGCGTTGGCAGCTGCGTCAACTGGGCCGCCCTGGCACACCTGGTTGGCTGCCGCCGCCACTGCGTCGGCTGTTGCCTTGCTGGCAGCGTTGATGGAAAAGGCAGAGGTCTGCACAATGACGGTCACAGAGTCCTGCACGCCCTGCGTCACAGCGCTGGCGGCTGCCTGGGCATCGCCACTGGACAGGGTGGCGGGCTGCACTGTGCCGCCAGAACCCTGCACGGCCCAGAGAGCAAGCAGGGCAGTTGGAGGTGAGAGGAGGGCCCCGGGGGCAAGGCAGGGAGGCAAGGCGAAGGCAAGCAGACAGCCAACTGACACTCCCCAGCGAGAAACAATCTGCTGCCGCTGCCGCTGCCTCAGCCTGCAGTGCAGGCACCCATCACCTGAGACAGCGCGTCGGCAACAGCGGTCGCATCCGCACCAAATTGTGTGACAGCCAGCGATGCTGCCTGCGTGAACTGAGGAGTGGTGCCTGCTGTGGCGGTCAGGGCTGTGGCAGCGGCGACGGCGTCCGCGTTGCCAGAGTTGACGGCGTCGGCAATCTGCTGGGCGGCGCCATTGATGTTGCCGGAAGCCACGGCGGCAGCGATTCCCTGACCAGTTGCAACTGCAGCAGGGGCAAACACGTGGAGATGTTGGGGCACGCACTCGAGCGGCACTGCCAAATAGCTACTGCTCTCCTGCAGCACGGCCCTGCACAGGCAACAGGTGTGCAGCTTAGTTGCTTTCCACCTGCCTGTTGGGTTGCTGGACTCAGGTGGCACATAGGGCTGGATGGGAGTGAACTCCGCAGCCGGGCCAGGGGCCACAGCGCCACCTGCACCGCCACCGCTCTCAGCACTGGGAGCGCCGGCACGGCCGGGGGATGGGCTGGTGGAGGGCTCAGAGGCCGGGGCAGGGCCGGCAGCGACGAGGCGAGCGGGAGGGGGAGATGAGCGGACCTCGCTGCTTGGGGCGGCTGCGGTCTGCGGCCGGGCGTTCTCTGAGCTTGGGGCTGCTGCCAGCGGCAGGGAGCCCAGGTTTTGCGTCTCGCCCTGACCCAGTGGCTGCTGGCCGGTGCCCTGGCCCTGGCTCAGCTGCTGGCCAACGTTGGGAGTGGCACCTCCGCCTTGGCCGGTGGTGCCTTGGCCCGTCGTGTCTTGGTTGCCGCCGCCGCCCGACTCCGCGGTGGGAGGCGGTGCAGAGCCCTGGCCGCCCTGCTGTTGCAGGCGGCGTGAGGACGAGGATGCAGCCAGGCCTGCAGCAGCAGAGGAGGTCGTGTGAGCACTTGTTCCAAGCAGGCACGCGTTGCCAAGGTTCGTCTGCCTCGCCGCCAATTGCAATCAGGATGCGTCTGGGCAGCCTCTCTCGCGTGCTGCAAGTGCTTGAGAGGTTGGGACTCACTCGAGGGCACGCCGCTGCTGAACGCAAGCACGCACAGGCAGAAAACGGTGCCGACCTTCATAATTGCGTGCTTGGCCTATTTGGCAAGCGAAATTGGAGGGAATAAAAACCGAGGCTGGCCGCCTTCATGTGGTTTCATGCAGGACAGCCTGGCGCCGCCACCTGCGCTCAACCCGCCACCGTCCCCCGTCCCCACTGGCAGCGTTTACAGTCGCAGTGGTCATGCATTGGTGTGAAACTGATGAAGGGCAGGGGCATAGGGGCACTGTGGTTGCTGACCGCTCTGTGATGGGAGTGAGAAGCAAAAGGGAAAAAGGAGCAGCGAGCCCAAGCGGTGGTAGAAGGCAGCAAGACAAAGAGCTGGGTGATTGGGGCGGTTAAGTTTTCAAGATGCAGCGGTACCGTGCCACCTCTAGGTTTCAGACGTGTTGTTCTCAAGCAGATAAACGGGCAGCAGCCAGCTCCTACGGCAAACATAATCAGGACCATAGGGTTGAACCACACGGCAAACATAACAAACAATGGGGGAGGAAAGCGGCCGGCAGACGGCGATTGGGGCTGCAGAGTACACGGGAAGGATCAAAGGGGGCAAGAAGGTACATGGGCGCAGGGGCGCCTCAGATCTGCCGGTGAGGGCGACGGGCGTGCGTGCCGCAAGCCGGCCAGCCAGGTAGCATCAGCCCAGCTCAGGTGGGCCGTCGCAGTCCTGTGGCTGGCCTGGAGGAGCACGCCAGCTTCGTCTTCAAACAACAGCTGACAGGCTGCGGCACCCGTGCGATGCTAGTCCCGGTTGATTCCTAGGATTCTGACCTTGTGCATGCCGCTTGTTTTTGCGATGGTCAGCACCACCACCACCAGCAGGTTGAGGCCCAGCGGTTGACGTCGGTAGTCGGTGCCGTGGGAGGCCAGCAGGAACAGCACCACCGGCACACACGTGAAGAACTTGCGGGTGGCGGTGCCCTGAACCCCGTCGTCAATCTGCTCCCAAAACGTGAGGCTGCACAGCACAGCGGCAGGGGCGGATGATCAGTTGCGATAAAGAAAAACTCGCAGGGAAGCGACTAGCGCAGGCAGAGCAACAGCACAGAGATGAGCGAGCAGAACTCGTGAAACAGAAGCAACAGAACTCGTGAAACAGAAGCAACAAAACACGCGGCACGCTGTCGGCGCAACTGCGGAGCCGATTTGCAAGCTGGCGGCGCCTCCTGGGCTGCATACAGGCTGCCTTCTGCCTGCTGCTCACTTGTCGTGGATGCCCTGGTCTTCCTGGATGGGGGAGCCCTTGTTCCAGTGCAGCAGGAAGTAGGAGATGACGCCGTGCAAGAGATGGGTGTATGACCAGGCCATGCCAGGATCGGTCCAGGAGGCCAGCACCAGCCACATTAGGACCACTAGGATGACGTAAAAGGCCCAGGCCGCCTTCTCGTTCAGCCATTCCGTGTTTTTGTTGGTCACGACGCTGCGAAGCCGGACGCCCGAGCGGGGGCTGGTGACCACCGGTGTAGTGATTGTCATGTGCACGGGATGGTGCTAAGACGAGCAGAGCAGGCGGGTTGGGACTCAACCACCTAAGGCAACCGTGGCTTGCTGCAAGGAGGCTGAAGTGGTTGCAGGGTGGTCGTGTGGGTTCGGGAAGCAGGGAGACGGCCCCACGACACTGCCAGCGCCCGTTTCAGGCGACGTACCGATGTACGTCGATTGTGGCATGGCCATCTGCGCTCAAAGCATCGCTTGCCCATTGCTGTGCAAAGCGATCAAGTTACGAGGAGCCGCACGGAAGCCTTCGCAAAGAAGGTCGCACGCTTGAAAGAGCAAGCCCGCCTCCCTGATCTGACAGCCTCGCAGAGCGTGTAGTCGCACCAGAGGTGCATATACTCACCGCAGGGGGCAAGCATCGGCAGCGGCAGCTGGTGACAGGCATCAGCCGGCGGCAGCTGCAACATGAACCGCACGACTGGCGGCGGCCTTCCAGCAGGTGGAGAGGACAAGGTGGCGCTCACTGTGGAGGTGTGCCTGCGGCCTGAAAGCCAGGCAAACCCAAGCGCCGTCAAGGCTGCCACGCTCGCGTTCCTTGCCAGCCTCTCGTCAGTCAGGTTTGCAGACGCAGCACTTGCACCGCAGCCCGGCAGCCATCCACTGCTGGACGCACATGCCCAGTCGATACGCATAGTCGACGTGGGAGACAAGCTGCCGGCCGGCAAGCTGCTGCTGCAATGGGATGTCGCATGGACCGTGAGTGGGTGCTGCTGCAACTGCCTGCTGGCACGCTGCTGTTCTGTTGTGCGACTTTGAACCACGACTTGAAACGTTTGGAAATATTGCGCCGTTGCACCCGAACTGCCCTTGAGCGCGCTTTCCTCATCACCGCCAAACATATGCCTGCTTTCCACCCTCTGCGTGCACTGCTTTCCACCAAACCCTTCACCACCAACCCTGTACCACCACCACCACCACCACTATCACAAGCCCATTCCCCTGGCTCGCCTCGATCTGCAGGTGCTGGTGTACCAGCTGGATGCCGAAGGGCCTGCAGATGATGACGAGGGGGAGGAGGCGGCGCCGTCATACCGAGAATGGGCGCTGCCGGCAACAGAGTTTCACGGGTTGGTGCCGGGGGGTGAGCGCTGGCTGCAAGCTGCAGCCATGCTCTGGGGTGAGCTGTGTCCGCACCTGCTTGCCATGCTGCTCTCTGGCCCCTGATCTCTTGCTCGGAAGAGCTGTACCTTCATGTACTGCCCGTGTACTGCCCTGTATCGCAGCATGTGGGATGCGCTGTACTATGAAGTGGAGATAAAGCAGCGCCTGCTGCGCTATGCAACCTCAGGCATGTCTGGCAGCAACTGATTGATGGCGCTGGAGGTCGGCCCGGCTTGATTGTGATGGTGAAGACTGTGCCTTGCTCTGGCCCTGCTGGCCCTCAATGCCAGCACCCACCTCACTTGCTCCCGCCGCCACACTTCCGCCGCCCTGCAGCGCTGCTCTTTTCCGAGAGCCGAGTCAACCCGCAGCTCATATCCTGGAACCGCGTGGTGCTGCTGCATGGGCCGCCGGGCACAGGAAAGACTTCCCTGTGTCAGGCGCTGGCTCAGAAGCTGTCCATTCGGCTGAGTGAGAGGTGAGGGTGACAGGAGCCGGGAGAGGGCAGGTGGGAGGGCGAGGCTAAGGTTGAGGCTGAAGCTCAGGCTGTTGTTCAGGGCAGGGGCGGTCGTGGGGTGGAATCTGCACCAGGGCTGTGTGCCTGTGCATATCTCATGTGTGTCTCTCAGGGCCTACTGTTTGCCCAGGCATGTGCGCGGCCGGGTGAGGGCCTTGCTGTCATATCCTGAGCTGAGCTGCATGTGTGTTGGCGGCTCTGTGGCCCCGCAGGTACACGCAGGGAGGTGTGCTGATTGAGGTGAACGCGCACAGCCTGTTCAGCAAGTGGTTCAGCGAGAGCGGCAAGCTCGTGTCCCGCCTGTTTGCAAAGATCCAGGTGAGGGGCAGAGGGTGGGGCACTGCTCATACGTGCAGCCTTGCTTGGCTGGCGTGCGTGTGACTGCTGGTGTCTGCGTGTGTAGGTCACATGTGTGCCTGTGCGGCCGTCGCAACAGTGGTGTGGTCTGGCGCCTTTGCATGTGCATGCTGTTGATGCATCACGGCAGCGCAGCTTGGCAGCATGCGCTTGCATTGGCATCTACCCTTCGTGCCGTAGCTGCTATTGTTGACGACGTTCAATGCTAATAAACGTCGTTGTGTGCCTGCCTGTGTGCCTGCCCGGCCAGCAGGAGGTTGTGGACGAAGCGGACACACTCGTGTTTGTGCTCATCGACGAGGTGGAGAGCCTCACTGCCGCACGGTGCGCCCCTTGCTGTACCGCTGCCGCATTGTACCGCACTGTATCGCACTGTACCGCATTGCATTGTAATGCGCTACATTCCTTGCCATCCATCGTTTTGTGTTGTGTTGTGTTGCGGTGCCTGCCCTGCACACCTGTGGTTGGCCTGCGTTGCATGCTTGCACATGCTGGCAGGTGTGCCCCCAGCTTCAGTCTGCCTCCATGGGGAGCCGCACCGCTGCCCAGCCACCCATGTAGTCACCCCTTCACCACCTGCCACTCAACACAGCAGTTTAATCCGTCCTGCCTCGCCGCCCATGCACTGGCAGGAAGGCGGCAGTGAGTGGGTCGGAGCCTGCCGATGCCATTCGGGCGGTGAATGCGCTGCTGACGCGGCTTGACCAGCTGAAGGCATCACCCAACGTCATGGTCAGTGCCTGAACGGCCCCTGCCATCATTTAGAGCCGGGTATTGCACCCAGGCGGGGCCCGCACCCCTCCTGGCATTTCTGCCTGATCTGATCAAGCACGTGCTCAGCTCATGCCCTGCTGCTGTCACCTGAAATGCCAGCTTGCCAGCACTCTGAGCTGGATCCCACAAACCAGCCTACAGCCTCACACCCCGCCCACCCCGCCCGTCCTGCCATGCCCACTTACCCCCTCGATTGTCCAGCCTGTTGCAATGCTTTGCCACACTGCAGGTTCTGACCACCAGTAACATCACAGAGGCCATTGACTTGGCCTTTGTGGACCGTGCTGACATCAAGGCTTACATCGGCAACCCAAACCTGCAGGCCAGGTGGGTGGCAGCTGCGGGCAGCTTGCATGGCCGCCAGCACGGCGCAGCTGTTGCCGTGCAACCACGGCCATTTTGGGCCGAGTGGCTGCGTTGAGGCTTTTGCTGGTGCTGTAAGAGCTGTGACCCTTGGTGGCCGCCGAGCTGACGCAAGGCAAGGCGGTTCCAGCTGCTGCTCTGCTCTTGTCAAGTGTCTGATTGCAGCCCCCACCGCCCTCTTGTGCAACCCCTTTGTGCCTGCCAGGTATGAGATCCTGCGCACCTGCATAGCTGAGCTGCAGCAGGCGGGCATCATCACAGACGCAACACCGCTAGCACCGTTCAGTGACGCTGCCTGCCCGGCAGAACCAGCAGAGGGCGGCAGCGGTGGCGGCGGCGAGAATGTCGCCGCAAACGGCAGCGGCAGCGGCGGCGATGGCGACGGCTGGTGCAGCATGGATGCTGAGGGGGAGCAGACGCAGCAGCTGTGTGTACCTCTCAGGTGAGCAACTGCCTGGGCCTGCACCTCCGCATTCATATATACTTGATTCAGCGCTTACTGTGATACCTAGTACATACACACCGCCATCCACACGTGCTTGTCTCACGCACTCTTGTGTCACCCTGCAGCCGCTGCCTGCTGGAGGTGGCCGTGGCGTCCGATGGCTTCAGCGGCCGCACGCTGCGCAAGCTGCCCTTCCTGGCTCATGCAGCTCAGGACTTCCCGGGCGGCAGGTGCACGTGCCACCAGTATGTGTCAGCGCTGCTGACAGCTGTGGATCGGGAGCGGGCTGACAGGGCGACACTCAGCGGCTGCATGTGATTGATTGCTGCACACAGGTGCTGATTGGCAGCCAGTGCAAGGCTGCAAGCCTCTGCTGCCGAGCCACCCGGATGACAACCTTTTGCTGTACAACTGCTTGTACAGACACAGACACGCTCGCTCAGCCTCGCTTACTCACTCGCTCGCTCGTTACAGCTTCCGCGTTCAAAACATGATTGCACACTCAATGGGCTTGGGAAAGTCAAGGGCGTGATGATGGGTCAGCGTTGTGGGCGCGTGTGTGGGCATTGAAAGATTGATGAGACACTGTAGTATTACTTTAAGGTGCGTCAAAAGTAAATTATGGGTAAATGGGCAAGTCACGATGTGGTACTTAGGGAACAGGTGCACAAGTTGGTCCTGCGGTCCTGCGGCATCTCTGCTATGGGCAAGCACAGGTGCAGGCACGGCGAGGGTGTCTCCTGGACCTGGCCAGCTGTTGCGTGGGGGGAAGCACGCTGAGAGGAGGCCTAGCCCCGCTTGGGCCGCACACAGACTGGGCGGTTCTTCTGCAACAGCGACAACGGCAAAGGTTGAGATTGCAAGCCTGGAGCGCAAAGTCAAGCCAGGGGCTGTGCATGCACATGCGCAAACCAAGCTCGAAGGCAGGCAGTCCAACAACTGCCAGCGTTGGGTGCATCAACACAACCCACCTTGCTGATGATGCACCGCGGCAGGTGGCGGGGGCATCGCGTGCGAGCACACTTGCTGATGCAGCGAGGGCGCTTGGGGAAGCCCTGCACGCCGGGATGCCAGCAATGCAAGCAGTCGGCCAACGCACAGCAGCACTGGCACCCTAACACAAGGGCAGCCCTGTCATGTATCATCCAGCCAGCTAGTCGTTTTTAGTGCAAGCTGAAGGTGGTTCTGAAGGGTGCAGGCCGCGCAGCTCACTCACCCTCATGGCGCAGAACTGGAAGGCCTTGCACTTGACGGTCTTGCAGGTCAGCCGGGGAGGTTTCCTCACACACCGGGCCATGCCGCGCTGCAACAAAACCAGGGCATCAAAAAACGATGTTCATACCCCCAGGCAGCTGCCAAAATAGGAAGAGAGACACAAGGAGACGCAGAGACAGGGTGGGAGCATCCGGCCCAGAGACCAGGCGGCACTTCATGGCTGGCCACGCCACGGCCACCTGCTGCCTGGTGCACGGCTCACCGAATTGACCTTGCACGTGGTCCCTGAGCGACATCGGACAGTGCTGCACGCACTGATGCACCTCGCCTTGGTGCCCTGCTCATTGGGAAAAGGCAGGACTCATGCACATCAGCTGGCTGTACACAGGTACGCTGCACACCAAAACAAGTTTGGCATCACAAACACACATACACACATATGAGCATACAAAGGCCTGCCGCCACACCTCGGCAACACAGATGGTGCCGGTCAGGCAGGTTGTGAAGGCGCACGGGTTGGGTCCACCGCCACCGGCCTCATTGTTCACAGTCTCCACCGGCACGCACCCAGCGTTGCCCTCCTGCATAAGCCAGTCAGAAGCCCAGCACAAGCACAAGCTCGGAGTTGAAGCTCAGCGCCCACAATTGCACTACAAACAAGCGCGCAAGTAGGCATCGGCACCAGGCACCGGCAAAGATTTTAGAGGGGGCTGTTAACCTCACCTCATCAACCATGCACGCGTGATTTTGTTCGCAGGACACTGCGGCGCAGGCATCGGGCAGCGGCTCGGCGCATGTGGGGATGTCATCCTGTGTTGCAGCGGTGGGGCAAAGAATTGCAAGGTGAGTGGGCGGCGGCAAGTAATGGCAATGGCTGCCAGGCAAAAAGTCGCAAGGCGGAAGCAGTGGTCCTGCGGGATTCAATTCAAGGCGGTCTGGCGTGGGAAAGCGTGGCTGGCTCCCTCTTGCCGCCGCTCACCTGGAGTGTACACACCAGGCCCTCCTCGCACTCCAGCTCACAGGCCATGGTTGTCATGCCTGGCTCACACACAGCCTCACCCTCCTGCAAACAGAAACACAGCACATGTGCAGTGGGCAAAACTGAACCACCGGCACTTACAGCAGCGGTGAGCATGCGCTGGGGGAACGCTTTGCCCAACCGCCTGTTCTGCTTTCATCCGCACTAGAGTAATAAACTAGAGTGATAAAGGTTGGTGGGCAGCCTGTAAGCATCATGCACTGTCAGCAGGCGGCCGACCCGCCTGCGTGACCGTGCAGTAGGTGCCAGTGACGCAAGAGGTGGCGGCGCAAGGGTCTGGCTTGCATTCGCCCTCGCCGGACTGTGGTTGCAGCAGGTGGGCAGGCAGGAAAGGAGGCTGGTGTGAGAGCTCTCGTCTGATCAAATAGTACACTGTACACCATGGCCAGAAGTGGAAGCACTTGCAGGCAGTGGTTCAGTCTCAAGGCATCAGTGGCTCCGAATATCATCCCGCACCTGATTTACGAAACACACATCGCCAACCACGCAGGTGGTGGCAGCACACGGGTTGGGTGGAAGCTCCTTGCACTCAGGCTCTCCAGCCTGTCGAACCCAAGAGGGAGCTTGATGTGAAGCATGGCTGGCAGGCTTGAGGATAGGGCGGGATAGGACAGACAATCGAGCAGCAAGCAGGGGCTGGCAACCAAGCTGTAAAGGTTGCACCTCGGCGCACCTCGTTGACTTCGCAGGATGTGTTTACGGCGCAGAGGATGGCAGCACAGGCGCTTGCATCTGCAGCAGCGCAGCAACTTGAAGTGGCTCAGTCACGACGAACAGGGGGCGCAAGGGGCGGCGGCGGGAACAGCAGCGGCCTGGCGGTGGCTGCGGTAGTTTGTCCGGTATCGGGTTGCGATGCGGCCCACCAGCTCACCTGCATCACCGTCTCGGGCACGAACTCTGCAGCAGGGGCGTTTAACCGCAGGACGGGAAGGGAGTTTAGCTGTGCGAGCTTGCAGGCGCAGTGCAGGCAGCCTCGACTGCCTGATACTCACCCCAACACCAGCAGCAGGCCGCAAGCAACGCCCAGCAGCGAAAAGCGGGACATTCCCAAGGCGGCACTGGAACACGGCGATTTGGGCGCGAATAGTGTACTGGTTGCGTGTGTGGCTTTATACCTGGCTCAAAAAGGTCGTTCATTCTTTCCAGATAGAGCCAGCGTGGCCGACTTCGCAGACGCTTCCGCGTGCTCAGCATACACAGCATGACAACTTCAACAAGCTAACTGATTGAACGCTAGAGGCGCAAGGGGGGCGGGCTGATGACAAATGAGGACCGGTACCATTGTGGAGGCACTGTGCATTTCGACCAATGGCTGGCCGCCAATGGTTGCGGTCAGCCATGATCATGTACTGCTCAGTTGTGCTCAGTTGGCCTCTAGGCGCGCACACAAACAGGGTCGCCCTTCTGCAGCGGCAGGGTGAGATCGCAGCTTGTTGATGCCCCATACCAGTGAGGTCTCGCCCCGGTCAGCGGCGCCCCCTTCAACCATCACTTACCAGGTTGGTGACACAGCGCGGCTTGCTGCCACCACAGCGCACGACAGCGCACTTCGAGAGGCACTGAGGCGCGCCCCCCTGCACAAGCGTGCGTCACAAGCAGCCGTCGTGTGTCAGCGACATCGTGAACGTGACGATGTGGGGTGGCACTCACGACGGCAAGCCGTCATCGCCTGGCGCCCCTGGCACCTCGCTCACCCCAATCGTGCAGAACTCAGAACGCTTGCACTTGAAGGTTTGGCAGCTTGCAGAAGCAGGAGGTCCAGTCTTGACACAGCCGGCCTCGCCACGCTGCAAACAGGGGCTGTCATGTCAGATCGCTGATGCAGGCAGCTTGCAATCAGCATCCTCTGCAGGTGAGGCTTACCGTGTTGACTTTGCACTCGTACCCTGCACTACACTTGACGGCCGCGCATGCTGAGAGGCACCTGGCCTTGTTGCTCTGCAAACGCACAAGGGCACGTCAGCTGCTGTGGCGCATCCGCTGCCTCCGCATCCTGCATCGGCGCATCCGGTCCCCACCTCGAAATCTGGAGAGCATATGGTGCCCCTAGGGCACAGGATAATAGTGCATGGGTTGGTGGGCGTGGGCGCTGGCTTGAAAGTCGGTCCGGCAGCGGCGGTGGGAGGGTCGGCGGCAGACTCCTCGCCAGTCGTCGCGGCTGTGGTGTCAGCGTATTGCGCACCCGCATTGTCTTCGGCCCCTGTCGTCAAAGGTTCCACCTGCGCTTGGGTCCTGCACGCAGACAGCGATGGACACCGTTCGAGGCAGAGACAATCGCGCAAAGAAGACGATGCATTCATCTCACTCGCTGACCGCCAAAGAGACGAGCAGGACGCCAAACAGCGCCAAGGCGGAAAGACGGCGTGCCATGGAGTGTGGTGTTGCGTCAGAGGGCGACCAAACAGTGCTAAAACTGAACGGCACAGCCGATTGAGATCCGCTGCCAATCACTAATTCGAGGAGATGACAAGGCACACAAGTACTGCAGCGTTTGCTCTACCGCCTCTCATCCTTGAGTGAGTTGCACATCACAGGTCACATGTCACAGCGTACAACAGAGCAATCAGCTGTCAGTGCGCAATATTTGACAACCGGCCTGGCTTGCTGAGCCCCTCTGTCGTAGTGCCGGCCAGCACCAGTGCCGCCATCAGCTTGATCTTGTGACCTGCCGCCTGGCCCTCTCCGCTGCTTTTGTCTGTGATTGTCAGCTTGATGCGGCACTTGGGATGTTCCGACACCTGCACACAGGCAATGCGGCAGAATTATGATGAGGCAGGAGCAAGAATGCACACCACAGCCAGGCACCCATGCAAGACACCCGCAAGCCTCTCAGGAGGCACGAGATCGGCCAGTCAACCTCAGGCAGCCAGCCATGCCGCCTCAGCCTCACCATGACCGTGTGCATGACTTGAAGGGACGCGTGTCGCTCCCACCAGCCATCCAGCACCGTCGTCTCACACTCGCAGCCGCTGACACACTCCACCTCTGCCTGCCCCATGCCTTCGTAGCTGGCCAGATGCCCTATGAGCACCTGGCTGCGAGTCCCAGCATCCGCATTCTTCTTCTCCTCCTCAGCCCCCGCCTCTGCAGGTCGTGATCGGTCGGCCAGTTGCGTTGTGTACGGCCACGTTATGTCTGCCAGCGCAGCCATGGCGGTATCACAAAACAGCCAGCACACAGAGAGAAAGGAGAGCTCAAAAACTCCCCTCGCGCCATGCAGTCAAGCCTTCACTGCCCACTGCCTTCCTCTCAACCACTCGCCTGCGTCCGGGATGCCCTTGAGCACGGCAGTCACGTTGACGGGTGCAGTGACAGGCCCCCTCAAGTGGTTGTAAGAATCCAGAATTGCGTACGCGCGGTTGTTCAACACCGGTAGCAGCATGTCCTCTGCATCGAGCGGGCGGGCAATAGTTGCATCAGCGTCGAATTGGCGTGAATCACAACCACGACAAGCAGGCGGCTGCCGTCAAACGGCAGGTGCACCGGACTGGCTAAGCGCACAGCAGGCAGGGGAGACGCGACTCAGCCGATAGCCTAATCAGGCTGTCCACCGATGCACCACAAGCTCGACAGGCACGCCAAAACGCACCCACACTTGCGCCTGCGCCTGCGCCGTCGCCGCTGCTGCGTGAATCCAGGCCCAGCACCACGTAATCCCCCGGCTTGCCGCCAATCCAGCCCCACTTCTCATCATTCTCAGTCTTGGCGTCTGGCCGCTCATTCACCCACTTGAAGCCTTTCTTCTCGACCACCACATCTTCAAAGTTGCGCTGCACAGGGGGCAGGCAAAGGGAGGGGGCAGGGCAGGCGGACTTGAGACTTTGCAGCCAGGGAGAGGAGCGGACACTTACGGGGAGGGCGGCACAGGAGCCCAATGGCACGGCTGCTGCTCATGAGCCATTCAGCCCACCAAACTGAACATTGCAATTCCACGCATGCAGCCGCAACTACCAACAGCAACAATGGAACACACGCGCGCACCCACCCCACCACTCACACTCATGCTACACGAGGCCGCCCTCTTGTCGTAGTTCCCAGGAATGACGGGAGGCGGCAGGGACTCCTCCGCCACCGTATGCTCCGAGTCCTGCAGCGCATGTGCCTGCAGGGACCCGGCCGTGAGCTGCGTCAGCCCGATGAGCAGCTCAGCCATGAAGCGGTGGCCGGTGGGGCCGTAGGGGTGGGAGATGTCAAACAGGAAGAGTTCGTCGGCGTCGCTGCCCGCCTCCTGGTTCTCGGTGCGCACACGGTCCACCTGCGGCAGTCAAGGACAAGCAGTCAAGGACAGGCAAGGCCAGCTTCTGGGTAGGTAGTACACAGGTAGTGTCAGCAGCTGCATCGGCAGCCAGCCCAGCAGCCAGCAAACTGATCGAGCAACCACACCACAAGCGCTGCAGAGTGGCTGGGCAGGCACCTGTACATAACAGCACTGCATCGCTTGCTTCCTGCTCTCGACTTACGGCAGCTAAGGGGAGCGGCTACAACATCTCACGACAACCGCTGTCTGCCCAGCCCATCCCCAGTAAATGCAACAGGCCAGTCCTCACCACCCCTCGGTCCTCACCCCCCCCACCCCACACCAGAGGGACAGCCAGCACCCACCCGGTATCCGTGCTGGTTGCGCAGCATCTGATGGAACACCGCCGCCCTGACCGACAACGTGGGCAGGCCGTAGTACGCTGCGATGATGGCCATCTCATTCTCAGCATTCTGCACACACACGCAGCCACACACACATTATAACAAATCGCGAGGCTGTACGTGAGCTGCCATGGAGCACATTGCTTGCTGGTTGCTAGGGCCATCAAGCCACACATGCAGGATGGTTGTGTGATCAGCTCGCCATACCTTTCCAGCCTACCGCTGAGCTGTGTACGGCAACAAAGGTGTCCCTCCGGCCACAGGGGCCAAGTACCGCAAGCAGTGTCACAGGCCCAGGCACATCCACACAGCCAAAACACACACACCACACCTTGAGGTAAGATCCAACAGAGCCCCTGATGAAGCTGTAGGCATTCAGCACGATGACAGCCGGGCGGTTTGGCAGCGCCTGCAGCTTGCGCAGCAGACGCTCAAATGACGCTCGAGCGGGAACGGTGCCGCTGCCGTCACGCGCACAGTCCACGTTTGTGCCATCGTTCATCGCGAACTCAACCACCACAATGTCGGCATCCTGCAGCAGGGAAGAAAGCAGGCAGCTAGGCGTGTCAGCTACCAGCCGACGCCTTGCGCGGCGGAACCGGCAGCTGCTGGCCTCACAGCAATGCAGACCAAGGCCAAGGTCACAATGCACCCCAGGTCCGACTGAATGGTGATCGGCGCTGGCCCAGAGTGAGCGCCAGCCCCGCTACCGCCTCGCTCAACGCAACAATAGCAAGCTGGCTACAGATTTTGATCAACACCCTTTCTCCCTCACTTGCAACCCCGCCATGCCCCTGTCACTGCATCACTGCCTCACACACCCACACCCACTTTGGGAACCATGGCCTCTGCGCAGGCATCAAAGATGTTGGAGGTGGAACCGCTCTGTGCCTTGTTGAACAGCTGGGGCTGGGAGGCGGGGAAGGCAGCCCTCAGCCAGGCATGGAACTGATCTAGGTACGAAGGCCAATCAGTATCTATGTCTGTGCCCTGCAAGGATGTCCTCAGGGTAGGGTGTCGGACACGCATGGGTGTGTGAGGCTGAAACAGCAGTAATGGGCAGCCAGGCGCATGGTCGGGAGCAAGCACGCAGCCGCAAGGACGTGAAGTGTGAAGTACAGCTGTTGGTGGATTGCAGGTGCACTGGGAATCTTTGCGGTGGTAAGCGCAGTAGGCAGCCAGGCATGCAGGACAGATTGGTCTCATCACAGCGGCATGACAGGGATGTCAGTTGCAAGATGTGGGGGACAGCAGCCTGCTCACCTGTGTGGCTGATCCTCGGCCCACCGTGATGCTGCCCCCCACAGCTGCCACCACTACCTTCTCTCCACTGAGCAGCTTGTGCAGGGCCCGCCGCATGCGTGCGGGGTCGCCATGCTGCAGCAAGCCGCGCTGTAGGCCGCGGGGATCTAGTGCTGGCACATACCCCCACAGCACTGCCTCATTCACCGCCTGCTTCTTGTTCTTCGGGGGTGCAGGGATGAATTCCTGCGAGTTGGGTATGGAGGGTGTGAAGTGCAGAAGGAAGTGCAACCATGCATGGGTACTGCACGGTTGCAGTGCCAGCTCCCAACCGCACGCCACCCGCCTCCGCCGCAACCGACGCAGCGAGCTCGCCTGGCGCCGCTTACCGCCGGGCTGAGCTCGCTGTCCGGCCAGGTGGGGTAGATGAACGAGGAGAAGGGGCCTGAGGGCCCCTGTGCGCCAATCGCACTTTGTGCTGTGGAGTTGCGGCGAGTGGGGGCAAGCGTGGCGCACGTGCAACCGAACAGCTGGGATCCAAACAGCGATTTGAGGACAGGCAACAGGCTGAGGCCAATCAAGACGCCAAGCACGAGCGCCGGGCCTGGGTGCAAGCGCTTCCAGGCGGCGTTGTAGACAGCCACCATGATGGTGATGAATCAGGTCCGAATGAGCCAGAGCGCGCTGCACACTTCAAGCGGCGCGCTGTGCGGCTTGCTTTCACCGCATGGCCTCTGCCCCAACCATTCAACAACATCCATTCAACATTTACAGCACAATGGTGCGGAGCACAGGCAACTTGATACAACACACCACCCCTCAGCTCCCTCATATGCATATGCCTCACTGCAGGCCACCTTTGACCGCGCCCGCCTCCTGCTGCGTCTGCCAGATGTGGATCGACTTGTCGTCGCTGGCGCTGGCAAACATGTGGGGATCTGCAGGGTTCCAGGCAACAGAGTTGACGGTGCCGCTGTGCCCCTCCAGCGACAGCAGCCGCTCGCCCGAGTGCCTGTGGTACACGTACACGCGGCACTCCTCGCTGCCAGTCAGCACAAACCGGTCGTCCAGGCCGCCCAGGCAGGAGCGCACCACAAACCGGCTCTGCTTGTCCTGCAGGCTCACAGGAGGACAGAGCAGGACACACATAACAGCCAGTCAGTCAGTCACGTGTATGCTTGGCATGCACAGCTCAACATGCACGGCTCAGCAAATATGCTGCAAGCGTCGAATCACCGCCGGCAATGCTTGCACAAGAGCAACACTGCACGAAAACACACACATGCATGCCATGCAGCAGCAGCCACCCCTCGCTCTCACATGGGGCCCCTGGTAGCTGGCACAAGGCATGGCGGGCAGCTGCAGGACGCGCGGGTCAGGGCCCAAGTCCCACAGGTGCTGCTGCTGCGAGGTGAGGTTGACCAGCAGGTGGCGACCCTCCCGGGACAGAGACATGGACACCAGGGTCTCTGACTCTGGTATGTAGCTCTCGGTGTCGCTTTCTAGGTCATACACGCGGACCTTGCGCTCGCAGGTGGTGGCCTGCACACCACACACAGAGGGTTGTCGGGTGGGAGCGGCGAGAGCAGGTTGAAGGCAGACCAAAGGCAACACTGATAGAGGTTCCAGGCATGTTTTGCAAGCAGGAAGGGCTGCAATTGTGTCGGGGCTGTTGGTGCGATGCCTCAGCAGGGCAGCTGCTGGCCAAGATGGCCGCAATGGCCAGCAGCAGCTGCAAAGCGGTAGCAGACATCAACAGCGGCTGAGCCTCGCAGGGTGGAGCCCAACCCTCAGAGCACAGCGTGCACAGCGCAGGAGACGCACCAGGATGTAGCGCCCCCCTTTGGCCACCAACACCTCTTGGCTGCACATCACAGCAGGGCGGCAACAGGTGGGTGGGAGGCTGCGGCTGCTCGTTGGCAGCACAGCCTGACAGTCTGTCACCCCAGCCCTCATCACAGCGCTACCTCGCAGCCCTCAAGCCCACAGCCATCATCACAGCATACAGCCCCACAGCCCATGCTCTCACGCACATGCGCTGTATGCGCCACTGCCGCTCCAGGCTGCCATCCAGCCGCACGATGCACAGCTGCTTGTCGTGGCTGCCTGTCACCAGGCGCTGGCCGTCTGGAAAGAAGGCGGCGCACGTGACCGGGTCCTTGTGGTGGCGCAGCACCGCGCAGCACTCCCCGCTGGCCACGTCCCACAGCCGCAGCGCATCCTGGCCGCAGGTGGCCAGCTTGCTGTCGTCGGGACTCCAGGTCAGGAAGGCAATGGGACCTGAGTGGCCTCTCAACACACACCGCCGGCTGACAACGCTGCCACCCCTGCCGCTGTCAAATGCATCACCGCCGTGACCGCCGCTACTGTTGACGCCGCTTCCGATGTTCACGCCGCTGCCAATGTTGACAACGCTTCCGATGTTCACGCCGCTGCCAATGTTGACAACGCTGCCGATACTGACGCCGCTGCCAACTTTGACGGTGCTGCCGCCAGTGCCACCGTTGAGCCTGCCGGTGCCGCTGCCGCTGTTGCTGGTGCCGCCGTCGCGGGCGCTGCTGCTGTTGGCTGCCGATCTGGGCTGCACGTCCCAGATGATTGCGGTTTGGTCCTTGCCGCAGGAGGCTAGCATCTGGCCGTCGTGAGAGAACTGCAGGTGCCACACCTCGTCACTGTGATCAAGCAGCACCTGCACAGACAAGGCAACCAGGAGGAGGAACGCTTTCAGACAAGCAGGCCTGGAAGGAGGGTCGGAGAAGTGCCCCGCCATGCACAGTAGCAGCAGCGGCTGCAGCCCGCGCCAGCTTGATGCATGCCACGCCATGCATGCAGCAGGCTGTGTGATGCGGTGCGATGCTGTGCGATGCTGGGCAGTGCGGTGAGGAAGCAGCACTCCTGCCAGAAGTGCTCTGCTGGCGCCCTGCAGTGCCATGCCGCCACACCTGGGTGGTGCAGGTGGGTATCTGCTCGGTGCCGCATCTGTAGTCGCTGAGCAGTGAGGGCAGCACGTTTGAGGTGTTGTGGAAGTGGCAGGCCTGTATCTGCGCCAGCAGAGCTTGTTCGACCAACTCCTCCAGCCGTCGTTCAGGAGGCATCACCTCCGGAGGTATGACAGCCTGCAAGCGGCGCAACACCTGGTGCCGCACACCCAACGGTGGCTCGTCCAGCCCACAGTCTGCTGCTGGCGGCGGCGGCGGCAGAAGCAGGCTGTGAGGTCCGCCGCCGGTCATGAGGCAGGCTGCCAACTGATGCAGCCGATCGGCGTGTACGCCCAGCGGCGCAAGCTGCTCCCGTAAGCAGGTCAGGGCGGCCGCTGGCTTGCCACCCTGCAGTAGGTCCAGGAAGGCTTGCTCCAGAATTATGAACTTGGCTTCCTGCACAGAAGGTACAGGCGGCCAAGAAAAGGAGAGGAAAAGGATTGGGGTGGGCGTTTGCTTGGCAGCTGCAAGCCAAATCGAAGCCGGCGGAGTGGGCAATGTCTTGATGCAGCGCTTCTGACTTGCACGGTGATCCATGCTGGGTGCTACCCCACTACAATTGTATAAATGCTGCGGCTGCGGAGCGGCTGGCACCACACCTGTAGGGAGCTGCCCCTTGGCAAGACCAGGCAAGACACGTGGCTGATGGCGGCAGCCCAGTCGCCCGCAAGAACGGCTCGACGCAGCTGATTCACCTGAAAGCGCAGGCAGAGGAGGAGCGGAGACAGGCATGACTGACGTCACAGGTGGCAATGCAGCACGGAAGAGGCAACTACCCAGCAGTGCCCGGCAGTGATCGCACCTGTGGGGGCTGGCTGATGATGCCTGACGCAACCTCCAGCTGCTCAGCAACCTCTGCGTATCCTAGACTGCTCAACGCCTGCTCCATCAAGCGTACAAAGTGAGTGCGATTAACAATTCCGCTGCGACCAAGTGACGCGACGGCGTCTGCTGGCACGGCGGCAGGCGCCACCATGGGCTTCAGGCTGGCGCTGGTTGGGGGCCGGCCGTTGACAGCTGCAGGGCCCGTGTTGGTCATGTTGCCGAGCCGTGGGCGCTTGGCTCGCTGCGCAAAGTCGTCGCTCGTCAAATTCGCAGGCCGGACGCTCATAGCAAGCGCATCAGCGACATCCACAAGCGTTGTGCACAACGGCAAAGGTGGAGGATGAGCGAGTAGGAGCGGGAGGTGACTGGGCGGGAGGCTGCGCACAGGACGAAGGAGTGGATCTGAGTATAAGTGAGAACACGGATGAGGGATCACGGCGCTGCCTCATGTCCCTCATCCAGCGGCGTAGGGACAGTACATGCAGCGCCCCCTTCATCGTTCTCTCTGCTTCTTCCTGCCTCATCCATGTTGCACATTACACGAGTGTGCAGCAGAAATGATTAGACTTATAGACAAACAAGTAGAAACACACAGACACTGTCCGAACAACGAGAGATCCAGTGTGTCATTTGAGTTTGTAGATCGGGAGAAAAGGGAAACACTTGTGGGCGAGATGGCTGCTGGCGTGGGCTGGAGAAAGAAAGCTGCGCGAGTGCGTGCAGCGGGCCAAGGGAGATGTGCATCAGGCTGTGGACCAGCCTAGCTAAACTCCTTGACAGGCTTCTGCTTGGTTGCCCGGTACAAGGTCACCAGCTCCACGACCTGCACAGCAACAAAGGAACAACCTCAGATGCACGGGTGCGTGCGATGCTACAGAGCATCAGTAGAACATACAGGGGCTTGCTCAGCGCCCTGATCCAGCACAGCACTCAGATGCACCAGATGGACCAGCACTGCCATGCACAGCTCACCACCATGTTGCGCACCTGTGGCGCCCCCATGACCACGAGGGAGGCAAGGCCAGTGACCAGCCAGACCAGGCCCCAGGAATCGTGGAGGATGAGGGAGACAATAGACACAACAGCCAGCACGATTTGCATGGGCGAACCAAACTTGAGGAAGTCCCGGCTGGAGTGGCCACCTGCTGCCAGCGCCATCAGGTTGGTCTGCATGGCGAGAAGGGCAGCGCCACACGTGCAACAGCAGGGGTCGCAGGTCAGGCGGGTATATGGGATCAACCAGCAGCACATGTGAGAAGCACTTCATATTGGGACCAGGGTCCTGCAGGCAGCTGTCACAGGCAGCGCATGCAGTGGCACGCAGATGTACCTGGTAGCCAAAGGAGCTCATGAACACTGAGCTGGCACCCAGCATGATGGCGTAAGAGAGCAGGTAAATCTGCATGGACGATTTGTGATGGCGCACAATCAGTGTGTAAAGATTCTGATGACAGTGTGTGGCGTGGATGCCTCGGCGGTGGCTTCCTTTGCCATCTGCTCCTCAACACACCCCGACCAGCACTCACATCGACGCCGTCGTTCTTGCTGATGGTGGCGGCGATGGGGAACATGAGGGCGGCAGCAGAGTTGTTTGCGATGATCTGGCTGATGAGCGTGGTGGCCACATAAACGGCTGCAATGGTGAAGTTGCCGCCTCCAGCGTTGTTGCCAATGGACACGATGAGGTTGGCAATGGCGGCAGCACCTCCCGACTGCTCCAGGGCGGCAGACACGCCGAAGGAGCCGGCAATCATCAGGTAGATGTCCTGCTCGGGTGGTATGGAGGTGGCAGAGCAGGGAAGTGTGAGTGCGAGAGTGTATGACATGCATGAGACTTTGAGGCACCACAGCCACAGTAGCAAGTGTGAGGGCGGCATGAAGGAGACGGAGTGTGGAGGTGTGTGCGTAGGATGGAGGGTGAGCAGGGATCAGACCCAGCAGCACGCTGCTGTGTGGTGCTAGGACCTGCCACTCACCCAGCGAATAGCACGGCGCGCTTGGTCAGGGGACATGCAGCCGGTGAACAGCATAACAGCAACCACAATGGCCGCGGCAGGCAGGATGTCAATGATGCCCACAGCATACAGGACGAAGGCTGCATTGCATTGCGGCAGGGTGGAGGCAAATCAGCAGACTGGTTAGAACCGACGCTGCGACAGGGTTGGCAGCAGAAGCAGGGCGCTTCAATGCGCCAGCATTGGCGGGAGCAGTGCGGCAGCCACCAGCACCGCCAGCCTTCAATGGACAAACGCAAGTGTCAGCAAGCCTTCAAGCAGCAAGCACTATTGGCGGCATCATGCACGCACCAACGGCAATGGACGCAATGGCAATCGCGGTGTGCAGGTAGCGCGGGGGGTTGGAGTTGGGCATCTCGATGATCAGTGTGAAGTGCTTGGAATCCTGTACCGCACAGTAACACACAAACAAGACGCAATATGGAGGCACTGCCAAGGACAGGATGACACCATGCTGCCAGCAGAAGATTGCTCCGATGGCACCTCCTGCAGGCGTACCTCCCTGCATACGCTTTTTCTGTTGTCTACTCCAAGTGGGGCAGAGGGATGCGCACCTTGTGTTGGTCAGCAAAGGCAGAGCCGGTGTCCAGCAGCAGGATGTCGCCGCTCCTCAGCTCAATGTCTCCAGGCTTGGAGCGGATGCGCTCTCCCTTGCGAGCCACAGCCACCACGGCGGCGTTGAACTGCTCACGGAAGCGAATGTCACGGATGGTGCTGCCTGCAGGCAGGCAGGCGGGGCAGACTGGCGCTGTTTTCCTGCTGCTAGTGACAAGCAACGAGGCGATGAATGCGCATCGCTGCAGCCCTAATGAGAGCTGCATTCACCAACTAGCAGGAGGAGAGAAGAGAGGCAAGGACTCACCCACAAGGGGGGACTCGGGTGCCACAATGGCCTGCACCAGCCGGCGCTCGATCTTGGGTGTGCTGAGCAGCTTGGACGCGTGCTTCTCAGCCAGCGGGGTCAGGCCAGGCGTGTTGCGGATGAAGCGCACAGAGCCGGCATTGCCTGCAGGTGTGGGTGGAAGCACCGGTCTCAGGGGTGTCACCAGTCAACTGCAAGCAGACCAGCACGCAGAGGCACAGCACCACTGCACAGGGACCTCGTGGCAGCTCTGGCACCAAGTCAACATCAAAAGTTTGAGTGCGGCAACATGGTCTAGAGACACGAGAAAGCAAGCGAGCAAGCAGGCAAGCACGGCTGACACTGCGGTGAACCGGGCGGGCACCCACCAGCAAACCAGAGGATGTCGTCCACCTCCAGCACCTCATCGGGCGAAACAGCGTGCAGCGTTTTGGAGTCGCGATCAATGGCAACCAGGAAGGCGTTGGGCAGCTGTCGCAAACCTGATTTCTGCACGCTCTTGCCGGCCAGCACCTTCGATACCCGCATGCCCAACAGAAACTCGTTGTGCGAGCGGACCTGCTCATCATCAAATGGACCAACGGGGCGGGAAGGTGAGCAGCCGTGACAACCGGTCAGGAGCGGCAGCAGCACAGGAGATTCACACACGGATGTACAGTTGTCATCTAAGCTGCCAGCCTGCTTGCTGCGGGCCAGCCTGCTTGTTGCCGGCCAAGCGTGCCCCGCACATTCAGGCACTTACTACCATCCGACCAGCAAGCCTGTCTGTGTGTCACCTGGCCACCCTTGGTGAGGTCTGTGAAGGCATCGTTGACTTCCGGCTCGGTCCAGAACTGAGGAGCGACATCCAGTAGCAGGCGGTCCTCTGCCCTCAGAATCTCGTCGCCGATCTGCGAGCTGGACCAGTTGATGGGGATGCCGTTGCGCTTGATGGAAATGACGGCGGCGTGGAAGCGGCTGCGGAAGGCGGCGGCGCGGATGCTCTTTCCCACAATCTCGGAGCCTGCAGGCAGCGAAGCGAGAGAGGGAACAAGAGATTGGTCAGCGGAAGAGCTGCTGTCTGCGAAGTAGCGCGGTGTAGCTGCGTGTGCTGCCTGCCTGCTGCAAAATCGCTGATATAAATACACACGCACCTTTCTTGATGGTAGCCTCCACGAGCTCAGGGGGAGGGTGTGCCAGCTCTCCGGAGCTGGAGGCAGTCTTGAAGGAGCCCACTCGCGGCACGGAGATGGACTTGACACCAAAGGTCGCCGAGAGGCCCGGCAGGTCTGCCTCACCAACCTCCTCCAGCGCATCAGTGAAGGGCACCAGGCCCAGCTGGGTGAGCTTCTCTGTGCCGTCAGGAATGCCTGCGGGGACAGGGAGCGCAGGGCCAGACCATGCGGCAGGGCAGCGCTTTGGCTTGTGGGGTGGTCAAAGAGACCAATAAGCGAGGCAGCACTGGTGTCCAACCTGCTGCCGCCAGCCCAGCAGATGGAGGCACCGACGCTGAACAGCAACTGTTTCTTCCTGCTTTGCTCACCAGACAGGTACAGCACATCGCCCGTGGCCAGCATGAACTCGGGGCCAACAGCATGCACCAGCTCGTTGCCGCGGCGCACAGACGTCACGTACTGCCCGTCTAGGTTGCGCAGACCTGCGTAGGGGTTGAGGAAACAGCCTGCGTGAGCCCGGGGCAGTGCCAGCTGCAGCGCAGTGCCAGCTGAGGCAGGAGATGTACAACGGGCAGGTGAGCAAGGATCGCTGCTGCGTGGGGAGGAAAGCAAGCGAGCAGGCTGGCAAGTATACGCTGTAGCAAGCAAGGGAGCGAACGCACCAGCAGCCTGGATGCTGAGGCCGGCCACCGGGGAGCTCTCAGTGACCAGCACGCCCAGGAAGAAGTCGGCTCCAGACTCCTCGACCAGACCACCCTGCTCCCCCTTCCTGGAGAAGGCACGACCCATCTGCGCAGACAGAAACGAACAGGCGCAGGCACAGATTAAGGGGGGCATCAGGTTGATGCAGCAACACAGCAGGCAGCAGCGAGCACCGCCTGGCCGCCAGGGTGCACCCTTGACTGCTGCAGGTAGGCCACCCCTCGCACCCGCTTGTAGGCCTTGGCGCCGGCGCCTCCAGTCAGGAAGAAGGGCGAGGCAATGATGATGTAGATGATGCCCCAAAAGGTGTTGGGCACACCTGGAGGCAGGCAGGCAGGCAGGCAGGCGGGGTGGCAGGAACTTGCCGCAAGCGATTCCAGAGCGCGCAGAGCAGCTGTCGCAGCAAGGTGGCAGGAACATGCAGCATGCGGAAGAAGCGTCCCAAAACATCGCAAGGTAACGCCGCAGCAGGCTGTGCAGGTGTGGGCCAGCAGCTGTTGGCTTAGCAGGGTGCACACGGCAGCTTGGGGGCAGGCTCTGCCACGGCACTGTGTAGTTACATGCGTACTCGCTCAAACAGCCAATGTGCGTTGCTGCTGCTCATGTTGCCACACGAGCTGCTGCGCATTGGTGTCACCCCGCTTACCGTAAGGGGCAATGCCAAAGAGCTCGATCGACGTCGCTCCCTCCTGGTAGTACTCGCTGCAAGGGTGGGTGGGCAGGCAAGGGGCAGAGGGAGAGGAAGTGCCACCTGTCAGCAGGCATGGCCAAGTAGGCAGGCAGCGAGCACTGCGGTGCACTGCACCATACTGCACATCAACACCCTGCAAGCCGATGCACGGCTACATAATGCTACGAAGTGCGCTACACACACACGGACAACCACACGCACTCCAGCGCCGCCGGTCACCTGGAGGGGTCCAAGATACGGTCGTCAAAGGCGCCAGTGACGACGAGGTTGGTTGAAGTGCCGATGGTGGTGTTGAGGCCGCCCAATAGGCAGCAGTAGGAGAGCGGGATGAGCAGCTGGCGGATGGGCAGGCGCGCCTTGGCGGCCCATGTGAGCACGATGGGAAGCATGATGCAAAACTGGAAGAGCCAGGAAGGAGAGGAAGAGAGGGAGACAAGGGGAGGGGTGAAGCCAGGATTAAGCGCCTGTTGGTGGGCGCAGTCAGGGGCCGTGTCTGGGTTTCAGCAGCAGCACCGCACACCCAGGCGCACCAGCATCACACAGGTAAGTGCCTGCCCACCCACACTTACCCCCACCCACGCACTGCAGCCACAGAGAGCACGGTCAGCAGCGCAGCACCAGTGGCAGTGCTGTGCAAGGGAATGCAGAGCTGCCAGCAGGCGCGCACTTTACACCCCCTGGCGCTCACCACAGGTGTGTCGTTGACAAAGGAGGAGAAGACGGCGGTGACGAGGCACATGCGCACTTGGGCCAGCATTGTGTCCTTGGGGGTGCCCAGCAGCTTGGTGATGATGAAGTCTGCGCGCAGGAGGATGAGGAAAGAAAGAAATGAAGAGGTGGTAAGTGACAACATGCATGCACGGCGGCAGCGGCAGCAGTTGTGTGATGAGGGCGGCAGTTGCAGGCAGGTCGCACCTGCGCCGCCAGTGGAAGACAGTCCCTGGGCCACCATGAACAGCACTGCAGTGGGAGATTGGCACAGGCATCAGGCAACGCAGCTGGGTGCCAGCAAGCAGGACTGGGCAGGAGTGTGCAGGAGGGCGGCACCGCGCCGGTACTACCAACACCTCACGCACCGACGACGGTCAGCAGGCCCGTGTTAGCAAAGCCCGCCACAGCGTTCTTGATGGTAACAATCTTGAAGATGACGCAGAGGGCCAAAATCATGTTCATCACCAGGTCGGCTGCAGAGAAGACGAGAGCACGGTGTATGATCAGCACGTACACGCCGTGCGAAAGGGCGGGCACAGTGGCCACATTTCATGACCTGCGAACTCACCTCCGACAATGTCAAACACCATCAAGAAGAAGCCCAGACCGATGAACACCAGTGACAGCCAGCCCTGGCTGCTCAAGTCGCTGAAGGTGGTTGCCAAGTTGAGCGTCGCCTTCTCTGGCGCTTCGTAGCTCAACAATTCTGCCGGCAGAGACATGAGCAGCACGCCACCAATGAAAATGCTGATCACGAGCGTGTTGTAGACCGCAGGCTGCTGCGCCCAGCGCCTCAAGCCGGCAAACGTCGATCGCGCCATGGTCGCAGGTGAATGCGGATGGGATGAGTTTGGGAATGAGGGATGGGCGGCGCAAAATGCGTTCATATGTGCGTACAACTGCCAGCAAAAGTACTTGCTGGATAGCTGCCGGTCCTTCAGCAGCCGCTCGCACAAGAATAAGGGCCCATATTGAGGGGTGGGGCAGCTGCATAGACGGACGAACGGCACACAAATTTCACAAACTTCACCAGCTGTGGTTGGGGACGCCGCGTGTACACGCCGCGTGTACGGCTCCGGACCAAAAATGGGACAACATTTGGCTGAATTTGGTTGTAGTGACCATGTATACATGACAGGTGGATGCATAAATGCTTGACAGCTGGATGTATGATCACCAGTCCTCCTCCCACTCCGGTGCTTGCCGCCGCTGCTGCTGCGCTTGCGGGTCGGAGCCCCAGCCATCATCGGCGGCCTGTGGCTGTGAGGCCACCCGTGCATACTTGGCAGACTGCCCAGCCATGAGCTCCACTCCGCCGTCGCGCGGCGCTGCAGCCTTCGCCTTCCGGCGCTGGTACCATGTGCCGACAGCAGCCAAGGCCAGTATTGCAACAACCAGAGCTGTAACGTTCTCATTACCCCAAGTGTTGGAAGCGCTGCAACACACCAGAGCAGAGCGGAGAGGAGTCAGGGGGGGAGCAGGCCGTGGCTGGGATGGGCAGCAAAGCGGCAAGACTGTCGCTGCATCTGCAATTGCCGCACGCCCTTAAGAAAAGCACTCCAGCATGCATGCATGTTGCCAGCCGCAGCTGCTGGTCAGCACACGTCCCGCACCTGGCGTCCCCCTGCTCCTCCTCCTCCACATCCTTGGCCCCCGCCGCAGCCGGAGCCTTAGTCGCAGCCTCCACATCTGCCTCGTCCTGCTGTGTAGATCCAGAGTTGCCAGAGTCGGCAGGCGCCTTGCCCTCGGGCTCCGCCTCGCCAGCCGCCGTCCCACCCTTTGCCTCAGCTCGTTGCCCTGTTTCCTGGCCAGCACCCGCCGCGCCCTTTGTCCCCACCTCTGCTTCTGCCCCATCGCCGGCTGCAGCTTCTTGGCCCGCCGTCGGCAGTCCACCTCTTTGCTCAACCTGCTCCTCCGCCTCCTCCACCTGGTCTTCCTCGCTGTCGCTGCTGGTTGTGTTGGCGGCAGGCTGCTGCTCGCGTTCGTGCTCGTGTTTGGGAGCAGGCGCCGCCGCTTCCGGGATGCCCTTCTCCGTTTCACCCGCTTTGATGTCGGGTGTCTTGCTGTCCTTGCCTGCTGCGACCGCCTTGCCGCCCTCGCCCTTGTCAGCCACAGCAGCAGCAGGACTTGGTGCTGCTTTTGCCTTGTCACCCGCCTTTGCTGCCTCACCGGCTGGCTTGCCTGCATTCTCTGCCGGCTGGTCTGCCTCTTTCTTCTCTTCCTGCTTCACGTCAGCTTCGTTCGCCTCCTGCTTGGCGCTGGCATCAGCGGGCATTGCTGCTGTCTTGACGCCTTCCTCCTCAACACCCTCCTCCTCCTGCTGCTCCTCAGCCTGCCCCTGAGCCTTCTTTGCCTCAACCTCCCCTGCCTGGCTGGTGTTGGCGGCCTTGGCACCGGATGCAGCTGCTGGTTTGGTGTCTTGCGCTCCTTTGCCGGTTGCTGCCTCGCTTGCTGTTGCCTTGGCCTTCACTGCTGCTGCCTCAGCTTTGTCTGCTGCATCAGTCAAGAGGAATCGACCAACCCACACTCACCTTGCGGTGCACACAAACGGGATATGCTCAAACATAAGGTAGGCCCATGCATGCTGGTTGCAGGAGCCAGACGCTGCAGGCAGGAGGCTGGAGCAGCAGCTTATGCACCTTCGGCTTCCTTCGGAGGAAGCTTGCCGTCATCTCCACCGCTACTGTCGTCAGGCTCTGGTCCCTTGCTGTCGTCAGCACTTTCCTTGGCTGTGTCTCCCGCGGCTGTGCCTCCCTGCTTGCCCTGCTGCCCGTCCTCCTTCTGCCGCTCCTCTTCCTGCCCCTCCCCAGTCTGCTTTGCCTGAACAACCTTCTTGCCATCGCTGTCAGCGGCAGGCGCTTTGCTGGTCTCATTTTTGGCGGCCACCGCGGCCAGGAGGCTGGCCTCTTCGCCTTGTGCTTCAATCAGGTCACCCTCTTCCCACACTTCCTCCTCAGCATCCTCCCCTGCACAGGCCAATGGCGTGCGAGTTGAACCGAAACCTCAAAGAGCGCGCAAGGCGGCAGTGGGCACCCTGGGCTGGCACGCAAGCTGCAGCATGGCATCCATGTGCTGATGATGGACAGCCAAGTGGTGCCCTCAATTGCCTGCCCAACGAACGGCTGCAGTTGCGCGCTGCGATGTTCAAGGCAGGTGCACGCACCCTGATGGAGCTGGCGACCTGCACTTGCGATGTGCGCCGTCAGGCACAGCAGCAGGGCCAGGCGCAGAATCCCTCTGCTCATTTTTCAACCCAGCGGCCGTTTCTACGATGTACTGCAACTTAGGTTGATACCGGGGACCAGATGCAAGCCGGCATCTGCCCGAATTGGGGGGTGTGTTGCAACTGTCCTGCCGTCCTGCTCAATCCATCAGGGGTGGGAACACCATCATCGTGCTTTGCGCATTTGCACGCACATCTATGAGCGACTCCGAGTACTCCGACGAGCCAGAGGAGGTGCAAGCAGCGACGCCGCCGCTTGCAAAGAAGATGGCGCCAAGCGGCACTGCGGCCGCCCGCAGCGGTGGCTCGGGCCTGATGGTTGGCGTGGGGGTGGCAGCGGCCGTGGCGGTAGTCGGCGCAGTGGGCCTCAAGCTTTTCTTGGGGAAGAGCAACGATGCGCGGCCTGGACGCGCTGCCAACGCCAGCACTAAGACAGACAAGACGCGGGGGTCGCCCGCCAAGAAGACTGTGCAGCGTCGTGCTGCGGCAGCAAGCCCACGGGCCAACGCCGCTGCTGCCAACGCTCCGGCTCCTTCCAGCAGCACCTCTGCTGCCTCTACAAGGCAAGCTGGACTCCCATGCATGTGTACATGCGTGTGTGTGTGTGTTCTGAGAGGATATGATGTACCTGATAACTTGTCTGTGCAACCAATCCGCCATCCGCTGATCAGTGCTACTCGGCTTTTGCCTCCCTTATGCCTGGATGCAGCGACGAGCCTGCCACTCAAGTGCGCTCTCCACTGCGCTCGGCCGCTCCTGTGCTGCTCAAGAGGCCAACCCCCAAGCCCAAGGCTGCAACAACTGCGCCAGCCGCTGCGGCAACTGAGGAGCCTGCGTCAACCTCTGCGGCTACAGCAGCAACGGCCAAAGCATCCGCTGAGGCTCACGTTGCTCGGCAGACAGCTGATCGGGAAGCGGCAGAGGCTGCCGCAGCTGCAGCAAAGCAGAAAGTTGCAGCTGAAGCAGCAGCTGAGAAGAAGGCTGCGGCTGAAGCAGCGGCAAAGGACAAGGCGGCCAAGGAGAGAGCGTCAGCAGAAGCAGCTGCCAAGGAGAAGGCTGCTGCTGAGCAGGCGGCGAAAGATAAGGCAGCAAAGGATAAGGCGGCTACAGAAGCAGCAGCAAGGGAGAAGGCAGTGGCTGAGGCAGCAGCAAAGGAAAGGGCGGTGAAGCAGCAGGCAGCAGCAGACAAGGATGCCGCCGATGCTGCCGCATCGCAGAAAGCAGCTGCAACCGCCGCGACTGCAGCAGCAGCAGCAGCAACAGCCTCCGTTGGGGGTGTGGTGGCAGCAGCAGCTGCGCAGCCCTCGTCAGCCAAGGAGCCGTCACCTGCTGCTGCCAAGCAACAGCCGCCAGCTGAGCAGCAGCCTGCAGCCAAGGCCGCTGGTGCAGCCAAGCAGGAGTCAGCTGCCAAGGAACAGCCTGCTGAGGAGCAGCCCGCTGCGAGAAAGCAGGCCTTGGCAAAGGACCAATCTGCTGCCAAGGAACAGCTTGCAGCTGAGGAACAGCCCGCTGCCAAGCAACAGCCTGCAGCTGAGGAGCAGGCAGGTGCTGAGGAGCAGGCAGGCGCTGACGGCGAGGCGGAGGCCGATGCAGCAGAGGCGCCAGCCGTGGTGCACGTGATGCCCCGCAGCTCAGACATTGCTGGATTGTTGGTGCCGCTGGATGCTGGCGATGCTGCTCAGGAGGGGGCAGCGGAGGAGAAGATTGAGCGGCTGGCAGACATCCCCTGCCCGACGCTCAGCTTTGAGGGCGTTGATGCTGAGGGCGACTTGAATGAAATCGAGCAGAAGGCTCGCCAGATGAGCCTGCACGCCCACAAGCTCGTCAAGGAGAACAAGTGAGTGGAATTGGTGGTGGTTGGAGGGTGGGGGGACGGAGGCAACGGTCTGCAACAGAGCAATGCCATGCAAGCTGCTGGGAGCGTAGCAGACCTTGGGGTGGGGCCCGGGGCAGGCTGGGAGCGGACCTGCTGGCCGCTAAAGCACTGCAGGGCGGTGGTGAATTGGTGTCCGTTCGGTTCCTGTTGTCTCTGTTCAGTCAGGGAGGCACCTCTGTGGCTGTGCTGCCGCTCTCATCACCCACGTCGCACGCACCTGTCCGCCTTGCAGCAACATCGTGCACGGCACACGCGAGCAGAAGGCTGCCCTCGACTTCCTGCTCGCCCCTGAGAACGCCGGCAAGGCTCGCCCGCACCTTGTGGCCGCCTGCGCTTTCGCCCTCGGGTGAGCGTCGCATGAAGCTCACTGTCTGGCTTTCAACCACTGGCTGCCACCACCCTGCACCGCCGCCTGGTGCTCTCCCTGCCTGCTTCTTGTCTGCCGTCAGTTTGCAGCCGCAGCTTGCAGCTAGCAAACATCTTGCTGCTGGCACGGAGGCATGTGCCCGCTGGCCTCCTTGCTGATGTCCTGTTGTGTTGCTGCCTGCCTGCCTGCCTGCCTGCCTGCCTGCCTGCCTGCCTGCAGCGACATGCTGCTGGCTCAGCAGAAGGTGGACGAGACAAAGGCGGCTCTGGCCATTGCTTACCAGACCAGCACACACATTGAGGATAAGGGGCCGCAGGTGCAGCTGAGGGCTGGGTGTCGGCGGAGATAACCCCAACCTGACCTTCTGTTTCGCTACTTTCAGCACGCACAACGTGTTTGCCCACACACTTGCATGCACCGCCGCACATAACACACTTCCAATGCGTTCGCAGCACACAGCACCACCGCCCATCACCACATCATCCGCCATCTGCCACTGCTGCTGCAGGTCAAGGCGCTGATGAACTACGCCTACATCCTCAAGTCCAAGAAGATGACCGCCTCTGCTCGCGATGCTTATGAGGAGGCCCTGGCCTTGGCCCGCCAGCAGCACGGCCCCCTGCACGGCATGGTGGAGAAGGTCAAGTATGAGCTGACGGCCTTCCTGGGCGGCAGCGGCCGGGAGGTGAGGCGCTCGGCAGCGGCAGCAGCCTTCCTGGCTTCCAGCTGGGAGTTTGGGCGGGTGTCAAGGGGCTGGCTGCTATGAGCCGCATGGTGTGAATAAGTGTGAAAAGGTGGCTCAGGGTGTGAACAGCCAGGCAGAAACTAGGCCTGCTGGGGTTTGGGATTGTGAGGCTGGAGGGTGGTGCTTGAGGTGCCTGCGTGGTGAAATTGCATGAGTGGCTGCGGCGTGTGTGTTGGTGAGGATGGGTTGATTTACGAACCCAGCACTTGTCACGGCGTGTGAATTGGTGTGCTGCTCCACTCCAGTCTCACCTCTGCTCCTGCCCCGCTGCCTTGGTGTGTGCGTGTGGTTGCAGGCTGAGGCTGCCAACCTGTTGATTGCTTCAGCAGCTGAGCTGCTCACTGAGGCTGAGCGGCTGGCTGCTGAGGAGGAAGCAAACGGCGGCAAGGATGAGGCTCAGCAGGGAGGAGAAGCGGCTGATGGAGCTGCAGCGCCGCCTCCCGGCGCAGCCGAGGCAGCCAACGGTGCCGCAGAGGGGGATGCAGCAGACCCAGGCACAGGATTTGAGCATCTTGCAGATGAGCAGGCGGCTGCTGCGGCTGCTGCAGCCCGCGGCGAGGAGGAGGAGGAGGGGGAGGAGCTGACTCCAGTGCAGCAGGCGCAGCACTTTGCGATGCGGAACCTCATGAACGCTGGTGCGTGTGCTGGCTGTTGTGCATGTGGCAGCTCCTGCCTCGCTGGCACCAGGAGGGCAGCAGCTGGCAAGCAGCCAGCCTAACCTGGCAATGGTAGCATCAGCAACACAGAGTAGATGCGTGCCGCTTGGTCAAGATTAACTAGCCCTGGCATCCCTTCCCTTTGACCTTCCCTGCTGCACCTCCTGCCCTCCTTGTCTCACTCCCCTCCCTTGATGCCATGCATCCCCCCCTCCTCCTGCAGCCGGTGTGCTGGATGGCCTGCAGCAGTACGAGCGCAGTGAGGCGCTGCTGGCCAAGGCTTTGGACATTGCAGTGGCCACCTGGGGCACTGGCACCGTGCAGCAGCTGAACGTGATGTATGCTTTGGCTCAGCACTTCAGGTGCGCGGCAGGGGAAGCTGTGGAGCATTGCCGGCTGTTTGGACCGCTTCAAATGAAGTAACCCGGGGCAGCGGCAGCGCCCTCAACACCACTAGACGGCATATTGCCAAGCCCAGCCTTTGTGAGGCGTGATGCTCCGGTGACCCGCGTGTCACATGCGCACACACACGGTGCTAGTGCTAGGCGCTCCTCTGCTTTTCACATACGTGTGTGCCTCTCTGGTGCAGGCGGCGTGGCCAGCTGCAGGAGAGCATTGACTACCACGAGGGTGTGCTGGCCATCATGGATGAGTCGATCCAGGTGTACTCGCCAGAGCTGCTGCAGAACCGCATCTCCATCCTCAGGCGCGTGCAAGCTCTCCATTGTTGTTGCACAGAAACATTGTGCCGCTGTTGTAGTGCCTGCGTGCCACAAAGTTGCACTGCCCTTCTGTGGTGTTTGCTACTTCAACCTGGCAACCTGATCGCATTACTGTTCGGACTAGCGGGATGACCACATCTATAGGACGTCTTGCACAGCAGGGTGGCTCTTGCACTCCCCCCTCTGCTTGCCTGCCGACCACTGTCGCTGCCGCCCTCTCTCCCTTTCTTCCTCCCTGCAGGGACACCGCTGTACTGCTGGACCAGACTGACCAGGTGGAGACAGCCATCGACTATGCCACTGGCGCACTGGTGAACGCACAGGTGGGCCGATGCACGCGGTGACGCCCAATGCCTTGCTTCAAACCTGCTGGCGGGGCCCCAGCAATGGGGGCCCCTGCGATGTTTGCTTGTTGTGGCTGTAGAGGGATGCGGGCAGGACAGCCGGCGTGCCACCTACTCCTGCTTGCCTGGGCTTTGAGCAGCATGCAAGCTGAGTTGGCCCTAGCCCCATGATTGCCCCAAGCCTGACCATGCAATGCAACCCCCCTCCTTGTGTGCTCTTGAATGCAGACACTGGCGGGCATTGTCCAGGGGCAGCAGCGCTCGGTCAACCACCCAATGCTGGAGCCCTTCTATCGGCTGCTGGCCGACTTGAAGCTCAAGGTGTGTTGGGCTGGGTCAAGGGAAGCAATACCCGAAAAGAGAGGCAGACAGCGGGGACCTGCTGGGAGCACTGTCGTGGAATCGCTGCCTGCGCTACCTGGCTGGCCACTCAAAGCGCCAGCAAGCAAAGAGACATATCGACAGTGCTGTGATACATCAGCAACCCTTGCCATGTGACTGTCGGCCATCAACCTCTCCCCCATTGTGTGTGCCCCTCCCCCTCTTTGCAGTTTGGAGATGAAGTTGGTGCGGCCGAGGCACGGCGCCAAGCCAACGGCACCCGCCTGACCAAGCGCATTGCGCAGAACAACACGAAGCAGCAGCGCGCACAGAAGGGCGGCACTGGCAGCAAGCGCGCCGCCGCCAGCGGCAGCGGCAGCGGCTCCACTTCGACTCGCACCCCCAACACCGGAGCTTCCACCGCTCGTGCTGGCGGCCGGCGGGTGTGAGGACCGACCACCTCACCACCAACTTGGCCATTCTAGGGGCTGCGGTGCACAGTCCGCGCACTCCGCAGCCCCGACAGCTTGCTCTCCTTTCCATCCTCGTCCCATCATTTACAAGTTCGTCTTGCATAGCATAACCACTCCAATTGTCATTACCAGACCCTCCTTTGAGAGAAGGCCAAGGGACGACTCGTTCTTTGGCCCCAGTGTGCTTTCCTGCCTCCCTTTCTCTTTGTTGCGCGCATCTTGACCCCCATGAATCAGCACGGGTGTCCATTGACACCCCTCTGTGCTGGCTTGCCACGCGGTCAGTTCATTCCATGTGACCCTGCTTTGTTCGACCAAAGGAGTGAGGAAAGTGAGAAACACGGGAGGCTGGCTAGCAAGCAAATAACAAAAATGGCGGTGCGCGTTGCACACAGGCTGCCTGCGGCGCCGCAGAGCCAGTCACACAGGCTACAAAAGCAGAGAAAGCGCTGGACCAGCAAAATTGGGTAGAGGCAAGATGAGGTTGATGTCTGACAGCAAGGCAGCGGGACTGCGCACCGCCTTAGCTGCCCACCAGCAGCACGTGGATCGCCTCCACAGTCTGGCCCTTTGTCTCCACCATGTTGCGGTGGAAGAAGAGGGCTGAAGCGGCACAGAGGGCCGCGAACACGAGGTATGAGCCAGCGATCCCCAAGGTGGAAAGCATGACTGGGAAGCATGCGCCTATGAGGATATTGGAGCTCCAGTTGAGGCTGGTGCAGAAGGCCTGCAGAGGCACGGGTGGAGCGGAAACACGCGGCGAGCATGTTTCAAGCATACCGTTCCAACAGCAGCCATGGCCTGCCTGCCTGGCACCCTGCCTGCCTGCCTGCCAGTCAGCACGCATGGCCCACCTGAGCTGTGCCCATAATTTCCTGGGGCAGGATCTCCGGCAGCACCAGGAAAGGGATCCTGCAAGGTGAGGGAGCGGCAAGTGGCAGTGATGCAGGCCCCGCGTGCCATGTCTCATTGCACAGCAACACAAGCAGCATGCAAGGATTGGCAGGTCAGTCAGGCATGCAGCGTGCAGCTGGCCATATGTGTGCAGCTTAAGGCGTGTGCACACCAGAGGTGTGTACACTGGTGCACTTACGGGCCAGCCCCCAGCGCGAAGCAGACCATGAAGCCCATTATGCAGGCCAGTGATGCAGCACCCTCCAGGCTCTTTGGGGCTGCACAGCAGCAGCAAAGCAGGGAAAGAGAAGGCGAGGCACGGCAAGGGTGAGAGTGATACATTCTGCAGTGGTCGGCATCGCAGAGAGTAGGGTGCAGCCGGTACACAGCTCTGAGCACGTGTGCCAGCACTGGCAGCCAACTTTCTGTGCATGAGCAACTGCACACAAGCGCCCCTTTTCCCCCGGTCAACACCGATCCGCATACTCGGCAGCAGCATGAAGGCGGCAAGGGTGGCCAGGCACGCCGCCATCCCGCTGAACGACATGATGAGCAGGAACCTCCTCCCTGCCCTCTCCATGAGTGCTGCCGCCACTAGCGTGAAGCCTGCAGGGAGGCAAGCGAGCACGAAATGTGTCTGTGAGGCACAGAGCACGGCCGTAGGCAGCACGGCATGGCATTACATGGGAGTGTGCTGGTGCATGCGCTCAGCGGCGGGCAGCACGGCCGGCACAGGCACCTGCACGCCCTCACCCACCCAGGTTTGTAGCGCCCACCGCGATGCTGCCCACTATGGGGGACTGCAGCCCCGCCTGCTCAAAGACCTGCAGGGGAGGCACGAGGGCAGGTGTGGGTGATGGAGGTGACAGTTACGGCGGAAGCAAGTCAAATGCAAGGTGAGGTGCGGTCGATTCAGTGCTGTAGGGTGAGTGCCTCTCTCTCTACTGCCCTTGCCGTGCATTCTGCATTGCATGCCTGCATGTTGGCATGGCCTGAGAGCAGCCCACGGCACAGCATGCTGCGACCAGGCAGGGTCGCATGCTCTGCCAGCTCACTTGCGTGCCTCCTCCTTCCTGCCCGCCCCTGCCCGCCCCTGCCCGCCCCTTTCCTGGCCCCTCCACCAGGGATCCTCTTCTGTCCCAGCAGCCCCCAGCTCTCACCTTGGTGGAAAAGAACACTATGCTGTTGATCCCCGACAGCTGCTGCAGCAGAGGGATGGCTGAGGCCAGCACCATCACGCGGCGGTAGCGCGGTTGCAGCAACGCGGACCAGCCCAGGGGCCGGTGCTGGCCGTGCTGCCCGCTACTGGTGCACCCGCCCTCCATGCTGCTGCCGCCCTGCTCCACAGCTGACAGCAAGGGCTGGGTCCCCTCTGCTGCTGCCGCTGCTGCTGCTGTCCCCGCCTGCTGAAGCTTGGGATAGTCCTGCGGGCGGAAGGCGTGGCCGTGAAGGCGGCGCAGGGCCTTCTCTGCTCGAGCCGTCTGCCCCGCGTTCATCAGCCACAGCGGCGATTCGGGGCAGCGTGCCAGGGCCACAAACTGAACCAGAGATGGTGCGATTGCCGCACCAAACATGACGCGCCTGCATGGTTGGGCCCAGCCGCAAGCCAAATTGTTGCACTGCGGGCAGGCACTGTGGCACGGTACCGCCACGGCAATGACACAGGAGGGGAGGTGAGGAAGCACCCCTGAAGCAGGGAGGCAGGCAGGCAGGCAGGCTCACCACCACTGTACTTGGTGCCCAAAGAGGGTGATGGTGTCGGTGCCGCGCTCATACGGCAGGCCCACCAGGTAACTGCACAGGATTCCCACGTTCACAGTCACCTGCAGGCTCACAAGCATGTGGAAGTTGACTCAAGGCCGCAGGGAGCAGCCCCTGCAGGCCCCTGCAGCCCCAGCAGGCAACCCAAGATGCCCCAACAGCCACACACTCACGCAACAGCAGAGCCTTCCAATTCACACAATACACAATCGTACGATCCACCATATCTTGCCTACCGCCCCAGCCATCTGAAGCACACCTGTGTGAGAGTGCCCAGTGAGCCGCGGATGGCCACAGGTGACAGCTCAGCAAGGTAGCGAGGGCACAACACTGAGGCGGCTCCAGAGCCCAGGCCTGCCGCCACTCGCCCCGCCAGCATAAACCAGAAGCCGCCTGTGAATGTGCTGAGCGCAGCACCCGCCAGCAGCACACTGGTGTTGAGGGCGCTGGTGGTGCGAGGCCCGCAGCGGTCGGCCAGGCGGCCTGAAAACAGGCTGCCGGCAGTAGCACCCATCAGGAAGCCGGTGACGAGGATGCCGCCCGAACCGTGCAGATCTGCCTCCACATGAGACTGGCACGTGTTAAGCACGCCGAGGTGGTAACCTGGCGGGAGGGAGGAGGGAGGGTCATGCGGTCAATGCTGACGGCAGGCAACCTTGGGCGGGAGATGCAGTTTAGCTAAGAGCAGGACGTGCGCTGCCTCCTGGCTTGCTCGGCACCAACACGCACCAAACAGGAGGCTCCCAAGCAGCGCTGAGGCAGCGGCGAAGTAGAGCAGTGCGGGCAATCGTGGCATCTCTGAGGTGATGGCTGATCTGCACACGGCAGATGGCTGACAACCACCAATGTGATCACGGGCGATCGGGGCTCTGCAATCGCATGCATTTCATTTGCAGTACACATTCTAGTTCGGAACGCCGAGAGGCCTCTTGCAAACCGCCCTAACGTCCACTGTGGCGTTCGATCAGGTAAATTTCACGCGAATGGGCGGCAGCACTTCTCACTCCTCACTGCCGCGTTCTTGTCGCCTGCCAGCCCTCTCAGCTTATTCGTTGCGCAACAACAACCGATCTGGGTCACGCCGGGCCGCCGACTGCTCACCTGCAACGCACCCCCGCCGCTGGCCTTGACGGCGCCCGTCCATTGGTTTGATGCCTTGCAGCGCAGAGCAAGGCACGTCCAGGATGGGCGACCAATCGTGGGACCCCACCACACGTGCTACCGTCCAAAAGATCCCACTCCTCACCGTCAAGGCGGGGCCACGAGACAAGGATGAGTGGCAGAAGCGGCTGAAGGAGGTGGGCAGGCAGCGTGCTTGACCCATCTATTGCTCGTGCGCACACGCTTCACCCCGTCTTCGCAGAGTCCTGTGCGAAATGTCTGAGAGCACCTTCCACCGCTTTTCAGAGGCCCAGCCCTCTTTGCCTGCATGGTGCCCGCTTGTTTCCCTAGCTCACACTCCCTCCCTCATTGGTTCCCGCTGGCCTGCCACGCCTGCAGGAGCTGCAAGCCTTGATACAATACATCGGCATCAACAAGGCAGCTGACCTGGACTGGTTCACCATCCGGCCCAGCAACAAGGAGGGCACGCACTGGGCGGGCAAGTGCTGGTATGTGCACGACTTGATTCGCTACGAGTTCGATTTCCAGGTAAGCGTGCAAAATATCAATGCCTGCTGCTGCTGCTGCTCCGTGCTGCTGCTACTGTGGCTGCTGCACCTGCGGGTTTCCTGTGTGACGTGTGTATCGCCTGCTTGTACAGCGTGCGTGTGCAGGTGACCTCCCGTCCGCTTCCCTGCTAATTGCCGTGTGCTCCCTGCTCGCCTTCTGCTCATCTTCTTCTCCTGCTTCCGCAATAATCATGCCCACCTCCTGGTCCATCAACACCCATGCAGTTCGATATCCCAGCCACCTACCCCACCACCGCCCCCGAGATTCAGCTGCCCGAGCTGGAGGGCAAGACCGCAAAGATGTACCGCGGCGGAAAGATCTGCCTCACAATCCACTTCAAGCCGCTGTGGGCCAAGAACAGCCCCCACTTTGGGGTGGCACACGCGCTGTGCTTGGGGCTGGCGCCCTGGCTGGCTGCAGAGGTACCGTATCTCGTGGAATCAGGAGCGGTGCAGGCCAAGTCATGATGCGGAGTGCGGCGGGGCAGGCATGGTGGTAGGCAGCGGTTTGTAGGCAGGCATCGCTTCACCCCACCAGTTTGTCAACGAATCGATTTGCAGTAGGCAGTTTGTGGAGGTCAAAGCAATTTGTAACAACATTGTACAAGCAGGACATGGACATGCCTCCGGTGCCATCCGTCAGGCCTGTGCCGCCTTTGACCACGGTCATTGCGAGTCAACTCATTGCTACAGGTTTACACTGTTTGCAGTGATCAGGGCATTGCGATCAGGGTCATTGTTGGGTTCAGGGGTGGGGGGTGAGAGTGAGTGCGCGGCGGCCAGTGTGTTATTGCAACACGCGGCCGCCCGTCAGCCAGCCGCCAGCCCGACCAAGGGAGGAACCGCTCAGTACTCATCCTCAGCATCCTCATCACCCTCAGCAGACTCAGCGCCGACCTCCTCGTAATCCTTCTCCAGGGCTGCCAGGTCCTCACGAGCCTCTGCAGGGGGGGGAAGAGGGAAAAGGGAGGCAAAGAGGTCAGAGAAGTGTGGCGGGGAGGTGAGGAGGTGAGGCAGGCAGGGCCCACAGCAAAAGCAACACGCCGGCTGCAAGCAGGCTGCCAGGATGCCTTTCAATAGGCCGATTTCGATTGGCGATGATCCGGTGGGCACCAGGGAATGTGGCAGCAGCAGGTGGCGATACTGGATGGGTGACTCACCAGAGAACTCGCCCTCCTCCATGCCCTCTCCGACATACCTGCGGGGGTACACAGAGGCGGGGTGTGGTTGCAGGTCAGAGGCATGAAACAAACGGTCTCAAATGTCGTCTGCCACACGCGGCCGCGCACACCCAGGCGCTTTTCTTGCAGTCACCCATCTGGCCAAGCGGACACCCACCACCACGGTCGCCAGCCGGTTACACCCCTCCCATCCAAACCAGCCCTCTCACTCACCAGTGCACAAAGGCGCGCTTGGCGTACATCAGGTCGAACTTGTGGTCCAGGCGGGAGAAGACCTCGGCAATGGCGGTGGAGTTGGAGATCATGCACACGGCGCGCTGCACCTTGGCCAGATCGCCGCCGGGCACCACGGTGGGCGGCTGGTAGTTGATGCCGCACTTGAAGCCGGTGGGGCACCAGTCGACAAACTGGATGGTGCGCTTGGTCTTGATGGTGGCCACAGAGGCGTTGACGTCCTTGGGCACCACGTCACCGCGGTACATCAGGCAGCAGGCCATGTACTTGCCGTGGCGGGGGTCGCACCTGAAAGGGGAGGAGGGCAGGAGAAGGAAGAAGGAATCGGTGAATGAAGGCAACAAAGGGAATCAGCAAAAATGCAAAACAAGCTGAGTTGTTTGCCGTCACGCTGGGGTCAAGTCAAGTCACGGCGGCCGAAACCAGCAAACAAGCTGGCATGCGTGCCACCAAGAGAATTAGCCATTTGGATCATGGATGATGGCGGTGCCACAGGTTCAGGAGGGGGTGGCAGGTAGTCAGCGGGTCCACCACTCACTTGGCCATCATGGAAGAGGGCTCAAAGGCGGAGTTGGTGATCTCAGCCACAGACAGCTGCTCGTGGTAGGCCTTCTCGGCAGAGATGACCGGGGCGTAGGAGGAGAGCATGAAGTGGATGCGGGGGTAGGGCACCTGCGGGGAAGAGGGCAGGGAGGGAGGCGGGGTAGGAGGGAGGCGGTGAGGGGGCCAGCTTGAAGATGCACAAGGACGAGGGCGGGTGACGGTGGAGGAGGCGGCAGCAGCCGGGTGAAGGTTGCATCACCGCAGGTGAGGGATCAAGTCACAGTTGGATCCAGTAGCCGTGCAGCTGCACAAAGAGCCCGAAAACAACAGCCACAACATGCCGCCAGTCCACACAACTCTGCAGCCAGCCATCGGACAGCCACCCCAACAAACCCACCCCACCCACCAGGTTGGTCTGGAACTCAGTGATGTCCACGTTGAGGGCACCATCAAAGCGCAGGGAGGCGGTCAGCGAGGAGATGACCTGGGCGATGAGGCGGTTGAGGTTGGTGTAGGTGGGGCGCTCAATGTCCAGGGAGCGGCGGCAGATGTCGTACACGGCCTCGTTGTCCAGCATCACAGACACATCGGTGTGCTCCAGCAGCGAGTGGGTGGACAGCACAGAGTTGTAGGGCTCAACCACGGCGGTGGAGACCTGCAGGCACATGAGGCACAGGCAGCGACAAAAGGCAGGCAGTGCGGTGAGCGACTTGAGAGAGAGGCATGGGACGCAAACACCCCCCTTGAGGGGCGAGGTGGAGAGACAGCAGATGGAGGCGAGCTGCAGCGGCCAGCCACTGCCAGCCCCACAGCAGGCCCCTCGACCAGCCAGCAAGGCCCGGTTCTGCCAGATTCCTCCCGCCGCTGCCGCTGCCCCTGCAGGCGCACCTGGGGTGAGGGGTAGACGGTGAAGCCCAGCTTGGACTTCTTGCCGTAGTCAACTGACAGGCGCTCCAGCAGGAGGGAGCCGAGGCCCGAGCCGGTGCCGCCGCCCACGGCGTTGAACACCAGGAAGCCCTGCAGGCCCGTGCAGTTGTCTGCCAGCTTGCGGATGCGGTCCAGGCACAGGTCGACAATCTCCTTCCCAATTGTGTAGTGGCCGCGGGCAAAGTTGTTGGCGGCGTCCTCCTTGCCGGAAATCAGCTGCTCGGGGTGGAACAGCTGGCGATAGGTGCCGGTGCGGACCTCGTCAATCACGGTGGGCTGCAGCAATGCCAAGGAGGAGGGAAGCATGAACAGTGTGAGGCAACGGGGAGCCAGGAGGGAACGGAGGGCAGGTGCGGGAAGCGACAGCGCAACCGCAGGCGACTCGCAGCTTGAAAGGCTGCACCCTGCCATGCATACATGCCACGGCCACATGGCATTTGACCCAACCCTGCCCCAGCCTGCAGGCGGCTCACCTCCAGGTCCACAAACACGCAGCGGGGCACGTGCTTGCCGGCACCAGTCTCTGAGAAGAAGGTGTTGAAGGCATCGTCGCCGCCACCGATGGTCTTGTCGGTGGGCATCTGGCCATCGGGCTGGATTCTGCGGCACAGGGAGGAGGGAACGATCGATAGAACAGGCAGAGTCAGACGCAGGGCCGTTATCAGTAAAGGAGCCAAGTGCCGCAGCACCTGGATGCAGGCATGCAAGGGCGGTGGCGGGAGGCGGGCGACGCACCCGTGCTCCAGGCAGTAGAGCTCCCAGCAGGCGTTACCGACCTGGATGCCGGCCTGCGGGTGTGTCAAGGAGGGACAGGGGGCGGGCAGGGCGTGAGTTGACCGAGGGCGCTGGTTGGGATGCCGGCCGGCGATCGACGGCAAACGTGCTCGCCGCACCCCTGCGACCCCGAATTACACGGCCCTGGTCGCCAGGCGTGCCGCAGAGCGCCTCGCTGCCCCGGCGACCACTTTTGAACGGCGAGCACGATCGCGCAGGCGGGCCTGCTCTCCACACCTGGCCGATGTGGATGGAGATGACCTCACGCATCCTGTCTTGGTCTTTGGTCTTGGTGGTTGGCCGAAGCGCTGAAGGGGCGGAGTCGAGCCAGACACGGTCTGGAACGACACCTGGGTGTGAGGGAGGGGAGGAATGGTGCCCGCGGGGCCTGCAACGCGAGTTTCAGCCGAATTCCTTGGCCTTCCACCCGGTCGCATTTGCTCCCAAAATCGCCTCCTAGCTTCTTGCCCTGCGACTCACGACTCTGCGGTAAGGCCTTGAGCGCCTGTATGCAGCGAACGCCCCAGGCCGCCAATTGCTGCTCCCACCCGCCACTCACCCGCCGCCCGCAAACAAGTGTCGTGTAGCACCAATCCCATTCCTACCCTCAAGGCGCTCAAGTCAGCATGCTGTGGAGCACTCTCACCGTCACGAGCTCACATGCCAGCCGGATTGGCTCAAATACATGTGCCGGCGGCAGCGGGCTTATGATTCCGTTGGTGAATGCTGTCGCAGCTTCTCCCACTGGCAATCGGCAACCGGCGCATCTCATCCGCCGCGACGTGAACGAGCGCGGTAACTCATGGCTTGTGAACGCCGAGTGGGGTTGCTGGCACTCTTGTGCAACTGCACGCATGCGTGTTGCATCTTGTCGCCATGCTTTTGACAAGCTGTGCGCAGTCAGTGCTGCAGTCAGTGCTGCATGTGGCCTTTTGCACTGGGCTTGCTGCGTGAGGAACGACAGCGGCACGTCCTCTGCCTCAATCACCATGCTTCACAAAGCCATTGACTCTCTTTTTTTGGAAACCAGGGAGCGGGGTGACGGATACCGTGTGACCGCCCTGAGCCCAGACCACGCCTCCACGCCGCCCCAGCACCGCCTACAATGCCTAGCATCAGCGCTGGCGGCTCGTCGTGTATTATTGGGGTTGCAGGAGGCAACTGTCGACGAGTTTGTTGGCGAGGTCCGGTGCGAGCCTAGATGCGGCATGAAACGCTTGCCGGGTGCTATGAGGCACGAAAGGGGGTGCAGACGGCGCGGCATTTGCCCGTTTCCATGCGGTTTGCGATTTACACCTGGCATCGCAAGAGACCGCCCAAATCGCGCGCTCCGGCTGCTCTCTTGCATTGCCACCGAGCCTGCCTGGTGCATAGATCTCAAAGCCAAGCCTTGCCAGGACGAGCCCCGCTGCGCCCCAACCGAGCTCTGTTCGTTTCGCCTGCACCCCTGCTACACGCTACGGCGCCCCCTCCAGCATGGCGGGTCGCTTGATGGAGTTCGCGGGCTGGCTGGCCACCCAAGTCTTCGACGTGGTCGGCGCGGTGGCGGGCGAACAGGGAGCAGACGGCGGCGCTACTGTGCACCTCCAAGTTGGCAAGACAGTGTTCTTTGATGTGCCCGCAAAGGTAGGGAGGCAAGGCTGCAGATAGGGATGCCTTGGCCACTTGGAAAAGCCGCTGGTGCTCCCGCAACAACCTTGCACCTTTGCCGTCTCATTCAATGCGCTGTGCACTGCAACCGCTGCTGCAGATGCGTGCGGAGCTTTGGCTCAGCCAGCTGCATCGCAAGGAGGCCGGACACGGCGCTTTCCATTCCGCAGGCGAATACTACGATCTTCTTTTTGAGGTGTGCAATGACAATGGCGGCCACTGGTGGCACAAGCGATTGCCTGGCTGCCTGCCTGCTGGTCAGCCGCCAACAAGCACAGCACAGGTGCCAGTCCAGCAGGACTTGACGACAGCTATTGCTTGAAATCCTCAGCCCTTTCACCGGCCTCCCCTGCCGCTGTGGCATCTCGTGTGTGTGCAGGAGCTCGACCCTGAGGTGTTGGCTGAGATAGACAAGGACACGCACCGCACCTTCCCTGGACACACCTGGTGCGTTCCCTTGAGGGCTGCACTGCGGGAGGAGGCGCCGGAGGAGCAGGGTGCACGTGTTACTTCATCCGCCGGGGCTGCTTGCTGGCGCGCCTAGCAGCGTTGCCTGTGGCGCCTGCCTGCCTGCCTGCCAGCCATTGCACGACATGTGGCACTGGGCTCTGCTGCTGCGCCCTCAGCCGCTGCTCCCTCCTCTGCAGGCTGACCTCCCCAGCTGGGCAGAAGGCGATGCTGAATGTGCTGCGTGCCTATGCCCTGTCAGACCCCGAGATTGGATACACACAGGGTGAGTGAAGTGCCACATGTCCCGGAGACAGCTAGCGGCAGCGGCTCCGCTGGGCACGCACCTGAGCTGCATGCCTGCCAGGCGTCACCTATACACTTGCATCGTTCGTGTTGCTGGCAGCCTTGCTGCGCTGCCTATGCACCTGCAACCGCATGGCTTCACCACCAGCACCTGGGCCTGGTCACGGCAGCAGCATCACACCGTGTTAGAGTGGCAACAGCCCTGAATCACACCCTGACCGCTTCACCCGCCCTGCCCTGCCTTCTGTGCAGGCATGAACTTTCTTGCCGGCCTGCTGCTGACCTACCTGCCCAGCGAGGCTGACGCCTTTGGCGCCCTCAGCCTGCTCATGCACCAGCGCTGCCTGCGGGAGATGTACCTGCCCGACATGTCGCTGCTCCAAATCAGGCTCTGGCAGCTGTCAAAGCTGCTGCCGCCGCGGCTGGCGGCGCACCTCGAAGCGCACGCGGCCCTGCCGGTGCTGTACGCCTCCTCCTGGCTGCTCACCTGCTTCGCGGCCGACTTCCCGCTGCACTTTGCGGCGCGGGTGATGGATGTGCTGATGACGGGGCACGCCGCCGCGTCGCCCATGCTCAAGGTACTGTGTGCATGTGTTTGCATGCATGTGCGCTTATCGCGTGTGTGGGTTCCCTCAGCGGGGCAGCAGCTCACATTTGCTGAGTGTGGGGTGTTGGGCAACCTCTTCACACGCTTGGCACGGTTCCTGCGACTGCTTGATGCTGCACCTCCTGTTTCCCCCTGAGCGCCGGCTTGTTTCTGTCGCTGACATTTAAAACTGGATGCTGCGCTGCGGTGTGCTGTGCTGTGCTGTGCGCAGGTGGCGGTGGGCATCGTCACTGCCTGTGAGGCCACCCTGCTGTCGATGAACGACTTTGAGCAGATGATCAACTACCTGCGACAGGATGTGCCCCTCTGGTCCAAGCTTGCCCTCCACGACCTGCTCACAGACGCGCTGAGGTGGGCGGGCGTAGGGAGTGGAGCGGGGTGGGCTGGGCCGGGTCGAAGTGGAGTGAAGGGATGTGGGCCGGGGTGGGGTAGATTTAGGGGATGGGGGTTACACACACTGCCACCAACGCCCCCATCGAGGTGTGGTGCCAGCTTTCGGGGTAGCTTCTAACCTGCAGTGGCTTGGCGCCTGCTCGCTCCCATCCATTGGGACCCGTGCAAGAGGCCATGCTAGCCTGGTTGTGCCGCCGCCGCCGGCTGCGATGACTTTATTGATTGCACTTGAAGGCTATCCTGTTTGCTTACCTGCCTGCGCCCTCCACCTGCCTGAACTGCAGCACACCATGGAGCCCGCGGCAGCTGCGGGTGCTCGATCAAATGAACGGAGCAGAGACCGTGATGGAAGCTGTCACGCGTGTGAACAAGCTTGTGAGCCAACCGACTGCAGAATGTGCCGAGGCAGCAATGACGGCAGCGCTAGAAACTGTCGCAAGTGGCCCAGCGCCTGCAGCGCTGGTAGCCGGGCAGCGCGACAAGCAGCAGCAGCAGCAGCAGCAGCAGGATCACACCCCACGCACCATAGCGCGATCGTTGAGCAGAACCTTTGAGCAGCCCAGGCCGCGTAGGGACGGGTCAGGCAAGGCAGCGGTGGCTGCCTGGGCTTCGTGGAAAGCAGCCCCCAACCTGGAGTCATGTGCGTGCGCTGCTATCGTTGCCAGTTGCTGCTGCTGATTACCCGCCCCTGCTCTGCCTGCCAGCCTCTGCTGTGCTCTACCTGCCAGCCTCTGCCTGCCTGCCTGCCTGCCTGCCTTCTGCCCGCAAGGCCTTCATATGAGCAGCACTGCCCGCCCCGTTCCTGCTCTGTTGCGCCACTTGTTCTGCAGTCCATTTCTCACGCTCTGCTGCCTGCCTGCCTGCTTGGCTTGGCACCGCCTTCTCCCCTGCTGCAGTGCCCACCCAGCGTGTGCGCATTGATCGTTCGTTTGGAGACGTGGTGCAACTCGACCCACAGCTGAGCCAGGCGCTGTCTGTGTACTCACCCCTCGATGCCTCTCGCTGCAACTCTGCGGCTGCCACAGCAAGCCAGGCCTCCCTGTCAGGGCAGCTTGCTGCCATGCCTGAAGTGCCTGAGGTGTCGGAGCACCTGCAGCACCCGCGAGCGGATGGGCAGCCGGCGGCGGCTCCTGCAGCAGGCAAGGCTGGGTGGCAATCGGTTGCCCACCAGTCCAGCACGCACCTCAAGGGATGCCCCTCGCCCTTTGGCGCCCCACGGGGCGACGGCAGCAGCACGCCGCGGGGCATGCAGCAGCAGCAGCAGCAGCAGCAGCCGTCTCTTGCGGCAGGAGCAAGCCCGGCGCATGCGGCTGCGGCCGCCGTAGATGGCAGCCCAAGAGCCGCTGCCGGCTCGCCATGCCGCCGCAGTTTGGGCAGCTCGGGCTCGCCATGCCGCCGCAGTTTGGGCAGCTCGGGCTCGCCATGCCGCCGCAGTTTGGGCAGCTCGGGCTCGCCCCATCCCTTGGTGGATCTCAGCGAGCAGCGGCGGGAGCTGCAGCAGCTGGAGACAGATGCGGCAGCTGACGCCTTTGCTGCACAACCCAACCAGCTGCAGTCCTTTCTCAGCCTGTTTGGCCGCAGCAGCCCCTCCAACAGCCCAAAGCAGGGCCGTGACGGGACAGCGGCATCCGTCAACTCTGGCTCCCCATTTGCCGGCAGCGGTGGGGCGGGCGGCGAGCTGGGCATTGCAGGCAAGCAGGGGCATCAGGAGGATGGCGATACGCTCACAGAGTGGAGCAGCTTCAAGACTGCTTTTGCTTACGAGCACAGCGATGTGGCTGGAGCGGCTTGCAGTGGCGTGCCGGCGGGGTTGACCAGCGCTCCTGACCGGAAGCAGGCAGGCATCTCCTCGCTGCAGCAGGCATCCCTGCAGCAGGCGGAGCAGCCCAGTTGGCCTGCCGCCACAAGGAGCAGCTCCCTGGGCCAGCCCATGCACTCTGCTGCAGACAGCTTTGAGGGAGCAGCCAAGGGGCTCGCGCGCCACCAGTCAGCGGCTGCCGCCTCGCCGCCGCAGCGCAGCCCGCAGGGCAGCCGTCGGCTCAGCAGCGAGGCGGCGCAGCGGGCTGACTCCTTGCAGGAAGAGAGCCTGGCGGGGTTCCTGGTGTCTGTGCAGGAGGGTGCGGCTGCTCAGCAGGCAGGGGGAGACGCGTGCTGAGGCAGTTACGGTGTGCAAAAGCATTTTGCATGTATTGATGATGGACAGCTAGTGTTGATTTGCCTTTAAGGCACCACCAGTTGTGTAAGTTTGAGCCTAGTGTGATGGTGAACTTGACTTGGGCGGCAGCAGAACAAGGCAACCAGGGCCACAGCCAGGTCACACGGCGCGCTGATGTGACAACAAATCAACCCCAAGCAAGCAGTCCATGGGCCCTGCTTCCCTCACCCCGCATCACCTTGCTTCCCTCGTCACAGCTGACACCCTCCGCCCTATCCTGCCTCGCCGCAGCGCTGCCGCCATCAGACGTGCCGGTGCCGCGGCACCGTCCTCCCTTGCATCGCCACTGGTGGGCCTTTGATGGCCTGGCATGTTGCCTCCTGACCTGGACCCTTCCCTGCCTTGTATGGGCTCCTATCTGCGTTGCTGCATGCATGCCAGACAGCAAGGCTGGTGCCATCAAGATGGGCAAGGCCTGCTGCTGCCTTGCCCGCTTGTGCACCTTGTAAATTAATCATCCGGCAAGCCTTTGCAATCCAATCCCCCATGAGGCTTACATGCAGAGCTTCAACAGCAGCAGTGCTGCTTGCTGGTGATCGCAGAAGTGCACACACACAACTGACAGCTTGAGCAGTGATGCGGTGGTGGTAGTGTATTGGTGTCGAGGCGACGGTGGGTTCGTGAGGGTGTTTTGGGTCGAATACATTGTGGTCGTGTAGCTGGGGGGTGGGGATGGTGGGTCGAGTGTGAGGTGGGGTGCAAGAGGGGAGGAGAAGGCGTAGGTGCATGCAACGTCACCGGCTCAATGCAGGCTGCTTGCGCTTGCTTCATGTGTGGGTTGGGGTTGAGCTCACGGCTGTTGAGGTGGCGGCGGGGGTTGCCGAGGCTCCAGCAACGCCAACGGCCAGGCCAGCAATACCTCCCCTGGCTCTGCGTCCGGGGCGCTTGCCGCCGCCACCAGGCACCGCAGCCGCTGCGGCCCTCGCCGCTCTGCTGCCTGTGACCGTGATCCGCAAGCCGGTGATCTGCACCGTCTCGGTCGCATACCAGCTTGTGTAACCAATCTGGCCCCCATCGTTAAATATGCGGCATGTCAGCTTGGACTGGCCCTTGCGCACTATACATTTAGTTTGGGTGCCTGGGTTCCAAGCCGCCGTCGTGTACACCTGCAGGCATGTTGCCGCACTTGTGAAGTCTGTGAGTCCCGGCAGGCGCATGTGCAGCAGGCATGGTTGAGGGTTGAGGGCTAAGCAGCCCAATGTAGCCACCGTGCAGCACTGCTGCTCCCCAAGGCGAAGGCGGCATACGTGTGGCCGCAGCTGCCGTGGGCTGGGCGGAACACAGGAGTACTTACCATCCCCCAATGCACATTTGCATGCAAAACATGTATCCTGCAATCAGCACATGCGGTTGTACTGCCCCAGCGTGCCCCAGCAACCGCTGCTTCAGCAACAGCAGCAGCTGCAGCCCAGCAGCAGCCCGGCCCAGGGTGCGTGACAGCAGCAAACCCTATCGCACGCAGCCAGTGCACTCACAATGAGAGTGTCGCCAGTAGACAGGATGAAGGCAGAGAAGGACTGCATTGGGGAGAAAAGACATGACACACAGCGCTTATGCCCGTGTCTGGATGGGTGGATGCCCACAGATGTGACGCTCTTGGGTGTAGTAGGTTGACGCCATGCGACGGAGATGCTTGGGACATTACCTGGCAGGTTGACGGCTCTTTATTACCATAACTCGTGAGCACCCGTGAGCACGAGTAGTCCTTGCCAGAGGCCACTGTACGGCGCAGCGGCGCCCCTCTGTATGTCTGAAAGTTGAACGACTGAGTCAACGCCTCGAGGAAGGACACCGTACCTGCACACAAAAGGAGGGGCGAGGGCAGGAGTGGGCGGGCTTGTGTTGTTTGGTTGTGTGTGTTGTGTGTCCAAGGGTCTACTTGCAAACATGGCAACGTCCCACCAAGCGGCCGCAGCCTCCCCTTGTCTGCTGGCAGCGGCGGCCGACCCTAGGACCAAGGCCGCGCTGGCGATCCCACCGCAGCAGGCTTCGGTGCACAAAGGCTCCCGGCATAGCCAAGCACAGCAGGCGCAGCAGGCACAGCGGGAGCGTCACCTGCACGGTACCGCTTGCAAGCTGAGGCGGCTGTGAAACCCCACGCCATGATGGCAGTGCCGCTTGGGCAGCTGCGGCAGGCCACCTGCCCTGCCAGATTCTGGTAGGAAAGGTTGTCGCAGTAGTAGCAGTCGTTGCTGGAAAGCATGCTTAGGGGCAGTACGGTGCCAGGTGGGCTGCACAGCGGCGGCAAGATTGTGCAGGAATGGGGTCGTGGGGGGGGCGGTGCTCAGCGCTGGTTAGTGTAATTGTGGAATGGTATGCGCGCCAGCACACCCCTGCCAGCTGGCTGCCTCACCATGGCGTGCAGGCAGATTTGTCGGAGCTGAGCGCGTTGCCAGCCGGGCAGGCCAGGCAGCGCGCCTGGCCGCTGCTTTTCTGGTAGGTGCGCCCAGGGCAGGCCAGGCAGCCGGTCTGCCGTGACTTGGGCTGGTATGTGCCTGGCTTGCATGCAGCGCACTGTGCCTTGACATATGCGTAGTTGCCATAACGGGAGGTGGTGTAGCTACCAGGCCTGCAGGGGGGCCCGGAGGGAGGGGGGCAAGGAGGGGGGTAACATGCAGGCTGTGGGAGAAAAGGACAGGCAACCACCTGCGGACTGGGCATGGATTGACTGATAGCACGCATGAGATGCTATCAGAGGCGTGCAGGGAGCTTCTGCGGTGCGCCGGCTGTGCGGTACAATTGATGATGTACTGCTGCATGCTTAAGCAGCTTGAGGGCCTGGTTTCGACGAGCACATGCATGGAGCCGCAGCCATGCCAGGCTCCCCGCCCTTTCTTCCTCTGAAGCCCTGGTGGGGCTCCCCAGATCGGGATCTCCACAGGACAGCTGAGGCGTCGGGCCACTGAAGTCAACTTACGGGCATTTCTTGCAGGTGGCAGAGGAGTGCTCGTAGGCCTCCTGGTACTGCCCATCCGGGCAGGTCTTGCAGTAGCCTGAAGACAAATACTGACCCGAGCTGCAGACGCTCGCCTGGATGGCGGGCAGGGCAGCGGCGCAGGACCGTTGGCGGGAGCGGGGGCGGGGGCCAGAGATTCAGGTGCAGCCCCGCCCTGGCGGCATGTGCGTGTCTGGTGGCTGTCTTGCTGCGCTTCCAGCTCACCGTGCAGCACTGCGGTGCCAAAAACAAGGCGACCACGGCCAGGACTGGCCAGCCACTATTAAAGACAACCATTGCGCTCCGTGCTGATCGCGCGGTCGCTGGCAGGGGAGGCAGGAAGAGGTAAGCTGGCCAGTGTGCTCTCAGAACGGTTCTTCGGATCAAGCTGCACACATCCGAGCGCAAACAGTCGCTGTTCGGGTGTGCAAGCCCTTGCAGGTGACAGGCGCGATCGACCGAGCGCCCGTCCCACTTAAGTCCCCAAAATGGCGAGAACCTGCAGAGAACCTGTCACGGAGCCCAACGTGTTCCTGCTGCAGGAACGCAGGGTTTGATAACATGGTATGAACCCTGGGGGTTCAGGAGTCGTCAAGGCCGGTCGGCGGCACCATGCGCCGCCTGCCGGTGCTTGACTGCCCCTTGTATGCTAGCCTGCGAACCCGATTCTCTGACGCTTCTGCCTCCTCCCTGAGCCCTGTACCCGGCATGCATACCTCCAGCAACACCCTGCCATGATACTGCCACTCATTTCACATTTTTTTATTTCGTCCATTTTGGCCCCTGGGCAAGGCTGTATCGCAAGTTGTTTTGCGGACACACGGATCTAAACACAAGCATGCAAGCAAGCAAGCAACCCATGTCGCCAAGAGCTTGGCGATAGGGGCCATATGGCATGCATGTCCAGCGGTAGCAGCACTCACCGCAGTTTGGGGATTACCTCTCTGGACGGCGGCCGCTCCGTTGCGGCCTCTGCCCAGCACTGCTGCATCAATTGTATTCACACTGTCTCAGGCCAAAAGAGGTGTTCGCGGCGCCGCCGGGCAGCAGGGGTCAAGCATCAACCTGAGCCTGGCTGCCGGCAATCGCCAGTTGCAACGCTGCAGCGGGTGTGGCCGTCGTTGGCATCAACGCCACGGACCCAGCCACTGGCATCGCGGCCCTGCCTGCCATGACAGGGCTGGCAGGACGGCTGGGTGCGCCTATTAGGCATCTATTATTGGAGGCATCCATTGGGTGATGCCTGTGGTCATCACCCTGCTGCAGCGTCCCTGGCTGCAGTGTCAACTCCCGCCCGGCCGCCGTGCGCAAACCGCCGGCCGCTGGGCTGGGTGCAAAAGACCTGCCGGGACCCGCTCACTTCTCGTCTCCGTCGGCGGAGGCGGCGGGCCCTGAGTTGCCGCGATTATGCGCTGGCGGTAGCACTGAACCGCCAAATATGCGCCGCTGCTCGGAGGCACAAGCGGCAGCACAAGCGAAAAATGGGTCGTGACGTGGCACGGCTTGAGTTTGAATCTCCTGCGGCTTTTCACCGGCTGCTGAAGGGGAAAGGGGAGGGAGCGGACCCCTCCATTACATCAAGCGATTGGAATTCTCATTTCCGGTCGCTGCTGGGGTACGCGCACACGGAGGCTGCGACTCGGGCCTCGAGCTCGGCTCAGCCTCCCTCTACAACGCACCAGTCACCGGCTCTGCAACGCTTACATGAGCCATTCACCCTATCCGAACTGACGGCGGCGACGAAGCGCGTCAAAAACAGCAAGTCGTGTTTGGGGGCCCTGAAGCAGGAGATGCTGAAGGGCACAATTGACTTGTTGGGCCCAGCCCTGGTGGCGTTGCTGAACGCCTGCGTAAGGGTTGGGGGCATGCCGGCACGATGGGCAGTGAGCGCCCTGACGCCGATACGCAAGCCTGGTGCGGACCACCGGCTGTGTGATGGGTACCGTGGCATTGCCGTGGGCACCCTGCTAGCAAAGCTATATGCTGGAATGCTGCAAGATAGGCTGGCAACCTACACTGAGGGAGCAGGCACACGTGCCTCTGGACAAGCTGGTTTCCGCCCAGATTATGGGTGCAGGGACCAGCAGCTTGCGCTGCGGGCCATCATTGAGCGCCAACGCGCCCGTGGGCATCCGTTGTACGCTTGCTTTGTTGACTTTAAGCAGGCTTTCGACAGGGTACCGCGGTATTTGCTGTGGCAAAAGCTAGAGAGCGCCGGCTTGGGGGGCTGGGCGTTGCGGGCGGTGCAGGCCTTGTATACAACGGTACCGATGTGCGTGAAGGTGCCCGGTGGTTTTACCTCCACCTTTGAGGCCACCTCAGGGGTGAAACAGGGCTGCCCATTGAGCCCTATTCTATTTGGTCTGTACCTGGATGACTTTGAATCCGGGCTGGTGCAACAGGCGGCTGCTGCTGCGCTGCCTCACTGGGAGAGCGGGGAGGCGGTGCCGCCACTGTTTTATGCTGATGACCAGGCCCTGCTAGCCACAACGCCAGCAGGCCTGCGTTTTCAGCTTGGATACCTTGAGAATTATTGCGCCGCTTGGGGGCTCACGGTGAACATCAAGAAAACCCAAGTGATGGTGTTCTGTGGGAGGGGCGCTGCGGGGCAGGAGAGCTTCCGCTACGCAGGAAACGCGGTGGACACCGTCCCCACCTTCCGATACTTGGGCGTGCACATGCACTGCCGGCAATCCTTTGTCTCGGCGGCGTCCTTTACGGCGGAGGCAGGGCGGCGGGCGATGCATGGGCTACGCCGCCGCCTTGCCGCAAATGGGTTGGAAGACCCCATGCTAAGCATGCGGGCGTTTAAGACATATGTCCTACCAGTGTTGTCTTACGGGGCTGAGATATGGGCACCCCAACTGATCTTGCAAGGCAAGAGTGCCGCCCAGCAGGTGCAGCTGGAGCATCTGCGAGGGTTGCTGGGGGTGCGAGACAGTGCCCCGGCACTCACCGTTTTAGCTGAGACGGGGCAGCTACCGCTGCCGATCTATTGGACCCTGCAACTGGCTCGCTTTGTGCGTAGCCTGCAAAGGATGGACGGAGACCGCGTTGCCCGGCTTGCATTTATGGATAGCATAGCTCTGGCGGCCACCGCTGAGACAGGGCTGGCTTTGGCACGTCAGCCCTGGGCAGCCCAGGTAGGCCTCGTATTCGAGGCTGCCGGCATTCCAAGTGACCTAGCTGATGGTAACTTGGGGATGCCCGAATTGACGGCGGCGCTCTTAGCGCGCCACATTGACTCATATGCCGCCGCCTCTATCAAGGTCCAGCGGTATATTGAGAGCGTTAGGGGGGGCAGCGTCACTGCGATGACGTACGGCCCTGCGTCATATATGACAGCCGTGCCTGTGCGCCGTCACCGTCGCCGCTTGGCACAATGGCGCACTGGGTCGCACTGGCTGGCAGAGGAGACCGGCAGGTGGCAGGGCCTGCTCCGCGAGCAGCGTCCCTGCCCACATTGCCACCACCCCTTGGAGGACGTACGCCACGTGGTGTATGACTGCCCCCTGTATGCGGAGCTGCGGCAAGAGTTTGGGGACCTCTTCCCTAGCACTGGTATTATGCCTGGCCTTGCTGAGTTTCTTTGCCAGGACAGCCAGGGTCGGCTGGCTAAATTTGCCGACCGTTGTTTCGGTGCACACGCCGCTGCCTTGGCACAGTGATTGTGAAGTGAGCTCACTTACCCGACCTTGGCTCCCAGCCCCACCCTCACCCTCTCCCCCCTTGTCAGGTAAGTGCAGGTCGAGGCAGCGTCAGCCGTCAGCCGTTAGCCACAGCCGTCAGCCACAGCCTCACCCCCACCCCCACCCCCACCCTCATCATGACCCTTGCGCGATGGATTTTGGTTGGCATGGGCACGCCAATACCTTAGCATGATACCTGAGACATTTCATCACCACCCTTTTTATTCCTGCCTGTGCTACATTCAGCTCACTTGACATGTGCAGCGCTGGAAATCTGTCGAGCTTGGGGTTGTGCTGGCAATGGGGTGATGCCCTTTGATCTTTGATCTTGCCATGCACATCAGCTCCCGTGGCCCTGGCACGGCTAAGCTGTATTTAGGATCAACACGCCCTCCCACTGGAGGTTGCGTGTCCGACAGCACGGGGGGCGGGCCGAGGACAGGCGGGTCCTTGGTCGTCCTGCTGGGGAATGGTGGTTCAGGGTGATTCCTGTTCCACCCATCCCACCCTCGCCTCGTTTGCCTCCTGCCCCAGGTCTGCTCACGCGGCCTACCAGCGGGGTGATTGTAATTGATTGTGCACCTGCTGCAGCTACAGGTGGGGCCTGAGTGTGTGGTGCTGCAGCTGCCTGTACACACCCACATGTGGGCTGGCTGTTACTGTGTCAGGTAGCCTGCTGTGACATCATTCGTTCCCCCACCTCACAAGCACCCCTGCCACGCTGCCGTGGCCGTCCTGCTTGCCCTCGGCAGTGGCGACCGCCTTATATAAGGCGTGCTCCCCCGGGGGAGAGGCTTGCTGAGGCGGTGTGCAAAAGCATTGTGCATGCATCATGATGGACAGTGGTACGATGTCGAACTCGATTTGGGCGGCGGCGACCCTCAGCATGCGCGGCAGCGCCGCCACCCGCCGCATGTCACAATGTCCGACATCGCGGTGCGCTCAGGTGTTGCCATAACATCGAAACAATGTGCATTGCCTACTTTCTCTGGCGCCATTCTCAAGCGCCTGAATTGCTGCTGGTTGCGCTCTTCAATCGCGACGAGCTGTTCAACAGGTGCCTTGGCATGATACACGTCGTTGTGGCGGTGCCGAAATAGGGTCCCTGCGTTCGGCACGTCCGTCACCGCCAACGGACAGCGGCGGCGGCGACTCAGCCCTAACATACAACGCATGAGCCCTGCTGCAGGCCAACTGTACCCACACACGTGTGGAAAGACCAGGACGTCGTTGGAGGCCGGGACTTGGTGGCAGGCGGGACATGGATGTGTGTGAGCCACCGAGGGCGGGCAGCCTTCCTCACCAACTTCAGGCAGGCAAGCACATGCTGCGTGGCTGGGAGGGGCTGCCTGCCTGGCAGCCAAATCTCACTAGCATACACCCATGCACGGCGTCTCTACCATACGCAGCGGCGGGACGAATCGGTCCAGACGCCCGCCTCCACCGACCCCTTTCTAGAGAGCCTTGCCAGCCATCGCCAGGGGGTGCCCAGCCGAGGAGCGCTACCCGTGGACTTTGTGAGTGGCGAGGCATCCCCAAAGCGGTACCTCAATGCTGTTGACACACAGGCGAGTGTTTTGGCAGGCAGGGATGTTGTTTGGGAGACGCTCTGCATGCGTACTACGCTTCCTTGCACTCTCACAAACAAAGGCCCCGGCTGGCACTGCCTCGCCAACCTGACAGCTGCGGGCAGCACCGCCCTGCCTTTACAGGCCTTTGAAGGCTTCAACCTTATTGTGGCAGACCTGGCGCGCCAGCGCATGGCCTACCTGGGCAGCAGGAGCAGCAGCCCTTGCGAGGAGCTGCCACCTGGCATGCATGCTATAACGAACGGGGCCATCCATGCTAACTGGCCCAAGGTGTGGTTGCTGGTCATCGGTCCGCTCTGGTGAGAAAAAGAAAAAAAGCAATCAGCCGACAAATGGCTCTCTGCCTCCCCAACACGCCCCGCAGGTGGATGAGGGGAGGCGCCAGCTGCAGAGCCTGCTGGACAGCGGAGCTTTCACCCCTGGTTGTGAAGCAGACTGTGATGGCGGTGACCCTTTTGATGCCGGCAGCGGTGGCAGTGTGGAAGGGCAGGGCAAGTGCGGCATGGGTGGAAGCGGCACCGGCAGCAGCCTTTGTGTGCCTTGGGAGGAGCTGTTTGCGATCCTAGCTGACGATCGGCAGCTGGAGCAAGACCCTGCCCGCCTGCCGCAAACAGGGTATGGAACGCAGTTTGAAGCGGCTGCAAGCGGCATCTATGTCCAGGCAGGTTGCAGCGTGAAGCGTGGACAGCTGCTGTGCTTGTAATGGCATGAGCAGAACCACCCGCCTGCGTGACCTTGCTAACAGCAACTGCTCGCTGCATACTTCTGTCCTGCCCCTGCCCCTGCCCCTGCCTGTCACATGTGTGTGCTTCTGCCTACCCCGCGCCCCTGCAGCCAATAGAAACGCCGCTGGGTCAGTTTGGCACTCGCAGCCAGGTGGTTTTGGCGGTACGGCGGGATGGGTGGGCGGAACTGCGAGAGCGGTACAGGGACGACACGGATGGGAGCTGGAAGGCGGTGCAGCAAAGCTTCCAAATGGATCTGAGCCGTGACGAGGGGCAGCAGGGTGGCGGTCAGCTGGCTTGAATGACATGTTGTGAAACGGCCAGATTGTAGGGTTACAGTCACTTGCTCTCCGGAAGAGCTGAACAGCTGTGCCGGTTGGCGATGGCATGTTAATAGCTATGTCTGCCGTGCTTGCGTGGTCGAATCGGCATGCAACAAGCTGTATACAGGGCGTGTGGACAGGCCAGTAAGCTGCAGATTGACAGCCTCTGGCATAGTAATCGGCAGGCACATGTGCCATCACCGATGCTGGTTCCCGTAGACATACAGCAGCAATTGCCATCCCACCATGCGATGCAGCCACATCACCTTGCCCATGAACGTAGGCTCCTGGAGTGGCAGCAAGCTTTACAAAAGAACGTGTAAGGAATATGCTTTAGGGAGATGCAGCGGGGTGGGTTGTAAGGTGCATGTGCAGCGCTGAGCGCGCTGAATTATCAACAAAGACGCTCAGTCCACTCAACACAACAACAAAACGCACGGCATGAATTGCTTATTAATTACAAGCTTGACAGCCACACACGGCTCCATGCCTAAGGTCGCTCCAAGTCAGGATCGCTGCTGATGCCGCTCCCAAGCCCGCCTGCCTGCCGGCCAGTGTGCAGCTTTGCAGCGCTGTCCTCGCAGGGTAACCCTCCGCCGCCGTCTCCGGTCGCAGCCAGCACCTCGGCGGCCCGCTGCGCCTCTCGCTGCCAATTGAAACGGACAAGCACAAAGAGCATGATCGTGCCTTGTACGGAGGTGGCCAGCACCAGCCCGCCCCACAGCCCGCTCAGCCCCAGCTCCGCCTTGATACCCAGCAGGTAGGCTGTCGGCAAGCCCAGGCCCCAGTAAGACCCCAGGTTGAGCAGCGCGCCCAGCTCCTGCCGCCCAGCGCCGCGCAAAACGCCGCTGATCACAGCATTGAGGCCATCGCCAGCCATGCTAGCTGCCATGAGCTTGAAGGTCTTGCCACAAAGAGCGATGACCTGCCGGGCGAGACGGGAGGGAGAGAAAGGGAAAACATTCGTAAGACACTGTCCGGGCCAGGGCATGCTGGGGCTCAACTCTAGCACACACAAAGCTCTGGCAGCAAGCAAGCCTGCTTCATGAGCGGGTTGAACGTGTTGGATGACACCTGGTGGGCTTTGCACACACAAAGCCAGTGTGAAGGCTTGTGTGGCAAACTGGCACACAGAAGCACCGGCGCCCCGTGTGCCAGGCTCACAGCTCACCTCGGGTATGTCTGTGAAGAGCGCCCCCAGCTTGTGCCGAGCCAGCAGGATGGTGGTCACCAAAGACACCTGGGTGCACACCGTGATGGCTGTCGCGGTGTATGCGCTGCGCCGTGCACCGTGCGACAGGCCAGCTCCCAAAGCGTTGGCCACTCGGACAGACACGGCGTTTGCCACGCCCTGCGAGCAGGCACGGCAGCAGCAGATACTGGTTGGAAGCAGGCACCCTTGCAGCAGTGATGCGCAAATCATGGGAGGCCAGCAGGCACATGCGCTCTCTCAGCTGTGCCCGTGTTCAGCTGGGAGGCTGCTGTTCCCCCTGCGACTGCAGGGGCATCGCTAGCAGTGGCGGACTTACCATGGGCAGCATGTACGCCAGCCCAGACACCTGCATCATCACACCCATGGCAGACACGTGCAGGGTGGGCTGCGGCATCCAGCCAGCCATGAAAATGCACAGCTCGTCTGCAAGCACCACGAGAAACGCAGAGGGTATGAAGTCAGCCTTGAGCTGAGAGGCATGAGGAAGATGTGGCAGAGTGCCACCAAAAGACGGGCCCCATTGACATTGACCGTCGCTGAGAAACAAGGAACACGACAGCACGGGTTGCAGCGACAAGAAGGTGCAGCAGGGCATCGCTCACATGCCCACCACTCCAGGCACACCATCATTGTTGATGGCAGCGCTAATCGATAGTAGCGCCCCAGGCCCTTGAACGACTCACGAGACCTGCAACACAGGACCGGCAAAGGTGGGCACAAGGCGCACTCCCACAAACACACCACCGCCGACCACACAGTCGCAGCATCAGACAACCACCCAACCATCAGCACAGGTGTGGTGCTCTGTATATCAGCGACAGTACAGTTGGCACAGCACACCAACAAATACCCAGGGTTCACGAGCTCACCAGCCATGCCAGGTTTGCTTGGGCGTGCCAAGGCGCTGTCGCTCATGCCACGCCACGAAGGCGGTCAGCAGGGCTAGCATAACTGCGTTGCACGCCACCATTGCCATGACAGCTCCGTCTATGCCGCCACCCAGTTTGAAGATGAGCAGCCAGTTGAAGAGGGGTGCCAGGCCCAGGGTCAGGCAAGAGACGGCGGTGACTGGTTGAACTACGCCCTGCAACAAAGCAGGCAGTGGGGAGGCGCAACGAACCAATAAGCAATCAATCAACTGACGGGAAGAAAGCGCTACGATAGTGACCTCTCGCGACCAACCCACGAAATGGAATACCCGAGTAGCGAGTATGTCACATGAACGCACACATGGTCTGCTGACAGGCGAATTGGAAAGCTTGGCTCACGAGGCGTCAGTGACATGACATGACATATAAGGTAGCGCAGATGCAAAGCTAGCTGCCTGAGCGCACCTGTGCCTGCAGGTACCGCTTCAAGCATTCAGACATGCCAGTCAGCAGCAGCGCGGGGATGGCCAGCCGCAAGTAGCGAGCCGCCCCAAGCGCAATGACCTCGGACTGCCCGACAGCAAGCATGAGGGGCTCGATATTGGCCCAAAGCACAGAGATGACGGCAGTGGTGGCCAGCGTTGTAATGACCTGAGCAGTGCAGGGCAGGGAGCGGGCACAGGCAAGGGAAAGGGTGTGATCGATCAACAGGCTGGCAGAAGGCTGACAGCAGCAAGGCTGGCAGCCGCACGGCACATTGAGTGGTGCTCGTCCGTCCTTGATGCAAGGGGAAGCAATATCTTGAGTAGTGCACCCCAGCAGTTCGAGGCGTCAAGCTCCAAACGCAAGGCATCAGCCAACATGCTCTCGCCCGCTCCTGCCCCGCTTGCCGCCACTCACCGCCTTCTGCAGGGTGATGCCGAGCGCCTTGTAGTTTTTTGCACCCCAAGCCTGCCCCGCCAGCGTGTCCAGCGCGCCCAGCAGGCCCAGCACAACGCTGAACCCCGTCACAGACATGAAGCTGGTGGCCAGCACCGCTATGGCCATCTTTTCTTCAGACAGCCGGCCAATGAAGGCCACACTCACCTGCCACAGAGGTACAGTGAGGCGGGGAGGTTTGGGTGGGCGATGCAGTGAGAACACTGCACGTTTGGCTGTCGGCGCCTGCCAGATCCATTCGCTTTGCAAGCCCCGCGGCTGCACTCACCAGGTTGAGAGCAAAGTTCATGAAGGAGGAAGCGACAATGGGTAAAGCCAAGCTGGCTATTCTGCAGGAGCATGGCAAACCTTCTTCAGACGCGCAAACAAGGCGTGGCGGCGGAGGAAAAGGGAATCCCATAGGTGAAATTGCCTTACCGCATCATCTCGTGCCAATAGATTCGCCATCCCTCTTCCGCATCCTCTGCGCTAACTTGGAAGTTGGATGCCGCACGATGCAGGTGTTTGCGCTGATCGCTCGACCCGGCGCTGGCGGCAGGTGCGGCTAACAGAGCTGTCTCCTCCTCCTCGTCAAGAGTGAAGCTTGGCGATGCTCCCCATGGCGCCTCGACATGAAGAGCCTCTCGTTGCTGCTTGTGCACGCCTCCCTCAGCGGGTCCCGCCATGTGGAACGCTGCGCCTAGCCGTTGGTTTCTGCGGAAAGTATCACGTTCTACAGCACCGATTCAGCTCACAGAGAGGTGCCCCGACTGCGTAGCTCAAAAACGAAGCGAACTTTATAAGTGACGGCGCACGTTGCAGATGTGCAGCGCAGTGAGATTGATGCAAGTGGTACAATTGAATGGTGCAATTGAATGCCGCTGGGGTGCTGCGACGATGGCGGGGGCGGGACGGACTTTCGCCGCCAGTACATGCAAAGATTACAAACGACTGTGGCGCAGAGCAGGACAAGAGGTCAGGTCAGAAACTGTCATGACCGGCATGAAGCCATTGGCAGCATCAAATATACAGGAATTCATTGTGAGAAACCGCGTTGGCCGCCCCTTGCCGCTCCGCCTCCTCCTCAGCTGCCCTCGTCTTGCGGGACTCGTACTTCCAGTCGTCCGTAGGCAGCTCGTGCCTGCAGGTTAGAGCAGAACAACAACAACACCAACGGAGGCAGGGTGGCATGTGCAACGACGCGAGCAAATTGTCGGCAAGCGCGACATGCCGGTTTACAACAGCGAGGCATGCACACAGCCTTGCCTGCATGTGGGGCACGTGTTGTTGTCACTCAGCCACGGCGCAACACACAGAGGGTGGAACACGTGGCGGCACGGTAGGGCCAGCACCTCGTCACCCACACCAAACTCATCCCTGCAGCAGCAGCAGCAGCAGCAAAGATTACGCAAGCAGACAATCAAGCCATGAGCATGAAGCAACCTGACTGCACACCACACACTGGGATTGGGCTGCCCTGCAGTGGTTGCAGCTCACATGCAGATGGGGCAGCGCAGGTCGGCGCCGCCAAGCTCCGCTAGCCGCTCCTCGCTCAGACGCTCCTTGGGCAGAGCTGCCACAACCTTTTTGGAGGTGGGCGGGCGGGCCGCCTGCACCTCCTGTGCAGTCGCTTCCATCAGCTGAACCGCAATCGCGTCCAGCTCCCTCTCAATGGCCTCAAACACATCAGGTGGCAGCTGTGCCGCCTGCTGCTGGGCATCCTGCGCCGCCTGCTGCCGCCCTTCCTCACTCGGCCGCGGGCCGCCTGGCCCAACGCCGCCAGCACCCTGCTGCTGCTGCTGCTGCTGCTGCTGCTCCGCCTCGCGCTGCGCCACTGCTGCTGTCAGCTGTTGAGCCAAGGTGCCACCAAGCAGGTCGAGCAGGTCCGGGCGGGGTCCTTGCATGCCTGCCGGCTCAGCTGCACCTAGCTGACCCTCGAAAAGGTACCCAGCTTGTGCCGTCCTTCTGCCGCCATCTGCGCCTGACGCCTCGTCAGAATTTCCCGCTGCATCTCCAAGAAACTCGTCACACTCTGCTATGTACGACGCCAGAAGCTGCTGGTCGGCCTTGCTGGTGGCCTCGGCCAGCGCAGCTTGGAACAGCTGCCTGCCTGCCACCCAGAAAGGACGTGTGGTGAACCTGCGAGGTAGCATCTCGATAGGTTGATGAGCAGGTGGCACCACGATGCAGCATGGGCAAAGAAATCGACGCAGCAGCGGCACACGGCAACCGCACCTCGACCTCAGCAGCGTGTGCGCTCTCGTCGTCAACCGCTTGCCTTCGGGCGCACGCAGGGCCTGCTGACATCTCGCCAGGGCCAGAGCTGATGCCTCAAAGCTCTGCTTTCGGCTTAAGCCAGCATCGATCGCGTGAAAAGATGGGGAAGGCTCGAGAACGCTGGTCATTACTCTGGGTTGCTGACAGGAGCAAAGTATTACCCAGGAGACAGGAGACAAAGTGAGGCGGGCGCATCAGGCGAAATGAAATGCGCCCGCTGGCGGCAAAGCGGCGACGGCAGCATGCTCATCGCTGTGCCTTCTAGGGACGGGCATGTGCCTTGCACGGGCAGTGTGATCGGTTGCTGAAGCGCGCTGGCGATGAAGAGAAGCCAAAAAATGTGATCAGGCGCTTCGCTGGGCCAGCACGGCGTGTTTCACACTCGAGATCGCATCACCCTACCCTCTGCAGTGCCGCTGTCGCCGCCACTGCTGACCGACTTGTAGCCGTCGCCGCCGAGCTGTGCCGCCACCGACCTGCGCGATGACCAGCTCGACACCCCTGTCGTCCAGCGGAGCCACGCTGGAGTTCTTGAAGGAGCTCGTGGCATCATCAATCGAGAGCGACGATGTGGGCCCCCTGGTCAAAGCCGTGTTTGAGGTTGCGCCGCCGGGCGAGCAACTGCCGCTGCCACTGACGCGCGACAGCGAGTCGGGCACTACCAGCCAGGGGGAGCAGCTGCCGCAGGACAGCGTGCTGGACAGCGTGCTGGAGCTGCTGCAGGAAGTTGCGGAAGAGAAGGAAGCTGAGATACAGCAAGTTTGCAGGTGAGGAGGAGGGTGCGTGGCACGTGTGTTGGGCAGCGGTAGTGGATTTTGTCGTTTTGTCGGTCATTGTTGTTCATTTCCCTGCCTTGCCTGTCTGCCAGCCTTACCAGGTGCTCCTGTAACCTGCACTGCTTTCCCTGAGATGTGTCTCGAGGAAGGAGATATTCAATGCCTGCACTGAGGTGGTGCCTGCACCTCGCATCAACCTGGCGGACACATAAACATGCAGGTCCAACGCCAGCGAAATTGCGGGGGCAATGCATGAGTTGGGCACCATGCAGCGCTCCACTGCGGCTCTTCGGCAGCAGCTGCTGGCCAACAGCGCCACGCTGCAGGCAGCAGGGTCCTCTTTTGCGGGGCGGCTGGAGGAGGTGCAGCAGGTTGAGTCGCTGCAGCAGCAGGTGGCGGCGGCACGCAAGGTGGGCTAGATCGAGCGGCTTTGGCCCCTACGGTCAGACGCAGTCCTGTGCGCCCGCCTGGGTTGAGCAGGGCGTGTGTTAGATGTGTGTGTGTGTCTTGCAGAAATGGCGTCTGCTGTTTCCGCCGCTGCAACTGCTGGCAGGGCAGCCTCGACTGCGCCCCGCCCTGCTCCCAAACTCCGCTTGCCCTGCAGGCAGTCAGCGTGGCGCTGCAAGTGCTGCAGCTGTGCACCCAGGCTGCCAAGTACATAGAAGGCAGGCAGTTGTACAAAGCTTTCAAAACTCTGGAGGCGGTACAACTCGACCACGGCGCCGTACTGTGTGGCAGCCAAGGCGGCTACCTCCCCCTGCTGCCCAGCGCTGGCGCCTATGCCAGCAGCAGGGACGGCACGCCGCTGAAAGACGCGGCGGGGGGCGGCGGCGGTGGTACTGCGGCTAGCGACGGCGGCGGCGGCGGTGATGCGGAACTGGCAGAACAGCTGGGCCCTCTAGCTGGCTTCCTTCGAGAGAGGGTGGCTGAGCTGGTGGCTTTGCTGGAGCAGCGAGCGCTGTCTGACTTCAACAACAGCTGGCTGGCCAATGTGAGGGCCCAGGCGCGAACCATAGGCATGCGTGCCATACGCTGGGCTGCAGCAGAGCGGCAGCAGGAGGAGGTGCTCACCCGGCAGCGCAAGCAGCTGCTGCAGCGCCTGGACGACTTCCAGGATGTGAGGCAGGCCGGCGCGCTTGTGGCGCAGGCGCTGCATGAGTCAGAGGCATCCCAGCCGCCGCCAGCCACCCCGCTGCCGCTGCCCACTGCCGCCGACTCCGCCGCGGCGGGCACTCCCGGCAGCCCTGGCGCTGCAGCTGCATCGGGCTCTCCCAGCCACAGCCCTGTGCCTGACAGCAGCAGCTCTAAAGTATCCAGCGGCAGCACCAGCGCCACCGCCGCACGGTTGGCAACCTTCAGGGCGGCCCGGCAGGCAGCAAGCACCTCTCCCACTCGCAGCCCTCACAGCACCCCGGCAAGCGCCGCAGCAGCCGAGGTGGCCGTGCCGGCCACCAACCCATCCCCTCCTGGCACTGCAGCCTCTGCCACTGCAGCCTCTGCCTGCGGTCATGCGCCCACGCCTGCAGCGGCATCGGCTGCGGCTGCGCAGACGCCGCCACCCCAGCAGCGGGCTGGCGTTCAGCGGCCCGAGGCGGCAGCAGCAGCCACAGGTGGGTGGCCAGGTGCCGCTTGCTTAGCTATCATGCTTGACAGCTGGCTGGCCCCCTCCGGCTTCCAGCCAGGCTGCCTGCTTGTGCACACTCTTGCATCTGATTCTGAGACCACGGCACGCACGCCACCACACTCGCTGCCTCCAGTCATCAGTCTCTTGTTCCTCGCCGCCATCTCATCTCATGCCACCAATATGATGTCATGCCGGCGCCTGCTGGTGCGCTGCCCTCCCTTGTCCCACCTGTTCTGTGCGCAGGCGACCTTCTTAAGGGCGTGGACATGACCCCCCTGCATCGCTGCGTCCACATACACACCTGCCTGGGCCGCCTGCCCCAGTTCGCCGACTACTACGCCACCAACAGGCGGCAGCAGGTGCGCGTCTGCTGACTGCGTGTGCCGCTGGCTGTGGCGCTTCAGCAGTGTGCGGTTTGCGTGCATCTCACTGCTGTGTGTCGGCACGCACACTTGTTGCTTCTACATGCTGAGCACCGCACATGGAAGCTCCTGCTACTGCGCAAGCTGCCAGCCCATGCTGCCCTCTCGCTCATCCTCTGCTCCAGCTGGCCTGCTTCTATCCGCCCTGCCACGGCTTTCACGCTAGCGGCCCCCCAACCGCCGCACCTCCACCCCTGCAGCTGGCCGCCGACCTGTCGCTGCACCAGGGCGACTTCCTGAACCACTACCAGACCTACCTGACACAGCTGGCGGGCTTCTTCTTGGTGGAGGACGCGGTGCAGGCAACTGCTGCGGGTGCTGCAGGGGAACCTCTCGACATCGTCGCCCAGGTGGGTGCTGGGTGCAGCTGCCGGCTGCTGCTGCTGAGATCGAGCGCTGGACACCCCCTGGGGGTGTGCTGCTTTCGTTTGTGGCGCTTCATGCCATCCCGTGTATGCTGAGGCGTGAGCGATTGGATGGTGACCCCTGCAAGACTCGGCTCTGTCTTTTTTTTTGGCAAACGAGGTGGCGGCATGTCTGGCTGTAGGTGGATGCGGCTTGGGATGCTGCGGTGGCTGCGCTGAAGGCTGTGCTGGAGCCTGCATTCCACGGCGCCACCGCCGCCGCCGCCATGCTGACAGTCAAAGACTTCATCCTACTGGTCTGCCTCGCGCTTGGTGAGCTGTGTGGCGCGCTAAGCGCTGCTAGGCATGCTGCAACCAGGCACTGCGCGTCAGTGAGCAGCGTTTGGAGGTAGCAATCACACACGTGTTGCTACTGCTACTGCTGCTGCTGCTGCTGCTGCTGCTGCTGCAAGTGATGCGAGGCGCTGCTTGCTTTGTGCATATATACAGAGTGTTGTTCTTCTCTGGTTAGTGCCGAGGTTGCCGCCCTGCTGTGCAGATCACTGCGGCTACCAGACTGTCGCGGTGAGGGAGGTGCTGATGAACAGCCGGGCAAGGTATCACGACCTGCTGGCAGCAGCCACGGCTGCAAGTGTGCAGGCAGCAGTGGCGGGCGACAGCCTTGCGGGGCTGGCTGTGTCCAGCCAGGCGAGAGCTGACGAGCTGCTGGTCACACTTGCGCTGCCTTCGACCTTTTGCTTCGAGGTGAGCTGCCAGCGCTGCCACTGAATGTTTGTGTGTGTGCTGGGCGACTGAGCACAGTCACGCGTGCCTGCCTGCCTGCATGCCTGCCTGCCCGGCGGACTGATTAGCTGGGTGGCGTGCAAGGATGGCTGCTCCGTCCCTCTTGACACTGTGATACTGTGGGCGCCTGCCCTCCCTGCCTACGCCTCCTTTTGCAGGATGCTGCGAACAAGCGGCTGCCCTTGAAGGCGCCTTTCTCAGCCATGGTCCCAGATCTGGTGCGAGCCATAAGGGCACACATCACAGACTCAGGTGGGTTGCTTGTGTACTGCCTGCAGGGCGTCTGAGTGCTGACCGGGGAGACAGCTGTCTGCAACCTGCGCCGCCTGCTTGGATGAGGTCAAGCTGCCTGCGGCTGCAGCACCTGGCCGCACAGCTCTGCTGCACACCCAGCTCGAAGCCGTGCCTGATCCCCTGCAACTCCTTTGCCCTCTCCCTTCTACCCCCCCCCCTCCAACCCTTTCCCTCTCCTCCCGCCCTGCCTTGTGCATCACCCCCCCCACCACCACCACCACCCACACACACACACACAACGGTGTGCAGTGGCATACCTTAAGGGCCTGCTGACAGCCGGCGAGGTGGTGCCTGCAGCTCGGCAGTACCGAGACCGCATGCTGGCACGCGTGGTGGTGGCGGCCCTGCAGCGGCGGGTGGATGCTGCAGCAGGCGACACCCGGCTGCCCCTGGGGGCGGGCCTGCAGCTGGTGGGGAACGTGGCAGCGCTGCGCCACGTGTTGCCGCATCTGGACGAGTATCTGCTGGCGCAGGCGCGAGGAGAGTCGCCCGCCACCCTGGCAGCAGCGGCGGCGGCAGCAGCAGCGGCAGCTTCAGGCGGCGGCGGGAGCCCTGACCGCCGCGGCCGCAGCCGCAGCCGCAGTGTGTCTCCCTCCAAGCTTTCGGCATCTGGGGGGAAGAGTGGTTCGGAGCGGGGCCGTGGGCAGCAGCAGCAGGAGGGAGTTGAGCCAAAGGATGGGGATGGGTTGGAGGATGGACAAGGTAGTGCTCCCGCAGCAGCACCAGCTGGCAGCAGCAGGAGCGTCAGCCCCCGCCCCCGCTCGCAGAGCCCGGGCAGCAGCCACGGCAGCGCTCCGTCGCCTGAGATAGCCGGGGGCGGTGCGGGCCCGCTGCCCAGCCAGCAGCTCGCGGCGGCGGCTGCGGTGCATCAGCAGCACCAGCAGCAGTCAGGCAGCCAGCAATCAGGACACACCGTGCTGTCCTTTGCTGCCTCCCCCGGGGCGATTCCCAGCAAGCCTGGCGAAGCTGCTGCCAGCTCAGCAGCGACAGGCAGCGGCGCCGCCTCGCTCCACGCAGTGCTGTGCTCGGCCGAGGCTTTGGTGGTGCAGGCGGCGGCCGCCAAGGCTGCAGGCCTCTTGGAAGCTGGGGAGCAGCTGGACTGGGCCCCTGCCGAGCAGCAGCGCAGTACAGCGTACAGCCCGTACATCGAGGAGCTCATCATGCACCTCAAAGTGAGTGAGCGGGTGGGCGGGCGGATGGCCTCTGCTGGCTGCTCAGCAGCTGAACGGGCATGCTGCATGCTGTGTCCGGCACGGTGCTGTGCTTGCCTTGCGTCCTTGCCTCTCGCACGACTCACTTCCTGGGCGGTGTCCTCGAGCGCAACGCGTGCTGTCTGTGAGTCTGCATCATTCCCTCTCCCTCTCACCCTGGACCCCCCAACAGGAGACTGCCAGCCTGCTGAAGCGCGGGGCCCCCAGCGACTGTGTGGAGCGAATCCTGCGGGGGCTGCTGCGATACGTTGCTGACGCGGTCATGCTGCAGCTCATGTCAGGCGCGTGTGTGTGAAAGGGTGTGGTGAAAGGGAAGGGCGGTTGCCGGCACGTGTCTTGCTAGTAGGAGCTGGGCTGACGCGTTGCGTTGTGGGCGGCCTGCTGCCGCTGAGGATGATTCATACCCTTGTTGCACCTGGGCAGCTGGCAATCACGCTCCTCTGCACCCACAGCAGTCCTCTTACAACTTCCTCGCCTGTTTGTCGCCCTCTTGTCGCTTGCTGCAGATGCTGTGCCTGCCTTCAACATCTTTGGCCTGCAGCGCCTGTTCAGCGACCTTGGAGGCGTCAGGTGGGGGCCTGCTTCTGGCTGCGGCAGCGCAGGCAGGCAGGGCACCAGCACGTGCTACTAGCAGTGTTCTGTGGGCTTGTTTGGTTGTGGTGTTGTGCCAGCAGCGTCGATGCCTAGGGTTGGCCGACCTGGTGCTGGAGCGTGGTTGCGGGGCGCAGCGGCACACTGCGGGCGGCTGGTACGCCTGTGGCGTTTGCTTGCACGCTGGCACGTGCACACTGGACCGTGAAATGTGAGACGCGTCTGAAACTCCGGCTGTTGTGCCTGCCTGCCATTGCAGTCGTGCGGCAGGCAGCATGGGAGTGCCTGGCCTGGCAGATGAGCTGGCAGAGCCGCTGCTGTTCTGCGAGCTCATGGTGTTTGGCAGGTGGGGCTGAACAGGCTCAGGCTCAGGCTCAGGCGTGCGACACTGAGCTTTGGTTGGGTCGGTTGTTGCCTGAGCAGATGTAGCTGCGAAATGAGTACTGTCCCTGCCTGCCACCACATTGCTGCATTCCGCCTGCCTCGAAACCTGCAGCCTGGAGGATGTCTTGAAGCCGGAGCAGCGTGCGCCCGGCGGTCGGCTGGCGGCGCTGGATGTGCGGCGCATGGCTCTAGTACTGGAGAAGTATCACGAGCTGGAGAAGGCTTCTGCTTTTGCCAGCATGCACAAGAGCAAGCAATCCGAGGTGTGAGCTGGAGTCTGCGTGTGTCTGTGCTTGACTTAGCTGGGCAGGCTGGCTGGCTCTCCTTGAGAGCACCTGCTTCATAGTTGCCTGCCTGCCTCCCTATCTGCGTGCAGCGCTTTATCAGCAAGAAGACCGTTGACCGCGTGCTCAAGGAGCTGCGGGAGCACAGTCGCACAGCGTCACGGGCATCCAGCGTCAGCGGTAGTGCGGCAGGCAGCTTCACGGCGAAGGGCAGCTGAGCTGGCGCGGCGGTTGTTCTAGTCTGCTCTCGTTGAACTCCCTGCGTTGGTGAATTGACTCCTTCTCGCCTTCAATCGGTCTGTGACCCGCTTGCATCAGACGGGGTTGGCCAGTGTCGAGATCGGCCAATGGCCATGTCGTTACACAGGAGGTGGTCGATCGCGGCAGTCCTGCTGTTGGGTCTGTGTGCTGTGGCCGCGAAGCCTGCCAAGGTCGGCGTGAGCGACAGCGCTCCGGGTGGCCTGGCCCCCGAAGACACCCCGCAGTTTATCCTCTGGAGGTAAGCTCGGGGCGGCTCTGTTGCGAAGAATTTACTGAGCAGCAACGCTTGCGCGCCAACCACCGCAGCGCCCATCTGTCAGCGGCCGACGGCATCTGTCACCGTCTGCTTGCAGTCACGATGACGAGGTCAGCTCGGAGAGCGCGAAACAAGTCCTCAACATTGCAGACAAGAGAAGCAATCCCAATGGCTGCAAGCTGCCCGTCACCTGGTGGGTGCTTCGTTCACTGCCTGCTTACCGTTGCTTATCCCTGTCGATGAGCAGAAGCGCCACTCCTGCCCTGTGAGCCGCTCCCTGCTGCAGGTTTGCATGCACCTCGGACGCCTGCAACTTCTCGTGCAAGGAAGCCAAGGAGTTGCACAAGCGGGGACACGAGATTGCCACCCACACCGTCAGCCACGCACAGCTGCGCTGGCTGGACAGGCAGCGCATTGAGGAGGAAATTGGCGGCGCCAAGGATGACATTGTCGCCTGCGGCATCCCATCCGACAATGTCGTTGGTTTCAGGACGCCATATCGTAAGCACAAACTGCCTGAGCACCCTGCACAGCTGCTTGGTTGGTTTTGTCTGTGTCTGTGTCTGGCTCGGCTGACTGCTATCCACTATGCGGCGGCGGGTACCCTTTCTGATGCCCCTGTGATGCAGTGTCGGACAACCCTGATGTGCGGCAGGTGCTTTTTGAGTTGGGCTTTCGGTTTGACAGCACCATTGGTGTGTCAGGAGGCCCTGACAAGCAGTGGCCTGCCACCATGGAAAAGGGCGTTCCAGAATCGTACGCCTGCGGCCGGTCTGGAAACGAGTGTGACCCCTCAGAGTCTTACCCTGGCATGTGGTAAGGCCTGAGCTGCTGCTGCAAGCTGCAAGCACGACTGGGCTCTAGCTAGATCAGCGTATTGATCTGGTGCCGCTTGCAAGCTCGCTGACCTTGAGCAAGGAGTGGTTTCCAATCGCATGTCGCGTGCAGGGAAGTGCCGCTCTACGTGGCTCGCACGGGGCAGTTGATGGACTTTTGCACATCACCCAGTGACGGCAGCCCGCTGTCGGGGTGCAACGCGTTCAAGGGCCTGATGCAGACGTTTGATGATGCATACAACGGCAACCGAGCGCCCGTGACTCTGGGGGTGCACAAGCCCTACCTTGCCCAGAAGTGAGCTCGACAACAAACAGTGGGGCTATGTCTGCTGTGATGGTGGGTTTGTTTCTCGGTGCATATGACGTGCCTTGCCACCGCACCGCACCCAACGTTGACTGCAGGGCGTACTCAAAAGATCTCGGCAAGTTTCTGGACTACGCGCTGGAACACCCGAACACGTGGGTAGTGACGATATCTCAATTCCTGGACTGGATGGAGGCACCAGTGCCCGCTGGCGAGGTGAGCTTGGTGCCTGCCCGTCTTCTCTTGACGGAACCGGCTTGTGGCACTCACATCCTGCCTCACTTAAGCACATCCCCCTGACCTGATGCCGCAGATGCCGGCCTTCATGTCAAAATACGCGTGCCCATAGCTAGCCATCCTCGATTTTGCCAATCTACGGGACCCTTATTCAAGCATCTTTGGTGGTTGCGGCGCAGCGTAACACCACTTGATCTGTGCCAATTTCTCGTTTTGCCATGATTATTGAGTGCCGTGAGAGCGCACAAACTCCTCCATCGCTGAAGACGCCGATGCCTGCCAGCCTTCACAACTCAACTCAACCATGTTCTCCTTCACTCTCACTCATTTAACCCTTGCTCACCCTCCTTGTAATCTGCACGCCTCTTGTTAACACTGCACGCTGTCGGTTACATGGTCAGCCAGCAGAACTGTCGCACGATGGCGTTAAGCTGGTCAAATGCCACCGGAGGATTGAAGAGTGGTGTTGTGCGGGTGCAACGTTGCGGGGGAAGGGAAGCGAGCGGAGAGGAGTGCACAACAGGCAGAGGAGGAGCGGAGCATAGCAAAAGGAGTTGCAGGGAATCAGATGCAACGCGCTGCGCCGCAAGGAAACAGGAGCAAAGTACAGGCAGGAGATAGGTGAGCAAGGGGAGCTGTCAGCAGGAGCGAAAATGGGGGCGGTAACCACACGGCCTCACTAATGTACGAAGAACGCCGCAACAGGTGTCACACGCGGCGCGCATTTGCCAAACGCAAGACCACATCACCAGCGCCCGCCACACACCCAGGTGGGGCTACCGCTGCCGCGGGCGCTGTAAGCAGAGCGGCTGGGGACCTAGCGGCTGGGGGCCTAGGCTTGGAGCACGCTTGGAGAAGGCCTGGAGACAGCTCAGAAGAACTCCTCCTCTGACCACAAGGCATCATCGCTGCCATTGCCGTCATCAGGCTCCTCGAATTCTGTCAGGTCAACCTGCAAATGGTGCGATGGTTTTTGTTATATTAAGGGTTAAAATTCAAATCAGCAGTGGCGGCAGGTGCAACAACGAGTGGTCAAGCGGTGTGCGGCAGCATAGATTGCGACAGCAACAACAACCAGCCAGCACAGGTAAAAGCTGTGGGCAGTCAATGGGAATCCCGCTGCGCCTGCTGCTCAAACTGTCTGTATCGCATGCGCTTTGGAGCAACACGGACTGTAAACACACAGACTGTGAACACACGGATACAACACCAGCGCCAACAGCAGCTGTGGGCTCACCGAGTAGCGCAGCACGCCGCCGATGCCGCCAAAGCCTTTGCAGAACTGGTTGCCCTCCTCCGAACGATCCGTCACAAACTCCAGCAGGCAGCCAAATTTCTTGTAGTTGTTGGCCAGCCACTCCAGCATGGGTTGCTGCCCAGAGCAAGGAGGAAGCAGGAGCGACAAGATGGGGAGTGTAAGTGTGGAACGAGGCCGGCCAACCAAGCCAGCAATTGCGGCTGGAGCCAAGCGGCCGACAGGCTTTACAAAAACTGCGCCGCCAAACATCTATGGCTTGCAATCAATCACCCAGCAAAGCCAATTCAGGAATCAGGACAGGCCGCACACAGGCTGCGCCCCGACCTGACTCAGCCAGCAGCCCGACACCGGCCGCCCACCCACCTTGTCAGTGACTTCAAGGTCAACATTGCTGTTTGCGGGGTCCTTGAAGTGCTTGCTCTCAGTCTCCTGCTCTTTCGTCAAAAACTTCACATCCTGTTCACCTGCACAGGCGTAGGGGCCGGGCAGGGAGGCCTTTCATAACATGCCCAACAAGCACTCAGGATCTAACTAAAACATAGCTTGCGTCACGACGCCCCGTCAGCAGTGCTGCCCTGGGCTCTCGCAAGGAGAACTGCTCTCATTGTCTCCAGGCACAACCCGCTGCGCCATGCAAGCCAGTCGCACAGAGGCTGCAGCACGGAAGGCTAGGTGCCCTGATCCGCGCCCCTCCTCACCCGAGCTTGGGCTGGTGAACACATATCGCTGCAGCTCCAGGTTCTCCCACACAATCAACGTCTCCACTGCTCCCATCTCCAGGCATGTCAGAGTGTCCTTCACCCCAAACACAAACTTGCCGGTGTCCTGGCTGATCTGGTCAAAGAAGCTGCAGCAGGCGGGCAGGCAGCGCCAGGCGGGCGCGCGGGGTGGTTGAGGAAAGAAGGAAGCAAGCAAGCTGGCCGACGCTCGAGCGCAGCGGGAGTGAGAACTGCATGCTGATGGCAGGGCTGGATGCCCTCGTTCCACTGCTTGCTGCAGAACTGACAATGTTCCCTGTCAGCACCGCGTCAGTGCCTGACCCAAGCGCTTCTCACCTGCTGATCAGCCGCTTCTCCTGCACAAACTTCACGTTGGCCAGCGTCTCGGCCGACAGCTCAATCGCCTGGTTGAAGCCGTTCTCTCCGCCTGTCAGGACAGGCAGGCAGGCAGGAGGGTGCACGTCAGGGTTAGAGAAGGGAAAGAGGTTCAGGTGCTCAGAAGGCCAGCAGGGGAGAGTGTGAAGAAGCTCAACCATGCAGAGCGTGATGAGGAGGTGTGGCAAGCAGTGGGATGTGCCAGCCCCCTTTTGGGTTCAGCTGTTCAGCGCCGTGAGGCTAACAGGCCGCTTGGGGGGCTGCCCGCTGCCCCAGAAGTGCGAACAACTGGGGGCGGGGGGGATGCTGTCGGGTGGCCGCCATTTAATCAGCTGCCAGATGTGCGGCGCGAGCGCCGCGGCAGGAAATTGGTAAAGGCACCCGGATGGCAGGGGGAGTGAATGGTGCAGGTGTGCTGCCGCAGCAGCTGAGCTTGGTGAGGCACAGGTGCACCAGTCCCACAGCACCACCCAAGTCCGCATTTAGCGCAGCAAGACAGCAGCACGTCCCCCTTCCCAGTTCACCGTATGACACATCCACCACCGCCAGCACCACCGCCTGCAGCCGCTGATCAAACATGTCTGACTGCGACAGCTCGGTCTTGAAGTCGGCTGAACCTGCCAGCACCAGTCCCGCAACGTTAGGTCGATCTGAGGTGATGAAGAACTGCAGGCAGGCACAGCCAGCAAAGCACGGAGGAAAGCAGCAGAGGGACGGTGAGTGACAGGCAGAAGGCTGAGTGGACACAGCCACTGTGGTCAGCACCTGCGCACTCTCATTGCGCAGCGATTCTGACGCTATTGCTGCTTGTGCAGAGGAGTCCCAGGCAGCCATACATGCAAGCCACATGCATACCCGAGCTGGCTGCACAGCCACACCAACAGCCACACGTCAAACGACAGTTCCACCCAGAATGCCACGCCAGCATGCCAGTACAAACAGTTACCTGTACTGCCAGCTCTGCCACCTTGCGCACGTAGTTGTGTCGCTTCTCCATCCGCAGCCGCGCAAAACGCAGCGCCGACTGCCCACCGCGACCGTGCTTTTTGGGGAGATCAACGGACACCTGCCAGCGCCAGTCGAGACACAGAGAGCAGGTCAGTACTGAGCGCAGCAAGGCAGCGCAAGGGGCGGTTCACACTCACACATACTGGCAGCAAGCCTGGGCAGGCTTGGCAGACTTATTTTCAGCCATTGTTGATCCTCATGCACTGCTGCCTAGGCACCCTGCTGGTGCCATTGGTCCACTCTGCGGCTACTGCTCCAGCAACCCCACCAGCCACAGGCAGCCAGCAACGGCCCCACCTTATGCAAGATCTCCCGATTGTTGCCGCACAAGGTGCCAAAGAGGCTGCCGTTACCGTCCATGATGATGAAGCCATATCTGCAGTGCGGTGCAGTACAGAGCAGCCACGGTCGCTGCTCAAAGGGGCGAGAACGGTGTGCAAGAGCAAGCCAAGCACCCAAGCTCCCATCCGCCACGCGCCATCGCACAGCTCTCCGCCGCTCTCTGCCGCTCTGCTGTCTGGACCGCAAGACCCGCTGGGGACACACAGACTGCAAACACAATTAGGCAGGCTGCCCACAGACTGCGAACACAAACAAGGAGGATGCAAACACAGACTGCGAACACACACAACACTGAACACACACACTGTGCGCACTTGTTGTCCGCCTCCAGCAGCTCGTTCAGCGCCTCGGTGTGGAACTTGTTGTCACACAGGTACAGAGAAGTGTTGATGGGCTTGAAGGGCTCAAAGTCAATGTTCATCTTCTTCTCCTTGCCATCGTCAGTCATCACTGTGCCGGTGTAAATTACCAGCCCGTTGGGCGGCACCTGAGTGTATTGTAAGCAGAGGTCCAAAGCGCAGCTGGTTTATTTGCCGAATACAAATGAAGCCGGATGCATAGGCCAGCAGCGCAAAGCAGCCAAACCACCTGCTGCTGATTTTGTGCAGCTGATTCGAGGAGTGATGCCACAACGGGCTCAGCATGTTCAACCAGGCACAAGCGGCAGCGCAGCGCACCCGCGTGTACAGCTTGAGCCGCTGCTGTGCGCTGGTGATGGCAGCGAGCACCGATTGCCGGTTGACACGCGACTTGATGTTGGACGCGGTGCCGTACTCGTTTGCAAGCATGGCTTGTGTCTGGGCAACCTTCAGAGGGCAAGGAGGGGGATACAAGGACACACACAAGGCACGGTCAGCACGGGAGCGTTTCGGCAGCGGTTGGCATGGGCGACATGGCAAGCGATGCTGCCAGTCTGTTGCTCATCTGCAACCGCTATCAACCTGCCATCACCAAGAAGGACAGGACGCAACGAAGCCTTCCTGCCATCGAACAAAGCGGGGGGCGGACCTGCGACTTTGGCGGCATGACCAAGCTGATCATAGACGTGCCGTTGCCTCTCGCATTGTCTAGGGCTTTAATCAACTGCATGGAGGAGGCGTCAGGCGCGTGAGCCCGCTGCAGGGCGCCATCGCCAGGCATGCTGCAGCGCCGCCTCGAGTCCTGAGCCCGCTGGGGCATCCGCATTGCACATGCGCCGTCACTCACTCGCTTGATCTTCCAGACTTGAATCTCCTGGTCGCAGCGCGGCAGCTCGCTCATCGTGCACCCTCAAGAGACGTCCCCTGGCACCACCTCCAACAGCCAACAACTAGCAGACAGCCTGTGCAGAGCCTGGGGCGTTCGAGAACGCTGATTGCGCCTTGCGAAGTACAGCTGAGGGACTCTAATAATTTGGAGGCGCTGCAGCCCTCCCAGCAAGCCTGATGTTGGCTTGAGAATCGACACACGCCCAGCCCAGCCCTCCAAGTTCCGCATGCTGGCAGCCGCCATGCAGGGAGTCGAGGTGCCCCTGGAGAGCCTGGCAGCTCGGTACAGCGACAGTGAGGACGAGGAGAAGGTCGTGGCAAAGCAACACGATCACCGGCAACAGGAAGCCGTGCCCACGCCGCCACCAGTTGCGACCGCTCCGCCTGCCGTCGCACCTGAACCCATCAGCGGTAGCGCTGGCGAGGAGGAGGATTGGGAGGAGGTGGAGGAGGAGGAGGAGGAGTGGGACAGCGAAGATGACGACCTGGCGTCAGCACTGGAGTGGGCAGACCTGCGAGACGGTGCGTACCAGTGGCGGCAGCTGTTGCGGGTGACTGCCAGTCCCATTTGCTGGCCACATGCAGTCTTCGTGTTGGCCAGGCCGTCCAGGGGCGCAGTACTGGTGGCAGCCTGTGAGTTGTGTGCTTGCCCCTCCCCACCACCTGCAGCACAAGAAGCTCGGGGCAACACAGGCAGCGGCACCACCACCCTCGGCTCCCACCGCCCCAACGCACACGGCGGCGCCTTGAACCGCCCCCAGCACACCAAGCTGCTGCCGACGCCAGGCAACATGGGGCGGCTGGAGACACACTTCCATGGGGGGGCGGTACAGCTGCGGGACGACCACATCGACTCACTAGGGCGGTACGCAGGCGGTGCCAGCTCAGCGGTTGTGAACCAGGTCAAGGCGGCGCACAGCGGCAAGGCGGCGCTTGCCGCCGCATCGCGCAGCAAGGACCGCAGCGACAGGGCCACGGGTGTGTGTGGCTGGTGCTGCGGCTGTGTGGGGGGGAGTAGGGCTGGCGGGGTGTAGCGAGGAGCAATGGCACCTGGCTAGCGGGTGTGGGGGGCTTCATCAATGCGTCCTACAGACTGGCCTGGCTCTGCGCCACAGATCCGCTGCTTTCAACTCAGCGCATGGCTTGCTCCAGCCGTACATATCCAGCCCTTGTCTTGCTGCCTGCCTACCTGCCTCTCCAGCCCTTGCTTTCCACCTTCCATCTCACCCACACACATCAACCCATCCCCCTGTGCCCATACTCCTCCCGCTCACCCACCTGCACCCTGTCACCCTCTCCCGCTCTGCTGCCCCTGTGCCGCCGCAGTGGAGCAAGTGCTGGATCCCCGTACCCGTATGGTCTTGTTCAAGATGCTCAACAGGGGCCTGTTCTCGGAAATCAACGGCTGCGTGTCCACAGGCAAGGAGGCAAACGTGTACCACGCCTCGGCTCCAGACGGATCGGAGATGGCGATCAAGGTGTACAAAACCGCCATCTTGGTGTTCAAGGACAGGGACAGGTGGGGCTAGGAGGCAGGGAGGGAGGGAGGGAGGGACGGAGGGAGGGCAGAAAGGCTGGTGGATGGGCCGGCGGGTGAGTTTTGGGTCGGGTTGGATGGTCAGCACAGGGGCAGAACTGAATGCTGGCAAGGGGGAGTTGGAAGGATGCCTGCTGGATCATGATTGTCTCTGTGTGTCTTCCACGCATTCTGTGTGCTCCAGGTAACACCTGCGGCGTGACCTGAATGTCACGCGCTAAGCCCTTGCTCACCACGGCTCGTCACGCCTCACTCGCTCCATCACCGTGCCTTCCCTCCTCTGTGCTGCCTGTTGGCAGGTACGTGGTCGGTGACTCCCGCTTCCAGCGCTACTGCAAATCCAACCCCCGCAAAATGGTCAAGCTGTGGGCGGAGAAGGAGATGAGGAACCTAGCCCGCCTGCACGCCGCCGGCATACCCTCGCCCAAGCCTCTGCAGCTGCGCATGCACGTGCTGGGTGAGCTGCTGTTACAGCTTGGGGGCTGCATGTGTGTGCCTGTGGCGTTGTGTGGCGACGCAGCGCGGGCAGGGCGGGTGTGGGTGTTTGTGAGCAACCTTGAAGAGCGGGCGTCAATACAAAGCAGGGGCTGCCGCCAGCTGCCCTGCACACAGCACAATATACAGCGCACATCTGGCCTGCCCATCCCCCCTCCCTGCTCCTCCTCTCCCTCCCCTTCACCGCATCCAGTGATGGAGTTCCTCGGCACCGACGGTGTGGCTGCGCCCCGGCTCAAGGATGCGGGGCTGCCCCCCGCCCGCCTGAGGCAGGCCTACACCGAGATGCTGGTGATGATGCGGACCATGTACCAAAAGTGCCACCTGGTGCACGCAGACCTGTCAGGTGAGGCACGGCGGGCTTGGAACCAAGCCTGCTGACCAGCGGCCAGTCGCCTGCTTGTGGGTACATCCTCTGTGTGTTCACAAAGGGACGCTGCGATGCAGGCCAGCTGCCACGCTGTGCCTGCTGTGCCTGCTGGGCTGGCAGGTGGGCACGCAGCTGGGCATGCAGGCCTGGCGCGTGCAAAGGTCTCCACCTGGCAAAGAGGCTCTTTCTAGCCAGACCCTCGTCTCAGCTCCCAATCTGACAGCGCCCCTCGGCTCTCTGCCCTCACGCTTGTTATGTCACCCAACTTGCTGAGCACTTGCTCACCATCAAGTCATCATCATCCCCCTCTCCCCCTTGGTACCTCCCCTTGTACCGCCCCCTGTACCGCAGAGTACAACATCCTGGTCCACAACAACGAGCTGTACTGCATCGATGTCAGCCAGTCTGTGGAGCTGGACCACCCCCGCGCCTTTGACTTCTTGCGGGAGGGTGAGCTGCTGCTTTGGTGGTGGTGTGTGTGTGGTGGCGGTGGGGGGTGGGGGGGTGGGGGGGCTGGCTTTAAGGCTGTGGGGTGGACGGATGAAAGCCTTGCTGGTGGGGTGGGGGCTTCATGGATGGGTGCCTGGCTGGGCTGGCGACGAGGTGGGTGGGTTGAGGTACGAGCTGGGTAGGAGACCGACAGAATGTGGTGGGTGGCTCTCTGGGTGGCTGTCAGGCTTTCATCAGGAGTCGGGCAGGCAGCGGCAGCCTGCACCCTCAATCCGCGTGTCAGACTCGCCTCTTGACACCTGCTGCTGCCCTTGCCTCCAGCCCTGCCCTTGCTTAGCCACCGCCTGCCCCCCCCCCCCCCCCGCTCCCTCTCTCTCTCCTCTGCCCCAGACTGCCTGCATGTCAACGACTACTTCCGGAGGGGCGGTGTGGCCACACTTACCGTTAGGGAGCTGTTTGAGTTCGTTGTGGACCCTGCTCTGACTGACCAGGGTCTGGATGCTGAGCTGGATCGGCTGATGGAGATGGCCAGCAGGTGGGTAAAGGGTGCAGGCAGGGTATGGGGAGGGGAAGGGGGATTGGCTGGGCGAGAGGATGGCTGGCAGGGGCCAATGGAAGCTGTCCAGCTGGGCAGTGCAAGTTCGGACAGATGTACAGTACCTGTGCCACACACCCCTCTCACCTCACTGCTTTGAGGCGGAGGAGTGCTTCAGGTCTGTGTGCTTCTTCAAAGCTGCTTCTGCCAGAAGGAGCTGCCTTCTGCCTTCATCGTGACCCATCCGCCGAGCTGCTGCTTGCACCTCGCCGCACTGCTCACCCTCACATCACTGCCGCCGCCTCCCTGCCATCCCTCCCCGCCCCTCGCTCCCGGACCCCGCAGCCGCCCTGCACAAACAGCCGAGCAGGAGGTGTCTGACGCAGTGTTTGCCCAGGCCTACATCCCAAAGAAACTCGATGATGTGGCCAACCCTGAACGGGACCATGCACGGCTGGCGGCGGGCACAGACACAGGTGGGCTGCAGCGGCTTGCTCGCTGGCTGGGCGGGCGGGTGGTTCCTGGCTGAGTGGCGGAACGTCTGGCAGCAGGCGAGAGTGTTGGAGGAGGCGGCAGCAAGGGTTGGGGGTTGTGGCGGGACATGTGGTGCGGTGAAAGCAGTTGAAGGGCTGGCATGCCTAGGCACCCGGTGGGCCAACCTTGCCACTGCGCTCCTCAAGTTGCCTGCAGGCTGCTTCGCTCTGCCTTGCTGGCTTTCAACTGCCGCTGCTGCCCTGCCCTGCAGAGGGAATATACTACCAGGCCCTTGCTGGCATGCGCACAGACATGAGCGGTGCGCTCCACGCACCCAAGGCCGGCAGCAGCGGCAGCAGCGGCGGCAGCAGCAGTAGGAAGCAGGCGGCAGCGGCAACGGCTGACGCGCAGCAGCAGCAGCAGCAGCAGCAGCAACCGGGCGAGGTGGATCATGTGCAGCAGCAGCAGCAGCAGCCCGCGCTTGCCAGCCAGCAGCAGCAAGGCGTGCAGCTAGCGCCGCAGAGCGGCGCAACGGCGGCGGCGCCCGCAAGCTGCAGCGGCTCGGACAGCAACGGTGGGGAGAGCGATGGGGAGGAGCCAGCTGAAGCCCCCCTTTCAGCTTCGCTTGGGGGCGCAGCAGCAGCAGCGGCAGCCCCCCAAAAGAAGAGAGTCACGTTTGCAGACGAGCAGTCTGATGGCAGCGGCGGCAGCGGCGGCAGCAGCAGTGAGGGTGAGGGCCATTGGGAGGATCGTCGCAAGCTCACCAGGGAGGAGATTCGGGCGGCGAGGCGGGAGAACAAGAAGGAGGTGAAGGCAGCCAACCAGGACAAGCGCAAGCAGAAGATGCCCAAGCACGTAAAGAAGAAAGCTGTGGCGAAGGCCAGCGGCAAGAAGAAGTGAAGCAGTGAGGAAGGACGGAGTGAATCCCTGACCTCCCTGCTCCTGCACATGCTCAGGAGCAGCTGTAGGATGCTGCCTTGCGTGGTGTGCCACAAGCTGTCTCCTGGCCCACAAAGGCAGCGTGCAGTGCGTTGTTTCCCTGCGTGCTTGTAACAACTTGATACCGGCCCTTGAGCAGTCAGCGTGGTTCACGCACAGGCAGGCACACGCTTACAAAGGCAGGAACGTTATGAAGAAAATTAAAATGAATGTCGGATGATTGGTGTAGCTGTTGAATGGCTGGTTAACAGCAGGTGTAGGGACACTCCCCAACAGGGCGGGCACGCTTTGCCGCATAGTATAGCAGGGGAAGGGCTGGAACAAGGAAACAAGGAAAGGGGATTGAGGGAGGCGGGGGCATCAAAACCTGGGTCGGTTCGGCGGGTGCACCCCCACAGCTGCCGGCCTCCAAGCGGCGCAGTGCAGCTGCCGACCCACGGAAATCTGAAGGCAGCAACAAAATTGGGAGTAGGAAGGAGCAGCGGCCGCTCTGCTCACTCACGGCAAGCGGGCGAGCCGCGCTGCTACGGGTGCATGCATTCTTCAACAGCTAGCTGGCACAAGACGGGTGTAGGTGAGCACAACCTCAGCGGCAACAGCGAGCATTGTGACCACGGTGAAGTGTGTAGGGGTATGAACAGGCAAAATGATGGCTACATGGTAAAGAGAGTGCTGCAGGGTGCTGCCAGGCGATCGCCAGGCCAGCATGAGGCTAAACGGCGCTCTTGTTGCGTGCGTTTGCTTCGTTGTTGTGTGATTGCCTGGCTGGCTGGCTGCCCGGTCAGTTGGCCATGCCTTGCGTGAAGATGCGGCGGGAGCGCTTCTCCGACACATAGACCAGCGCGCAGGGCAGCGCAAAGCATGCCAGCGCCTGCCACACCATCAGCAGCAGCTTGCACGCCCCGCCTGCAGCAGACCAGCACAGATTGGATGCATGGGCGGGCTCGGTCAGTACTGGATATGTTCACACCCAGCATACCTAGACACCTCTATGCTGCTGGGGCGGCAGCACAGTCTCACAGCCCCCAGCAGACTGCCAACAACACCAAAGCAATGGATCAGAGCAGCAGCAGCAGCAGCTGGGAGGGTTGGCAGCGGAGCCAGCACGACCAACAGCCAGCAGCCTCGCGCTACACACGCGCACCCACCTGGCAGGAAGGGGAACCCGGCGGCACACACTGCTTCGTTGGCAGCCAGGGAGGCGAGGAAGTGGAAGCAGCCGGCGATCAGGTGGGTCCCAAAGCGCAGCTTCAGCCCAAACGACAGCATATAGATCTGGGCCAGGGATGAGGACTCCAGCAGCGCAACAGAGGGGTTGTAGCTGGCCGAGAAGATGGTTCCCACGGGCGGCACCAGGGTCACAGCCGCGTGCGCAGCTTTGTGAGAGATGTGGCTCAGCATGCACAGCTGCTCGCGCCAGCGGATGTAGGTGCGCGGGAACAGCACAGCCATCTGCGGCAGGCAAGAGGGGAGGCAGGAGCAGAGCAGTGCAGAGCAGTTCGGTGCGGCTGTGTAACCATGGGTTGAGCAAAACTAGCACCAGCCACGCCACCGCACGACCCACGGGCAGGCTGCTCCAGCCAGGCCCCAGAAAAAACCCTGCCGCCCACCCGCCAGAACTGAACAAACCCGCCAGAGCACCCACGCATTTGCACAATTCATCAGACAATCAGTCACATCAACATCGATACCCCCAGTGTGCCCACCTGCATGACTGCAGCGTTGAGTGCCATAAGCGCCGCCAGAGCCATGCTCAGCCCCGAGGCAGCAGTCGCCCAACGGAATATCCAGGCCCCGTGGCTCAGTATAGCAATGACCAGGAACGCGATGTCGGCTGGGACCTGGAGGGCAATGGGAAAAGCAAGGGGGAGGAGGGAGGGGAGGCGAGGAGGCATGCGTCAGGTTGAAGCGCCGCTGCACCGTACGCCTACAGGTGGGCTGGCACACAAGTAGCAGGAGGGCTGTTTGCGGCAGCAGCAGAGCAGAGCACAGAGCAGAGCAGCAGCAGGGCAGGGCAGGGCAGGGCAGCAGCAGCAGGGCGGGGCAGCAGCAGGGCAGCAGCAGGGCAGGGCAGCAGCAGGGCAGCAGCAGCTGCAGAGCAGAGCAGCAGCAGGGAAGGGCAGGGCAGAGCGGGGCAGCAACGAGCCCACCTGGCCCGCAGCATGCCAGGCCTGGAACCTGCTTTCCAGCTGAGGGTCCTGGAAGCGCAGCAGGGCGCCCTGCTGAGCGCCTTGCAAGGTGCCCGCCTTGAGCACCGCCTTGGCTGCACCCACGCTGTCCTCCTTCTCCTCAACGCCGCTGTGCTTTGGCGACTGCGGGCCCAGCAGCTTGCTTTGGTTGCGTGATGAGGAGGCGGAGTCGGTTGTTGGCGGGCGGTGCAGCAGGTAGGACTTGGGGCAGGATTCCGGCTCGGCAGGCGGCTGTGGCGAGCCGCCAGCCGCCACCGCCGAGACGACAGCCGCCGCGATGCTCTGAAAGTGATTGGTGGCGATGAAGCGCTCCAGCACTGCAGCTGTGCCTGTGCGGCGGGCATACTCGATGGGCAGCGTGCCGTCTTCGGCAGGTGCGCCCTCCCAGCCAGCCACGGCATCAGCACACTTCTCTGACAGCAGGACGGCGATGGCGCCGCCGTCACGAACCAGGCCGGCGAGGTGCAGGGCTGTGAGGCCGCGGCGGCCGGGCGTGGTTGACTTGAACACGTGGCTGTTGGCATCGCCCCACTGCAGCAGCGCCTGCACCAGGTCCAGGCTCTGGCTGCGCACTGCCAGCTTCAGCAGGGGCATGCCGGTGGTGCCCACACACAGTATGTCCACCTGGGGCACACATGGCGGATGGGAGGCAGGAGGGAGCGGTGTGGATCAAAGGGCAGCAGGGGTCACTTTGAGGCCAGGCAGGGAAGCAGCTGGATGAGTAAGGCCGGGCAGGCACCACTGGGAGGAAGGCACGGCCATGCACACAAACTACAGCGGAGCACAAACGGTGCTTGCAGCATGGGGATGGCATGGCATGCCAGAGCAGAGCAGGCACGCAGGTGCACAAACAGCCACCAAGTGTGGCAAGCCTCATGTGCACAAGCCTCACCTCAGACATCGCCTCTGCACAAGGCACGTCGGCCACCGCAGCACCCAGCAGGGTGCGAGTGGCAGCCACCCAGACGCGCTGCACCGCAAACGCCAGCAGCTGGCGGCTCGACTTGCCCAGCACTGCAGCGGGAGGGGCGGTGGCAAACCGAATACCATTGGTGCCAGCAGGTTCGCGCACGGTGCGCCTCCTGCAAGCTCGCACCCTGCAACGCCTCATTGCAGGATCTTCCCAGAGACACATTTGCAGCCCCTTTGTAATATAATAAACCTTGAACCTCATGACCCTGATCCCGCCTCACCCTTCAGCTCTGCCTGGGAGACATCCCTGGCACCAGCACCAGCGCAGTGCTCCTCTGCCGCCGACAGCTGGAAAAGCAGCGTGTCTGTGTCTGTGGCACCCTGGTCAACCTCGAGTGACCTCACCTCAGCCAGCAGCCCGCGGTTGCGGGTCAGCAGCGCAGCCTGTGGGGTCAGGGGGGCAGGGGATGCAGGGAAGCAGGAAGTTGAGAACCGTGCACCTCCGGCGGCAAGCAGCTGCAGTGAGGCGGCGCTGGTGGGGTTCTCTACACTAGCGTATGCAGGCAAACGCACACATGCATGCAGATGAGCAAACGCACATGCCCTCCGCAAGGCAGCAGCCGATACACAACACTGCCGGACAGCTCACGACCGCTGGCGGCACGGCAGCAGCACGCAGGCAAAGTGAGCACCTTGGGCCCAGACATGTAGCCGCCCCTCATTACTTCCAGTTGCAGCACGCCGCTGGCGGGCAGCCCGCTCAGGCGCAGGTTCAGCTTCTGCATGCCGTGCCAAGCAGGGTCCGCCTCCAGCGACAGGCGCTCCACCTCAACATAAGCGCCTGCAGGGAGAGAAAGCCCACAAAGCAGCACAGGTGGGTGGATGCACAGGCGGAGGCGGGCTGGTCAGCAGGGATGAAACATCGATTGGCATGCAAAGCCGCGCCAACGCCACTCTCCCATCACCCGCCCAGCCAGCATTCACCCGCCAATGCAACCCAACCATGCGCTCACCCTTGCAACGAGCCAGTATGGTATCCTCAGCCTTGTCGAGGTTGTATCCCCAAACCGCCACTTCAGCGCAGCCAGCAGCGTCGGGTGCTGCCGCCAGCGGGCGCAGGGCCTCCAGGCGGGGGAAGAGGGAGGAGGAGCCGGTTGCCAGCACGTGCACCACCCGCCCCTCCCGGACCAACACCAGCTTGTCGCCCAACTGGATCAACATGGCGTGCTCGCTCCAAAACGCCTCTGGCTGGCGGGCAACCAGGCGCTCAACCACAGCTCTCACGCCTGATGAAGCCAGCAGCGCACACTCTTCCGGACCCATCAGGGCGTTCACTGCAAGAGGCAAAGATGCAAGGCAAGAGGCAGGGAGGGAGGAGAGGGTCGAGGCAAGGACTCGTCAAAGGCAGAGGCTGCGGAGGGGTTGATCTGGACTGCTTCGGGCGCGGCACGCTTTAAGCATGCAACAGAAGCTGGCAAGCAGGCAGGTGCATGCAGGCACCACTCCAGACGAGAGCACAGACAGAAGGAGGAGGCAGCGCAGCCCGCAGAGGCTTGCTGAGTACAATGGCAAGAGCCACCGTGCCACCCACCCAACCCCGGACCCCACCCATGCACGCACCCGTGAGGTGCACGCAGCCGGGGCGCAGGTAGCCTTCCATCGACTGGCAAGACAGCATGTTGACCAGGGAAGCTTTAAGGTCTGAGGGCAGCTGGGCGGGGGTGCAGTTGAAGAGCTTGGCGGAGAAACGGACCAGCTTCTCCTCAGGTACATAAGCAACCTGCGCATGACGGGGGGGGGGAAGAGGAGGACAGGCTTGCTCATGTTTGTTGACACTCAAAGACGACACACTCTCGAAGAATCCAATAGAGAGGTACAGCCGCAAGAAGGCACTGTCAGCGCGCACCATCAGCGGGCAGACAGTGACGCAGGCAGGCAGGCAGGCGCCGAGGTGAGCACACAGCCCCGAGCAGTGGCACAGAGCTGGCGGCGTCACACGGAGAGCTCAGCAGTTGACCACGGGCCTGAACACCACCACTGTCCTGAGGCACACAGCCACCCACCCACCTGTGCTGAGTCGAAGGATAGCAGGTTGAGCGCCTCATCCAGCACTGAACCAGGCAGCGGCGGCAGCCCACCCAGGTCCATGGCAGTAGCAGAGGAGCGGACAGAGCCAGGGCTGTCCACCCTCAGGCCTGAGCCGAGTAGGTCCACACACATCACGCCCGGCAGCGGCGGCGGCGGCTGTAGGCCGCTCGGAAACGCGGCGGCATCCCCAAAGGCGGGGAAGGCGGGCTGCTGCGGGGCCATGTAGGGGGGGATGGCTCCCATATCAGCTTCGGTCGTTGTGGGGGTGGTGGGCATGGCGGCGCGGCCCCCCAGGACTGCAGAGTGGGAAGGGAGGCAGGCACGTAGGCGAATAAGCGGCGAGGTGCAGTCAGACGTGAGCTGGCAACACTGGCAGGTTGGCAAGCAAGCCGGTGCGAAGCCGACAGGTCAGCCAGTTGCCATGCAGTCAGTGAGTGAGCTGGGCTGAGAGAAAAGTACAGGTACCCGCAAGCCATCAGCGCAGTCACCAGCGTGCCATGACCGGGCTTACTCCCAACCCACCTCCAGCCGAGGGCAGAGGCATGGCCAGGTTTGGCCAGTTGCCCACCAGCGGCGCGTGCTGCTGCTGGTGCAGCGGTGCACCGCCAGGAAGGCCATGCAGCCTTCCAGTTGCGATGAGTTGGTTGGTCAGTGCTTCCAAGCTTGCCATATCCTCAAGTTCCATAGCACAGGCAGCATCCATTTGGAGGAAGGAGGTGGAAGCTGCTGCGGCGGCGGCACTGTCAGGTGGCGGCAGCCCCAGCCCCGGCATCTGAGCCATCATTGGATTGAACACCTGCACAGCACAGCGCAGCGCAGCGCAGCACAGCAGGGAGCAGCGGTGCAGGTGGCGGCAGTTGTGTGGTGGGCAGCGATGTGCGCGAGCACCCGGGTCGGGGAAGCAGCAGCCACAAAACATCAGCGGCGACAGCAAGGACGCGGCGCCCAGTGCCAGCAGGCAACGGCAGCAAAGCAGTACCAGCAGCAGCAGCAGCCCAGCCCCTCACTAACCTCATCCAGGAAAGCATCATCCAGCAGCAGGGCACCCATGGCAGTGTCGCCCAGGCTGGCGCCAGCGGGCGCGGGCATGGGCGGCGGCGGCAGGTCTGAAGGCGCATTGGCGATGAGGTCACCAAGGGACGCAGGCAGGGGCGGCGCAGAGAGGCCAGATGCCAGCTGTGCCTCCGAATGCGCCTGCGCCTGCACCTGCAGCTGCTGCAGCAGCGCGGCCTTGGCCTGCTCACCTGCCGCGCCGGGCGGCGGCGCCACACCCTCGCTGCCAGACGCCGCCTCTGCGGACGTGGCAGTGGCGCCTGCCTCCACAGCCTGCTGCTGCTGCTGCTGCTGCTGGGAGCCGGAGGATGGCGAAGGGCTCTTGTGCTGAGCAGCAGCGCTGGAAGGTCCAGCTGAGCCTGAGCGTGCGCGTGGCGACTTCACCGTGGGGCCCTGCTTTGACATGCGCGCCAGCTTAGGCGCCAGTTCCTCCTCAGTCAGCCCATACTTCTCAGCCAGCAGTTTCTCGTCGACAGTGCCCGTGGTCTTGAGCATGTGCGCCATCTCGCGCTGGCGCCTGCGCCGTGCGTTGTGCTTGTCCAGGCGAGCGCGGCAGGAGCGCTTCTCACCGTCGAAATCGCCGAGGGGCTGGAACTTGCCGCACTGCACACAGCAGGACAGGGCGGTGAGCGGGCAGGCAAGAAGGGGAGTGTGGGCGGGCGAGCACCAACCATGCTTAAGCGCCAGGCAGAGGCATTGCAGCGCAAGCAGCCAGCCAGCCCGCGAGAACCGGCAGGCACCGAGGAACATGGCATCCACAGGAAGCCAGCAACAGAGCGGCAGCAGGCGGCAGGTGCTGCGCTGCGTCGGCGCCTGACCTGCTGGCAGAAGCGGAGGGGCTGGCCATCCTTGTGCACCACAGGTGCTTTCAGGTGCGCCTCGCAAATCTTGTAGCGAGAGTGGTAGTCCCTCATGCCTCCCACCTCAGTGGAGCATCCGTCAACCTGCAGCGGGAGCCGGGTGGCAGATGGAGCAACAGGACAGCGCTTGAGTGGACCTCGCCTCGCGGTTGGTGGGGGGTTGGAAGGGGCAAGGGGCCGGACAGAGGCAAGGCGGGCAGGGGCAAGGCGGGCACACCATGCACGGGGGAAGCAGTGCGCCTGCAGAATCCAAGAGCCTCTTGGTCTGCTTGCACAAGGCCAAAAGCAGCATTCTGCGCCTGTCATCACGGTGATATGCTTGCAGAGGCCAGCACGCACCTGGCAGCCCTGCTTTATGTCTGCGGCTGGCGCAGACCGGGCCGCTTTGCCGCCAGAACCCTTGAGCGTGGGCGAGGTGTTTGCGGGCGCGGCTGTCAGCTTGTGGGCGTCCCACTTCCAATCAGCGGCCTTCCAGGACGCGTCGTCTTCAAAGGCAGCCATTTGGGCTCGGCGGTGGCGGCTGCAGCCGAGGCCAGCGCCCGAGCGGACGATCAATCAGTGAGCCAGCCAGCACGGCTCCGAATGCCTGCAGGGAGGCGGGATGGCAGAGCGGCCAGCAGATACTCGGCAGGGAGTGGGGCCTATGCAGCGGGCGGCCGCGATGCAGCAGTCGGCGATGGGTGCCGTTGACGGGGCTGCCCACACCCGGCTGCATACACGAGCACCAGGCCGGGCTCCCTGCAGAGGCGTCGTCGCTGCCGCCACCCAACCCGGCATGAACCACGAGCCCGCTAAGGCTGCTTGTGAAGCCACCGCCCCCGGCTGCAGGCCACCTGCGCTCAATTTGCTGGGCACACCTGCCGGTAATCGTCTCGTCGAGTGTGCAGGTGCAGTGGAGTTAGTGATCGGACGGAACGTCAAACTCAGGGCCAGGCTCACGATCAGGGCACAATTTAGGCAGGACGGTGCAGTACATGTGTTGAAACTGGCCTGCTAGCAGGCTCGAGCCTCATCCCTCGGCCATCACAAGCGTTGCAGCAGCCAAACCATCCTCTCCGGCAGTCGATCACCAAGCTCGGCAGCGATGACAGACCCACTGTTCGCCACCCGCAACTCCTTCTACTTGGGCGCGTACCAGAGTGCCATCAGCGAGGCCAGCAACTTAACTGGGCTGAGCGAGGCCGAAAAGATCGAGCGAGACGTGTATGTATATCGCTCCTACATCGAGCTGGGGACCTACGAGGTGCGCTGATGGCGCTGATGGCAGCCTGCAGGCCAGCCGCAAGACACCGCCGCCCCGCAACTGCCGCTCCCGCTCCCGCTACGTCGCAGCCTTGCAACTGTCTGCAATCTGCCACCCCATTTTGCAGCTGGTGATGTCTGAAATCAGCACGTCCTCGCCCATGTCTCTTCAAGCCGTCAAGGCGCTGGCCCTGTACATGAAGGAGCAGAAGGAGGCGGCGCTGGAGGCGGTGGCGGGCTGGCTGGCCGACCCGACTGCCACCTCCAACCCCACTGTGCTGCTGGTGGCAGGCCTGCTATTTGCTTTGGAGGAGAACTATGTGGAGGCGCTCAAGGCGTGCCACGGCGGCGGCAGCATGGAGATGTGAGTGCCGCAAAAGTGTTGACCTCCGAAACGCTGGAAGGCGGACAGCTGTTTGCAACTGGGCAGGCGCTGCCACTGTCGCTGCCTCTCAGCTGTTGGCCTCTGTGCCCACGTGCTGCACCTCTTTTCTGCCTGCTTGGTTGCCTGCAGGATGGCTCTGTGTGTGCAGGTGTACCTCAAAATGGATCGGCTGGACCAGGCAGAGAAGCAGGTGGGCGGAGCCGCGCATGCACTCGCAAAGCACGAGGGCCGTTGCGCAGGCAGCAGCGGAGGGCAGCCTTGGCTCCAGGGCTCCATGCATATGCCGCCATGCTGCAGCAAGCAGTTGCATGCCAGTTGCTTCGCATCCACAACCATCCAAAGCTGCAGCCCGTCGAGCTGCCGCTGCCCACTCGCATGTGCCTCATATGTCGCTATTGTGCTTGCTTACTGCCACCCCTCCTGGCTTCCAGGTCGCCGCAATGTCGGCGGTTGACGATGACGCCACACTGACGCAACTGGCTGCCGCTTGGGTGGGCCTACACCAGGTGGGGGAGGGAGGGAGGGAGGGAGGGTTCGGCAAGCACAGGCGGTTGAGCTTGCTACTTCAGAATGCTGCTGCACCCTGCTGCCGCTGTTCGTGTCGTTTGTTGCCCAGCAAAACCCGTGGTGCTGCCGTACACTCACCGCCACCCAGTCACTGCTGCTCGATCGTTCCCGGCCTTTCACCAAGCCGACTTTGCTTGCCTGGTTGGGCCAGCCTCAATCCACCTCACTTTGCACGTGTGTCCGCCACGTGCTTGTGCCCCCCCCCCTCCCCCCCCCCCTGCTGCTGGTGCAGGGTGGTGCCAAAGTGCAGGAGGCCTTCTACATCTTCCAAGAGCTGGGCGACAAGTTCACGTGGACGGTGCGGCTGCACAACGGGCTGGCCGCCTGCCAGATGCGCATGGGACGCTGGGAGGATGCAGAGTCGGAGCTGCTGCAGGTGGGCTGCTGCTGCTGCTGCTGCTGCAGCTGACAGGACTGCGCTGCCGTATCGCACCTGTGCGCCTGCGCCCCCATCGTCTCATGCCACGCACCCTCCACCCTGTGCTGTTCGTGCGCTGTGTTGCTTGCTTTGTGTTCACCCGACCCGTGCCCTCACTGTGCCGTCTCATGCAATATGTTCACCAGCCATCCACCCCTTTTGCTCCACCCCGCAGGCCTTTGAGAAGAACCCCAAGGATGCCGACACCCTTGCCAACCTGGTGGCCACCTCGCTGCACCTCTCCAAGAGCGCCAGCCGGTACTTGAGCCAGCTGAAGCTGGTGGCACCCGCTCATGCCATTGTGAAGCGAACTGAGGACGGGGAGGCGGCCTTTGACCGCGCTGCCAGCAGCGTGGCTGCTTGAGTGCTCGCCAGGAGCCTGCAGATGTGCGGGGGTAGCCGCCAGGGTGCGAAGGACAGCTGTGCTCTTCTGCAGAGGCTTCGTGTTTGGCAAGATGATGCCTGCTATCCCTCCTCATCCTTTGGTTTGAATGCAAAGAACAATAGCAACAACTTGACAGGCACTGCAAATTCTCAACACATGGAGGGTGCACACGCAAGCAGGATGTTTGAGCAGCTGACCGTCACATCGGCAAGCAAGGCACCAAACCGGCCATTCTGCCCCTACAGTTTCTTTTGCTTGCTGGCGTGCAAGTGCTCAAAGTGCTGCATCGTGCGCTTCAGGCCCTCATCCACAGACACCTGCGGGCAGCCAAACAGCCAGTTTGTTCATGCATCTCACACTTCAACTGCCGTCTCGCAGCCAGCTGTGCGCACTGCCGCTCTACGCCACGCCCTGCTGCTGAAAACCAACTCGCTTGCCTCTGGCGAACCCCAAGAGCCAACCTTGACATGCTTGCCTCTCGCCCCACGCTCGCACCTTGGGCTTATAGCCAAAGTCGCGGCGGGCTGCAGCACACGAGAAGGTGCGGTTGACCGCCGTGATCTTGATGCGAGCGGGGGTGAAGTCGGATTGCATGTCCCTGCCCACCAGGCGCAGCAGCGGTACCACCACCATCTGCAGTACAAGCGCAATGAAGTACACCAGCGCAAAGGGCAGCCTGCAGGGCAGGGAGGAAACAATGGTTGAAGTAGCAGGCAGGCTGGCATAGGAAACCAATTGCCAGGTCGCACTGAGCCTTTTATCCATACTGGCCATAAGCACAGCAGCATGGATGTTGCCTCTGCTGTCCCTGCTGCCTCTGCTGCTCTGCACACTCGCCCGTGCTGACATTCCTGCCGGCAGCCTCAGCCTCACTCACTTGATGTGTGGTCGGTCATAGCCCATGCCCTGGCACACGTCGCCCATGAAGCCCCAAAAGGTGCGGGGCTCAGCATTGGTCACAAAGTAGGGCTTGCCCGCCAGCACACAGTCGGGACCGGTCAGCGCCTCGGCCGCCTCAATGTGCGCCTGATGGTGGGTGGAGGGTGAGGGAGGTGAACAGCTGCGCGTGTGGCTTGTAAATGGTGCATGTGGGAGCGTGCCCGCTCCTTTGCCTGCCCGCACAAGGCCCGCCCACACACGTAACACGCGCGCTGAAGCAAAAGCACACAAACATATATACACACAGTCACATACATACACACACAAACATATACACACACAGTCACATACATACACACACACACACAAACATATACACACACAGTCACATATACACACAGTCAAAGCAGGCCCACCTGCGCCACGTTGCCTGCATACGTCCAGTCCATCTCGTTCCTACCGTTGCCGATGATGTACTTGAGCTTGCCGCGGGCAGCGTTGCGCACCGTGGTTGCCACCAGCAGCGTGTCGTACTCGCCGAATATGCCGCTGGGGCGTAGCGCACACACAGCCACCCCGCCACGGCCGTTTGCGGCCAGTACCAGCTTCTCGGCTGCAAGCCATAGGGAGGCGAGCAGGCAGAGTTGGGGCAGAGAGGCGAATGCAGGGGATGGGAAGAGTTGATGAGAGATGCAGGGAGCAGTGCGCAGCACGCACTTAGCGGAGCACAGCATGCCAGGGCACGACACTGCACCTCAACATCCTCAAGCGCCTCAGCCCCCTCACCCTCGGCCTTGGTGTGTGTGTAGTAGTCCATGGGCCGTGAGGCATACGGCTGGCTCTCATCCACCAGCACCAGGCTCTTGCCCTCAAACACAACTGAGGCAGAGCTGGTGTAGACGAGTCGTGGCACGGCGGCGGCCACACAGGCGTCAATGACATTTTGTGTGCCGCCGATGTTAACGTCCCGCATCAGGGCCTCGTTGTGAGTGTTGTGAGCGGTGGGGGCTGCCGTGGCCACGTGGAAAACGGTGTCCATGCCTGCAGGCGTGTGCAGGGGTCTGCCACAATGCTGAGGCGGGCTGGGGACTGCTGGGTGCCCTGAGCTTGCTGCTCCCTCCGCCCTACAGGCTAGCCACTGCAGCAGCGGACGGCCACAACTCCCTCACACAATGACAAGCGACTGCCAAAATCCAGAGCAATCGAAAAGGGCTGCAGGTGTCGCCAGGCGCTGCGCAAGCCGCTGCTGCGGCCGCTGCTTCGCCCCTCACCCTTGCAGGCCTGGGCCACTTGTTCAGCGTCCCGCAGGTCGCCAACGATGTACTGCACCCTCTCCTCCCCCTCCAGAGCCCTCACATCAAACACGGTGACATCCCACCGCCCGCTGTCCAGCAGCTGGCCAACCAAGTGGCGACCCAGGAAGCCTGCACCGCCCGTCACCAGGCACCGCCGCATGTCCGGCTGCTGCGCGGGCTTACGCCGTTGGCTGGCCCACACCATGCTAGTTGTTGCTGCTGCTGCCAGAGGCACAGCCCCTGTGCTCAGAACTTGCGCTGCTGTTCTTGCTTCAGCAGCTGCGGCAGAGGGCGGGGGAGGAAGCGGGAGCGGCAAGTTGTGCACACCGCCACGATCATCCAGGTGATCAGGAGCGTGCAAGACGACCCACCTCTTGGATCTTGTCGTCAGTCACGTTGCTGGGAGGGTAACGCACGTAGGAATACTGCAGCAAACGAGAAAGCGGGTGGTTGCAGCCAGCAAGTCGTCACAGTTGAATGCTGAGACGATTGGAACTCACGCTCTTGATGATGGATTCCAGCACGTCTTGCCGCAGCACGACTGCGGCGGTCAGGCCGATAGGAATGGCGAGGTACAGACTGAATTTGAAGGCCTGCGCACGTGAACGGGGTGCCTGTGGGGTGGGGAACCAGTCCAAAACTGACGAGAGAGGCACAGGCCGCACCTCAAGCTTTGCGCCACCCATCACGCACTCATGTGTAGAGGGAACAGTGTGATCGCTGTCGGATTGCCGATGTGAGGTCGAGCGATTGTCTGTGCTGAGAAACTTTGGCTGCGGTACGCCTGTACACGCGCTCTCAAACATTGGCGAATCCCTGCAATCCCGCATCACAACGCGTGCATTTTGCCTGCCGCACATGTTCAGCAGCCCACCAGCAGCCACTCGGCCCCCTGGCACGCCTCCAGGCCCAGAACAGCCCTACATGGACACCCTTGGGAGCAGGCGCACCAGGGGCGCCGAGATCGATGTCCCGACTGCCCCCCTGGTGTGTGGCGATCGCCGCCGCTGCTCCCCCTCCGGTGCCGCCCTTGCCTGCGTGTCTGAGTCGACCAACTGCGGTTGGGCACAGCACAGGCTGGGAGCTCACTCTGTCGCCGTTCCAACCTGGCTACAGCTGCTTCGCCACGCCGTCTTTGCACACGCGGCTTTGCACACGCCATTGCAGGGCCTAGTTGCAATAAACAACTTGTGGAAACAGACGACCGGATCACTCAGCATCGACCTGAAGCGCAAGCTGTTCAAGGGAGGAGCAGCGCCCGGCGACAGCCTGTGGCGTGTGCAGCCCGGGTCTGCTGCACAGCCCAGCGGCAGGCGCCCGCCCCTCATGCGCCCTCCTGCCCAGCCGTCAATGTATGCTCAGCCGGGGGTGCCACCAGGGGCCTATTCGGCTCACCCTGGGACTTATAACAACAGCTACGGCGCCCCGCCGGTCGCACGTCAGCCGCCTGCTGCGTTTGCGCAGCTGCCCACAATGGCCTTCATGAACACTGGGGCCAGGGTGAAGGTGATGCGCCACATACAGGTGAGCACGTCATCGGCCTGAAGCACTACATCCACGCATCGTGCACACCTTGCCTTCCCAGCATGCAGCAGTTGCAGGCAGCCCAATGCAGCTGTTCGGCTCGTTGCTGTTGCTGCTGCTGTGGCCAATATGGACCCCCGCTTCCAGCACACTGCACATGACGCTGGCCTGCCTTGTTGCTGCCGCCGGGTTTCAGTTTGGGCCCATGGTGACGAGCGAGCGATCCACGGGGTTGAAGCGGGTCGTGCCCACCCTGGACGTGGGTGTGGGGCTGGCGTTTGAGCTGGACACAGCGGAATTGCAGCCACAGGTGCGTGCACTGTCCAAGCGTGCGAGTGTGTTTGCGTTCTTCTCTGACGTTGCGGCTGCATGTGTCCGCCGGCCGGTGTGGCCGTCAAACGTTTTTATTGAACACTGTTTCAGTCTAGTGTTTCCAGTCTAGTGCTCTGGTCTGTGCGTGGTCATGCCTGATTGGTGCTGCATGCCCTGCCTCATGCATGCTGAGGCCGTGGCACCCTAATCGCTGTGCATCATCCCCTCGAAGAGTTACACAGTGCGCCCTGTGTGTGAGCAGGCGCGGCTGAAGTTCCGCGACATCGTTTCCCTCAAAGCCCTGCCCTACCCAGCCATCAAGATCCAGAAGCGACTGGCTCTTCCAGAGTCCAGCTGGGGCTTGCGGCTCAGGTGCGGCGGCAGATGGACAGCCGTTGGGAGTGCAGCGGGACGTTCAGCCTGCAGATTTAGTTGCTTGGTGCCTTGCTGGCTGCCGGCAAATGTTCATCCACCCCACCGATGCTTCCAAGGCGCACATTCGTACCTCTGGCATGCTCCAATACCCACTTACAGCAACAGACACGCTCACACACACCCGCACACTCACTGATTGCCTGCCTGTCGTGGTGTGCAGCTACGAGTGCCCGTTGGAGTCCCTAGCCAACTTCTACCGGCCCCCCGCCCGCCTGCTGGTGCTCATTGACAACATGCATTCCAACGGGGCACAGTTGACCCAGGCGGGCCTCGAATTCAACTATGCCGGAGAATTCTTGGAGGGAAGGAGCCAGCTGCGGGCAACAGGCCTGGTCGCCCTGTGAGTGGGGATGCGGCAATGGGAGTAGGGCTGTGCATGTGTGCTGAGTCAGAGCGGGCCCAGCGCCAGGAGCAGGGCTGCAGTGTCGGATGGTAGGGATGGGATGCCCTGACAGTGTTCGTTCCTGGGGGGTGGACGGTACTGTGTTTCAGGGCATTTGAGGATGGGTTCGATAAGCTGACAGTGCATTGTCTCTGCTCCTGCCCTTGCTTTCCTGCCTTGCCCCAGGCCGCGTGAGCTGCCTGTGGTCGAGGGCCAGCCGTTGGTTGGACTCGAGCTGAAGCGGCTGGGCCTCAAGTCTGCGTGGTGAAGCTTGCGGCACTGGCTTTACATTTTAGGCTACTGCCAGCATACATGACCCAACAAATGAGCTCACTTTCTATTGCTCAGCATTGAACACACTCTCTGTTTTCCTTGCACCTCTACCTCTCTGCTTTCTTTGGTTACAGAGCCAGCCAGTCTGCCTGCTAGTGCCCACATTCCTGAAAGTGGTACAGAATTCGAGTGATATGTGACAGGCAGCTCCAAAAAGCCAGTCACCATGACAGGCAGGCAGTCGGGAGGGAGGAAGGTTGGCAAAACAAGACCCATTAAAGGGAATAGCAGCATCAGACATTTCTGGGCAGTGAAGACGATAGAAAGGCGGTGGCTCGTTAAAGCGCAGCTGGGCAAAGCAGGCAGGGTTGCCGGGTGGCTAGGCGGTGGTGTCGAGCCGAAGGTGCAGCAGAAAAGGCAGCAAATGAGAGAGAGCGAGGACTAGACAGCGAACATTTCAGCAGCACAGCAGCATGCAGCATAGCGGAGCGAGGCGCTCTCAGAAGGTTGGGAACAGCAGGCCAACAAGGATGCCCAGCACCAGGCCCGCGTACACCTGCCGGGGCGTGTGCCCCAGCACCTCCTTCAGCTTGCGCTCGCTCATGGGGTGCCCCTCCAGCACCTGGCCCACCACCACATTCAGCAGCTCGGCCTGCAGCCCCGCATGGCGGCGGATGCCCATGGCATCGTACATCACAATCACACTGCAGTGATGGGTGAAAGAAGGAGGAGGACAATGATCAAGGATTCAAGAAAATTCTGTGGGACAGGCGGCTGTCAGTTCGGTCGGAGCGGCTGGAGCGAGCTTGTGCGGTGGCTGGCCAACCAGCCTGTCCAAGCACGGCAGCGCACGTAGCCTTGTGCTGAAGCTGCAAGCAACTCCGTCCACATTACCACGGGCATCGAGCAGCGCACCTGAAGCACACGGCGATGGCAAAGAGCGGGCTGCCAAGCCCCTGCTGCATGGCAATGGCGGTGGTTGTCGAGGTGCAGAGCGCAGAGTGGGAGGATGGCATGCCGCCTGATTCGAAGAAGGCACGCGCGTCCCACACGCCCCGCTTGTATCGCTTGGTGAATATCTTTAGAAACTGCGCCAGGAACCAGCCGCAGAAGCCGACGCAGAAGACATAGTTGCTAGTCAGGTCAGCCAACACGCCGCTGGCACCGCCGCCCACGCTGCCCACCGCTGCTGCGCTCAACAGCAGGACGCTGCCGAGCCGTTGCTGCGTCCCGTTGCTGCCTTCCAGTAACCTGCGGGGTGGCAGGACATCCAGACGACATGAGAACAAGCAAAGACACAAGCAATGGAATGAGCCACCGTGCATAGAGGTTTGCCGCCGTTCAGCGCCTACCTGCTCAGCGTTTCGCTGGCGGCTTGCCGCGGAGCTAGCACTGCTGCCGCTGCTCGCTGCACCTTTGCTGCTAGTCGCTGTGCCAGAGACGGCGTGCCCGCAGCGTTTGGCTGCGGATAGCTGTCCGCGCTGCTGCTGCTCTCTGCCCGTGCCCTCCAGGTGCGAAGGGACGCAATTGGCCTGCTGACATGTGATATGTTGCAAGGCGCTGCGACGCAGGCGCGCTGCGACAAGAACCCCACCATCGCAATCGCGTCGCCAAGGGATCAAGCGTGGGAGGGGCAGGCCGTTTGTGCTCCACTGATCGACGAGGCCTGGACAATCCAGGCACTACATGCGTACCTGATCGGCCCAATTGCAACCATTGGGCTGGCGCTGAGCATCGCCTCGATCATCCACCATGCAGGCAACTACAAGCACGCGAGCGCCAGTCGGCACTGCCGCTTTCAGGGCGCCCAAGCGCGCTGCAGCCAGCCCCAGGCGCCCATTTGCTCCTACGTTGCCCCAATGTCAACGGCCGCTGCATCTGGCCCGTGCAGAGGGCGATGGCGGCGAGCAGCCACCGCAGCAGGTCGTAGAAGCCGCCCGCCGCCTTGCCTTGCCACGCCATTCACCTGACCTACCACGACTGACTTCTGTGCAGGCAGCGCCCCCCAAGGCCCCTGAACAGCAGCAGCAGCAGCAGGCACAGCAAGAGGATGAGCCAGTGTGGGTGCGCCGTGAGCGCGAGCGGCAGCTGCAGAAGCAGGAGGGCGGCATGCGTGACCTCCCCTTTGGCGCGTACCTCCTCTTCTCCTCCTTCACCGCCATTGCTGCGGTGAGTGTGCGACAGCCCGGTCCTAAATCAGGCTCAGCTGGCGGGGCCTTCATGCTTCGCATTGCGGCCTCCACACTGCGTGGACCCGCCCCCTGCTTCACTGCGGGCTCTTTTGAACATTCATCTTCCTTGCCACACTGCTGCAGGTGGGATCCATATTCGAGTACGTCAACAAGAATGCGATTTTCGACGTGATCCAGCCCGACTCGCCGCTGTACGCCCCCATCCTCGGCTTCTTTGCCGTCACCGGGCTGCCCACCTCGGGTCTGCTGTTCTACAGGGCAGTGCAGAGCGCCAACAAGGAGGCAGAGCGAATGGACAAGCTGGACGGGTACTGAGCTGCTGCAGCTGAGCAGCTGTTGTTTGGTGTTGTTTGCTGTCGCCGATCTGAGCCGCTGGACGAGTTGTGAGACCCCAGTGCTGGCCCTGCTCCTCCTGCCCCTGCACCTTGCTGCCTTGTTTTTTTTTGTTTTTGAGCGCTCGATTGCAGTACGATGGTAGCCACCTGTACATGAACCTGAGCTGCTTGTGCGACCGTTCACAACGAGGGGCTTGCTGGTGGGACCCGTGAGGTGTTGGCTTGTTGAATTGAATCGATTGATGGGACAACAATTTGGAACAAATCAGTAACAGACAAGCATCAGGAGCAGCTTGCGCCCAAACAAATGTGAGAGCAGGTTACAAAAACCACGGCACTGGCAGTGCTGCTCAGTGCGGCATCCTCTCTGCCGCTGTAGGTGCCGCAACTGCCACAACATCTGCGATCCTTTCACCCAGCGGCGAATTGCTGCCCACGCGCCGCCGCTTGGAGGCTGCCTGCCTCTGCTGGTCTTCGTTGCTCTCCTCACCCTCGCTGTCCCGCTTGGCACGCGAGCCAGCGCCGCTGTGCTGCGCTTGAGGGTCGCTGCCCCCCTCCTGCTGGTGCTCCCGGCTGCCACTGGCGCTTGCCCGCTGAGCGGCCATTGCCTGGTGCACGCCGCCACCAACTGCCTCCACAGCCGCCCATGCAGCGCTGTCAGCTGGTGCTGCGCCTGGCACTGTCGCAGCCGCTGCTGCCTCACACTCTTCGTCTTCCGCCAGCTGAGCCAACTCAGCCAAATCGCTGCGCTGGTGAGCCAGTCGCGGGGCGGCGGCGGCAGGTGCTGCTGCGGCTGCGGCGGCGGCGGCGGCGGCCAGTGCTGGTGTAGGTCCCAAGGCGAGAGGAGGGCAGGCGGAGTGGTGGCTGCTCAGGTTCGAGGTCAGCCTTGCCAGCGTGGCCGCACCTGTTTCATCCCGGCACACAGCCATGAGCGCGGCCGCGCGTGGGCTGCTGATGGGACTCCCTGCTGCGGGCGCTGCTGGTGCTGCTGCGCTGCCTGTGTGGGTGCCGATGCCACCACCCATAGCTGCCATGTTGGCGCTGACCTCTGACGTCCAGTGCACCAGGCCGGCAGCGTGCCGCTGGTACTCTGAGTGCACGTTACTGCCGGTCTTGGCCAGCCAGCCGCCTCCGCTAGGGACCGCATGCAGCTGTGCCCCAAGCGGCACTGCGTCAAACAACGGGGGCGGTGGTGCTGAAGGTTTGGGGGGCGAGTGCGGGCCGCCACCACCGCCGCCACGTCCCGTGCTTCGCGTGCTGCCCACAGGCTGCTGAAAGAGGGCTACTGGGCTCCACAGGTTGGAGTCAGCTGCCATTGCGGGGAACGAGAGCGAATTGTGAGCCTCCTTGACTGGCGTGCCCAGCTGCTGCTGCTCCCCTGCCGCGGCAGTGGTGGGTGCCAGCTGCGGAGCGAGGTCCTGAGGCGTCATCGCAGATGCTGCAGGGAGAAGCGACGCTGTCAGGTGACCGGCAACGAGCAGGCGGCAAGCGGCGCGATGTCGGTCTACTCGCAGCGCAGCACCCAATTTCACAAGCCTTTTGGATCTTAGATCGCACCCTCCACATGCTAACGCTAATCACTCGCTTGCCCGCTCACCGCGTTGAAAGCTGTCGTGCACGGCATGGGAAGCGGATAGGAACGTGAACACCGCCACAGCACACTGCTGGGCAGCCTGGGCCAGGCACCGGTCTCGCTCGGCGTCGAGCACCATGGCACGCGGGGCGCTCTGCTGGCTGTGATCAGGGTTGATTTGGCAGGCAGAGATACTCGTCTAGCGCCAGTCTACTAGCTAGAATGCGGCGATCGCGGCATGGGGGGCGCTCGTCCCGCCCCGTCTCGCTGCCGCCACTCAGCCTCGCATCAATTTTCAACCATTGTCTGTCTGACATTATGGACAGCAGCTCAGGGTAAAGTTGGAAGCACGAAAATCAATGTACTAGTGTGCAAGAGGGCTGCTGGCTTTGCGGCAGCATCGGAGGGTTGGGTATGAACAGGCCATGAGGGGCACAGGGCATGCATGGCAAGCGGGCAGAGCCACGCATGAAACAGGGTGTCAGACTCTGGGCAATGGAAAAAAACAGGAGGCAGACTGGAGTGAGTGAGTTAATCGATGAAGCATAAGGATGCCGCAAGTTATTGTTCAGGCAAGGGTGCGCGCAGGGGCGGGCCCGCAAGCGCTTTCACGAGAGAGATACAGAGATAAAGGTCAGCCCCAAGAACAAGAGATTCCTGGCAGATATAGCATGCGCAGCCATGCTGCTCGTTTAAGTGACTGGCTGGGCTTCACACCTGGCTCATCTATGGCAGCTGCTCAGGCACAGGTGCATGCATAACGGAGCCAGCAGCGGCCGTGTCGCTGAGTGCGACGCTGCTTGTGGAGTTGGCGCTGGAGGAGCTGCTTCCAGCATGCGAAAGCCTGCGCAGAGCGACGTGGTTGTTGCTCCTGCGCAGGCTCGCCAGTATGTGCTCCGGCAGCTTGGGTGGCGTCAGGAGGCGGCGCTTGCGCAGGAGTGGCGGCGGTGCGGTTGGGCGAGGTGCTGGAGGCGGAGAGCCGGGGCACTCTGGGAGCGGGGGAGGCAGATGGAGCGCTGCGGTTGGGGGCAGCTCCTCTTGAAGGGCGCTGGTGAGCAGAGCGTCCAATACGGTGCCGTCCATCCTTGCACCGTGGCGGGCGGCAGCTGCTGTGCCGGCGCTGTGGACGAAGCAGGGCGTTACTGGCATTTCATCGGGCAGGCGAGGTCTGGGAGAGCCTGCGCGGGTAAAAAGGTGTTTGAGCCGGCTGGACGCCCCGTGGTGCCCTGCAGGCCGCACAGTTCGCCACAGCACTCGTGCAGAGCCCAAGACTGCCTGCTGGAGGCCCTGGCGACTCCTACCTGCAGAGGCCGGCGTTTGCAGCTCTGGAGGTGGCCTGTCCGTCATGCCTGCGCTCGACATGATCGTGAGGCAAAGATAAACAACGGTGATAACCGGACGCAGGCGCGTTTTGCCCCTTTAGGAGTTGTTGTTGGCATGGTACGGTCCCGCTCGCCTTGCATGCGGTCGGCGGCAAGTCTGCTCAGGATAGCTGGCTCCAAGGCCACCCCTGCCTGCCTTCTGACAAACATCTTCGAAGCCTGACACAATGCATTTGACCAGTGTTGTAAAGCGGGCGCCCCCACGCTGCCGCAGCGGCGACGTTGCAGCATGGGCCGAGTGGTCGCTTGCGGAGGACCGGGGGCGCATTTGAAGGGGACAGGACAGGGATAAGGATGAAAGGGCATTCATGACTTGATGTATAGAAGGGTGGTGATTCGGAGATGGGAAAAACGCAGGGCAAGGCAGGTGGGCTTGGAATCGAGCGACGTGTGTTGTGGCGCGCCATGTCTAGCTCTTTCATTCGCTACATCATTGCGTGCGGACCGCCCACAGGCACGCGCACCGCAAGGATGCATGGGGAAAACGTGTGCTGATCGCACTGCGCAGGCACGAAGGAGCCCCGGCCAAGCGCTGCAGGCAGGGCGCAGCGGGAGCGCTTGGCAGCTGCTGCAGGCAAGCCGGTTCAGGGGCCTGCTGCCAGTGGGCAGGCAGGCAGGCAGCAGTATGGGCCCAAGCGCCAGCCCAGCTTCTCCAAGCACTTTGCCTCCAGGGCAATCGCCTGCACCACAGACACGGCAAGCACACGGCGCTGCGGTAAGAAACTGCTGAGCCAGAAATCAGGCACCCTAGCGACATGCAACCTCCCGTGCCCATCCTGTGCCCCTGCAGTGTGTTTGCGCAACTCAGCCCAGCCCGCCCCTGCACACTGCAGGCCAGCCGCCCACCTCCTCGGCCAGAGCCTCAGGATCTTGGGAGCTGGCGGGGTGGATGGTGGCCAGCATCGTGCTGAGCTGGCACGTGTACTTGGGCCCCTCGCACATCTTGATGCCCAGGTACACGCAGGTGGTGAAGATGGCCAGCAGCGCGCTGCTGCCAACGCGCGCGTGCATCACAGTCTCCTGCAGGGCCATAAGGAAGCATTCCCGGCAGGGTTGAGTGGTGGCACAGCAGGCGGCAAGCACTGGAGACCACCGCCACCGCCAGCAGGCTCACAGGCATCGCGCCCCGAAACCAAGCCCGTGTTGCCAACGGCAGTGTTTCAAGGCTGTAGGGCCAAGCTCGACTGTCATCCCTGCCTGCACCAGCTCAAAGTGCAAGTGCTGATCTGCCTGCTGCCTGCTTGTTCCCGCCCCACTCACTCGCTCACCATATGACCGCCAGCGGGTGCAGGCTGCAAGGAGAAGAAGCCAGCCTGGTTTGCCTGGTCAGCCAGCACCTGGCAGGAGCTAAGTATGCGCTGGAAGTAGGAGGCGCCGAGGGCAATGGCGGTGGGAGGTGTCTGGAAATACTGAAACATTGGCAGCAACTCGCAGCTGTGGTGGGCAGGGTAGAAGAGCTGACCGCCTGCACGCCAGCGTGGTAGAAATGGCATCAGTGCTGATGCAGGGTCCGGACCGTATGAATAGACAGACTGGCGTGACTGCTGCTGCATCCCGCTTGACGGCGCCCTGCCGGGGCCGCGCTTGTGCCAGTACGACCTGGCTGCTCACCTGGCAGCGTGAGGCTTTGCAGGCAGGCATTGGCAGCAGCCAGCTCTGCGTGATACCTCTGCAGCTTCCGCGCCTGCGACTCCGCTGCAGCCAGCTGCTTTTGGAATGCCCTGGCTGCAGAGCGGGAAGCGGCAGCAGTGGCGGCACCGACTTCCGCCATGCCGCTTGGGGGCGGCTGGCGCAGGCAGGGCACCTCTGTATCGCTGGCCCCGCTGCCCATCACACGCGAGGACTGGAGGATGGTAGTTTGCGACTCAGCGCTGCCCCAAGCTGGAGGAATGTTGCTGCCGCCGCCGCGGTTTTCGTGAGCGTGACGCTTGAATGGGGCGGCAGCCATGGCGCTCATCAGCTCGGTTTCGGCGCTCTTTGTGGACCCAGCGCGCAGCAGGAAGGCCTTGGAGCTGCGGCAGGGCGTTTGGCGGCAGGCACGCGCCTTCAAGCACGCCAAACGGCGCCAGGGGCCGGTCTGTAGCTGCCCAGAGCTGCCAGGGCACTCACCGCTTGCTGCTGGGCTGGCCCTGGACCTCCAGGAGCGCGGTGGAGCGTTTGGTAGCGCAGGGCCGGTCCCCAGCGAGGCTCTCGGGCTCGGGGGGCACGGCCACCATCATTGTGCACGCCTGTAATCAGATCTGGGAGTGGCTGACATTTGCAGGGCAAACATGCCAGATCCACCCCAACTTTCCTCCAGGGACGTGCACAAGCGCGTTGCGAGGTTGGCAGGCCCCCAGCCAGCGCCTTTCGATCCCAGCAGCTCGTTAAGGGCAAGGCCAAGCTTGCAGAAAGGGCACAGCTTGCACTGGGCGCCCAGAACCCTGCCGCCGCCGCCGCTTGCAGATGCCGCGATCTCATCTCTCTCTGCACATTGCTGCATGACCCGTTGCAGCTAGGCTTTCCTGTGCATCACGCATTACATCTGATCTGCAAGCTTGAATGAGCATGCCTCGGTGTAACCATAATCAACTGGCCACGACAGCATAACCAAGTCGGCGTCTAATGCGGCGCCGCCCGTCATGGAAACCACACTGGCGCTGCTCTTCAAAGCTTATACTTCCTCCAGAATGAAGGCAAAGTGCTCAGGGGAGACGTGGTGCACTGCACGCACGTGGCAAAGAAGCGGTACTGGGTCGAAGAGATGAGAAGCGGCGGCAGTGGGGCACGGCCAGCAAGCAGCTCATGAGCCTCCTGCCAGGCGGCCTGCTCACCCGACAGCATGGGGCTCTGCACGAAGAGGGACATTGCCTGCAGCCCATCGAGCTGGTGCTCCTTCATTGCCGACAGCAAGACGGGCTCTGCATGTTGGGCGGCAGAAGGAAACTTGGCTGCATGTCTGCAATTGATGACTGCACTTGATGGTGCAGGGACCAGCGCTGCTGCGAGCGTCTGCTGCCAGGCACAACAACGACAGCACGCTACGTCAGCCTCCTGCAGCACAGGTCACACCTGCTGCAGGGCGGCACACATTACAGCAGACTGCCTCGTGGCCCCTGACCAGATTGCCAATCCGGCGGCGCCCCTGTAAGCTGAACCCACCGTCAAACGCCTCGTCCAGCCTCAGGTCAAAGGACAGCCACTTGTCGTCAGCTGGATCGGGGTAGGGCTGCAAGCAAGCGCCAGAAGCGCTTCATACAGGCAGGCGGCTGGTGAAGCGCTGACGCCGAATCGCCTGCCAGACTCGCGGTGTCAAGCGAGCTGCAAGCAAGCATCACAGCTGTGCGCTGTCACTCACCGCCCGTACCACGGTGCAGCGGCCGTACACTCCCGCGTCAACCTTTGCCTTTGTCCTCAGGTTGTTGCAGCTGTAAAAGAGGACTTCGTCGCCCTCCTGCGTGACGGCAGGCGGGCAGGGGTGCGGGTTCACGAACTGCAAACGGCAACAGCAGTTGAGGCGGTGTGTGCATGTGCACATGCATGAGGACTCATGATGCCCGCCTGCATGCTGCGGATGGTCTTGCGGGCTTGTGCGGAGCGAATGTTGGTGATGGGCAGCGTCTTGTTGGGTGCCTTTTTGAACCTGGAGATGGGCAGCACATCAATCTGCGGGCAGACAGGCAGGCAGGTGGCAGGAGACAGGCTTCAGGCAGGAGTCAAGGGCTGCACGGACGCAGGATGCGGCTTGTAGGTTCAGGGAGGCAGGAAATCCATCGCACGCAGGACTTCAAGCAAGCGGTTGTGTTCGCCGCCCTTGCCTGGCGTTTCAACAAATAGAAGCCCTTGCCCTCTGCATTTCGTTGGGGTGATGCAGGCTTCGTAGTCTTGGCCTTCTTGCCGCCTGTGGGGCTGCCTTCAGCTGAACGCTGCAAGCAGCAAGGAGACGCGGATCGAGTTGCCGCTGGCATGGTGACGGAGGGCGGCAGATGGCCTGACTGGCACCTTGGGAGGCATCTCGTTGCGGTTGGAAATTCTCCACGATGTTCCTCTGCAGGTGCCAGGCGCAGCTTGCAGCCGCGAAGGTTTCGCAGACGCGCGGCTGCAGGGCAGGGTGCAGGGTGCTGAAACCTCTGGAGAGTGCTGGAGCGAGTGTTGCTTGAAACGCTGAACGGTTTGAAGGCGCGGAGACTCTTCTGAGCGAGGCAGCGGCGGAGGCGGTACATCGTTACAGCGCGTCGATCCTGATTGTTACAACGGCAAAAAGCAGCAGCAGATCAATCACCGCGCTTCCCTCGTCTGCTGCGTCGTGCGCGAGCCCCCTGCAAGCGCAGGGCTGGCGCAGGCTTGGGCCGCCGTGCTTTGCCGCCGCTGTCGGTGCTGGCATCGTCGCTGGAATGGGCAGACTGCTCGGCTTCCGGCTCAGAGGAAGTGGAAGAGCCACCCACGACCTCATCAGCATCAGAGGCAGAGGAGGCTGCATCACTATCGCTGCTGGCGGAGGAGTCTGAGGCGGTGCTAGACAGCTCGCTGTTCTCAGGTACAGTCGCCCCCCGCTGCTTGCTACCGCGCTGCGGCTGCTGCCGTCGGCCTCGCTGCGCCACCGGCGACTGAGCGGCCGCCTTGCCTCGGCCGCGGCCCCGGCCGCCACCAGTGCCGCCACCACCTCGCCCAGCCCCTCCTGCTCGCGCTGCAGCCTTGGCGGCAGGCGCCGCCGCTGCCGCTGCTGGCTCGGCAGCAGCTGGTGCCGCCTCCAGCTCTGGTGCTGCGGCCGGCGCGCTGCCGCCACCCTCGCTGGCAGCAGCAGCGGCAGCAGCAGCAGCTTCGTCGCCCTCAGCGTCCCTAGCTACTATTGCTGCTGCTGCTGCCCGCTCCTTTTCCCGCTCCTGCCGCTGCGCGAGCTGAGCCACCACCTCATCGACAGCCGGCTCAGGGATCAGCATGCCAACCAGCCGCTGAGGGTGCTCGCCAGTCGTGGCGATGCGCAGCACACGCATGCGCCGCTCACTCGACTTAACGTGGCGCACCAGCGCGTGCTGCAGCAGCAGCAAGCAGTCGGGGGGTGCCACATGTCAGTCAGGCGCCTTGGTGGTCTCTTCACTGCTCGGGACCCTCTGACTTGGATGCAAGTGCTGGGCGCGCGCGATGCAGCTGGCGATCAGCACGGCAGATGCCCTGCCACGCAGCTGCGACTTTCCTCTCCTGCATTTGGAGAGGCAGGTGGCATGCCATCCCCGCCGGCAACTGCCGCCGTGCCGCACAGGCAGGCCTCTCACATCCTATCCCCACCCACCCCTGTCCCCACTCAACCCTGCCTCCCACCATCCCTCCCCTCCCTGCAGCGGCTCCAGCCCTCAGCCTCACCTGGACCGCGCCCCAGCAGTGCATCACTGCGCCGCCCAGCACATGCAGCGTGCGCTTGCGCAGCACCTTTGCCGAACCAGTGGCCCCATCGTACGTCTTCTCCCACAGCGGCTTGCACACCCGCGGCTCCAGCTGCAGGTACCGCGCCTTGAGCTCCTGGGGGGGAGAAGGAGGGGGAAGAAGGTACCGCAGGCTGAGGGTGGTACCGCAGGGGGAGGGCGGTGAGGGCCTCCTCCTCCTCCTCCTCCTCCTGCTGGGCAGGAGGCCGCAACACGGACTGAACACCGCCTCTGGCACCACAACACAACACTGCGCCTGTGCCACGACAGAGGCGATCACAGGGGAGGGGTGCCGGCCCAGTGCACTGCATCCAGGTACTGCAGGCACCAAACTGGAGCTGGAAAGCCTCGAAACGTGGCACTCTCCCCCCACCTGCTGGCTCATGATCTGGCGCGAACGACCCGTGGCAGGCCGGTAGATGGCAAAGGTGGGCGGCTCTGAGCCCGCGACCTGCAGAGCCAGCATCACATGCACCTGCAGCAGCAGCAGAGCGGCAGCATGTCAGCAGGTGCGAGGGGTAGCAGCAATCAGCCAGGCAGTACACATAGATGCAAACAGACAACTGTCTCGCATGTGCTGCCTCTTGCAGCTTGCATGCATGTGCACTCTAAATGCTTGACACACAAACAGCAACGCGCAGTCAGCGCCGCTTGTCTCACAGCCTTGCTACCGGCACCCAGCGCCCACCTGTCGGTTGATGCCCTCCTGCCGTGCACGATAGAAGCCGCTCTCCCACTTGCGCTTGGGTGGTGCCCTGACAGCACCGCCCGCATCTGCACGGCAGCCACACCCAGGGCACACAAGCTTGGCATGCCACGACCACACATGCACACAAAAGGGTAGTATGCTAGCACAGGCAAGGCAAGGCGGCTTCACATCAGTCTGAAACACGCAACTCGTTACTCCGCAGGCATTGTTGTTAGCAACTTGCCCCTCCCAGCAGTCCGCGGTCTGCGTTGACGCATTGATGCAGCCCCGCAGCAAGCTCACCTCCAGCCTCAACCTCCACCACCTCCGCAGCATCTGAGTCGCTGTCGGCTGCCGCATCGCTGCTAGCTGCCTTGGACCGCTTGCCCGCCGCCTTAGCACCGGCCGCAGCCTTGCCATCCTCCTCGCCATCATCATCGCTGTCAGCCAAAGTCAAGTCTATCGTGGCAGCCTCCACAGACTGTTTGCGCTTGGCCTGCTGCGGCAAAGCCTTGGGCTTTGCACCAGGCTTGGCTGCTGCCGCTGCTGCGCGTCCCACGCTGCCGGGGCTTGCGGCGCCGTTGGCTTTGCTGCGCTTTGCTGCGGGACTGCTCTTGCCAGCGGCCTCAGCTTCTGGATTTGCTTGCGCTGGCGCTGCTGCATCACTTCCCGCCTTGCCCTGGCGCTGCCGCTTCCTCCCTGCGGCAGCTAGTCGCGGCGAGGGTCCCGTCTCTGCCTTCACAGCTGCTGCAGCAGCAGCAGGGGGCTCGTCCAGCTCCTGCTGCTCCTGCTTGCCTGGCAGCGCACCATTGCTGGGCTGCTGGCTGCGCTGCTCGTCCTGCTGCATTGCCTCTGCTCCCTGCTGATTTTCCTGTTTCGATTCCTTTTCCTCCTCTTGCTTCACAGCCTCCTTGCCCTGCTGCGCATCTGGCTGCTGCTGCTGCTGCAGCTCACCACGCACTGGAGGCAGTGCCGCAGCTGCCACACCCTCCTGCCCCTCCTGCGCCTCTTGCTCGGCAGTAGGGATGGACGTAAGAATGGCAGGTATGGCGGCGGCACCGGGGGATGAAAGCCCAGCTGCCGCCATCGCCAGCTGCTGGCAATGCTCTTCCAGTTTCTGCTGTGCTGCCGCCCAGGGAAGGCCCCGATCCATCTCAATTTCGTACATCACTGCAGCAGCATCACACAACATGGCCAGACGAAGGGAGCAGAGGGGGGTCAGTCCGGAAGGAGTGTGTGGAGAACGAGCAAAACAGCTCAGGAGTGGCGGGTCAAGGGAAGGCTTTTGGCAGGGCACTCTGGCAGGGAAGCCCAGCCGCAGCGCACCACTGCCCTTGCTGGAAATTACACCAGTTACAGGCATGTCAAGACAGCACAGCACAGCACAGCACAGCACAGCACAGCACAGCAAGGCACAGCACAGCACAGCGATGTAGCATAGGCTGTGCTGCCGGCCAGCCCCTGCCCCCACCCCACCGACCAAAGCAAGGCAGGCCCACAGTGCAGCAGCAGCGGCAGCACCACCACGCACCAGAAGTGGCCCCTGTGGTGGCGTCTCTGTGCAGCTCCCGAGGCTCACCCACAAGGCACACGGTGTGCGCCTTCACATCCACTATGCCCTCATCTGCAGAGCAGGTGAAGGCAGGGCGAGGCAGGTCGGGACAGAGAGAAGAAGAAAAGCAGGCGGCGAAGCAGGGTCGGCAAAGCGGCGTGGCGTCAGAAAAGGGCGTGCAGGCGGTGTGCTTCGGCCAGCCCGTTTCACGACTCTCATGCAGCAGCAGCAGGACACCACATACATGCCGCCCCGCAACACCTCTCTTGTGCTTGCCCACCCTGCCTCCCTGCCCGCCTTTTCCTCCCTGCCTGGCTCACCCAGTGCTCCCTCCCTGCGAGCCTTATCCATTAATGCCTCCAGTGTGACTTGATAAAAGTCAAACAGGGCCTGCTGGGCATCGGGGGCTAGGCCCAGCAGCCTGCAAAGTGTTGGGAGGGAGAACAGGGACAAGGAAGAGCAGTGAGCACAGCACTTGCGATGAGAATGGGAGGGAGAGGCGGAGGTGAAAGGAGGGGAAGACAGGTGCAGAGATGGGGCAGAGGGGCAGCAGGGCGTGCAGCCTCGCTGCCAATCGATATACAACGGCCGTGCAGGAGCCAAGCGGGCTAGGGAGACGAGTTTCCAAAGCAGGCGCCCGGCTGAACATGCGCTGGCCGGCCCAGGCGTGTGAGCATGGCATGCCTGTTGAGGAAGCGAGGCACATCAGCCATATCCTTCTCGTCTATGCGGCCCACTGCTGCCGGTGCGCCGTCCGGCCGAGACAGGTACTCGTTGATGTGTGATGCTGCAGGGATAAGGGCAAAGGAGAGATCAGGGGCAAGGATAGGAGCAGGGTGCTCAGCAGCTGCATGAGGTGGGCAATCAACGCCTTGATCAGAGGAGCAAGGCGTCTAGATAGGTAGCCGCTAAGCTGGCCAAGCTGGTGACAGCAGCGCAGTTGAGCAGTGCTGCGTTCACACACACGCACTCACGCCCAGCCGCCCACCTGACACCACAGACTTGTTGTGCCGAATGATGCCGCAGTTCAGCAGCAGCGCGCGCGCCTTGCCCATGAAAGCCTCCAGAGACGTGGCTGGAGGCTCGCCGCCGGGGCCTGCAGCAGGGGAGGGAGGGGAAGAGGCACTGCCTGCCAGCTGAGGGAGCGAAGGGAAGCCGACAGGCCTCTGGCGCTGGCCACCACCACCCCTATGGCGGGTCTGGTGGTTCAGGAGCAGAAGATTGGCAGCATGCTGGCAGCAAGCCCCACTAACCACACAGCAGCGTAGACTCCAACCCTCAACAACTGCCGCCTGCGAGCGTCGCAGCCAGCGGGCGCGGCTCCGCTGAACCCCGTCGCCGCCTCACCTGGCTTGCAGGGCTGCGGCGTTGCCAGCGGTACGCGTATGTCCCGCATGATTGCGCGGTACATCTCCCGCAGCGCACGCTGGCCCCATACGCTCTCGTAGTTGAAAGCACTGAGGGAGGGCCCCGCTCGGCGGTCACCCTGCACAGCACGGTGCAGTGGAGAAACGATGATCATCAGCGATGATGGTTACAGGCGCTATGTGTTGACATGAGTCGGAAGCTGACAGGATGGGAAGCGGCGCTAAGCAACAACGCCCCCGCTTTCCAGACAAGACCCTTGTATCATGCACCATAACGACAGCACCACACTCTTGCCGTGTGCTGCTGCAACTCTTGCACCGCAGCTCCATCCAACTCCTCACAGCCCCATAAGCACTCACCTGCGTCAGCGCCCCTAAGCTCTCCAGCCGGCGCGCCACAGCCGCTGCAAAGCGCCGCTCACCGCCCAGCGGTGTGAAGATCAGTCGGTACTGCGGGCCGTGGGCCTGGTTGGCGCGGTGGGTGCGCCCAAACTGCTGGATTGCCTTGTCGGCTGCAGGACAGCAACACGGGTGGCGGCAGGCCAGTTGACAGAGGAAACTAGGTGTGCACACAGGCGGATGCACCGACAAGAAAGCAGGGAGAACCGGCCTGACGCACACAGCAGACTGGCTCGAAAGCGTATGACAGCCGGTAGAGCAGCTCAAGGCAATGCCCGACACATACGGCCACCCGCCAGGCAGTGGTGGTCTGCAGGGCGGGCGAGCCCCCACTCACCGCTCCACGGCAGCTCAAGCGTGAGGTGCACCCGGCGCCGCTGGTTGACGGCGCGGCGGTCAGCATGCAGCGAGATGCCCGCGGAGGCTGCCTCGGAGATGATGGCAATCAGTTTTTTCCCCGCCAGGAACAACTCCCGCTCGTGCACGTTGATCATCTCCAGGGTGGCGCCTGCGGTGCATCAACCAGAGGTCATGCGATCGGTGTGGGATGTGGATGCCACAGCTCAACTGCAAGAGACAACTGCCAGGCCGAAAGCTGCCCAGGCAACTGTGGCGCAAGGCATCTGCTGCCGCTGGGCATCCGCACCCCGCTGGCCTGCGGCAGGCCCTCTCTCGTGCTCATTGGCTCCGCCCTCACCTGCCGATACCCCCGACGCATTCCGTGCCTCGAACACCACGCCGGCGCTGGACTTGCTGCGCACCAGGCGGCCCTTGCGCCCAGTCATCTCGGCCACCTGGCGGCAGGGTGGTATCCGTGGAGGGTGTAAGCAGGGGTGAGGGTGGCCGTGGAGGGTGTAAGCAGGGGTGAGGGTGGCCGTGGAGGGTGCAAGCAGGGGTGAGGGTGGCCGTGGAGGGTGCAAGCAGGGGCGAGGGTGGCCGTGGAGGGTGCAAGCAGGGGTGAGGGTGAGAGTCAGTGTGAGGGTGCATGCAGGGGTGCAGGTGAGGTTGAGAGTGCAGCCTCAGGGAGACCATCGGGCACGCACCTCGTTGGGCCCCCCCAGCTGATCGATCAGGGTGTCCAGCGGGTTGTTGGGCAGCTCCAGCTGCACAGTTCAAAGGGGGGAGAGGGGCAGACGAGTGATAACCACCTCAACTGATCGGCCCTGCCCGTGTCTCTTGCAGTCCGGCTGCCTGGCACAGCTGATTGTGCGTGTCGGCCATCCAGAACCCCATCTGTCGATCCCCTGTGACCCCCAAACAACACAACCGCCCTCAAAGCACCCACCTGCTGCACCGCCGCCATCACCGCCTCTTTTCGCTTCACGGCGGCGGCGTAGGCAGCCTCGGCCAGCGCACGCTTTGCGGCGCGTGCCTCTTCCTCGGCACGCTTGGCCTCCTGGCGCTGCAGGTGCAGGCATGGCAGAGCGAGGGGGCGGAACATGTGAAAACGTGGAAAGGTGGAGGGGGCATGCTGTGTGTGGGTGCTCGGGATGATGGGACGCTGAGTCCGATTGCGGGATGATTGGGGCAGCTAAACGTGGGACTGGGATTCCAGGGAAGCAGGTAGCGAGCAGCAAAGCATCGTTGAGCCATACAGGGGAGTGAGTATGTCCTTTCATTAGCAAGGCTGTGGAACTCACCGCTTCCTTCCGCTTGGCCTTCTCCGCCGCCGCTTCCTTGGCCTGCTGCTGCTGCTGCCCGTCTGCTTCCTGCTGCTGCCCCTGGCTGCTTGGCTTCTCATTATCATCATCACTGCTGCTGCTGCTGTCGCCGCTGCTTGAGCCAGAGGAGGAAGCAGAGTCTCGCTTGGCGGTGGGGTCGTATTCTTCGCCGCTGTCCTCGCCGCTGCTGCGGCTGCGCTGCTGCCGCGACCTACGCTGCTGCCGCGCCGCCCGCCGCCGACCCGTCGTCCCATCGGCCACGCCGCTGCCTTTGCTCCTGCCGCCGCTGTCGTCCTGCCGTGACCCAGACTTGCCAGATCGCTGCTGCTTCTGTGCAGAAGCAGCTGCGGTGGACCCAGATGCGCCCTGGCGGCGGCCGCTGCCGCCATTCTTCGGCTGGCCATCGTCTGACGAAGCGCTGCTGTCGCTGTCGCTACCGGCGGCACCTGCCGAGCTGTCGCCAATGTCCTCTGCAGCAAGCAGGCGTGGAGGGCGGGCAGAGAAAGCAAACAAGCAAGCAGGTCATGAGTCCTGGAGGCTGCAAAGCACTGGGCAGGCCTGCGCCTCCCAGACTGGCCCAGCCTCGCCCTGCCGAGACACCTCGGCGTGACCAAGACAGGTGCTACCAAGTACTCCCTCTCGCCCCTCAACACCAGCACAATACATCTGAATTTCTGGCTGCTGCCCCAGCAGCGCACCCGACTCGCTCCACTCCTTGTACCGCACAGCCCTCGCCTTGGCGCCGCGGTACACCTGGTTGCGCCCCTCGATCGCGTTGCGCGCCACAGCCTCCGCCACTGCTGCTGTATGGAAGTCCTCGTCACTCTCGCTATCTGCTGGCAACCAAGTTGGACCGAGCAGAGCGCAGCGTGGTTGATTGGAGCGCTCAACGCGAGCCAGCCATGGCCCCATTGCATTGGGGGCCGTGAGTCACAGCAACGCACTGCCGCACAGGCAAACCGCATCTTGCCATGCCAAGCAGGTTGCTAAGCATATAATTCTGCCCTTTGGCTTGGCAGCACAAGCACTGCAGCAGGCGGCATGCATACGGCAGTGCCCGTGCATATGGCAGCAGCGCTGAGCCTGCTGCCCACCTGCCTCCTCTTCTAGGGCGTTGGGGTTGGGTGGCAAGGGATAGTAGTGTTCAACCAGCCGGATCAGCAGCTCCTTGGGGCCTGTTGGGGGGGGATGAAGGCAAGACAGCTGGAGATGAGGCAAACATGGCTGGGAAACCAGCCCCGCTGGAAACTGAAGCTCATCATTGAATAAGCTGAGAGGACACCAGCGCGGCAGCAGTGGCATCCCAGCGCACACTCCAGACAATGAAACAATGAAAGGCGCCCCGGGCAACCAGGGAGGCGCAGCACGCCGCCGAACAATGGCAGAGGAGGCCAGCAGGAGGCAGCAGGCACGCACCAGACACAAAGTCATCCAACTCCTCTCCCTTGTCAGCCACCACGTCAGCGGTACGTGCCTCCCCGGTGGACTGAAGGCCCACCACAGCACACTTGCCGTTGGCCACAGCGGCGCGGGCCATGCGCACCACAGCAGGCACCTTGGCAGCCATGGTCATATGGCGGAAGAAAGCCTGGTGGCCCGCCCAGAAGCTGCGCCAGGTCATGCTGCGGGCGTCGCCAAACCCGCCGCGGCGGCGGCCGCCATCGGAGGGTGCACCTCCTGCACACATAGGCAGGCAGGCAGGCAGACGGAGTTCACGACACGACTTACGACACAAAGCGCCGGACAGCCTCACACTACGCCTGGGTTTTGCCGCCCTGGGAATCATGAGCCCACCAGTCCCAATTGCAATGGCTGCTTTGGCATGCGCAAAGAATTGGCCAGATACTAACCAAACCCCAACTGCTGCCAGCTGCCTGCTACTTGCAGCCACAGCCAGCAGCGTCCCGCCGTATCGCATCATACCTGCAACTGCAGCTGCAGCTTCTCCGGCCGCAGCCTGCTCCTCGGCGTAGAGGAACTCCCTGAAGAGTTGGTTCCAGGTGGCGGCGGCGGCGGCGTACTGCGCACCCATTGGGTCCTCCAGAGGGGCCTCAACCGTCTCAAACTCGGCGCCTGAGGCAGGGCACACGCAGGGAGCAGGGCGGCAGAGTGAGCTGGAGGGCCATCCGCACCCACATGACGCCAACTGGCGCACAGGGAAGCAGGGCGGCAGCATGAGCCGGCAGGAGCAGGGCCATCCGCACGCACGTGACGCAAGCCCGTCACGGACAACAAACTGAACTGGCTCTCTGACTTGCCGGCTACAAAGCTAGAGTTCATCACAGCGCAGCACAGCACAGCACAGCACAGCACTGCACAAACATGCACAGCCGTGGCCAGGCAGTGCGACTGCGACCTGCTGCCTGAAGCGATGGCTGTGCAGGCGACCCCACTGCGCTGCTTGAGTCTCACCTGCAAAGCTGAGGGTGCGGCAGACGTACATGCCCTGGGCCTTCATGTCCATGGCCACCAGCTCCAGCGCAGCCATGGTGCCGCCTCCAGTGCTGTTCTTGCCCTGCACCAGCACCATGATCCACAACAGGTCAAAATGAGTGAGTCCACAACAGGTCAAAATGAGTGAGCCAGTGACCCCAGCCAGTTAATACAACCTCCCGTTCGCGTGGACATTATAGCAAGTAGCAAGCCAGCAAATAGGCGCAAAAAGCAGATCCAAGCCTGCCTGCTGCCACGCTTCAAGGCTGCCGGGAACCCACCGCCACCGCTGTACCAATTTGGAGGAAATTGGAACGTTGAACCTTCCTGGCATAGGCCCACCTGTACTGCCTCCAAGAAGCGTCCGAAGTCGTTAAAGGCAGGGTTGCCCTCGCCCCAAAGGCCCAGTCGCACCATGTAGCCCATGTTGCGAGGCTCTGCTTGCAGGCAGGGCAGGAGGCAGAGGAAGGCAGAGCAGTGGCAAGGATGGGTGCAGGCAGAACAGTGGCAGGGGTGGCGTGGCCGCACTGTCTCAGTCACTGGGTGCAGAACCCTCACACCAGCAGCCTCAATGCCGCAGTACCCCTGCCCTGCCAGAGTGTCAGTGACGGCGCCCGCCCAAACCCCAGCTGAAGTTGCAAGCTCACCAGAGGCTCCTGTGGCGGAGCAGTAGACCACGCGAGCCTGGGGCAGCTGCAGCTGTATCTCACGAACTTTGAGCCCCACCTGCGTCGCACGCATGCCAGCATCCGGCACCAGGTTCTTCGCCTTGTGGCCTGCAGCACATGGAACACAGTGATGAAACCAAGAGGGAGCGGCCGCAACCAGTGAGGAAACTCAAAGGAAAGGCAGAACCACAAGCGTGCCGGATGTGGTATGCTTGTTGCATGCAAGCATGCCGTGGCAGCTGGCTGTCAACCCAGGTCAAGCAAGCGGCAGGGGGAGTGTGGCTCACTCTCGTCAAAGACGATGAGCCCGTCAAAGTCCTTGCCACACCACTCCAACAGCTGCTTGAACCGAGTGTGGCCGCGATCTGCACAGCACGCACAGCGCACCAGCCACCTCCTCACAGCACACAAGCAACACCAGTGAAGCATGCACGCCAATCGCATACCAATGCAGGCGACCGATGCCAGCCGCCAAACACAGCAACAAAGAAGCCTCCTAAGCGAGGTTGGGAGGGCACGATGAGCCGTTTCAAATGCCGTGCTCAAGCACAGCAGCAGCACACCTGAGGATGAGATGAGGGATGAGTACGTGAGGAACATGACGCCCTCCTTCACCCCAATCTTGTGCCCCGAAAGCTTGCCGTAGGGAAGCTTGTTCAGCGCATGCAGCGGCATGTCATTGGCTGCGGGAATCGAAAAAGGCAAGCATGCGCACACAAGCAGCGGTTGGCGGCGCCGCACACCGCTGCAAGTGGAAAGCCGCTCCCACGAGCCACAGAACCCACGCTTGGGAGCCTTGGCAGCAGCTGCAGCTTGCAATGAGGCTGCGGCACATGTCTGACGCAGCAGAGCTCAGAGCGGATGTTGCCTGCCCTGCTTGCACAGCCACCCGTCGCAGATGCTCCACAGCTTCACTCGCAGACAGACCCCCACACGCACCCCCAACGTCATCCAGGTCTCGCTGCGTGTCAATCTTGAGGTCTGAGCCCACTGACAGCCACAGGTGCTTGCGCCGCCCCTGCTTCCAGTTCTCCAGGATCAGCCCGGCAATTGTGCGGCCCTTGCCAACCCCCGCTCCGTCGCCTGCAGACGTGCAAGCCCAACATTGAGCATGCTCTGCGGTACTTGTGCTGTGTGTTTGGTTGGCTGAGGCAAACCGCTCTCAGACCAGCAGGACCCCACCCAAAGCATGTGAAGGCAGGCAGGCGGCTGCGCACAGGCCAGCAGCAGCTCCGAGACGCACCAATGAAGAAACCACCCCGGCTGCCGTCCGGAAGCATCTGCTGGTGACGCTGGCAGGCATACACCACACTCTCCAGCTGCAGCGCTGACAGCGTCTCCACCAAAGCGTCGTGTGCCTGCAGCCAGGGAGCACCGCCAGCCAGCACTGGCAGTCAGCTGACGTATGCATGCCAGGTGCGCCTGTTGAGCACTGCAGCAGTGCGTCAGAACAGGCAAATGCCTGCGATTCCGGCACCGCCAGACATCAGAGCTTGCAGCCTGCCTCTGCTGCACTAGCTGCGCCGACAGCATCCGCAACCATTTGCAGATGCTTATCAATACAAATGCACAAGAGAAACATACACGACAGGAGACATACCAACAGCCCACCTTCAGCTTGTAAGTGATGTCAGGCGGCTCCACTGCCGCCAGGCTGGCTGTCTCCACCACAGCGTCCGGGTGCGGCTTGCCGAACGTCAGCTTGGAGGGCTTGTATTCCTGCAGAGTCAGAGCAACGGCATGATGTTCAAAGCAAGTGGAGGAGGAGCTGCAAGAAGGGCACAGGATGCAGCCCTCTCTGGGCTGACCTGGAGGGCATTTGCATTGTGCCAATAAAAGGCAAACTGTGACCCTGGCATACAAATGCGCCTCCCAGGTTGCTGGCACTCACCATGAATGTGTCCCTGACCTCGCTGTCCTCTGCATCATCCACCTCATCGGGGTTCAGCTCATTGGTGAGGGGAAGGAAGCGCTCCAGCTGCGCCTGGGCCAGCTGGGCAGACACGCCACCCGCCGCCGCCGCCGTCTGCAGGGGCAGCAAGGCGTCACGGCAAGGCATGGCAGGTCACGCAACAGCGGCAACCTCTGCTGCCAATGCATGCAGCGGCAGCGAGCCATGGTGCAATGGCGGGCGCGCAGCAGCATTGTGCGTGTTTTTAGGCATGAGAGGGGCGGGGAGGCAGGCAGGCACCCACCGTCGCACTGGCATTCCTTTGCGCCATCTGCCGCAGGAGGTCCAGCTGCTGCTGGGTGAGCTGCTGGGTGAAGGCTGCTGCGGGCCCTGATCCTGCTCGCTGCTGCTGCTGCTGCTGCTGCACCATCTGTGCCAGCTGTTGCAAAGCGGCGCTAGGGTTCGATGGCGCTGCGGGACGGGCGGCGGCGGCAGCTGCGGCCTTCTGGTGCGTAGCCGCCATGCTCTGCAGAGCCTGCAGCACTGCAGCAGCGGCAGGCGCCTGCACAGCAGAGCTGGCCTGAGCCCCGCCCTGTCCCGCTGCGGCCGCCGCTGCCGCCATGCGCTGCAGGGCTGCCAGCTGGGCCGAGGCAGTTGCCGCCGGTGTCTGCTGTTGCCGTGCTTGCTGCTGCTCCTGCTGGCGGGACTGCCCCGCTGCCGACTGCGGCAGCATTTGCATCATTTGGCGGGCCTGGAAGCGCAGCGCCGTCTCCTGCTGCGCCGCCAGTTGGATGGACTGGCGCGACTTGCAGTGCGGGCAGTTGTACATCTTGAGGTGCAGCAGCGGCTCCAGGTGATCCGCAGGCACTGCAAAAGAGGCGACAGCAGTAATCGTGCAGCTGGGCATCACAGCAGCCAGCACCAATGGCTGCCCCTGTGCAGGGGCCCCTCCTGTCTGCTGGGGCCGAAACTGGCAACCGATAAGCTATTCTTCTAGCTATGCTGCCACTCACTCACCGTTTACAATCTTCAGGCATGACCCGCATTGGACCTGCAGCACCGTGCCTGCAGGAGGCGTGGGGTTGATCATGGCCGCCTGCTCCGGTGCCGACAGCTCACAGCGCCGTCGTGACCTACAGCGCAGGCGGCAGCGGGGGAGGGCGCCGATTGGAGGAGCAGGAGCGGGTCATGGCTGGTCACACGTTCACGATGGTCTTGAGGGGACACGCCTGCTAAGTAAGCGCAGCTCGAGCGGGCAAGAGTTTGATCGGCGGGAGTGCTCACGCTTGGATCACAGTTGTACGAGAGCAGCTCAGCGGTGTCTTGTGGATTGCAGTGCCTCACACTCAGACGGTCTCCGCCTGGCACCAAGGTGCACCAAGCGTGAAAGCGCTGCTGCTAGCAATCTCCAGCGATGCGCGTGGTACTGTGCGGCTGTGAAATCGAACCGCTCCATGTACTGCCGCATTGCTTGTACAGCTCCCAACAAGATGCATTGCAAGATCTTGGGCATTGGAGCTGGCCAGTGCATGGGCAGACGCTTTGCATGAAGTAACAGGCAACGATCCCCCGCAGCTCAGCCGGCGGTATGCCGCAGCGCCGCTCCTGCCCGCCCTTCTCCCATCATCTGGCTGTTTGTGAAATTGTTTGTGGGCTTTCTGCGGTGGTAGCCCACGTGATGGTCACCACAAAAATCTGTTTGATCACCTGCCGGGTCGGGTCAACAATGCGGCAGCGACGGTGGTAGTGCTGTACGACTTCAGGCACACCTCTGATGCCTCTGCCCTCGCCATCGCATTGTAAGTGTCAGCTCTGGTGCCATACCAATTGCCCAACAAGCAAACTTCACACGACCTCTTCTGCTCACTCGAATCACTTCGGTCGCTCCTGCGATCGCTGTTGGCATCAGAGCCAAGCGAGCCCCGCGCCTTGCGCTTTGCAGTCGCGCCACTGTCGCCGCCACCGCCACTGCTGCACCGCTAACTTGCTTCCTCATGGACTGGCTCAGGCTGCTGGGCAAGACTGCCTCGGCGGTGAGGCTGGCGCAGTGCACCAGAGAGCGGCTACGATACACTGCTCATTGACGAGGATACAGACGCCGTTTGCTGAGTTGCTGCTGCCGTGCGCTGCTCCCTCTGCCTCTCCCTGCACCCCACAGGTTGCCGGCTTGGCGGGTATTGCATTGGCCCTGGTGTATTTTTTCCAAGAGAAAATCGTGCGTACTACCTGCGTGAACAGCTGGCTCTCTCCGTGTCGTGCTGCTCGCCACCTGCTGCGCTTCTCACAGTGCCCCTCGCCTGCATTCCCCATGCGCTGCATGTGTGCGTGTGGAACTGACAGCTCACTTCCTGTGCCTCGCACCTTGCTGCACCCACCTGCCGCCTGCCTCGCAGCTGTACGTGCCACGGCTGCCCGGTGTTTCCAACGAGTATCCCCACCTGCCAGACGCATTCCAGCTGAGGTACGAAGATGTGTGGCTGACCACCTCCGACGGCCTCCGCCTGCACGCCTGGCTGATAAGCGCGCCTGAGCTCAGCGAGCAGCAGCGGCGCGCAGCTCCCACCGTCATTTTCTGCCAGGAGAACGCGGGCAACATGGCGTGGAGGTGAGGCGGCCTGGTGCGTGCTGCCCTGAGGCTGGGTGCTATGCGGGTTGAACCCCCGTCGAGGCTGAGAGCGGCCGCCAGGGCCATTTGCTGTTGTTATGGACGCTTGCACCGCTCTGCACACTTGCTTTGTGGCGCAGCTGGCGTGAAAGTCCCCCAGCACCACACACTGCCGCTCAGTGCATGGGCGCGCCTCGTCATGCTTGACATCAATACGTGCTGCCCGTGACCTCCCATTCACCGCTTCGGCGGGACTGTGCTTCACAACTGCAGGCTGCACTTCATCAAGCGCCTCTGCTACCACCTGCGCTGCAATGCTTTCATCTTTAGCTACCGCGGCTATGGCCGCAGCCAGGGCACGCCCAGCGAGCAGGTAGGCGCAGCCAGCCCGTCTGCACCCCAGCCAGCCGCCTCAACAAGCCAGCCACTCCCTCACTCCGCCAGCCATCTGTCTGCGAACTGCAACGCAACCCACCTGTCTGCGAACTTGTTTCCTTGCTGACGCCCTTGCTGCTCCATTTGCCACCCTCCTCGCGGCCCTTTGGCTGCAGCATGGGCCAGCCCATTGTTCAGACATGCTGCGGGGCGTCAGCGCCGCCCGCCCCCTTCCCCCGCCTTGGCCCCCTGCTGACCTGCTTGCCTTCTGCTTTCTTTTGGGTGTGCGTGCAGGGCCTGCAACTGGACGTTGAGTGTGCAGTCGACTACGTCCTGGGGCGGGCAGACCTCAACGCCCAGCGCATCGTGCTCTTTGGCCGCTCCCTGGGCGGTGCGGTGGCGGCGCATGCGGCGGCGCGGCGGCGGCCACAGATTGCGGGGCTGGTCCTGGAAAACACTTTCACTCGCATCGTTGACCTGGTGCCGCATAAGCTGCCCCTGCTGAAGCCCCTTGTAGGCCCCGGCAAGTAAGTGGTCTGGCGGTGCGGGTGTGGTGGAATGGCTGGTGGATTGGCAGCACTCCCATCGGCCGGGTGCAGCTGTTGCAGCAGTGCAAGCGCAGGGAAATTGCAACACAAGCACGCCTGCTCGAGGATGCGTTGCTTGCCGTCCTGATGCCTGGTACCAACAGCTTCATGCTGCATGACACAGCCTCGCCTTTGGCTGCCCTCCCCTCCGATCCTTTTCCGCTGCAGGCTGTGCAACTTCCTGGTGCGCAACCACTGGGACACCAAGGCCCGCCTGCAGCAGCTCAAAGACCTGCCCATCCTCTTCCTGTCCTCGCTTCGGGTGTGCAGCAGCGGTGCACGCCGCGGCTCGCCTCCTCGTCTGCCTGCCACTGCCTGCCTGCCTGCCTGCCTGCCGCCTGGTTTGCTGCTTGTGCTTTGTGTTGGTCCAGCTGGATTGGGTGGTTGCAAGTTCTTCCAGGCAGGTTGCCGAGCAATCTCTGCTTTGCTCATCAGCTTGTCAACCAGCTCTGCTGTCAAGCCCTTGGCCATTCATACTCAAGTGCCCCCCCGCCCCCTCCTTGACTCAAACACCAGGACACGATGCTGCCGCCATCCCAAATGCTGGAGCTGTACGCGCTGCATCCTGCCGCTCCTTGGTCAATGAAATTCTTTGACGGTGAGCCAAGAAAGGAATGCAATGAAAAAGTGCGGGAAAAAATTGAGAATCGCATGGTGGTGTGTGCGCCGCCGCGGCTGGCCTTGGTGCATGTGAGGCAGCTGAATGCTTGCGCATCAGGCACCCCACTGCAGTCTCTTTTGAAGTGCGCGCCTGCCTCCTTCCCCCTGCCTTCCACCCCCAGATGGCCAGCACCTCGACACGTACGAGACAGATGCGGCGCAGTACTGGCCAGCAGTACAACAGTTTGTGATCCACCTACCGGCACCTGAAGAATGATGACATGTACACCTAAACAAAACACTGAAGACAGCTCTGACACACTGCTATTGTGCCATTGCCAGGATGCCAGTACTGCCGTGATGTCACTGCTGCAACAGAATCCCTGCCTGTGCTGTGCCATCACTTGTTACAACTTTGGTGGCACCAAAGCGAGTCATTGGGAAAGGACCATGTTTAAGTTCAACCAAAAAGGTTTAAGGCCTGCTGACCAGGAGCCGCCCAAAGGGCATTAACCACACATGTGAGTGCATGTGCAGGGCCACCTGCAAAGGCGAGAGCCGGGCTGAACAGGAGCTTGCAAATCCCCTGCTGAGGTGCTGCAATGTGAGGCAACAAAGTGCCAAGCCTCGGATGATTCTGGTGAACTTGAGCGTGGACGTCGGTCGTCGCGCCTGGCTGTGGCAGCCGCAGCAGCATCAGCAGCTGACAGCGGGTGCCGAGGCGGGTCGCGAGTGGAAGTCAGTGGCGGTGGCGAGGGGCTTGGTGGCGTTGGGTGGTGGAGGGGCGTAGAGGGAGGTCAACATCTGTCCACCCCTCTGCCAGCGCTAGCGGCAAAGAGGCGTGGTCGTGGTGGCGGGTGGGCGGAAGGTGAGTCGGCCAGCTGGGCGTGGATTGCATGCCTTGGTGCTTGGAGTGGGTGGCTGGCCGGTTGCAATGGGGGTGGCTTGATCCGTTGTGGTGATGACGTCTTTTTTTTGGGGGGGGGGGGATGGGGGAATGGAAGGGTGAGGCGCCGGCAACGGGGGCTGCATTGCGGCAGCCGCCGAGCGCGGCAGCCCCGCCTGCCAGCCTGTTCAGCAGCAGGCGGGCGTCACTCAGCGCCAACCGCCAGTTGAGGCTTGGCGGGGCAGAGTGCGCCTGCGGGGCCAGCAGGGTGCTGCGCCTGGCCCCTGCGCTCCCAGGTGCTGCAGCCCCCAGGGCCGCTGGAGAGGGTGCCAGCGCCAGACAGGTGCCAGCGGCTGAGCAGGGCTTGGGCAGTACGCCAGGGCGGTACATCCTCCCCTCGGTCCAGGAACGACAGCGCCATCTCCCGGCTCAGGAGGCTCACTGCGCGGTGGAAGCACACCTGCGGCGCAGAAGGGGCACAGGAGCAAGCATCGGCACTGGTGCGCGAGGCAGCGGGAGAGCAGAAGGGCTGGGGCAAAGGTTTGGAGTGTCGGGCAGAGCACAGGTACCCGCAGCGTTGCGCAGGCTGCCACAAACGGCCATGCCGATCCACAAGCAAGCAATGCAAGTGACTCTCAGCAGGGTACACGAACGCAGCCCGCTACAGGATCAATCAGGCAGGCAGCAACTCTCTCAGCTGCTCACCTTGTTTGCAACCACGGCATTGGGCAGGCCGTCGAGCACCGCCGCAAAGCGAGGGGTGGGGTGCGCCACACAGAAGGAGTCACGGAAATTCGCTTCCACAACGAAGCTAGACAAGCCCGTGCTACCGGTGTCTGCAGACAAAACCAGCAAGGCAGGCAAAGGTCGATATGGAGCGGACTGGCAACAACAGTGGGGATGACAGTAATTGAAGCGAAGCCCGCGGGACCAAGACGCGCCTGCACATGCCGAGGCACCCTCCCAAAACACTCGACGGCACCATACACGCCGCCAGCTCTTGCTGCTTGACACTCACTTGGCAGGCAGACAGTGATGTACTGGTGACGCACGCCATTCTTGAACTTGTGGAGGGGCACCGAGCTCTCGTGCAGCTTTGCACTGTAGCCAAGCCGCTGGAGCACAGCGCAGAGCGCGTCAGGGGCAACGCGATGGGCGCCGCCAACCGCCAGCTCGACGTGACGTGTGAGCTGCAGGCAAGGGGAGGGTCGAGCGGCAGTCAGATCGAGACGACGATAGAGCAGTGAAAGGCGAGAGCAGGGATGAGGCAAAAACTTGGTTGGGTTCAGGGAGAGAAGGGAGAGCGGTGGCGGGCGGGGGATCCATCAAGTTAGGCGTCGCACCATGGCCTCCACATCGCTGTTCGGCTGCAGCAGCCGCTGCAGCTGGTGCAGGGCATCGGCCGCAGCGGCTGCTGATTGCTGGAACGGGACTTGATCGCCTGTGGCGGCGATGTCCACCTCGGCGTCTTCCATGCTGAACAGCAGATCGGGGCTGTGCATGGTGCTAGCAGAGGTCTTGCAGCTGGCGGACTCGACGAAGGCTACGCAGTTGACTGGCCGCATCGCCGATGAGCCCAGCAGGCTGCGGATGGGCTGGCAAAATAACACATGCATGCGCATGCAAGTCGCAGTTCCCCCATCGGCAATACTGTACCTTCGCAGAAATTTCTGGATGAATCATTTGAACTTTTGAATAGAGTAAGATGTGCAAGCGGCAAAAGAGCGCAATTGGCCAGCTACTTGCAGAGAGATGATGAGCAGAGAGGATGTAATGCATGCGGACAAACTCCGTTGACCCGTGACCTCCTCGACGATGCACCTGTGCCTGTTGCCTTCTGCACCTGGACTCTGGCTTGCAGTCCTGCGCGCCCTGTCCCAGTTCAGCTTTCAGGAAGCACCTGATTTACCAATTGGATTGCTCTGCGGCTGACAGTCATTGCCTGGAGCGAAGGCAGTTGTCAGGGCAGCGGCCACCGGCGCTGGCCGTTCAGCAAGGCCTGGCATTGCATTGGGCATGCAGCTCCCTGCCCAGGCCATCTGACAGGACAACTGACAGCCGCCTGGCCAAGCTAGCGAGCCGCCTCATTGTGAGCAAACCTTTGGCCTCAGCTCTGCACTCCGTCCCTCCTTCAACCAGCTGGTGTACCAACGACACAATCAAAGACCATCCATCAATTTCCTTTGCCGTGCTGTGCTGAGCCCAAATGCGAGGCGTGCTTGTCCAGGGCGTGGAGAATCGATCACCTTTCCCTGTCATCGATCCAGCACTGTGGAGGCGGGATCAGGTGAAGGCGCTGTGCGTTGAATTCAAGTTGTCTCGCACGCCTCTGTTTTCGCCTCACACGCATTGTAATGGTCGCAACAGCACCTGCGTCCACCAAAGCGGCGCCGTCCTGTCCTCGTCCTGTCCTGACGCTGGCCCGCAGCATCGGCATGGCCCGTAATTGCAGGATGGCTGCCTCCATCGCTCATCCAGTCAAGCAGCTGCGGCCACATGCATCAGCAGAGACCCTTGCACAGCTTGTTGGTGTCACCAGCGGCAGCATCCCACAGTCGATTGCGCCAGCGGTACGATGTCTGTGTGGTTAGCGGAGAGCAGCCGCCTGGGCTTGTTCGCAAACCAGTAAGGAGGGTGCGGCCAGCACAGCCTGAGGATGTGCCGCAGAGGCAGCGGCCACCCCCACAGGCTCAGCCCAACAAGCAGCCCAACCAGCAGGGCAGGCCGAAGCAGCAGCAGCAACGACACTCGCAGCCGCGGCACAACACATTGCAGCTGAGCGGTGCGGATGTGTCGAGGGTGCGCACGCTGTCAATCAAGGGCCAGCGCAGCATTGTTGGTCTAGTACAGCTGATGCAGCAGTACGCCAGTGCCGGCACTCTTGACAAATACAATCTTGCGGCAGCGCTGGACCGCACTGTGCAGCTGGGCAAGCAAGCAGACAGCAGCAGGGATGGTGCTGCAGCATGGGCTGTGCTGAGGCCTCTCAGCATGAAGCTGTTACAAACGTTTAATGCCCAGGCCCTCGTGGCATTGCTTCGCGCCGCAACCCACTTCGGCAGCTTCAGCACAGATGAGCTGAAGGCGTGGCAGGCAGCCCTGAAGCAGCAGCAGCAGCTTGAGATGTTACCTGCCATCGCTGCCAGCAATGCACTTATGTCCCTGAGCACCCTGGCAGCTGGCAGGAAGGCACTGAAAGCGGCAGTTGATCCCATCCTGGTGGTGCGGCTTGTGCAGGGCTGGCTGCAGCTGATCCCAGGCATGCTCAGCTTGAATGTGTGCCAAGGCCTGTACGGTGCAGTCTTCCTGGGCTACCCATTTAGCCAGCAGGAGTTGGATCGCATCACACAGCAGGCACTCAAGGTTGATGGGAGGTTTACAGCGGAAAATGGTGCGCAGCTGTTCCGTGCCTGGAGCTTGCTGGACGCCGCTTGGCGGGAGTGGGACAGTAGCAGGCAGCTCAGCATTGTGGCAGCTGCCAGCGAGCTACAGCCGCAGGCTCTTTACCCTTGCAATGCGGCAGTGGAGGAGGTGTTGTGCCGAGTGCTGTCAGTTGACATGGATGCGCAACAGGCCTGCCAAACACTGCTGGCTGTAGGGCAGTTGCGGTTCCACACATCAGCAGCGTCCATTGCCGCCCTGGTTGATGGTGAGCATTTGCCTGTGCCTGCAGCGTGGCTTTCACAGTGCATGCAAGCCGAGTGTAAACACCATTCTGCTTGTTACCCGTGTGCCATCGCAGTGTGCATCTGCTACATAAAGCGGCAGGAGCAGCCTGTCATGAGCTTGTTTGCCTTCCTGGACGGCTGTGCCCTGCTGGGGTGCCGGCTTCCCCCAGCAGCATTCAAAAACTGCCTAGACGCAGTCAGTGCTGCCTGTGCCAGCAACCCACCAGATGCCCCGCGCTACATCTCCACTGCTGCATGGGCTTTGGCTCACCTTCAGGCAAGCACAGTCGCTTGCACACCTTCGTTTGTGTGATTGTGCGGCCAGAGCCTGCGCCACATTCAAACATTAATTCAGCAAACCTTCTGCCATTCCACTGCTTGCAGCAATGTGATTTCGAGGCGTGGCAGCAACTGGCTGGGCTTGCAGCAGCAAGTTCCACCGCTGACTGGCCAGCTGTTAGCCTCTGTCGGCTGTTCCAAGCTTACATGCATGTACGAGCTGAGCATGGGCAGGCAGTGCAGCTGCCAGCGCAATTACTGAGGGCGGCATCAGCAGCTCTTGCACAGGAAATCAACATACAAGGCACCACCAGTGCATTACACAGCCGGGTGGCTTGTGAGCTGGAGGCTGCCTGCCCTGGGGAGGCTGTTGAGGTGGAACAGCTGGTGGGGCCAGGCTATCGCAGCGGCGAGGCTGCCCTGGAAGGCTGGGAGGAGGGCTGGCTTCAGGTCGACCTGGCGGTGCCCTCGCTCAGGTGTGTGCTCAGACATAGCGGCAATTGTGACCAGCGGCGTGTGATGCTACTACCTGTGTCTGCAACAAGATTGCCACCTGCCCCATGCAGGCTGGTGGTGCAGGCTGACGGTCCTTACCAGTACTTTCGCAACAAGCCTGGAGTGCCTCTGCCCACCACGCTAGCTCGTGACCGCCTGCTGCGCTCCTGGGGCTGGCACGTGATCAGCGTGCCTTTCAACATCTCGAAGCAGCAGCTGGCAGATCATCTGACGCAGCAGCTGCGGGAGCTGCGCTGACTGCTGACGGCATGAGCTTGCAAACCTGCTCTAGCACCAGCCCTGGCCTTTCCAGTGGCTGATCCGCTCTGTGTAAGCTGTAGCTTGATCACAACGCTGTGAGCACAGTGCCCTGTGTAAACGCAAGGTTGAAGGCAGCACAGTGGGGTAGAGGGGTAGCATGCGCGTGTGGTCCCACACATCGGGGGCCACTGCCACATCAACCCACAAACTCCAGTCCGGCTCCGCTGGCCGCCGGCGACAGGCCGTGCTGCTGGAGGTACAGCGGTGAGTGGAACTTGGACAGGTGCCGGTGGCCGCCATCACACAGCACCGTCACAATGGTGTGCCCTGGCCCCAGCCGTCGTGCAGCCTTGACGGCCCCCACGCAGTTCATGGCGGCACTGCTGCCCACAAACAGGCCCTCGTTTCGGAGAAGGTAGTGCGCCTGCGGTAGCAGCAGAAAGGAGAGCAGAGTAGGCACCAACAGGAGCACGGGACAGGGTATCAGGCATGCCTGCGCCCCGGCTGCAGCACATGCCATCCTTCCAGCTGCTCACCATTTCCACTGCCTCTTGGTCTGTGCCTTTGAAGGCTTCGTCTATCTGGGCCCTGGCAAAGTTGCTGGTGATGCGGTTGATGCCGATGCCCTCTACAGCCAGGCAAGAAAGGCAGCACAAGCTTGCACAAGTGTGACCAGCACAGCAAGGGGCCCGGTGCCAGACGCTCCCCATTGCTCACACTTGTTGTTCACACACCTGCTACCACCAGGCGTGGATGCCCCAAGCTGGCCCCTGCCGCAGTGAGCAATAGCTGTGCTTAAGAAGTGCATGGTCGGCAATGCACCCGACCTGTGATGGTGTCAAAGGGGTGGCGAAGCCGCTTGCCTTCCGCTTCCTCTGCCGCATACATCACCCCCCTCGTCACCTGCAGGCTGGGAGGGAGGGTTAACGTCCAGTCACAGGTCCTGGCAGCAGCAGGTCAGTCACCCAACTTGCCCCGACATGCCGCGGCGCAGGAAACGCGCAACAGGGGCCTAGCCTGGCCTTCACTTCCTGGCGCACACCCTTCACACTGCCGCTCCGTGCACACTCGCTCCACCTGCAACCGCTGTCTCCCCCACCCGACCAACCTCTCCTCGCACTGCTGCAGCCCACCTTGTTGTACAGGCCGCTACCAGGAGGGTCAACGAGGTACACCTGTACCTCTGGCCGCAACTGCTTCAGGCAGCACGACACCCCCGCTATCGTGCCGCCCGTGCCTGCCCCGCTCACAAAGGCATCGATCCTGCCACCGGTCTGCTCCCATATCTCTCGCCCTGCATCAAGGTGGCAGGGGAGGCAAACAAGGCGGTGAGGCAGGGTGCCTGCCGAGCTGCAAGGGAGAAGCAGTGGCGTAAATCACGGCACAGCAGCGCAGGCAAGCAGGCAGGCAGGCACCGCGCTGGTGACAAAGGTGCCCGGCAAGCACTTGCAGCCCCGGCTGCAGTTGATCCCCAAACTGCACCCTGCCCCCCACCTGTCTTCAGGTGTGCGCGGTAGTTGGCAGCATTCTCAAACTGGTCGGCAAAGACAGCATTGGGCTGCTCCTCAGCTCTTCGCCTAGCCACATTCACAAAGTGGTCGGGATGGGTGATGGACACGGGACGACACCGCTGCACTTCCGCGCCCAGCGCCTGCACGCAAGCCAAACAGGAGCGGGCAGGAGCGGCAATGATGCGGCCGATGGCTGCATCGACCTCGATTCCAGGCACAGCAGTAGGCAAGCATGCGGCACGTCACCCTGCACCTTCTGTGTAGGTTGACAAACAACATCCTGCCAGCCAACCCACAACCCCCACCGCTCACCTGCAGCATCTGTGCCTTTTCTATTGCAGCATCGTCAGGCATGGCGATGAAGACTCGGCAGCCGTAGGCGGCGGCACACATGGCCAAGCTGACGCCGGTACTGCCCACAGTGCCCTCTGTCACAAGGCCGCCAGGCGCCAGCCGCCCCTCTGCCAGCGCCTCCTGCACAATCTCTAACGCCACCCTGTCCTTCACGCTTCCTCCTGGGTTTAAGAGTTCCGCTTTGGCAAGGATCTGCAGGGTGCAACTTGAACCGGGGGCCAGACAGTGCGGGCGGGACCGCCAGTAGTACAGTACTACAGTACAGTACATACTACTCCGACTGCTCAAGTAGCACAGACAGCAGCTGAGTGCGCACCCAAACGCTACCACCGCACCTCGCAGCCCGTCTGCTCTGACAGGCTCTTGATCCGTATGACCGGCGTGTTGCCGATCAAATGCACCAGCCCCTGGCCGAGTGGTGGCAGGCTGCTGCCGCCGGTGCCCAGCGGACGGCAGGGGCTGGCGTGCCGACGCTGCTGCGTGTCAGGGCTGGCGCTTTCCCACAGCCAAGTCAGCAGATCTGCCAGGCCACCCAGCACTGAGGGAGGGAAGCGTGACCCGATGAACACGACCTGTGGCGGCAGCGCCGGGCGGTTCATTGCTGGTGTGCAGTGGCGGCAACGTAAAGACACTGTGCCTGTGAGCTCACCCTGTATAGCAGCACCAAGCTGCTGCCGCCAGCCGCGGCGAGGAGCAGGGTGCCGCCCGGGCTGACCATGGCTGCCAGTGCAAATTGCAATTAACACTGATCACCAGACCATGCCGGAGCGTGCCATTTTTCGCGGGATTTCATGCTGATCTGTCGCCGCCCGCTGCACTTTGCGCCATTGGCCTGCAGTGACAACGACATGTCCGACCTTGTGTGCTGTCAATTACACAAACCGTGGGAGGTGGATCAGCCGCCCATGCGCAAGTTGCTGCGAGCAAAATATGCAGCTGCATTCAGCAGTTCTTAAGGGCAATAGCAGGCTGTCAGCGCAGCTCCCGCAGCTGCTGCGTCAGATGATCTGCCAGCTGCTGCTTTGGGATGTTGAAAGGCACGCTGATCACGTGCCAGCCCCAGGAGCGCAGCAGGCGATCGCGAGCCAGCGTAGTGGGCAGAGGCACTTCACGCTTGTTGCAAAAGTACTGGAAAGGACCGTCAGCCTGCACCACCAGCCTGCATGGAGCAGGTGGCAATCTTGTTGCAAACACAGGTAGTAGCATCACACGCCGCTTTCGCAAATGCCGCTATGGCTGAGCACACACCTGAGCGAGGGCACCGCCAGGTTGACCTGAAGCCAGCCCTCCTCCCAGCCTGCCAGGGCAGCCTCGCCGCTGCGACCGCCTGGCCCCACCGGCTGTTCCACCTCAACAGCCTCCCCAGGGCAGGCAGCCTCCAACTCACGAGCCACCTGGCAGTGGAATACGTTTGCGGTGCCTTTTGTGTTGATTTCCTGTGCAAGAGCTGCTGATGCTGCCCTCAGTAACTGCACTGGCAGCTGCACTGCCTGCCCATGCCCAGGCCAAACATGCATATAAGCTTGGAACAGCCGATACAGGCTAACAGCCGACCACTCCTGGAACGGCACTGCTGCTGCAAGTCCAGCCAGTCGCTGCCACGCCTCGATATTACATTGCTGCAAGCAGTGGTATGGCAGAAGGATAGGCAGTCTGATAAACCGTCCAAGGAATGTGGCGCAGGCTTTGGAAACGCAACCGCACAAAATAAGGTGTGCAACCTCATGTGCTTGCCTGGAGGTGAGCCAGGGCCCAGGCTGCAGTGGAAATGCAGCGAGGGGCATCTGATGGGTCGCTGGCACAGGCTGTACCGACTGCCTCCAGGCAGCTCTCGACCGCTGCTGGGGGAAGTCGGCACCCCAGCAGGGCGCAGCCGTCCAGGAAGGCACATAAATTGATGTTTGTATACTGCTGCTTCTCCAGGCAGCGGACATACACTGCGATGGCAAGAGCAAACAGCCGAATGGTGTTATGAACCGAAACGCTTCCAATGCAACCCATGCAGCAGGCACAACAACCTGCTCACCATCAACCAGGGCGGCGGTGGCTGCTGCCGAAGGCCGAAAGCGCAGCTGCCCTAACGCCAACAGTATCTGGCTTGCCTCCCGTGCATTCATGTCCGATGACAGCACTCGCCGCAGCACCTCCTCCACCGTTGCATTCCCAGGGTAAACTGCCTGGGGCTGTCGCTTGCTGGCAGCTGCCACAGCGCTTTGCTGCCTGCCAGTGTCCCATTTCTGCCAAGCGGTGTCCAGCAAGCTCCAGGCACGGAGCAGCTGGGTTGCATCCATTGCAACCAACTTGGAACCAGCAGGGAGAGCCTGCTGCGTTATGCGATCCAACTCCTGCTGGCTGAATGGGTAGCCCAGGCAGACTGCACCGCAAAAGGCCTTGGCACAAATTCAGGCTGAGCATGCCTGGGACCAGCTGTAGCCAGCCCTGCACAAGCCGCACCACCAGGCTGGCATCCACAGCCGCTTTCAGTGCCTCGCTGCCAGCTGTCAGGGTGTGGAGGGACAGTAGTGCATTGCTGGCAGCGACTTCAGGTAACCTCTCAAGCCGCTGTGTCTTCAGTGCTGCCTGCCAAGCCTTGAACTTGTCTGCGCTGAAGCTGTCAAAGTGGGCTGCTGCGCGAAGCAGCGCCACAAGTGCCCAGGCATCGAGCTCCTGCAGCAGCCCCATGCTGAGTGGCCGCAGCACACCCCATGCTGCAACACCATCCCTGCCGCTGTTTGCTTTCTTGGCCAGCCACACAGTGCGATCAAGCCCTGCTCCAAGTCTGTAACTGTCAAGACTGCCGTCACTGGCGTACTGCTGCACCAGCTGTACTACGCCAGCAATGCTGCGCTGGCCCTTGATCAACTGCGTGGGTGTGGCATACTGGTTTGTGAGCTGAGGCTGCTTGCTGCTCTGCCGCCGTGGCTGCAAGTACCGCTGCTCCTGTTGGTTGGATTGCTTCTTGGCCTGATGCTGTGGCGGTGGCCGCTGCTTCTGCTGTGCATCGTCAGATTGTGCAGGCCGCGCCCTCCTCACCGGCTTGCGAGTCAGCTCAGGCAGCTGCTCTCCGCTAACCACACGGACAGCATACCGCTGGCGCAACCGACTGCGGGCTGTTGTGGCCGGGAACATCATGGGGCTTCCTGGGGGCCTTGCCAATGCATGTGCCCGCAGCTGCATGACTGGATGAGCTATGAAGGCAGCCATCCTGCACCCTACAGCACGTGATAGGGCGGGAGCGGAGCGGCGTCAGGCAACGAGGACAGGGCGCCGGCTTATTGGACGCATGTGCTGTTGCGACCATTACAATGCGTGTGAGGCGAAAACAGAGGCGTGCGAGACAACTTGAGTTCATCGCACAGCGCCTTCACCTGATCCCGCCTTCACAGCTGGATCACGACAGGGGAATGCTGATCGATTCTCAACGCCCTGGACAAGCACGTCTCGCATTTGGGCACAGCTCAGCACAGCACGGCAAAGGAAATTGAGCGATGGACGGTCTTTCATTGTGTCTTTGCTACACCAGCTGGTAGAAGAAGGGACCAGGCAGTCCAAAGCTTGATTCGCAATGAGGCGGCTCGCTAGCATGGCCAGGCGAATGGCCAGTGCCAGTCGGGCAGAATTTGCTCAAGCAGCTGTTGATCGGCCAGGAACGGCAAGTGGCTGGGTCGGCTCTGGCGTCCTGGTCGCTGCCTTCGCAACCGCCTCGGTCGCAGTGGCGGCCGCCACGACACAGTGGAGCCTGACCGAGGCGCCCCGCCAGCAGCAGGGGCAGAATGAAGAGACAGAACCCTGTTCAGAATGTGGTGACGTGCAGCTGGGTGAGCAGCCGGTGGCGGCGAGCAGCAGCGCCACTGCGAAGTGGCGTGTATTTACCGACTTGGGGCGTGACCTGGTTCAGCAGGGGCGGCTCAGTGAGGCCGAAAGGTACTTCAAGAAGGTGTGACACGCTGCAGCACTACCGTACAAGCCATGTGTGATTTCAAGCTGCCGCTTGCCGCCTCCAACCGCCACTTGTTATCCGTGGGCTGTCCTTACACACACCCCTGTGCCCTCCTCAGGCGGTGGAGATGGCTCGTGAGGGGTTTGGAGCTGAGGACCCACACACCGCATCCGCCTGCAACAACCTGGCTGAGTTCTACCGCCTGCGGCGGCGGTACGACGAAGCAGAACCGCTGTACCAGCAGGTGGGGCCACCCGGCACTGTTGTACCATAGGAGTGAGGCGGGTACACGAACAGCCAACCAACAGGTGGTGTGCGAGCCTGCTGCTCCGCCCAAATTGCTGCACCGCTTGCTGTGTGCAGCTGCATTGTCACCGCCTGCTGCTTGCTGATGTCATGTCCCTGAGCCGGAGCCGGCCTGCGCCGCCATCCACCCCTGCAGGCCCTGCAGATCCTGACCCAGGCCTACGGCATGCATGACGTGCGCGTTGCCTCCAGCCTGCACAACCTGGGGGGCTTCTACCTGGCCCGCCGCCAGCTGGACAGGGCGGCAGACTGCTACGAGCAGGCCCTTAGGATGAAGCTGGAGGTGCTGGGCACAGGCCACAGGTGGGCGCTTGCTTTCACTGCTGCCGCTTCTCAAGCTCATGCTGCCACCACCCGGCCTTGCTCCCTCTGCTGTTTTCGTGAGGAGTCGCACACGTCGTATGCAACATGCAGCCATTGCTGGTTGCTGGTCACACACCCTTCGTTGTGCGGTACCCCTGGTTGCCTTTTCATCCATGCCCTCCCCTGTGCTGTCCCCTGTCTCTCCTTGTTCACCCCACCACCCCGCCCCACTGCAGTGAGACCAGCAACACAATGTATCACTTGGCCGAGGTGCGTTGGCAGCAGGGCCAGCGGCAGCAGGCGGTGAAGCTGATGGAGCAGTCGCTGGAGGTGATGGAGGCACAGGTGTGGTGGGAGAGCGGCAGCGGCTGTGGCTGTGGCTGTGGCTGTGGCTGTGGCTGTGGCTGTGGCTGGGGCTGGGGCTGGGGCTGGGGCTGGGGCTGAGGTGGGGCTGTGGCGGGGGCGGGGGTGGGGGCGGGGGCTGTACTTGGGTCTTGGGTTGAGCTGAAGGGAGGTCTGTTGGCTGTATAAGATGCTGCCCGTTGTGCCCGTGCAGGGTGTGGGTGCTACCCCCGGCTGCGTGCGGCGGCGCGGCCGGCTGGCTGAGATGCTGCTGGAGGAGGGGCAGGTGAAGGATGCGGAGCAGCTGCTGCGCAGCATCCTTGCCTATGTGGAGTCGACTGAGGTGGGTAGGCTGCTGCTGCCTGGGGGGGGGGAGCATGTTTCAGCGTGTCTGGCTGTACCAAAGCCACCCCTGCAGTCCCAGCAAGGCAGTGTGGGGCCCAGGCGGCCTAACAAGCTGCACACAGCAGGCACACCGCCTCAGGGTTCCACCGCTTTGATCTGTGGGCCAACCCTGCTGGGATGGATGGAATGTAAACCTTCGATCCTCCACACCACGCACACCTTGCTTGCAGGGCCTGGAGCACGCAAGCCACGCGGCTGCCGCCGAGAACCTGGCGCTTGCGCTGCAGCGCCAGGGGCTGTGGGACGAGGCGAGGCAGCTGATGCACGGGGCGCTGCAGACGCGCAGCACACACGCAGGAGCACGGCACCCTGCTGTCGCCCTCACACTGCGCAAGCTTGCCGAATTGGAGCTTGCTGCCGCTGCAGCTGCCCCGGCTGTTTCTCCCGCCCAGGCTGTAGCTGGCGAGGTTACAGCTGCAGGCCCCGGCGCAGGCGGGGCCTTGGTAGCAGCGGAGAGGGAAGAAGTTGAATCGCTTCGGGATCGGGGGCGGCAGCAGGCTGTGTCTATCACTCAGGAGGCGCTCAGCATCGCGCAGCAGGCATATCAGGAATCGCTGGACTGGCAGCGCCGCGTGGAGCAGCCCCAAGACAGTGGCAGTGGTGGCTTGCTGGCCTGGCTGCGACCCTCCAAGCCCCAGCTCAGCGCGCTGCGCCGGCCGCAGCGTCCCGATGCGGCAGCTCTGGATGTGGCTCGGTGCCTGCTCACACTGAGCCAGGCACACACCGCAACGCAGCAGGCTGAGGCAGCGACCAGAGACCTTGAGCAGGCGCTGCAGGTGCTGGCTGTTGCATTCCCGCTCGGGGCGCCTGATGGAGCTGGAGATTGCGAGCAGCAACAACAGCAGCAGCAGCAGCAGCAGCAGCAGCAGCAGCAGGGAGGAGGAACAGCAGCGCCTGCGGAAAGCAGCAAAGGTGGCGGCAGCAATGGCGGCAGAACGCAGCAGTCGGGGCAGGCAGAGGTGCTGGCTGCAAGCGCTGCTGAGCTCAGCGAACGAGACAAGTTGAGGGCGACGCGGGTTGAGAAGGCGCGGCACGAGCTGAGTTGCCAGCTGCTGGCAGAGCTGCTGGTCCTGGCCCAGGGTGCGGCGGCAGGCGGGCAGCTGGATGCCAAAGCTGTGCGGCAGCGTCTGGCGCAGGAAGGCTGCGGGGCGTGAGAGGTTGTTGGTGGTCGCAGCATTGTGCTGTCACTGTGTCTACCCAGATCCTTGATTTCTTTGACCTTTTCTTGCAATTCAACCGCCATGCTGTCGGTCAGTGGCGGCGGCACCGCAATCACCTTGATGTGTATGTGCATGTAGCCACACTGGCTGCTACACATCTGCTTCATTCGCCTGATCAGCTGGTGTTTTTCGCTGTCGATCGTCTGTTGAGGAGCGCGAAAGCCAGCGGCAGCCATGCCTGCGGCCGCAGCGCCACCAGGAGAGGAAATAAGCACGGGTAAGGCGCCTGCTTGCTCGCGGCGCAACATCAAGGAGCTCTCCTCTCGCCTTTCGAGCCTCCCGTCGTTCAAAACGAGCTCAACGCACACCCCCGATTGCCTTGATCACGCCGCAGTGTGCAAGGCAGCTGCCTTCGGTGACTTTGAGCGACTGCGAGAATTGGCGGAGGCGGAGCCCGAGGCGCTGCACCGTCCAGACGAGCAGGGCTTTTTCGCGCTGCAATGGGCTGCGCTGAACAATCGCATTGCTGTCCTCACATACCTGCTGGACAAGGGGTGTGAGATTAATGCAGCAGACGGCACGGGGCAGACCGCCCTGCACTGGGCAGGGGTGCGAGGCAGCATTGCCGCCATGGAGACGCTTCTGCGGGCGGGGGCTGACCTCAACGCCAAGGACTCTTGGTGCGTGCTGCTGCTGCTGCTGCTGTACTGGTTGCCAGCGACATGTATGGTGCATCGCAGGGGTGGAGCCTGTAATCAAGCGTGCTGCGGTTGGCAGACACAAAGCAGCGGCCTGCTGCTTGGCAGACCAAAAATGCAGATGCAGTTGCTCCTGCTGGCCGATCCTGCTGCTCCCGATCGGCCTGCCCTTGCACCACTGCTTTCTCCCGCTGCCACCCCTGCTCTGCTGCAGCGGCTACACGATTGCACATGTGTCAGCACAGTACGGGCAGACTGCCATCCTGTACCATCTGGCACTGAAGTGGAATGCCGACACCGACAGCCTGGACAACGATGGGCGGACGCCGCTGCACTGGGCGGCTTACAAGGGCTTTGCAGGTGGGCGACGTTTTGGGTCGTAGCCCCAGGACCAAATGCCGGGGGTGCAGCTTTTGCTTTGGGTGTTACTTTGGGGGTGCAGCAGGGTTTGGGAGGATGCGTGCGTTGCAAGCGGCGTTACGGCGTGCAGCATGCTGGCGCTCACGCTACACGCTACATGCTGCTGCTGCTGCTCCTGGTGCCAAAACCGCCCAACCCAAACCAGCAAGTGTGGCGTAGCCTCACACGCTGCACAACCCTGCATGCCTTTTGCATGTCCTCCCTCCCCCTGCTAGCAGACACGATCCGCTTGCTGCTGGTGCTGGGGTCGCGAGGCAGCCTGGCTGACCAGGAGGGCTGCACGCCGCTGCACTGGGCTGCCATACGCGGACATACAGAGGCCTGCACAGTCTTGCTGCAGGTGCGTGCTGCTGCCTGGGGGGAAAGGCATTGGAGGCGGGTGTGTGTCACCGGCTTTGGCAGCGCCATGCTGTGTATAGGCCTGCCAAACTGTCGACCCAGGTTTCACGCTTGATGTGCTTGGTCCCTGCTTGCCTGGTCGCTGCTTGCAGGGCGGCAGTGAGGAGTGCCTGACGCTGGCCGACAGCTCAGGCAGTACGCCCTCCCAGCTGGCAATCGAGAAGGGTCACCGCTTGCTGGGCCTGCACCTGGCTGACTATAAATATCGACAGGTGCCGGTGCTGCACATCGTGTCCGCCCCTGTCTGTCGCTCTGTGGTGTGCGTCAGGTTGCGGCCGGCCGCTTGTGTGCCATTCGCGAGGTGTGCGGTGCTCACTGGTACCGCCGCAGTTTGCTCACATTGCCTCCATGCTTGGCGGTGTGGTCGAACCCCTGTGTGTTGTTCAGGAACGTAAGCGCGGCGGCACGCTGGGTGCCCTCACCCGCCTCCACCTGTCCCCCATCATCTGGGGCATCATCATCGGCATGCTGACCCTGCTCGCCTACTGTGTGATCCGCAACCCAGCCTTCCCACCCGCCAGCCAGGCAAGTCGAAGAGCTTCCCAATTACCTTGTGGCTGGTGTGCTGAAGTTGCTGCCACCACATGGTTACTGCTGTACCTCACCTGTTTTGCTGGCAACCTGGCTGCTTTGCTCCGCAGATGTCGGTGGCTGGCGCGTGGCTGACGGTGCTGCTGGCGTCGGTTGGACTGTACTACCTTTATCTCACCACTTGTGCTGACCCAGGGTTTGTTCCTCTCCAGCCCACCGGCGCTGGCAGCGGTGCCAGGAGCGGCGGCATCCCGCTGCAGCGCTGGGACAGCAACGGCAAGCAGCAGCACAGCCGCTCATCGCCCACCCTGGGCGGCGGCGGCGGCAGCAGTGGCGGCCGCAGCAGCAGCGGCAGTGCTGTGTTGGAGAACCCGGCCCTGGCCGCGGGCCATTGGTCGCAGCTGTGCGTGAGCTGCCGCATTGTGCGCCCACTGCGTGCCAAGCACTGCTCCATCACTGGCCGCTGTGTGGACTCCTTTGATCACTACTGCCCCTGGGTGAGCCAGCGGGCTGCTCTGCACACCGGTCACTGAACGACTGCTGCCGTCGCTGCCTGCTGCCTGCGCCGGGACTCTTTGCCTCGGCCACGGCTGGGCCAAAGGTTGCGCCAGTGTGTTGCGATGAGGGCGCAGCGTTTCCGGTGAGTCCTATGCTGAGTGTTCAGGTCTGCCTGCATGCGTTTCTGTGTTGGCCGCAGGTTGGCAATGCCATCGGGCGTGGCAACCGGCACCTGTTCCTCACCTTTCTGTGGTTGGAGCTGGGGGCCATCCTGCTGTCGACCATTGTGGGCGTGGTTCGCATCCACGAGGCGGTCACCGCCAACAGCAAGCAGGTGTGTGCGGAGGCTCGTGTGCCTTTGAGCCGGCAGCTGCTGCCTTCAGGGCTGAAGCGAGCGAGCAAACAGCGGGCAGCTGGAACAGGTCTGCTGTCTGCTCCTCAATGGCGCATGATCTAGCTTTGAGTTGCCGACTTGAGGCATTTGGGAGCGACCCTGACCGTCATGCCTGAGTGCCCCTTTGCTCTGCTCTGTGCTTCCGCAGCATCCAGGCACCCACCTGCAGCTGCTGGGGCCCGTGCTGTTCCTCATCTGCGATGTCTTCCTTCTTATCTCGGTGGCAGCTCTCGCCATCGCCCAGGGCTCCCAGGTCGCTCGCAACGTCACAACCAACGAGCTGGCAAACTGGCACAGGTGAGACGCGGCCTCGCTTCTGCCCCCGTGCACACACGTCCTCTGAGCTGAGTCGAGCACATTTGCGACAGGTCAGGCGCCGCTGTGTGCCTGCCGGTCTCCCCTTTGCTCTGCTTGAACGCGTAGCTGACCCGCGCCTCTGCCTGTCTACCATGTGCTACTCTTTTGATCAGGTACAAGTACCTGCACGGTCCTGATGGAGATTTCCTCAATCCGTTTGACAAGGGCTGGCGCCGCAACTGCAGCGACACGTGCCACCCACAGAAGGCTGCTGCCTCGCCCTTTGTGCTGCGGAGTGAGGAGGGCGAGACGGCCGCACTGCTAGCGGCGGAGCGCGGCGGCGCTTAGCGAAGCTGCAGCATGACTAGTTTGATTGCAATGTGTCGTCCGCAGGTTTTTCCTGGCGGTACTGCTTGTAAAGTGCAGCTCGTTGCCGTTGTTGTCGCATTGACATCCTTCCGTTCTCCGGAGTTTCACCCGGCGGGAGCACGTCGACGAAAAGCGGGGGTCGGAGGTCATGGGCACCGCCCAAGTCGCTCACGCGCTGGTGGGTTCCACGGGCTGTTACCGAGCATCGAAATTCAGTTGCGCTCGTTCAGCGCACGCGAGGCGCTGTGTTCCGTTTTGCAGGTGGCGGTCGCTACCGTGGCTCTGCAAATGACATGTGAGTTCAGAAGATGGGCAGTCAGAGTGCCTGCAAGTGCGCGCTGCCGCCCCCTGTTTTCCGCGGCGGCGGTACCTGCATCAATCAATGGGGCCATAACGCTCGTTTGACCGCAGTGTCGACGGTGTGGTACCACGTGACGTTCAAACGGACGTATATTCGAGTGATAACCACCCGTACACCTGTATTTGATAGGTGGGGAGCCACTCTAAGTAGTGTCCTGCAAGGCAGCGCCTCTTTTGCCTGTGCAGAAGCAAGCGAACAAAAGTGCCACCCTCTCTTGCTGCAGCATGGGGACTCCTGGCCGCCCGCTTCGATCGCTGCTTTGCACGCTGGCCGCATGTTTGGCACTTACCGCCGTGATCAACTGGCTGCTGCTCCGCTTCCAGCTGCACAACTGGCAGGAGGGGGCACGCCTGGGGGCAGCGCTGCTGCTCATAGACGTCTGCCTCAATGCGCGGTGGGTGCCGGGGCAGGTGCTGAGGTTGTGTGCTGGCTGTATCGGCGTGCTGCTGCTGAAACAGCTGGGAACTAGCTGCTGCAATGCAGCAAGGAAGGGGATTGTGGACGGCTGTCATGGTGCTGGTGGAGGGTGGGCACCTGCTGGCTCACCACCCCGCTTCAAGCGTGCTCTGCGTTTCAGGCACCACTTTTTGGAAGGAAGGTCGACGATGCTGTTCCTGCTGCACTTTGGCTTTCACGCCTTGATGCTGGGGGGGACATGTTGCCTGCTGGCAGAGTTTGGGTAGCCTGCCGCGGCCACTGTCTGGGCGGCCACATTGGCAGCAGCAGATTCTCATCAAGTGAAGCACCAACAGCATTTCGATTTCACCAGACAATGACAAGTTGTACCTTCAATCTACCTGTTGATGGCAGCCGGCCAGTTGATTCTCTCATGCCCATTTTGCACTTTGACACTTTTCCATCAGCACGCCCCTCGCTCTGTTCCTCCTGCTACAATCCTCTGCTGCCTCCTGCCTGTGTGCCTTTTGCTATTAGGTCTGCCAGCTGCCAGCACTGCGCTTCTTGTGGCACCACGTTGCATAGATCATGCATCGCTGCCAAGGTTCTATGCTTCGTTATAGTTAAATTTGAATGCGCATGTGCGCAGAAGAAACAAGAACCATTCGATGTTCAAAACTTTCAAAGAAACAGTAGAATGCAAGTCAGGTCCAAGCAGGTGCATCTGGCATAATGGATTGGTGGATGGTAGACTGGTAGTGATACCGAACACATAGTCACACATAGTCACACACACCCGCACTTCAGCAAATACACTGAACGCTCATGCGCACGTGTTGGCCTTCAAACTTCGGTGGCCTGCAACCAATGACGTGCGTCCTGGGTAAGGGCCAGACCTGGCATCAAAGACGGCGGGCAAGGCCAACCGCACATGCACATGCATGCAGCTCATGCACTGCTGCTGCCCACAGGCCAGCCTGCACCCCGTCTCACTCCCATGTTGAGCCCACAGCCGCCAGCCAGGCTGAGGCACGAACCTTGGGCGACTGAACGCGCTTGATTGAAACACCCGAGCGCCTGGGAACAATCACTATGTCGGACAGTGCCAGCATGAGCAGCACAGTGAAGCTAGAGACGAGAAGGGCCGTGGTGCCGAGAACCTGCGCATAAGTATCAGCATACATTGGGAGCGGGTCAGGCAGGCACTGGCAGGGCCAGAGTGGCAGGCTTGCATGTCAAGCCTGCTCGTCCTGCTGTGGCGTGTCTCAAGCCTGACCAACCAGCTCAGCTCACCCAGAAGATTGTGCCGATGAAGAGGTAGAGGAAGCGCAAGCCCTGCGGGGTGGCCAGAAGTCCAATGGACACTCATGTCAACTGCTTTTGCCTCACAACGCAGGTGCATGCGGCAGCATCAATGCAGCAACCTCTCTCCTGAGAGACGCTCCACTTCCTGTTCCTGCTTGGCCTCGCCTCCGGTGCAAGCAAGCCTCACCAGCGTAAAAAACAATTCGCATCGTTGAACCATGCACACGGTCCCATCCTCCAGCAGAACCTCCTCTTCTGCAGGGGTGGCAGGCGGGCACCGCAAAACAAAATGGGTGGGGGCGCACGGAGAATAGTCATGCGGGGTTTTGCATCACAAGGTGTTTCAACTGACAGCGGTTGGTCCCTGCACAGCGGCAGTGCCGCCGCTGCTGCAGTGGGTGGCTCCATAGGCAAGCACTTGTCACAGGTCGGGACAACTGGAGCGGCATTCCCTTGCTCCTTGGCTCACGCAGAGCGGCAGTTCTGGCAGAGCAGATGAGGGCAGCTGGCACAGGCTTGCACAATGTACGTCGCCCAACTCAACACGTCCCCTGCTACCATGCAGAGCGTCCTGGGCTTGCCTGAACGTTCCCCAGCATGCTTGCCAACGCTCACGCCAATCACCCGGACTTGGAAGCCCACATGAACGGCCAGCCTGACGGCTTGAGCAAAGCAGAGGAGGGAGACAAGCGTAGCGCCAAATGGCACAGCAACGCGCACGTACGCTGGCGCCCAGGAGGGCGTGGGGCCTGCAGGCATGGAAGCCCACAAGGCACATGAGGGGTCAGTCTGCCTGTCGTTCTAACAGTGCTGAGTGTGCAATATGGCAGCGTCTGCAGCAGCGGCAATAAGCATGCGGGCAGGCAGCTATGCAGAGCGGCGGCTGCGCAGCTGCGACCCAGGCTCTGCCACCCGACTTGCCGGTCATGGGATCCATCTTGGCCAGCTCTTCAATAGTTGCCAGGTTGCTATCGCTCACCATAATGAGCACCAGCCGTCCCATGATCTGCGACAGGGTAAAGCAATCGTCTTACCATTAGGCGCAGACTCGCAGATGCGTTTGCTGGCTTCCTTGTGACAGCTTCCTTGCGACTGGCCCAGCAGGCAAGCGACTGACCCAGCAGGCAGGCAGGCAGGCAGGCAGGCAGGCAGGCAGGCAGGCAGGCAGGATCAACGCTAAGCGTGCGGCACTGGTGCCGTGGCCGCCAAGGAACATGATGGGCTGGAGGCGTGTGAATTTACCTGGGCCATTCCCATGACCAGGAGGGTGCATGCCACAATGATGTTCCGCATCTGCCCCGCCAGCAAAAGGGGGCAAAGGCGTCAGGGTTGCTGTGTGCTGGAAAATAGCATGCTGCGTCATGCAGGCATGCAGCAAAGGCTAGCCATGCACCCGGCTAAGAGACGTATCCCTGACCTGCTGCACGGCCAGGAGCGCCGCACCACTTGCATCCTCAGCCTTGGCCATCAGGTCCTGCAGGGATAATGAAGCTGTCAGCAGCATGCTCCGCACTGCAGCAACACGCCGCATTGCTGCTCAGCAGTCGGCAGTGTCTGCCCCGCTTCCTCCTTTCCTACCCCCTTTTCCTGGGAACCCCTGTAGCTCACCCGCGCCCAGGTCTCGCGAATGCGCATGGCTTGGCCCCATATGTTGTTGTAGGTGTGATTCCTGCCGAAGGCACGCGGCATCCAGGAGTGAAGGTTGAAGTCTGCAGTGCCAGTGGTAATGAGGAAGTAACTGAGAGTCATGGACGCACACCGAAACGCACTCTGTCGATGCTTGCCACTCACAGCTCAGCGTGTACAACGCCCAGGCGATTATACACACGAGGAAGATCACCTGCAGGACGGCAGGCTCAAGGTGGCGAGGTGAACGTGCTTGCAGGGGCGTCAAGGGCAAAAAAAGGCAAAGGCGGCGACGGCAGCGACGGCGGCAACGCTCATTGCCTAACATAGCCAGCTAGCTGCGCAGTTGGGCGGGTGTCGTGGGTCCATCCACATGCTTTGTAGACGGAATACTGCGCAGGATTCGCATTTTCCGTCCCGCTGCCGACACTCACCATTTCGGTGACCTGAGCGCCCTGCATTGCGTTGCCCTGTTTGTGGAGTGTGGAGGAGAATGAAACGCACAACAATCGAACGAGACGCGTCGATAAGGTGCACTGCCCGCTGCGACCGCCCCATTCATGCCCCCTCGATGTGACGTGCTCCTGAAATTGCCTGTCGCTGCAACGATGGCATGCCTGAATGCTGTGCTCACAAAACAGCACATGAACAAACGAAACCAGGGCAACTGTCCTAGCTGCGCAGCCATTCGATCCGCACTTTCTGGCCCGTTGCCTCCACCTCCAGCGGCCGGTTGAAGCCGCCCTGCAGCACACCACAGAAAGAAGCCCCAAGTGAAACGCTGTGGCGCCAGGCATGCAGGCGAGCAAGAGGAGTTATACAGACTCATGTGCAGCCATGACTAGTGAAGGTAACTCACCCGCCGGTTCATGTACTGCCGTCCCTCTCGTGTGCTCTTCACCTTCACCGCCCCAGCATCCGCATGCTGCTTGCCCTGGCTGGTGTCAAAGCCCTGCAGCCGTGGAGTGCAAAAGGAATGAGATGCGATCAGGCGCCATAACAGCAGCCATGAGTGGCTGCTTTGTGTTTGATTGCGGCGCAGGATGACACAGCAGCACAGGAGACGGGCAGGCAGGCACAGCAGACCCTGCCGCAAGGCAGTCGGCCAGCACAGAAACTCACAAAAGGCATGCCCATCTGCTGCATCATCATTATTTCCTCGGGAGTCAGCTCAGCATCCAAGGCCAGCCCGCCACCGCCGCCGCCATCCGCTCCTGCATCCTCCTCGCCCCCAGCTGCCTCCATTGGCTGTGCCGCCGCTGCCTCCGCGTCACCACCGCCGCTGCCGTTGGCGTGCCCAGCTGCACCGCCAGCATCTGTGTCCATTGGCAGTGGCGGGGGCGGCACCTCGCCAGCTTCGCTTGCAGGCGGCTCCGAGGAGCCGCCGTCGCTGCGCCTCCGCTTGGTGTCTCGCTGGCCCGAGGGGGAGCGACTGCTGCACACAGAGCGTCAGGCAGCAGGTGCAGCAGTGAGTCAAGCCGACAGGCAAGCAATCTCTCTCACACAACAACAGTGATGGCATGTGATTCAGCGAACCTTCAACTGGCTGCAGATAGCACACCAGCAGGGGCCAGCAGGTGCAGCAGCAGCCAACACTGTCGCAGGCAGCCAAGACACACCTGCGGCGATCACGGCGGCCATCGCCAGAGCGCTCCCTGCTGCGACCAAGGTCCCGCCCCTCCTTCACCTCGCGCGCCCGGGCCCCCCTGTCCCGGCTGCGGCTGCGGCTGCGCTTACGGTCTCGGTCCCGCCGGTCAGGCTCTCGCCTTTCCCTCTCCCGCTCCCTGCTGCGGCTCCTGCTGGTGCGCCGCCGCCGATCGTCCCGGCTGCGGTCATCCCGCCTGCGATCGCCCTCACGCCGCCTGTCCGAGTCGTCGTCCCGCCTGCGTTCACGGTCGCGGTCGCCGCCCCTATCCCTGTCCCTGTCACGGTCCCTGTCACGGTCACGGTCATCAAACCGCCTGCTGCTGTCTCGATCATACCGCCCGCTCATGTTGCTGCCGACCTAAAGCTGGGTGCGATGTCTCAGATTGACTAGCTCGCTGCCTTGCCCTGCTGGCTGCCCACGCCTGTCTGTGTCTGCTTGGCAATGTTGGAACGCAGAGTCTGCAGGTAACGCAGCCGCTTGTCCTGCACACGGCAAGTGAAGGGTCGGCAGCAGTTCAGCAGCACAAGCAAGCACAAGCAAGCTCATGCAACGACAGGTGCCCATGCATCCCTGCAACTGCTGCCCGTCCTGCACATCCCACAATCCACTCTGGGATCCACACACCTGCAGCAGATCAAAGTGCTTCACCCAAGACGCCTTGCAAGCTTTGTCGTATGCCGCTCGGGCGGACTTGCAGGCAGCAGGGATGGGCGCGTCGACCGTGTATGTCACCCCTGCGGCCTCCACACACTCGTAAAAGGTGTCACGGGCCTGCAACGAAGGCACCAGCGTGAGGTCGGTGGTGGATCATGAGGCTGGCGAGCATCAGTCACAGCTGTGAGCCCTGCCTGTACGTGCCCAACCTCACCTTCCAGCAAGTTTCTCGGGCAGCTTTTAGCACAGTCGAGTCGACGTTTTGCGACATGCAGGTCGAATGAGGGGTGCCGCGATGCAGGCTGCAGAATGCGTGTGGCGTGCGAGGGTGGCCAAATCATGCGAAGTGGGAAGTCCCGCCGATGTACAACTTGGAATTGAGGCACTCCATGTGAGCATCCGGCATTGCATTGCACACGGTGGACGCATCCTGGGCACGATGCCGCTGCAGGAGGTGAAGGAGGGCCGCGATTATCACTTCCCCACGGAGGAAGAGGAGGTGCTGCAGCTGTGGAAAGACATCGACGCATTCCAGGAGCAGCTGCGGCAAACAGAGGGCAAGCCAGAGTTCAGCTTTTATGATGGGCCTCCCTTTGCTACCGGTCTGCCGCATTACGGCCACCTGCTGGCCGGCACGCTCAAGGCAAGGCATGCAGCTCGCATTGCGCGCGTGTAATCCTCAGCTGCCTTCGTCGGCGGCATGGCACCAGATGCCGCCCGCCGCCTTGCATCATCACACTCACTCTTGCTGTTCAACTCCAGTACCAGCCTTGCGCGAGCCCAGGCATATGACGCCTGTATCCTGTCTGCCTGCAGGACATTGTGACGCGGTATGCCAGCGCCACAGGCTACCACGTGCCTCGCCGCTTTGGCTGGGACTGCCATGGCTTGCCTGTCGAATACGAGATTGACAAGAAGCTCAGTGAGTGTTGCATCACGCCGACCGAGTGCTGTAGCAATGTATCAAAGTGATGCTCTTCTCACCTGCTTGCTCCCCTCGCTCTGTGGCTGCTGCTTTGGTGCGCCCCACAGACATCAAGACGCGCAGCCAGGTGATGGAGATGGGCATAGACAAGTACAACGAGGAGTGCCGCTCCATTGTGATGCGGTACTCGGCAGAGTGGCAGACCATCGTGGAGCGACTGGGGCGCTGGATCGACTTCGAGGTGAGGTGCGGCTGCTGTGTGGGCTGTGCATGGTTGTTGGTGTCCTCGTGTTGCTTGTTGATGCTTGGACCACGGCTGCTGTAAATCTGAGTGCGGTCAGTTGGCTGCCACAACTCAATCACTTGGCATGGCCACTTGGATGTGGCTCTGTGACACCTGCTGCTGATCTGAACACAGCAACCTGGTGCCAGCAATGAACCGGCTTCTGGTGCTTGCAGAACGACTACAAGACCCTGGACCCAAGTTTCATGGAGTCAGTGTGGTGGGTCTTCAAGCAGCTCTTTGACAAGGGCCTGGTCTACCGAGGCTTCAAGGCAAGACGGTGGCCGAGTGGATGGGCTGGCTGGGCTTGCTGCATGGGCGCTGCGCTGTCTGTCGCTGCGAGTGCTACATCTGTTGGAAGTGTGTCGTTGGGACGCCTGGTGGTAGTGCCTAGCGGATGCCTGCTGCATCCCTTGCTCATTCTGCACGCACACCTTATTTGTTGCTGCACTGATGATATCAGCCCAATATTCTGACACCTCTTGTGCGAGGGTGCCTCACAGCGCCCGCTGAACGCAACCACGCTGATGTGTACCTGAGCAGCTTTGCGCCCCTCTTGCTTGCTTCCGCCTGCATCCCGGTTCACTTTTCGCCTGCACGCCTGCGTCGCTGTCCCTTCCTGCTGTCCCCCCACCCTGTTGGTTGTCGCTCCCTCCGTCCCCCTGCAGGTCATGCCCTACTCAACTGGCTGCTCCACCGCCCTCTCCAACTTTGAGGCAGGCCAAAACTACAAGGATGTGTCTGGTGAGGATCGTTGTCAAGGCTGGCTGGCAGGGAATTGCGCTGGACATGCATGTCTGTGTTTGTGCCGTGCGCATAGCAGCAGACCACCAGGGACAGAAGCCTCTCTGATCACTTGTTGCTGCTGTTCTTCAGTGCTCGCACTGGATGCCAAACAACTGCACTCCACCCGACACCCAACTGACCTCCGCTGCCTACCCATGCTGCCCTGCCTGCCTGCAGACCCTGCAGTCATTGTGTCCTTTCCCGTTGATGGAGATGAGGATGGCGCGAGCCTTGTGGCCTGGACCACCACCCCATGGACCCTGCCCTCCAACCTCTCCCTGTGTGTCAATGCTGAATTTGATTACGTCAAGGCCAGGGACCCAGGTGGGCGAGAGCCATGATACTGGCAGGGTGGGTGGGCGCTGGCAGCAGGCTGAGAGTGTGCGGTGTGTATCCAGGCAGGCTGGCAGGCAGGCAGGCAGGCAGGCAGGCAGGCAGGCAGGCAGGCAGGCAGGCAGGCAGGCAGGCAGGACAGGAGGCCTTGGGGGTACAGCAGCTGCGGACATGCAGGTGCAGAGAGCTGCGTGCCATCAACAGGTGGTTGGGCCCAAGTGCGTCACTGCACAGTGCTTGAGCAGCACTGCACCTCATACTTCACTTCACTGCAAGCCACTGTGCTGTGATGTGTGCTGCGGCCCATGTGTGTGTGCAGCCACGGGCAAGGTGTACATTGTTATGGAGACGCGGCTGGCTGAGATCCCGGGCGCGGTGCCCAAACCGAAGAAAGCCAAGAAGGGCAAGGAGGCTGCTGACGAGGCTGCGCCAAAGGGCTTTGAGGCAAGCACCTGCTGCTGACGGCACCCCTGCTGCTGCAGGGGCCACTCATTGCTGCCACAGCTGTGCCTGCGGACGCCGTGCCTGGCGTATGGAACAGACACCGTTGTGACCAACTCATGCGCTGCACCAGTTGCTAAATTCATCACCCATTCCCCCATCACCCGTGTGTGCCTCTGCTTCCTCGCTCTCTCTCCCCTTGCAGATCATCTCCAAGTTCAAGGGGTCGGCCCTCAAGGGCCTCACCTACCAGCCGCTGTTCCCCTACTTTGCCGCCCTCAAGCAGCAGGGCGCCTTCAAGGTTGTGCTGGACAGCTACGTGACGGCAGACAGCGGTGTGGGCATTGTGCACCAGGCTCCCGCCTTTGGTAAGCTCCGCTCCAATCAACACAGACAGATATCAATATATGTATGCATGCCTTCAACCCTGACTACTGCCGCAACAAGGGCTGCTGCAGCTTGAGTTGCTGTCCAGGTGCCATTCTTGGCTCCCTGCACGCCTCCTCTATTACTGCCAACCTGCCCATACCATGCACGCCTCACAGTCACACGCCCTGCCTCCTCCTGGCCTGCCTCTGGTGCCCTGCAGGTGAGGACGATTACCGAGTCTGCCTGGCCAATGGCGTGATTGCCAAGGGGGAGGGCATCCCTTGCCCGGTGGATGATGCGGGGTGTTTCACTGCGGAGGTCACAGACTTTGCTGGCATGTATGTCAAGGTGAGGCCAGGGAAAGACAGATGGTCGGGTCTGGCAGATGAACTGCACTGGCAGCTCAGCTGTCAGGCAGGACCATTGTGTAGGTACTGTGAAGTGCAGAAGAACAAGTGTGCACAGGAAGAAGTGGCTGACGCGCAGGGAAGAAGGCTGAAGGGGGAGGCTGCCCTGTGCTCGACGACTTCCTCCATCACTCCGCTCTGAAGTTTGTAGCCGCCGCCTCTGCTTGCAGGATGCTGACAAGGAAATCATCAAGGCCCTGAAGGCTGCCGGCAGGGTGGTTGACAACGCCTCCCTCATGCATTCCTACCCCTTCTGCTGGCGCTCAGACACGCCGCTCATCTACAAGGCGGTGCCGTCGTGGTTTGTGCGCGTGGAGGAGATCAAGCCCCAGGTGTGGCGGGACTACAGTCTGCAATACTGTCTGACAGCTGCTGTGTGTTCGCACCTCTGGCAAGCGTGTGCACGGCCGAGGTGCTGCTGAAAAGTAGCTTCAAGCCTGCGCATGCTAAGGAGAGGAGGAGCAGGCTCGACTGAGTCGTGGCAGTAGAAAGGAGGCCAAGGGGCTCTGCTCATGGCTGCCTCTGTCTGAACCAACAGCTGCACCGGCCTGCAACCCTACCCGCTGCAGCTGCTGGCCAACAACGAGAAGACGTACTGGGTGCCCAGCTACGTGAAGGAGAAGCGGTTTCACAACTGGCTGGAGAACGCGCGCGACTGGGTGAGCACGGGGGCCAGCGGAGGAGTGGGTGGCCAGAGGCAGGCGTGCTGCTATCTCCGTGCTTTACCTGCAACAGCCCACTCACTGACTGGACCGTTTTGCAATCTGCTCACCTCGCCTTGGTGTCGGTACCTCGCTGCCGTGGCGCAGGCTGTGTCACGCTCCCGCTTCTGGGGCACGCCCATGCCCATTTGGATCAGTGACGACATGGAGGAGGTGGTGGTCGTGGGCAGCGTGGCTGAACTGGAGGAGCTGACCGGGCACAAGGTGGGCCGGCTGTTGAGGCCGTAGGGGTGGATGGGGCGGCAGGGTGGGTGGGCTGGACATGGAGTTGGGGTGTGCTTGTGCGGGCTGTTTTCGTTTGTGGTGCTGCACATGCCGCGGCAGCCAACCTGCACCATTCACTGCACTCCCCCTGCCATCTGGGTGCCTTTACCAATTTCCTGCCGCGGCGCTCGCGCCGCACATCTGGCAGCTGATTAAATGGCGGCCACCCGACAGCATCCCCCCCGCCCCCAGTTGTTCGCACTTCTGGGGCAGCGGGCAGCCCCCCAAGCGGCCTGTTAGCCTCACGGCACTGAACAGCTGAACCCAAAAGGGGCTTGGCACATCCCCCTGCTTGCCATACCTCCCCATGCGCTGCATCATGAAGCTGCTTCACACACAAGTCCTGTTGGCTGCTCAGCACCTCCACCTCGTGCCCTACCTCTGACACTGTCCCTGCCTCGCATCCTGCTCTCGTGCCTGCCTCACCTTCCACGTCACAGGTGACCGACCTGCACCGACACTTTGTGGACCAGCTCACCATCCCCTCGCGGCAGGGCAAGGGCGTGCTGCGGCGAGTGGAGGATGTGTTTGACTGCTGGTTTGAGTCAGGTGCATGGCGGCCTGATTGCGGGGTGTCTCCTCCACTTCTTGGGCATTGCCTTGTTCTCTGCAATGATGGTATTGCCATGGCTCTGATACAGGCTCCGTACTATTGTTACTCGCGTGTGTGCATCTACCTGTGTCGCTCTGTTTATCTCCTTGTGTGCTCACAACTGCTTTCACAGCTCACATACCCACATGTGCTTGCCTGTGTTTGTGTGTGCCCGCAGGCTCCATGCCATATGCACAGCAGCACTACCCCTTTGAGAACAAGGAGCGCTTTGAGCGAGGCTTCCCTGCAGACTTTGTGGCGGAGGGGCTGGACCAGGTTGGATGTGCTGCCTGGCTGCCTGGTTGAGCCGCGTGTCACTGCAGCAGCGTGCATGGCAGTTCTCAACTTACCACGAATGGGTATCGATGACTCTTTTCTTGGCCTTCTGACTGACCTTTCCTGCTGACTTGCAATGTCAAATGTCAAAACCACACAGCACACCGACGCACACCTGCCCCTGCCTCATCCCTGCCCTTGATCATTCCCCCTCCAGACTCGTGGCTGGTTCTACACGCTCATGGTGCTGTCCACTGCCCTGTTTGACAAGCCCGCCTTTAAGAACCTGGTATGCAACGGCCTGGTGCTGGCGTCCGACGGCAAGAAGATGAGCAAGCGGCTGAAGAACTACCCGGTGGGTGCCTTGAGAGCAGAGATGGGCAGTGAGGCACTTAAAGTTGCGGCAACTTGTCACACGCCATGCTGCTGCAAGGGACTGGAAGATTGACGAGGAGCAGTAATCGCTGCCCTTAGTGGAAGCAGCAATTTCAAAACCCAGCAAACTCGCCTGTGCCTTTTCAGCTTCCCTCCCTTGTGGCCACACTCCACATTGTGCCGCCCATTGCCACTCACTGCAGGATCCAATGGTGGTGGTGAACAAGTACGGGGCTGACGCGCTGCGCCTCTACCTCATCAACTCACCAGTGGTGCGCCTGCCCCGCACGCTATGCCTGCTACGCCTGCCATGGCTCTGCTGTAGTGCCTGGTGTGTCGAGGTAGCAGATGCTCGGTGCAGGCCGGTCGCTGTGCAATTGCTCCTGCCTGCCGCTGCACATGACACATTCAAACCACTCCCACAAGCACATCTGCAAGTCCGCGCACGCGGTCGCCTTGCGGCCAGTTTCGGGTCATTTCGTGCAAGCGAAGTTTTAAGCACGCCTTCTGCCTGCAGGTGCGAGCTGAGACCCTGAAGTTCAAGGAGGAGGGGGTGTTCAGCGTAGTCAAGGATGTCTTCCTGCCTTGGTACAACGCGTACAGGTGAGGGTTTGAAGCAGCTTGACAGCGCACTCGTCACGCATCCGCGATGTGCAGTGCTGGCTGCTTTTTGCGGCTCACCTTCAGCACCAACTGCTGTGCAGGTACAGCGCCGATGTCCTGCTCCAACGCCTGCTTCAATCGAGCAGGAATCGATTGACAACTTCCAAATGCACATCTCAACCCATGCCGGCCCCTCTGCAGGTTCCTGGTGCAGAACACGCTGCGCTGGGAGGCAGAGACGGGGCGCAGCTTCCAGCCGCTCAGTGTGGAGACAGCGGCCGCCACAAACGTGTTGGACCGCTGGATCTGCGCGGCCTCCCGCTCCCTCACCGCCTTTGTGCGGTGCGAGATGGAAGCATACAGGTGCACACATGCTGGCTTGTCCATGCTCGCGCGTCTGTGCATACAGGGGAATGGTGTTGCCCATGCAAATGAGGGCTTGGAAGCTGTGATGGCTGGACTGGCGCGCCTTAGGGTGCATTGGGGCTCCTGGATCTGGTTGCCATCAAGGTCAGACAGACAACTTGTCTCTCCTGCGTCTCGCGGTATCTCATACTGGCTATATGCCTGTGTGTACTGCGCCTGTACTGCCGTGTTGCAGGCTGTACACCGTTGTACCGTACCTCGTGCGATTTATCGACTCTTTGACCAACGTGTATGTGCGCTACAACCGCAAGCGGCTCAAGGGCAAGAACGGCCCCGAGGACACGCTGATTGCGCTGGCCGCCCTGTACGATGTGCTGCTGACTGTGTGCAAGGTCATGGCGCCCTTCACCCCATTCTTCACTGGTGCGCAGCAGCGGCGGCGGCGGCTGCCTGCCGTGTGGTGGCCTGTGGTGTTTGTGGGCTGGTTGTATGACGATGTCACGAACTTGTATTGCGTCTGTGTTTCTGCTGCTAATTCACTTGGGTGTTGTCAGGTTGCGACTGCCCCTGGCGATTTGCAATGAAATGCAATCTGCGCCTTGGCTTGTTCGCAAGATCTGTCTACTATGGAAGCCTCTCATTACCCACATACCCCAACCTCCCTGCTGCAGAGGCGATGTACCAAAACCTGCGACGAGCGCTGCCCTCGGACGCCCCCGCCAGCGTGCACTTCTGTAGCATCCCTGAAGCCCAGGAGGCACAGGTGTGGCGGTGTGGCGGCGCAGCTGGATTGGAGCAGTTAGAATTGGGTGGCCAGATTCAGAGCGTCAGCTGGCTAAGCTGGGACTTGTGGCAATAACAGCAGGGCCACTGAAGCATGGTAGCAGCATGTGTCGGCAGCGTGCAGTTTGGCTTCAGCCGTGCGGTTTGCTACCCCAGCCGTGCCCCGTCCATTTGCCCTCTTTGCTTGTGGTCCGGTGCCTGCGTTCCAACTGCACGGCACCTCTTTCTCACAACTCGGCTCCCCGCCCTACACCGCACTCGTTTGTGCAGGCTGGCGACGCGCAGATTCAGACCAGCGTCGAGCGCATGCAGCGGGTGATTGAGCTGGCGCGAACCATCCGCGAGCGGCACAACCGGGGCGTGAAGATGCCTGTGCGTGAGGTGGTGGTGGTGCACTCCGACCAAGCTTTCCTCAACGATCTGACGGGTGAGTGAGTGTGACACAGAGAGGGGTGTATGGGACTTCCAAGTGGGGCAAGTGTTGGGGCTCAGTGTGCAGCTTGAAGGCAGGCAGGCAGGGTGACTTGTGTGGTGGGGAGTAAGGCCGCAGACGTCAACGGGGTTGCGTAGCCTGCTGTGCCTCAGCCCAGCAGTGACACTGCTGTTCCCCTTCCCCAGCTCGCACGTTCACCCAACCACTCACCCGCTGCTGCCTCTCACACCGCCGTCCCCCCCCCTCCCCCCTAGCAGGTGACCTGCGTGAGTACGTCGCGGAGGAGGTGAATGTGAGGGCTCTCGTACCCTGCAACGACCCCCAGCGCTACTCAACTGTGAGGGCTGAGCCAGAGTGGGGCCCCCTGGGCAAGCGGCTGGGCAAGGGCATGCTGGCTGTGAGCAAGGGCATCAAGGCACTGGGCACTGAGGTGAGATCCCAGCGGTGGGCCGAGGGCGAGCTGCTCTTGAGCGCGAGGCGATGCTGCTGCTGGGGTCGGCGGGTTGGCGACACTGGCGTGCCTGCCTGCTGCCTGTGTCCGCTTTTGTCCGCTTGTGTTCTACCCGCCTTCGCCAAGCCGGCCCCTTCATTTCTCTCTGGGATTGCTTCTGCGTGCCTGACCTGCCCGCGCGGCTCGCTCACCCTCCCACTGAGCCACATCCTCCTCCTCCTCCTCCGGCCTGGCTTTCTGGCTTCACTTCTGCCCAACACTCCCTCGCTTCCCACACATCTCGGCCCAACCGCACTTCCTGCTCGCTATTTATCCACCCATGCCTCTTGCAGGACATCCTGGCATATGAAGCAGGAGGCAGCCTGACTGTGGAGGGAGTTGAGCTGCTGCCGGGTGACGTCAAGGTGCTGCGGGACTTCAAGCAGCCAGATGGCACCAAGACAGGTGGGCAGGCAAGGGCTGTCAGGGACAATGACACTGTGGGGGCGTTCAGCTTTGCAACGAGCAGCCGGCAGCAAGCAGCAGGCATGCGAGTATATGCCAAACACGCACCTCCGTTGCTCCTCTGCCATGGTCCATTTCGGTGCCAACAGCGTCAGCACCTTGCATGGGCTGCGTCTCATCCCTGCGGACTCATCATCACCCTGTCCTTGCTTACCTCCCGCCATCTCATCCCATGAACCGTTCAGTTCTACACTTTTTACAACTTGCCTCCCACCATCACCACCACCATGTGCCGCCTGCAGAGGAGGTGGATGCCGCTGGTGATGGAGAGGTGTTGGTGGTCATGGACTTGCGGCCAGATGACGAGCTTGTGGCGGCAGGGCTGGCCCGGGAGGTGGTCAACCGCGTGCAGAAGCTGCGCAAGAAGGCGGGCCTGCAGCCCACAGACCCAGGTGGGCAGCTGGGGGCGGGTTGGCTTAAGGTCGGGGCTGCTACAGGGCTGCAGCTACGGGCGGCAGAGCTGGGCAGTGTTGCAGGGGCTTTGGGCTTGGGCGGGGGCTGGAGGGTGATGGTTGCCTCTGCTGCATGCTGGCCAGAGTCTTGTGGCATGTGCTGTTGATTGGCACCATGCCTGCACGCTACCACAGCCGCCAGTCTGCTGCAGCTGTGCCCCCCACATGTGCCTAGTCAGTGGCTCGCGGCCTTTGCCCCACATCCACCTCTCCACCCCTCACGCCATGCTTTATCCTCTGGCCAATGCCCGCTTGCAGTCAATATATGGGTTGACTTCAAGGCAGCGCCGGCAGGTGCGCCTGATGTGGCAGCGGCGCTGGCAAGCCAGGCGGGCTACGTTCGGGACGCGCTGGGCTGCCCCATCCAGCCGTGCGCCCAGCAGCCAGCGGAGGAGGAAGTGTTGGACAGTGAGGATCATGCACTGGGTGGGGACGAGGCGAAAGCTGAGTTCAAGCTGTGCCTTACGCGACCGGCAGGCGGCGGCAAGCCAGCAGCAGCAGCAGCAGATGGGGCGGCGGCGGCAACGGCGGCGCTGCACCAGCAAGCTCTCTAGACGTGGCACCAGGCCAGCGTCGCTACTCAGCAGCGGCAATGGCTGAGCGGAAGCAGCAAAGCTTGTTCCCTTGTTTACTCATTACTCATTACCCTTGCTGTTCTTTGGTGAATGCGACGGACATTTGTGCTGCACATGCAACGCTCATAATGGCCACAGCTGATGCGTTTAGTGGTCGGGGCTTGCCACGCCTGCGGATGGGGGCAGCAAGACTGGCCGACAGGCAGGCGACAGCAGTCTGCATTGTGCATTGTCGTGATGGGGCCCAACAGTAGAGCGCTGACCAACAATGACGGGCGCAACGGGCATGGCAAGATTGCCTTGTTCTCTTCCAACGGTATTCTGACGCTCAAACCATTCATCATGTGGGAGTACAGGCACCCGGAATCCTGCCCATGCACCGCGTGCCACAGGGGCAAAAAGGCCACGTCCTCCGCAACCAAGAAGGCCCCTTGCAGCCCTGGCAGTTTCCGCAGCAGTGGCAGTGGTGTGCTGCCTGGAACCCGTCGCCCTTGGCCTCCCGGCTCTGGCTTAGCTTTGCAACGCTGGGATGAGACCCACCCGCCTCCGTTGCATTTGATGTTTGTCACCTGGTATTCACCTGCTTGTGTTTTTCTTTGCTTTGTGCTTTGTCAGGTTGATTTTAGGTTTGCAACGTAAAGAGACCGCAGAGGAGAGCGTAAGGAAGTGAAAAAGGGCATGCACAAGCAGCACTGTCTTGGTGGAAGAAGCATCAACTGGCCGCTAGGCACAAGAACTGAGCCGACAAATAAGAGCAATGCTGCTAGCGGAAGCAGCAAAGACGCCCCGGCTGCCATCAACGGCTGCTGCAGCAGCAGCAGCTCGCCAGCACAAACAAGGCGGCGCTACTGGAGGCAGCAGAGGCAGCCAGAGGGGGGGCTGTCCCAGTCGTCGTCACTGCGGGATGAGTGGCGGTCTGAGGGTTCGTACTCCACCACCTGGGCAAGCGGCGCCTGGTGCTCTAAATCTGTCCAGCTGACGTTGCGGCGCAGGCGGTTTGGGTCTCCAAAGCTGGAGCGCAGCACGCCGCTGGGCCGCCGCGAACTGTCCCCGCCGCCGTCTGCCTCAACGTCCCTGCCATCTGTGGCGATGCCGCCGTCTGAGGGCCTGCCCCGCTGCAGCTCTGCTGCTGCCGAGGATGGGGAGGTGAAGGTGAAGGGCTGCTCAATATCACTGCTGGCACTGGCCGGACGGGGTAGCGAGGCGCCACCCTGCTGCTGCTGCTGCTGCAAGCCTGCTGGCAGGGGGCCAGCCAGGGCGGGTCGCGGCTCAGACCCGCCCCCTGCCCCGCTGCCGTGTCGTTGTGAGCCCTCCACTGTGCCGTCGGCTGTTGCATACGGATTGGGCTGGTGCTGCGCCAACTCTGATGCTGCGTCTTGCTGCTGCGCTTGCTGTGCTGGCCCTGTGTACGCCCCGTTCATTGCTGCTGGTGCCGAGGCTGGAGCTGCGTGTGCGCCGCCGTTGCGGTGCAGAGTTGGCGATCAGGTGGGCCCCGTGGGGGCAGAGGGAGTGGGGTGGGCTGGTCAGGTCACAAGAACACCACTGAGAAGGCCATAAAGAAGCAGGCAATGGACACCCAAGGGCTGAGCCGCTCCCCAACGCGCGCAAACTTCCAAAACAAGCCGCGGAACCTGCATGGACAGCAACGGCGGGCAACGGCGAGCGGTAGCGGCAGGCAGGTGAACCGCGGGATTGCAGGAGCGCATGCGTGGGCACGGCAGCCATGCACATCACTGCATTAGCTCAGTTGCAGGTAGCAAGTCGGCCAGGTGCACTTTTTGTACGCCGGTGGTCCCGTTGCAAGGCTGGCACGTCGCGAGAGGCAACAAGGGCAAACAGGCACGGCCGGCGCCGCCGCCGCTCACCCGGTGCGCTCGTTCAAAAGGGCGGGGGCTGCAGCGGGGGCATGAATGGGTGGTGCGCATGTCAGCCGGGCCCTCAACTCAGCCGCAGGGCCAAAAAATGCGAGCGCGATGAGGCAATGTGCTTGCCTTTTCCCTTGACGTAGGTACACGTGCAGATCGTCAGCAACAACACCACTACAAACGAGGAGAAGTTGAACAACGCGGACATGGCTTCAGGCCGGCAGTGGGCACCGCATACCCAGCGCTCGTTGCTGCAAGACTGATGCTGAATGTGTTGCAAGCGGCGATGTGTTGCAAGCGGCGAGCTTCGTTGCCGCACGTGAAAGCCATTCTTACCTTCCAGCTGCTTCAAATCACGCGCAAGTCTGGCACCGCCTGTCGGCCCCCCGTTATTCCCCGCCGGTGGTTCCATCACCGCCCTCGCCAGGCCATCACATCAGGGTGTGCCACCGTCGCTCGCACCCACCACCGCGGAGTTTGACATCGCACTCCTCCTTCTCCGAGCCCAATTGCCTGCTAGCGGCATCCAAACAGGCAGGGGCCAACCACACAGCCTAGATGGCGCCAAAGGCCAAGCCGCAGGGTGAGAGTGCAGCGCGCTTGGGGCCTCGACATATTTGAGTGGCACCGCCTTTTTTCGGCCGGCTGAGGCCCCCAACCCGTGTCCTTTGTGCAGGAGCATACGTGGAGGTCGGTGCCGGAGGTCCTCTATCCGCCATAATGGCAGGTGGGCAGGATGGGCGGCTCTCACGCTGCTGAGCTCTCGCTTCCGGCTCCCCAACCATCACAACATGCTCTACCACCCTGCTTGTAGCAGCGCAGAGCTTGCCCATCGCCGCTGGCTGCAGTTCTTCGCTTTGCCGCCACTCCCGCCCACCGCCGCTCTCAACGGCTAGTCGGCTCAGCGGCTATCTGTGGGGCTCCCGTTCCCTCACTCCGTTGCAGGCGGCAAGAAGGGCGCCAAGCGTGATGCGGGCGACAAGCCTGCCGCCAAGGAGGCCGCAAAGAAGGCCAAGAAGGAGCCAGAGAACGCATCACCGGCCGGCGATGTTGAGATGAAAGATGATGAGGTGGTGGTTGGCTCGGGACGCCAGGCGGCACAGGTGTGCACACCTGACCTGTGCCAATGTGCATTTGCAGCGCAGCACAGGGACAAGCATGCTCCTGGAGCTCAGTATGAGCGCAGCCTTGCAGCATTCCCACTGCGCCCTGTCAGCAACTAGCCATTTGCCAGGGAACTAGCCGTTGCTGCAAGCTAGCCGTTGGTCTCCGACTATCACCAACCTCCCCAAAAACCAAAACTTGCCTGCCATCTGTCCCTCTGCCTGTCTCCTGCCTGGTCGCAGAACATTAGCTTCAAGGACAAGCGTGTGAAGCTTGAGAGCAAGGATGACAGGCTGGTGATCAAGGAGGAGCAGAAGTGTGAGAGCGAGAAGGAGGCCCTGACCGAGGTGACTTGCACCGCACACGTGGCCATCATCACATGGCTTGGGTTGCCTGCGCAGCTCGCATGCAAGCCCGCTGGACAGCACCTGCAGGCCATGACAATACACTGCTCCAGGCAGCGCACTGCTGCACAGCGGTCTGCCTGCCTGCCTTCCGCACACCCTTGTCTCGGTCAGCGCATCCGCCTGCCTCCTGTGTCACCCTCAGCTGTATTGCCGCCGCCCCGTGCCCCGCAGACTGCGGCCAGCGGCGGTTCGGCCGGCAGCAAGCTGCGTCGCCTGGGTGACTTCAGTGTGTGCACTGAGGCAGGCATCCCAGAGCCTGTTGAGGGTGTGGAGTACGCACAAGGCGACCTCTTCCTCTCAGGTGGGCGGCCCCTTCATCCATCTCGCACAGCCCCTGCTTGGTTTTGCACTTCTCTCTGTTGCCACGCCCTGACTCCGGCAGTTTTCAATACATCTTCTGGGCCCAGCCTGGCAGTGGAAGGCGGCCGGTGCGCCTCACTTGACAAATGCTGCTCAAGTTAACAATCAGTCAACCATCTGATTCTGCGCCCGCCTCTGCTGCAGGTGTGGTGTATCCCCGGGAAGGTGCCACCAACAAGGAGACGGGTCGCCGCTGCGAGCGCTTCGGACCTCTTACCGCCTTCAACCTCGACTTTTCGGACAAGAAGAGCGTACAGGTGGTCCATCTGGGCTGCCTATCTATCTATGCATCAGATTGCATGCTCTCCCCAGCTGCTGGTGGATGATGTTTCATCTTCCTATCATTTCACTTGGAAGGCTTTCCAGGCAGTGTGCAGCCACAAGCGCCGTGTGCCAGGAGTGCCGTCAGGCCGCGTCTGGTGTGATGACGCGAAGCCACAACCCGTCCTGCCGCCTGTTGCCTCTGCCCCGCCGTCCTGGTCGCATTGCAGGTGGTTGCTTCCACTGCCGACGGGCAGTACATGCTGACACGTCCCGCCACCGCCTACAAAAAGGTCTACAGCCCTCTGGCTGAGAAGGCCGCAATCTGCTTCGAGGCAAGCCGTGCGGGATTCCTGCCAAGCATTGGGGTTCGGCGCTGCCTCCCTGCATGCACTGTGTTTGATCTGGCCGACGTGTACTTCAGTCTGAAATCAGTGAGGGTACTAGGAGGTCACGTGACCTGTCTGCTGCCTACTGTCTCTGCCTTCAATAATGTGCAGGTGCACCACGCGCTGAACTCCCAGGTGGGAGGCTCCGCTTTTGTGAGCCAGGAAGAGGTGGTGGCTCGCCTCGCCCGCGCCAAGGTAGGCTGTGCCTGTCAGCCCTCGCCAGCTGCTGATTGACATGCTGGGGTGTGCTTCCCTACCTCTCTGTAGAACGCAGGGCTAGCTTTATGGTGGCATGCGGCTGCCGGCAGCCAGCGCATGCCTGGCGGTGTCCCGTATGCTGCGCCCTGCCCCACCTCTGCCTGCCCCTCTGCCTGTCAGCAGGTCTGCAAGGGGTACCCCAGTGCCCGCGAGGGCCTGCTGATCAACGCTCGCTTCGTGCTCAGCCAGTTTGAGAAGCTGGATGCCGCCAGCGGGCACAAGGCCTTCAAGTTCCTGGAGACCGACTTTGGACAGTCGCTGGCCAAGGAGGTAGGCGGCACCCCGCTGCTGGGCTCGTTTGCTGAGCTTGCTGAAACTATTGCCAAAATTCTTACGCGCACAGTTTTGGGCATTGACCAACTTATTCTGTGGCGGACAACCTCAAACTGCCAGCACTTCGAGACTTTGTCATCTTGGTGTGCTGCCAGCTCGAGTGCTTGAGGTTCCCCTGTACTGCCTCAATGTACTGCCATCTTCTCGTCGTGCCGCAGGCCAAGGACTACAAGTACATCGGGTCACAGCTGCAGGCTGGAGGCATCGTGATCAGAGACATGGAGGCCGAGGGGGCTGCCGCCCCTGTTGTCGGCAAGGGCAAGGGCAAGATTGGCGAGGTGGATCGACAGATGGAAGCTGACATGGAGCTGGCTCGGCAGCTGCAGGCCAACCTGGACGCAGAAACACACAACGCTGGGTATGTTTACCTGGGCGGAACTGGCAGCGTGCACTTGTCCAGCACTGCCAAGCCGTTCCGTTGTTGAGTTCATGTTTCCGGCCAACGATGCCCAAGACCCTGGCACTTGGCATCATTGCTGCACGGTATGAAGTTTGTGCTCACATGTGGGATTCATGCCTGCCCATCTCTCTCCCTCCTTCCTCCGGCAGGCGCGGTGGCGGCAACAAGGGCGGCAAGGGGCGGCAGGTGTATGTGCGTGTGTCACTCTCAGAAATCGCTGACGACTACCCAGCGCCAGAGGTGAGGGACGGCGGTACAGCTGTACTGCTCATTATGCATGTGCGTTCACGGGTCCTGCTGTTCTGCTGATGAGCTGCTGCCAGTCCAAGCTAAGGGCCCGCGAAGCTGCGGCCCTTGTGCCTTCCGCCGCTCGCGTGCACCCGTCGCCAGCCGGCCGTACTCTTTGCTTGCATACCATCGTTTCTAAGATGTGGTACCGTGCTCTGCCCCCTTGGTACTGCAGCCGTACCACAAGGAGGAGGGCGAGACCGATGAGATTGTTGCCTTTGGAGACGACGAGATCGATCCTGACTATCTCCCCCGCTACCAGCTCACCAACTTTGCCATCTACAACTCCGAGGTGTGTGCTGAGTGCACCTATATGATTGAGTGTGCGTCTCCGTTGGCTGTGTGGTTGCGGATCTCATGGCAGGGCGCAGGCCATCTGTCAAGCCGCCACTCTGTTGAGTTGCCACCCTGGAGCTAACCAGTGTCATCTCCAACCCTCTCAGTAGCTTGGGCTGGCGCTTGAAAGCCCCGGGGCTGTAAGCAGCCTGCCTGGCGTCGTGTGGCCTAACCTGTTTGGCTGCTGTCCCGTTCTTGCTGAGCAGGGTCTGCTGGTGCCGATCGAGCTGCTGCCTTCGGGTCGCGGCGTGAACCCTGATGTCGAGGTGTTTGCCTCGGGTGTCTACTCTCCTGACGGCGATGAAGGCTTCTCCTCTGGCCATGCCCTGACTGATGGTGAGTGGCAATGCTGCCTGGAGCGCTGCTGGTGTGATGACGTGACTGCACGCGGTCCTTGGAGCTCCTCAAACTTAGCTGGCAACTAGCAGAACCATTGTTGCTAAGCTGAGCGCAGCTGCTGCTGTTCTCCTTGGTGGGTGACAAGCTGTGGTGCTGGTCGCGCCCCCCCCGACTGCAGATGCTGCGGGCGGCAGCAGCAGTGGTGCCGGGGGCAGCAGCGGTGCCGGGGGCAGCAGCTCTGTTGGTGCTGGGTCCTCTGAGCCTGCCGGCATGCGCCTGTACCTCTCCCAGATCAGGGAGTGGGTCCTCGAATTCGGAGCAGACATGCTCAACATCTTCATCCGCACCGATGTGGCCGAGTGAGTGCTGCTGCTTCTGCGGCACCGCGCCAGCTGTGCTGCAAAGTGCCAAACAGGGCTCAAGCTGAGCTGATGTCATGGGCCGAGAGCTGTTTTGTGGGGGAGAACGCTCCCTTGGTAGCGAGCGACGCTTGGCAGAGGCAGCAAGGCCTGTGCTTGCGTCGGGGTGGGGGGTGTGGGGGGGGGGGGGGGGACAGAACCCCGCAGAGACACCTGTACCTCCTTTAAGGTCAAATTGCCTCGGCATTCAACTCCCTCGCAACAGATGCTGCTTCGACTCCTTGCTCATTGTACCGCTCCCCGCACCGTACTGTTATGTACTGCAGGTACCGCCTGTCCGAGCCAGCAGAGAAGTACGCTCCCTGGTTTGCTGTGCCCCTCAAGACTGCGCGGCTCGCAGTCAAGGTGCTGCAGCTGCTGAAGCTGGAGGCGCGCGCCTCCAAGCTGTCGTTTAACGACGTCATCAAGCGCCTGGCAGCTCAGGAGCCAACCGAGCTTACCTTCATCTCAAAGAAGGTACGCTGTTGCTGCGCTGCTGGTGTTGGCTTGCTGCTTGCTGCTTGCTGATGTGTGCATGCTGTGTGCTTTGTCACTGCTGGACCCATTGCTGTGCCTGACAGCAAACAGACTTGAATGAGTGAGCATGACCTGGTTGAAGCGGGCAGCAGGCAGGCTGCCGGCCCTGTATAACAACCACTAGCTGCACGTACCCGACGGAACAGTGTCCTCGGTGTTTGCCGGGGGCCGCCCAACTGTGCTGCCTGCACTTCAACGCGCCGTGCTGGCACATCCTCCCTCCCTGTAGGTTGCTTTTGTGGAGCGTTTTGTGGTGGCTCACGGGCAGATCATCCTCAACCAGTTCCAGAACTACCCAGGTGTGTATAGAGCTGGTGTTGAGGGAGCCAGATGTACAAGGCTGACACAATCGCTTGCGCTCGGCATGCACCTGGCACAGTTGGCTTGTACCATGGATCAGCCCAACGCAGGCTCTCTCACAATGCTGCCGCCTTGGCCCCAGTCCAGCCCGCTTTTGCGCGGCCGTCACCTGTACTGCCTTGCTCATACTGTACCTCCCTGCTGTACCGCCTACAGACAAGGACATCCAGAAGAGCGCCTTTGTGTCCACGCTGAGGGAGCGCATGGCGCAGCTGCGCCACAGCAAGCTGTACTCCGGGGGCAAGAAGGAGGTGGTCCGCGTGAGGGGCGTCAACAGGAACCCAATGAAGGTACCTTTGTACTGCATGGTGGGGATGTCCTGGAGGCAGTACGATGTGTGGCGACGCCCCACTTGATGCACTTTTTGTGTGCTCACATGTCTTGCGCTGGGCCATTCAAGTCTTCTGTTTGCTTGCACGAGAGTTGCATGGTGCCCCTGATCCTTTGTGCACCGCCATTCCTGCTGCTGCTGCTGCAGAACCAGCTGCACGACGTCGCACGCACCAAGCCCATGACCGCCACCGCCACTCGCATGGTCAAGGCCGTGTGGTTTGACAGCTGCAGGCCTGCCGCCGGAGAGGAGGAGGGCGAGGCTGGCGAGGCACCCGCTGCAAAGGCAGTCGAGGAGGATGAAAACGAGGAGGAGGCAGAGGACGACGTGGCAGAGGACGCGCTGGCAGCCACCGACGCCAAGCAGGGCAAGAAGGCAGCTGCCGCCGTTGCAGCGAAGAAGAAAAAGGCTGTCAAGGCTGTCTGGGTGGGCGCTGTGGCCAAGACCGAGCAGGGAGACAAGTTCTACTGCAAGGCAAAGGTGAGGGGCTGCATTTAGGCACAGCAGTACAGCGGCAATATCAGTAATCGGACAGGCAAAGCCCAAGGGGTCAAGGCAGGGCTTGCACTGCAATGCCCAGCTGTCCTGCTCTTCCCTCACAGCTGTTCATGCTGTCTGACTTGCCTCCTCTGCTTACAATCGCGTGTTCTTCGCCCCCTCCCCCTCCTGGTGCTGCAGCTTGGAGACCTGGAGGTGGGCGTGGGTGACGGTGTGCTGTTGGCTGCCAAGGACGGCGATGATGTGGCACCTCTCGGCCTGGTCCAGGCCATGTGGCAGACCTCCGATGGTGCGCAGCTGCCTGCCAATGCTCGGCCGCTGCTAATGCTACTGCTGCTGCTGTTGATGTGTGTATGCGCGAAGCCTGCCATCCCAAGGCCCATGGCTACTTCGCTTTTGTCACATTGAGCCCATCGCTCTTGCTGCCATGACGTAGTCTGCCACGTCACACACCCACTCCTTTGTATGTTCCTGCCTGCTGCAGGCTCCAAGGAGGTGCAGGTGCGGCTGCTGGCACGTGGAGATGAGACGGTGCTCGGAGTTGCCGCCTCCAACTCAGAAGTCTTCCTGACCACAGTGCTGGAGACACGGTGAGGCTGGCAGGGCATACAGGGCTGCCTCTGATAAGTGTGTGCTGGACACATGCCGGCCTCGTGTTTGTTTGCTGCCAAGAAAGCGGCTGCCACCTGTTGTGCCTTTTTCATCGTGTCTGTCCGCTCCTTGTTTCCCTCTTATTGTCTGTTGCAGTGAGCTCTCAGCAATTGCAGACAAGGTGAATGTGCGCAAGCTGACCCGCAAGTTTGAGCATGCCAACCGCAAGCAGCACTTTGCAGAGGATGAGGCCCTGCGTCAGGTGAGGCAAATATTGGTTGGCAAGTCATTCCCTCAGTTTTCGCCTCCACAGTCAATCAACGAAGACTCATCTCCCTCACACCAACCTGCGCCCCTCCATCAATTGCTTGCAGCGTAACCGCGAGGCTGCCGCTGAGGATCGCCCCTTGGAGCTGTTTTGGCGCACCCAGTACGTGCCGCATGAGGGCAAGTTCTGCGACCCGCTTGCCGACCTCCTGCAAGGCACCCGGCTGGCCGAGGTGGGTGGAGGCGAGCTGCAAATACTGCTGGCTCACGCTCCGTGACGGGCTGTATCTGTGCAATGGGAGGATGTGTGCCTGCCTGCCTGCTCATGCTTGACCTCTCTGTTGTTGCTTCTACTGCCGCAGGACTCCGGCAAGCCGGCCAAGGGCGTACAGGTGCTGCCAGGCGGCAAGGGCTTCGTCAAGGATGGCGTGGAGTACAGGTGCAGTACACTGGCGGTGCATGCAGTACAGCTGGCCCTCACCCACGCACAGGGCACATGCTGTCGTTGCTAGCAACACTCTGCCTGATCAAAACCAAGGCCTGCTTTGCTGAGCACTGCGCCTGCCCCCGCTGGCATATGCGTGCCCGCTGCTGCTGTTTCATCACTGCCGCCTGGTGCCGCGCCTCCTGTGACCTGTCTGTGTGCAGCGTTGGAGACCACGTGTTCCTCAGCCCTCAGCTGTTTGACCAGCTGGAGGATAAGCAGGAGATCAACCTTCCAGAGTACCTGAAGAACTCGAAGTTCCACAAGGCAAGCTCAGCTGTGTTCAATTGCTGCTGGCCGCACCTCCCTGTGTGTCCCTGAGCTGCGGCCTGCACTTGAATGCTCAGCAGCACCTCGCCTCACCAGCTCGCGTGTTGCGCAATGCTGTGCTGCTGGCTGAGCCTGCCTTGCAAGTGTGTGTCCTGTCTCGCCTGCAGGGCTCTCACGAAGGCCTGCGTGCCTGGAACATCGGCAAGGTGATTTCCGTGGGCAGCGGCGCTGCTGCCAAGCCATCTGCCAAGGCTGCCGCCAAGGGCAAGGGCAAGGCAGCCAGCAAGGAGGATGACTGGGAGGACAGCGAGGAGGCAAGCGGCGCCAAGAAGGGCGGCAAGGCCCGCGGCGGCGCCAAGGCTGGTGCTAAGGCCGGCGAGAAGCTGGTCGTGAAGCGGTACTTCCGGCCCGAAGATATCTCTGAGGACCAGGCTTACAACTCCTCGCACTTTGAGATTTACGCCTCTGGTGCGTCCTGCTTTGCGTATCGCTGCCACTGCCGATGCCGGTGTTGCAGGTGCTGGGCAGGAGGGTGCTGCAAGCGCCGTGCGCTGCGCCTGCTACTGCCTGTGCTACCACAACTTTGCTGCCGGGCAAAGCAGCCCTTTTCAGCTCCAGCACAGTGCTTTTGTGCGCCTCTACTGCGTGATGTGTCACAATATGTCACATACCACCTGCATCACCATCCATTTCATCGTGCAGAGGAGGAGGTGACGGTGAGCGTGGACGACGTGGAGGGGCAGTGCCGTGTGGTGCCCAAGGGTTACCCCACTGGCGAGCGTGCTGGTGAGCTGATGTTGGTGCTGGACAGGGCTGAAGAGGTGCCTGTCTGCAAGCAGTCATCGGCTGTGATTTGCAAGCACTGTACGGGCACACTCAACAGGCAAACCTTGCATCGTGCGCGTGTTGTTTGCTCTGCTCACTTCCCTCCCTTTCCTCATCTGCCACTTCCCCTCAGGCTTCTTCACTTACGAGTGCACAGCCACCTTCACACGTAAAGGCAAGAAGTTTGGCCCCGCGCCCAAGCTGGCCATCCCCGAGGACTTGCAAGACTTCATGGCTGACCAAGAGATGGCTGAGGCGGCGGCAGCCTCTGCTGCTGACAAGGGTGGGTGTAGCCAGGGAGGCCTGTGTTTGGGGCGCACGAGGCTGCCTCGGGTATGCATTTGGGAGGCGTTTCACAATCAGCTGTTAGCAGCCGGCAGCCGGGCGCTGATTGGTGAACCATGTGTTCCGTTTGCTCTGCTCCCCTCCGTGTCTTGCAGGCAAGGGCAAGGTCGGAGCGGAGGCCGGGACGGAAAGCTATCAGGCCGATGACAGCGACGGCCTAGCTCTGCGCACACTGGACATCTTTGCTGGTGTTGGCGGGTTGTCTGCGGGCATGGAGCAGGCTGGTAAGCCTGAGCCAGCCGCCACTACAGCCGTGCTGGCAGCTTACCCTTGCTCACCTTGGTGGCTTTCTGCCCGCGTTTGCCTGACTTCTAGCAACGCCTTGGCAAGTGCTAATACCAGCCACTGGCTGCACCTTCAGTGGGCTGTGACCCAGTGATCAGCCTACGGTTATCGCCTTTAGATTTACCTACCGCCATTGACTGCCGCCTGCAGGTGCTACTGTGTCCAAATATGCCATTGAGTACGAGAAACCTGCCGCTGCTGCCTACAAGATCAACAACCCCGAGGCAGACGTGATGTGCAACAACTGCAACGTGCTGCTGCATGCCGCCATGCTCAAGGATGGGCAAGAGGACGACTGCGACGCGTGCGGTGAGCATTGGTGTTTTAAACTGGCGCTGAGTTGGCACATGGACGGCTGCAGGGTTGCTGTTGGTTTCAGGTTTGTCGAGCACCTTGTGCACTGCGTCCTGGCCGCCCCGGCCTGAGTGCCTGTGCCAACAGCGCTGATCCTTTGCTCGTGTGCTTGTCAACCTGCTGCTGCCGCAGACGAAGCCAAGGCGGGCACTGCCACGCTGCCGGCTGAGCAGATGGCAGCCCTGCCACTGCCTGGAGAGGTGGATTTCATTTGCGGTGAGACACACACGGCACACTGCGTGCTGGCGTGCTTGCAGTGACTGCACGGCCGGCGTCACATGTGGCCTCTGGCCGGTGGATTATTGCGCTTTGCGTTGCTGGACTGTTGTGCATGCCACAACTTGGAGGGAGGCAATCGCGATGCATGCAGCTGCTGCTGCTGGCCCCGCTGGCTATGACCGCTTCCTTCCCTCACCCTCATCCACTGGGCCACCACCCTGTATCTGTGTGCAGGTGGCCCCCCCTGCCAGGGATACAGCGGCATGAACCGCTTCAACAAGGGCACCTGGTCGATGGTGCAGAACTCTATGGTGATGGCCTTCCTCTCCTACGCAGGTGGGCCGTGTGTGGGTGTGTGATTGTTGTTGGATGGGCAGTGACGGCGTGCTGCTGCAAGGGTGAAATGGCGGTGGTGGTGAACGGCGCTCAAGCGCAGTCGTGCACGGTTTGTCCTGCCAGCACTGGCTCGCTGCTCATGTGCTGTTGGCATGTTCTGCTGACTTTGCCCTCGCTGTCTTGCTCCCCTGTCCCTGCAGACTTTTACCGGTGCGTGGCGACCTCAGCCAGGCTCCTGGTTCTCGCCTTTTCCTGCCGCCCTGCTGCCTGCCTGCCGCCCTGCGTCGTGCTCCTTACGTTTGCCTGCTGCTGTGCACTGCCACTATGCCACCATCGCCCCTGCCTCTGGCCTGCGCACCTGCTGACCGTCGTCCTGTGCTGTGCCTGGTGCCGCAGGCCCCGCTACTTCCTCCTGGAGAATGTGCGCAACTTTGTGTCCCACAACAAGTCGTTCACCTTCTGCCTCACCCTGCGCACGCTGCTGGACATGGGCTACCAGGTGGGTGTGTTTATGTGTTTGTGTTTATGTGTGTGTCCATGCGCATGTGCAAGACATATGTGCACGGTTTCGGGTGTTGCACTGCATGTGTTGAGCCCTGCAAGCCCAGTTTACGCTGTGCAACTGCCTGCCAGCCCCCCTGCTCCACTTTGCCTCCACGTCACCCTGCCTCCTGTGCTGCCCTGCGTCACTGGTAGGTCCGCTTTGGAGTGCTCAACGCCGGCAACTTTGGCGTGGCCCAGTCGCGCAAGCGCACCTTCATCTGGGCCGCTGCACCTGGGGAGCTGCTGCCCGAGTGGCCGCGCCTCATGCACTGCTTCCGCACCCCGCAGCTCACCATCAACCTGCCCGGCGGCGTGCAGTACCGTGCCGTACCGCAGACGGTGAGCAGTTATGGCTTTGGGGTGGGCCAGGGGCATGGATTGAGTAGCTTGGTTTGCGGGGGTGGGGCATGGGAATGGCATGGCTGCTGGCTTGGAGTGGCAGCCCGGGTCCCCTCAACCCCACTTGCTATGTGCTTGTGTGTGGCGACTGCCAAGTTCTGTTCTCGCCTGCCTGCCTGCCTGCCTGCTTGTCGCCCTGCCTGCAACTGCACCTTGCCTCATCCTGATTTCCTTGCCTACTCTGACCCCTCCCTCCCTCCCCCGCTGTGACCCCTCCCCTCCCCTCCCCTCCAGGTGGGTGCCCCTTTGCGCCCCGTGACTGTGCGAGACGCCATTGGGGACCTGCCTGCCATTGAGAACGGTCACATGCTTGAGGAAATGGAGTACACCAGCCCACCGGTGTGTAGTTCACTGACGCTGACTGACCAGGCAGACATATGCTGCTGAGCACACCACCTTGAGAATCTGCCGCTGCAACGCACAGACACGCACACACGCGTGTTGGACTGGGCGGCAGCATCGATCAATGCGATGTTCTCTCATTTTCTGCGCAACCGTCCACTGACGCCGCTCTTTTTTGCTTGGCTTGCTTGCAGGCGTCTGCGTTCCAGCGCTATGTGCGCGGCGATTGTGTGCAGCTGACCGAACACATCTCCAAGCAGATGAACGAGCTCAACCTGGAACGATGCAGGTGGATCAGCTGCTGGCTGAGGTGTTGAGTGGTGGCTCGAGGGGATGCGTGTGCACTAGCCGGCGGCAGTTCAAGTGCAGTGCAGTGTAAGCAATGGCGAGCAGGATGTGCGTGCAGCAACTAGAGCCCTTGCCTGCTGACTCTGCGCCGCATGCGCCATCCTCGCCTCGCTGGCCTGCAGGTGCATCCCTAAGAACTGCCCGGGTGCCGACTGGCGGGTGCTGGAGGAGATTGTGAAGGCAGACCCGAGCCGGGAGAAGTTCAAGGTGAGCTGATCGGCTGCCTGCCTGCCTGTGTCGTGCCCCTGAGTGCATGAATGAGCGTTGGCTCAGGGCATGGCTTTTGGGTCTGTTTGGGCTGTGGCTGCTTGGCATGGCCTGCGGACCAAATTGGATGAGCCGCATCTGAGCAATGTGCCAGTTGAGATGGCTGAAGCGTGGGGGGGCTGCAGATCTGGCTCGCTGGCTGTGTGCAAGTCGAGGTGCTCAATGCTGGCTGCCTCTTGCCGACGTCACTGTGGTGCATCATGTCTCTTCGCTTGGCCCCTCCTGCCTTGCCACACGCAGGGCGCACCGCTGGTACCCTGGTGCCTGCCCAACACGGCTGACCGACACAACGGCTGGCGGGGCCTGTTTGGCCGCTTGGACTGGACCGGCCACTTCCCCACATCAACCACTGACCCGCAGCCCATGGGCAAGGTGCGGTGAGGGGGGGTGGGACGCAGGGGTGTGATAGGCATGTGCCACTCAGCAGCGGCCTTGTCTCTGCCACTGTTCTGCGTTGCAGCCGCTGGTGCCCGCTGCCAACGTTTCCTGCCTGCTGCCTGCAAGCTGCCAGCAAACGAGGATCTGCCAGCAACAACCCTGCTAGTGGCCTCCCAGGTCCCTCCCTGCCCGTTACCATCCCTGCTGTCCTCCCTCCTTTCTACCTGCAGGTTGGCCAGGTGTTTCACCCTGAGCAGGATCGTATCGTGTCTGTGCGGGAGTGCGCTCGTGCCCAGGGCTTTCCCGACAAGCACCGCTTTGTGGGCAACGTGCACAACAAGCACCGGCAGGTCGGCAACGCCGTGCCGCCGCCGCTGGCCGCCGCCCTTGGACGCCAGCTGCGCGCTGCCCTGGAGAAGAAGGCTGAGATGGAGCGGCTCAAGGCGCTGGCAGCCTGAGGCTAAAGGCCCACGTGCAGCTGCTGGAGCAGGGGCCTGGTTTTGCTTTCGATCAGAGGTGCAACAGCAGCTGCCCATTGAAAAGCACCTCAACACTTGCACTGCCCCAACACCTTCCTGAACTGTAATCTCGTGTATGCTGAGGCTGTGCCTTTGAGCAATACGCTGTGCTAGGTTGTGCCTCCTGATGCCAGCAGCCCACTGCTAACCAACATGCAACGTCAAAGTGCATTGCGAGCATTTCAACCAGCTGAAAAGCGCCCGTGCAGCAGCAGTGGTCATGACACAATGGCAGGCATGCTGCAAGTACAGGGCTCAGCAGCATGACAGATGATGGAGGTATGAAGCTGTTCTCAGCTGCCGCTGCTACGGCAACCAGCAGTTAACGCTGGTCTGGCAGCCGCTGCTTCAAGTATTCTGCCAAGTGCTGCTTAGGGATTGTGAAAGGCACGCTGATCACGTGCCAGCCCCAGGAGCGCAGCAGGCGGTCGCGAGCCAGCGTGGTGGGCAAAGGCACTTCAGGCTTGTTGCGAAAGTATTGGAAAGGACCGTCGACATGCACCACCAGCCTGAACAGCAGGGAGAATGTGGGGAGGTGTTTGCAGTAGCCAGGACAAGCAGCGTTGGGGCAGAGGACACACATCTCCCAGCTGCCCTGTATGATCATGCACACACCTGAGCGAGGGCACCGCCAGGTTGACCCGAAGCCAGCCCTCCTCCCAGCATTCCAGGGCAGCATTGCCGCTGCAACAGCCTGGCCCCACAGGCTGCTCCACCTCGACAGCCTCCCCAGGGCAGGCAGCCTCCAGCTCACGGGCCACCCGGCTGTGGAATGCGTTTGCAGTGCCTTGTCTGCTGGTTTCCTGTGCAAGAGCTGCTGATGCCGCCCTCAGTAACTGCGTTGGCAGCTGCACTGCCTGCCCATGCTCAGCCCGTACATGCATGTAAGCTTGGAACAGCCGACAGAGGCTAACAGCTGGCCAGTCAGCGATGGGCAATGCTGCTGCAAGCCCAGCCAGTCGCTGCCACGCCTCGATATTACATTGCTGCAAGCAGTGGTATGGCAGAAGGATAGGCAGTCTGATAAACCGTCCAAGGAATGTGGCGCAGGCTTTGGAAACGCAACCGCACAAAATAAGGTGTGCAACCTCATGCTTGCCTGGAGGTGAGCCAGGGCCCAGGCTGCAGTGGAGATGTAGCGCGGGGCAGCTGATGGGTCGCTGGCACAGGCAGCACTGACTGCCTCCAGGCAGCTCTCGACCGCTGCTGGGGAAAGGCGGCACCCCAGCAGGGCACAGCCGTCCAGGAAGGCAGATAGGCCAATGGAAGTCAGCTCCTGCTGCTTCAGGCAGCGGATGTACACTGCAGTGGCATGAGGGCACGCAGCTGAAGGGGACTACATTTGGCATGCTTCCGCTGCAAGCCATGCAGCAGGCACAAACGACGGCTCACCATCAACCAGGGCAGCGGCGGCTGCTGACGGCGGCCGAAAGCGCAGCTGCCCTAGCGCCAACAGTAGCTGGCTTGCCTCCCGTGCATTCATGTCCGATGACAGCACTCGCCGCAGCACCTCCTCCACCGCCGCATTGCCAGGGCAAACTGCCTGGGGGTGTCGCTCGCTAGCAGCTGCCACAACGCTGAGCTGCCTGCTTTTGTCCCACTCCCGCCAGGCAGCGTCCAGCAAGCTCCAGGCACGGAACAGCTGCGTGCCAGTAACTGTGTCAAACCTCCCATCAACCTCGAGTGCCTGCTGTGTGATGCGATTCAACTCCTGCTGGCTGAAGGGGTAGCCCAGGCAAGCTGCACCGTACAGGCCTTGGCACGCGTCAATGCTAAGCATGTCTGGGAGCAGCTGCAGCCAGTGCTGCACAAGCCGCACCACCAGAATGGCCTCAATTGCCGCTTTCAGTGCTTCGCTGCCAGCTGCCAGGGTGCTCAGGGACAGCAGTGCATTGCTGGCAGCGATGGCAGGTAATCGCTTAAGCTGCTGTGTCTTCAGGGCTGCCTGCCAAGCCTTCAGCTTGTCTGCGCTGAAGCTGTTAAAGTGGGCTGCAGCACGGAGCAACGCCACGAGTTGCCGGGCACCAAACGTCTGTAGCAGCTTCATGCTGAGCGGCCTCAACACAGCCCACGCAGCATCTCCACCGCTTTCACGGCTGTTTGCTCGCTTGCCCAGCTGCACAGTGCGGTCCAGCGCTGCCGCAAGGTTGTATTTGTCAAGGGTGCCGACACTGCCGTAATGCTGCACCAGCTGTACCATTCCTAAAATGCTGCACTGGCCCTTCATTGACAGCGTGCGTGCCCTCGACAGATCAAAGCCGCTCAGCTGCAATGTATTGTGCCGCGGCTGCGAGTGTTGCTGCTGCTGCTGCTTTGGCCTGCGCTGCTGGTCGGAACGCTTCTTGGGCTGAGACTGAGGTGGTGGCCGCTGCCTCTGCGGCACATCCTCAGGCTGTGCGGGCTGCACCCTCCTCACTGGTTTGCCAACAAGCTCAGGTACCTGCTCTCCACTAATCACACGGACAGCACACTGCTGGCGCAACCGACTGCGGTCTACAACTGCTGCTGGCGACACCATCAAGCTGCGTGAGGGCTTTGCTGATGCATGTACCCGCAGCTGCATGACCGAAGGAGCGATGGAGGCAGCCATGCTGCACATACGGTGCAACAGGCGGGCAGGGCGGCGGAGCGGAGCGGGCGGCGGTGTCAGGCAACCAGGACAGGGCGGCGCCGGTTTGGTGGGGCGCAGGTGCTTTCGCGGCCACATCAGGGCGCTACAAAGGGCCGATAGATAGAGAGACGACGTGCGAGACAACTTCTGTTCATCGCACAGCGCCTTCACCTGATCCCGCCTTCCTTCGTGCTGGATCACGACAGGAGGAAGCTGATCGGTTTTCCAAACCCTGGCCTCGCAATGGTCGGCGGCCAAACCATGCGGCGATCCACAGGCGGAGCACCCTGGCCGTGTCTGGTGCGTCTCTGATTCGGTGGGGTCAATGAAGACCGCCGCTATTGGAGCTGAGCGCTGCAAGCGAGCGAGCCATTTGGCGGGTCCAATGAGGGTTTGCAATGGCTGCATCAAACAAGCTCGCGTTTTCTGGCTTGTTCTTCCCCGCCCGCGCCATCAGCAATTCCGCAGCAGCACAATGCGCGTCCTGAGGGATGAACGCAGACCAGGCCTGCTCGCCCGGCTCTTCTGTTTCGCCCCGAGCGCGCGGGTGGGCCACGCACCTGCCTCCAGCAGCCGGGAAAAGCAGCAAGGCATCGGCGGCGGCACGGGTGCAGCAGCAGCAGGCGGCCAGGCACCAACCCCACTAAGCGGCTTTGGCGGCGGCGGCGGCGATGCTGTCGCCGCATACCTGGGAAGCCAGCGGTTGACGCCTGTGCCTCACCCGCCGCCCTCCAGGCACGGCAGCTGCTGGCAGACAGCATCCTGTGAGCCGGAGGCTGGCTACGATGCTGACAGCGACCACCAGCCAACTGACGACCTGGAAAGCTGCTCGAGCGTCAGCGGGCAGCGCCGCTTTGCGCCCGCGACACGCTGCGCCGTCCGCCCCAGGAGGAGCTCTGGCAGCAGGGGTGATGCGCAGCACGTAAATCCCTTAGAGGCGGCAGACTTGAGCAGGCAGGCGGACAGCTCTGCGAACGGGGCCACTAGCATGGGCAGGGGGGGCAACAAGCAATCAATCATCACCGAAACGGAGAAGGCCCAGGACGCTGCAGGCGGCACCTCCTGCATGCCACCCCCGGCCAGCTGTGCTGTTCAGAGCTTGGCAAGCCCCCGCAGCCCCGCCACCGCACATGCCGCCAGCAGGCTGCCGAGCTTCAGCCGCATGCCCAGCCGCGACGGCTCCGTGCTGACGCTCGCTGACGACGGCAGCAGCACGGCCTCCATCACTGCCTCAAGCATCTCCCTGGCCCACCTGCTCAGCGGCTCCAGCGCAGGCAGCACCAGCAGCAAGCGCAAGCTGCGCCGCATTGGCAGCACACAAGTGGTCATCTCCAGACCCGCCAGTCCAGGACCTGAGGCCGCCCCGGCACCTGCTGCCAAGCCAGCCCTGTCGGCAGGCGCCTTTGCCTCGTCAGCAGCAGCAGCAGCAGCAGCAGCTGCAGCCGGCCAGGAGGCAAGGGGGGCACCGGTGCAGCGGCGCCTGACTGACATCCACAGCGGCCACTTTGTGTCCCTGCACAAGCTGCAGCGGCAGTGCGGCGACCTCTCTGGTGAGCTATGGCCCGGGTGTGGCATCTGGAACCAGTGCCATCCAGTCCTGGCTCCGCTTGAATTCATGCTCCAGCTAAAGCCAACTTTGTGTCAGCTTATGGCCGCTGCCGTTCTTCTTCTTCTCCTGACCCTGCCGCTTGCCAGCCGCCTCTGCGCGCAACCCCTGCCTTGCAGAGCCGCCCACCGACCTGCTGAGCCTGCTGGCCCGCCGCTTCCTTGGCGGCTGCGACCAGGAGCTGCTGGCCAAGCAGCTGGGCAGCAGCGAGAGCAGGCTGCCTGCCATGGCCGCAGAGACAGAGACAGAAGCAAGAGGAGAGCAGGGCAGGCCATGCTCTCCCGCCACACCGTCCCTGGACACGTGCCAAGCGCCCGACAGCCCCCAACTGGCGCTCGACTGCCTGCCGCAGCTGCCCCCCATCCGCACTCGGGTGGCGCACTCTACCGGCGGCAGGGCCGCCCTTGCAGAGCTGCAGCAGCTGTGGAGTGCGTGAGGCGTCCGTGGACTGGGTCTGGAAGCCGCATGGCCAGCAGCTTCAGCCCTGCCAGCCAGCCCTGTCAGCCGCTCGTTCAAGACCCAGGCGCCAGCAGCTATGTTGATGGCTTCCTTCGCTTAAACTCACAACTGGAACCCAAAAGAAAACCCAACAGCATTTGCAGGGGCCCCGCTGCTGCTGGCGCCTGCCGTTGGCACTGCAGCCGCAGTGCAGCCGTTGCGTCGACCCTCCACCTTGCTCCCGAGGCCTGCAGCGCTGGTGGCTGCGGCGCGGTCGCTGCCGCTTGCTGCTGCCGGCTCTCTGAACAGCTCTGCCAACTTGTGCTGCTCCTGCAATAAACGAGGCAAGGCATGTGGCAGCAGGAGGTGTTTATTTGTTCTTTAAACTGAACAGAAAAATCACGACAGCACGTGCTTTTCCTCCTCACCACACTTCTCTTCCGTACCCGCCTTTACCACACCAGCAGCGCAACCAGTAGCGCACATGACCAGCAGCGAATGCAAGTCGTGCCCCTTCCCACCCCCGATTGAAAGCTCCATTCAAGCCCCCCTTTCTCTGCTGGCCCATAGCCGGCCAGCCTCCCTTGCAGCTGCTCCTGATCTGTCTGGGCCCACCTGCCTACCTCTACTCCGATTTGTCTGGCCTATTCCGCCCACACTCAAACCCAACCGTTTACGCAAACTGCTGACAACACCAACCACCTGCATATACTCCACCCAAAACACTGTCGTGTAAGTTACCACACATCAGTAAGCACAGCCAAAGCCACACGACCACACAACGAGCACTCCAACCTGCATTCCCACCTCCACCCTCTCACCTCTGCCTTCCTCTGCGCCGCCGCCTCAGCCGCCTCCACCGCCTGCAGCAGCTCTGGCCGCTGCCGCCGCAGCGCCGCCGTGAAGGTGTCGTACAGGCCGCTCCTGGCCTCGGCCGCGCAGCCAGACACGAGGGCGGGGCTGCGGGAGCGTAGATGGCGTAGCACGTGAGGCAAATTGGCTGGGCTGACATAGTTTTGAGTCACAGCCACGGCTTCCTCCAGGTTGAGGGCGACGTGCCACCAGTTGCGCTGCAAGTGCCAGGGGGAGCAAGGGCAGAAGGGAGTGAGGGACTGAGGGAACGTGTCCATGCCAGCATCGCAGAGAGTCAGGACAGCAGCAGGGCCAGCCAGAGGTGTCGGCTGGCCAGGAGAGCAGGAGGCACCACGATTCAACAGGCACAACCACACAGACAACGGCATTGCGACACACCGCTCCGACTTGCTTGCTTCCCTGCTCACCGGCACAAACAGCATCTCTCCTTGCCGCAGCACACACTCGGCGGGGGCGCAGCCCACAGAGTGTTTGTGTGGGTAGAACTGCGTGAACCACTCCATGAGGCTGACCGGCGAGGCAACGTCGGCGCCGTCCTCACTGGGGCGCACGCCTGCAGTACAGTGCAGTACCATACACAGTGCAGTACAGTAGAAGGTTACGCAGTAGCAGGCGCAGGGTGAGCAGCGCAGTGCGAAGCTGTGCACAGTGCAGAGTTCGCATGCTCGCCAATCAGCTGTGCCAGTGTGTGCGGCGGAAGTGCACATTGGTGAGGCTGGCCGGCTGACAGTCGGCGCAGCAATTCAGTGCCTGCCAGCAGGCAGCCTGTGAGAGCCAGGCTCTCACCTGGGGGTGTGATGTGTGGGGGGTAGAGGACCCATTTCTTGGAGCCCCTCACCACTCCATTCCAGGCACTGGTTGAGTTGGGATCTTTGTGCCAGCTGCAGAGCGGGGCAGAACAGGGCAGGGCAGGGCAGGGCATTAATCAAGAGCCACTGTGAGAAAGAGGGCGGGATGGGGTTGCAAAGCGGCCACCCTGCTCAGCTGCGCAGTGATCGGGAGCCAAGAGCGCAGCGGCGGCTGGGAGCAGGCAGGCAGGCAGGCAGGCAGAGCGATGGCTAATGCCCCAGGCAGCACAGCGCTGCCGGCAGCAGGCCAGGGAGAGCCAGCCGCAACCAGCCACTCAGCTCTGCCGCCCTCACCTGCTGCCGCTCTTCACCGGCCCGATGATGAGCCAACGCCAATCGGGGCGGTCTGCTCCAAGCAAGCTGAACAGGTCATCTCTAAACAGCTCAGGAACCGAGTAGTCGTCAGCCAGCTGCGGCGCCGTGCTGCAAAACGTCTTGTCAAAGCTGCAGAGAGGGCAGGGATGAAGCGTCCAGAGGCGGCACAGCAGGGCAGGGCAGGCTTGGTTGGTGGCTGGCGCGCTTGTGGCGGCAGTCAACAGCGGGCACGTGTCATGCCTGTGTATAAACATGTGAGAGTGTGTGCGGCGCCAGATGGTGTCACGAAGTGCAGATGCGCTGGCTGGCCCTCTCCTTCCAGTCACACCTAGCGCCCAATCACACCAGGCAGCCTCATGCAACGTGCTACATCGGACCAGCACCTCCACTACTCCTCCTGGCTGGCAGCTGACTCACAGGTACAACGGCAGCTCGTCTCGGTTCGTGTCTGCATACTTGCAGTACGCCTGGAAGCTGATTGGTTGGTCGCCAACCAGCACATGGGACCCCTCAAATGCTGCTTCCAGGTACTGCCTACTCCACTTCTCCATGGCCGGCCACTTGGTCACCTGCACGAGTCGCAACACCAACCCCGGTGCTTCACGCAGCAGCAGCAGCAGCAGTGCCAGCGCCAGATGGAGCAGCAAAACAGCAAGGAGGAAGAGGACTCTGGGCTAGGGAGCATGGAGAAATTGCGTACCCAGCATCCCAACACAGCAACGGTATCCCAGGACAGGGCATTGGATCATGTTGCGCAGCACATCACACACACAGAGCAGCAGTGCAACAGCAACAGCAATTCACTTGAGTATCCCATCGGTGCCTGTATGGGATGATCCCAAAGCAATCAACCAGCACATGCAAAGCATGCACGGCAGCGGTGACAGCGCACGCACCACGTCTGTGAGAATCACTGGCTTGTTTGGCAGCTCAAACTGCTCCCTGAAATCAGCAAGGCTCAGCCCCGCACGCCGCTCAATATTGTCCACCTCCAGCCAGGCTGCATCGATGGCCATGCTGGCACACCTGCGGGCCGGCAGCATTGCGGCAGGGGTTGAAGCAGCAGGAAGCACACCTATGACCATCGGTAGTTGCCAGGATAGCCAACCAAGGTGCCAGTGCCAAGCACAGGTTGAAATGCTGTGTAGGCAGCACTAGAAGCATGAAAAGAAGAGAGCATGAAAATCGCCTGCGATGTTCACAGGCAGATGGCGGCAAACAGCAGGCGTGGTACTGCCAGCCAAGGGTGCGGCAGCAGGCAGCAGGCGGCGGCGGCAGGCACAGCAGCAAGGTGCTGGCAGGCAGGCAGGCCGCCACTCACAGCCAGGGTGTATATAGGAGGTCGGATTGCACGCCCGCCACCCGCAGCGGCTTGCGGCGGCCAGGGCGATATCCCGGCACTGCACAGCTGAGGTACGTCTCCTGCCAGCTGCCCTGGTAGTCCCAGCGACCCTCAAGCTCCTGCACACACCAGCAGCACCAGCAGAGCCAGGGTCGAGAAGACGGCATGGTGACGCACGCAGAAGCCCAAACGAGCACCAGCAATAGAGGCAGCATTTAAGGGAGGCAATAAACGAAAGCGTGATGAACAGCCGACAGCGTTCCGGGGATGCATTCGCATTGAAAGCGTGGAGGTGCGAGCAGCCGCTGCCAGCATGCCCCACCTCCAGGCACAGGCCCTTCCAGAGGTCGTCGTGGTGGCAGAAGACATGGAGGAAGCGGCTGACAACTGACAGCCGCGCAAGGTCAGCTGCTGGGAGGCTCTCAAGGATGCCCAGGACGGCTTCATCGGGCAGCACTGCAAGCGAGCCCAGGCCGGTAGACCGAACCGAGCGGGACTCGTCGGAGCCGACGGCAAACAGGCCCAGCGCAGGCTGCACGCCGTAGGGGTGATCCATGCAGCTGCTGGGCAGGCTGCAAAAGGAGAGGGACAAAAGTCGGCAAAAATGCAGCGGCGACGGCGGCGGAGCAGCGGCGCCTTGAATGACAATGTGGTGTGCACTACATGTTCCTTGCAATGCATAATGTGGAGCGACTTTGCCTGCGAATAAGCAGGCGTGCGCGGCGACTGCGACGCACCACTTCGTGTCAACACTATATTGGCGGGGACTGGATAATGCAGGGGACGAGACGGCGATTGCATTGAGCGTTGCATTGAGCTTTTTCAGTGTACCTCAGGCGGGACGCAAGTCGTGCTCGTTGACCGAGTGCTTGGATACACCGTGCTACATTACATCCTAACTGCTCCCTTTACATCCTGAAATGCCTTGCTTTCACCTCATATATCAATACCCCCCCTGCTTGTGACTGCTGGCCGCTGCACGTCACACACCTCATTCACATGCACGCAACCAAAAACACTGGCTCTGTCTGCCCAGAAGAGGAACTTAGATCAACAAACGGTGCCCTGCTGCGTCAGCCAATCATCACACACAATCTCCCGACCAACTACCACTTGAGGCAGGGCCAGCTCAACCACAGCCTCCCTCATGCCCGTTGTCAACCGCCAGCAATCACGCCTCGCGCTGCTGCTGTCCCTGAGCCTGCTGCTCAACCACTTTTGCCGCCCCCAGCGCCTGGCACACCTTCCGATGCCCCGCCCGCCAGGCAGCGTGAGAACAGGTGGTGCCGCAGTACCAGACCACTCGGCACTTGGAGCACCGCTTACTGCCTGCCCCTTTGCCCGCAGCAGGGGCCCCCTCACCAGCCAGGTTGGCACATCGCAGGTAGGCGCAGCTGCGAGCTGCCGCTGCCTGTGCCAGCTCCAGCGCATCACCTGGCTGCGACTCCCGGAGTGCAAGCGTTGCCAGCTGTTCACGAATGTAATCAGCAGTAGCGCTATTGGAACCCTGCAGGCAAGCGGACGGCAGTGCAGCAGCACGATAGGCCAAGAAGATGTGAGATCGCCTGCTAACTGGGAAGTGCCATGCGGTGCCATGCGTTGCAGCCTCACCTCAGCAGCCTCACACTGCTCTGCCTGTTGCTCCAAAGCCTGCCGCACGGGTGCGCTGGAGGCCAGTGCCCCCGGTCCATGCTGAACTGCTGATAACACCAGCTCCAGGGATACTGCTGCCACCAAAAGTGCGTCATCCGGTGATGGCTGGACAACAGTGGCGGCCACCAGGGCGGCCTCAGCATGTGCCACACTCATGGCCAGCAGGTGCCTGCGCAATGTGTTACAGGCAATCGATCATGATGAGGCTGCAGGCTGCTGCGGGCGGCGCGTGCAAGCGTGCATGCAAGCAGCTTAAATGGCAAGGCCAGACGCTCTGCAGCTGGCAGCTGGCAGCCACTCGCAGCTTGCCTGGGCTTAGCGTTGGAGGCGTTTGTACTGCTGTGATTGTCCGTTTCGGACTTGACAGCGTCGTTGACATACAGCGCTGCTGCCATGCAGTGATCCAGGGCCCCCAACATCTGCTTCACTTGGTTGCCAGCCAAAGGGAGGCTGCCTGCCGCAACAGAATGGACGCAGCGACACACCGCCGTGTGCAGCTGCCACAACGCCTTGCCTGCTGCAACTCCCTGAGCAGCGCTCCTGGGCCCTTCATCACCGATGCCCTCACAGAACCTGCGAATAGCGCTTGCCATCTCCAAGACTGTAAAGGTCAGACGAATGGCAGCCATAGCCAATTGAGGATCTTCCCGTCTGCCTGCCTGATCTGAAGCCAGTTCTTCTCTCGGTAGCATTGCTGCCACATGCGGCAACGACTGCAGCAGTGCGCTGCCGGCTGCGCACCAAGCTGGCACCTCCGCCAAGCTGCCAAGCGTGCTGTCGATGCCAGTGGCTGCTGCACCTTGGGCCGCCAGCTGGTCCGGGTTTGGAAACGCCAGCAGGCGGAAGAGGTCCAATATGAAAAAACACTGATACGCCACGTCCAAGACCATCAGAGCGCCTTGAGTAACTTCGCCAAACCCCTCTCCTGCATCCGCCGCCACTCCTTGGTGCACAGCGCGGATTGCTGCCGGGAGCTGTGGCAGCGCCAGCAACATCTGCGCCAACATACGCTGCTGGTGGGCAGCAGGCGGCGGCGCCTGACCCTGCTGCTGCTGCTGTTTAAAGCGGGTATACAATGACGAAGAAGCTGTGCCCAGCAAGCGGAACAAGCTGAACCAATGCTGGCCGAACTCCACCATAGTCGTGCCTTCAGGGCAGCTGGCAGGCGAGCTCAACAACAGCTGAGCTGCGTTGTGCAGCACCCGCTGCGAGCTGCTGCTGCCGTCAAAGCCGGGCTGCTCCAGCCGCTCAATGAATGTGAGCCGCAGCGGAACAGTGGACAGCAGCTTTGCTACAATGCCCATGGATCGCCATGTAAACGATGCCGGACGGCGGCCGGACGGCAGCTGCACCTCTGTTGCCGCTCTGTGGAGTGCCGAGATGAGCAGCTGCACCAAGCTGTGCTGCAAGCGGTTGTCACGCTGAATCGCCGCAGCATGCGCAGCAAAGCCTTTTTTTGACGTGATAGTGTTGATGATGCTGAAGAGGTAGGCCTGGACCCGATGCGGCGAGCCTGCAGTCGGTCCAGGTATGGAGCTATGCTGTGGAACAAGCTCCGAAAGGCGGCACAAAGCAAGCTTCAATGCAAGCACGTCCTGTGTTGACAGGCATATCGAGCAGTGTGCCTTCCCAATTTCCTTTTCCCTTACCAGTGCCAAGCCAAGGGCCACGCATTGTGATGAGCAGCACGTTAGCGACTGATGACAGCCAGGCCAGCAGCGGTTCCGGTGGCGTCAGCTTTGCGCCGAGGTGTTCGGTAGCAGCCGCATCCCTACCAGGCAAAACAATCAGATGGTACAGCAGCGTGATTTCTTGCTCCAGTGCCGTACAGTGCTCTGGCGATCCAACGCTGCCGCTGCCGCTCAACCCAGCCATCAGGGCGCGTCCACACTCCAGCGGCAGCGTGACACAGTCGTGCAGCGCCATTGTAGAGTCTGACAGGTGCGAAGCCCGTGCAACAGTGGCAAGCTGGATGGCAAGCTTGCAAGCCGCAAGGAGATGCAGCGTGGCTGACGGTACTGCTGCGGCGTTCCTGCAGCGAGCAGCCAGGGTGCTGCCCAGCGTGCTGAGCTGCCTGGCGCCGGCCTGTATAGCCCTGCAGGAGCACATGTTTGTGAAGTCAACCATCTGACTTTGTTAACGTTATCAATGTACTTCTTGTAAGGAATGGAAGGAAAGGAAGTAGGGGAAGGAAAGGATGGAAGGATGGAAGGAGGAAAAGCTTAAGTTTGCACCAGCATGAGCAGGCAACTTGGCACACAGAAGCGCAGCCCCCACCTGTCCAGTGCGGCAACCTGCGTTGCATCTGGAGAGTTGGCCAGGGCTTGTTGTACCTGGACCCCGAGACGATCCAGCCCATTGAGCATGTCTCCTGACAAAATGCCGTTGCTGTCCAGGGTGCAGACCTTTGCCACCAAAGTCGTGACCAACTGAGCAGCAGAGGGCGGCATGGCGGCTGAGCCGGCGGTGGCGGTGGCTAGGGACGCAGCCGCGACCAGCGCTCAGAGCGACAAGCGCGACCACAGGGAGGCGCAATTTGAGGGACGCAGACCACGCAGGAGGCTCGTTCACACCGCGCTGTGGCAGGCGCGTTCGCTTGTTGATGCACGTCTTTGAATGGACGTTCGGGTGTGTGAGGGACGTGCAGAACAGTGGCGCGGGAGTTGGGTGCCATCTCAACCCATCCCGCCTCGCCGTCCTGCTGTGTGACGGTAGCGCCGTCGACAAACTTGCCGCCTGCTTTCGTTCCACCACGTTGTTCAGCACCACAAGCCTTACATCTACGACCAGCAACAAACGGGAGGAGCTGCAGCGCCCTGGCGATGATTCTATGCTGTTGCGCCGCCCTCTAATCGTTGCTTCTTCTCCAGCAGCAGCTTTGCCTTGCGCCAGGTGAGGCCTCCCCCCGCACCATAGCCGTCAAACATGGCGTCAGCTGCTGCAAAGCCTCCCCGCTTGGCGACGCTGGGCGGGATTGCAAGCGAGAGCAGGCCAGCAGACTTGCCAGCCTCCTGCAGAGGCAGCGTTGCAGCGTAAGCCGTGGTTGGTTTGCACAGTTGGCGGGACAGCAGACAGCTCTCTGCAGGTCTGGATACAGCTCTGAATCGGCAACTTGACATGACATCTGTGAACAGCAGCAGCCGACCGTCACCGTCAGCTCTGCGGCGCACAGAGCCGTACCACGCACCAAGATCGTGTGGCCTCCGCCAACAACCATCGTGCTGCTCAAGCCTGTGCCCAGAGTGGTGGCTAGGGCAGACATGAACTGGGGGGTGATGAGGCCGGCGCGCTCCGCTGCCGCCATCATCTGCAGAAGCACGCAGGGCAGCAGAACAGGGAGCAGCAGGGCAGCATGGGGCAAGTTCATGCGCGGGACGGGAGGAGCGGCTCAACAGCCGTGCAAGCAGACAAGGCCAAAGCATCGATCCAGTCAGCTGGGAGCTGCCGGGCAGCAGGAAGGCAGAGCATGCGCAGCGGGGAGGAAAGCAGGGAGGAAGCTGGGCGTCACCTGCCAGGGTATGAGCCCGCCCCTACCTTTGGGTCGACTTGCACCCCTAGGCCTGATGCCTGCTGCAAGTTGTATACTCGCACAAACTCCCGGGCTGCCTGCCCCTTGGCCTTGGCCTGCGCAGCCGCCACCTGGGTCTCGAAGCTCGCCCCCGGCAGCTCGTCGCCGCTCTGGCTACCGCCGGGCGGCGGCGCCGCCGCCCCGTCGCCGCCCTCACCTCCAAACGCCACCGAGCCGCTGCCTGCGCCCATGCTGACCACCCGCAGCTGGAAGGCCCTGCAGCAGCGAGCCAGCGGGGGCAGCACGGGTCAAGCGACGGCGGCTTCCCAAGCAAATGCAGATCATGCCAGCGCCAGGCGGTTCAAAGCGCCCTCACAGGCACCGCTGCCTACACCCAACCGTCAACACTGCTACACCAATACACAAGCGCATAATTCCTTCATCCTTGAGTCCAGGACGCTCCCAGCCCTGCACCTCCCTCCCGATCTACCTCCACACACACACACTCTCACTCAGCCTCACACCTGTTGGGCCCCAGGTTCATCATCGCAGAGCTCACCAACCCATCCTCAGGCACAGACGCAGTGGCCGCCACCACCGCTATCTGAGCGCCGTCCGCCAGCGCGTCATCCAGAAAGGCGGCAGCCCCTGTCCGCAGCGGCACCTCCCCCTTGGCGGTCATCTCCCTCAGGATTCCCACCTGCAGGCGGTGAGCACGAAGAGGGGGAGGGTGGGGCTGGGTGGTGAGCGCAGGAAGAGTGAGGGCGGTGCAGAGAAGGGAGAGGCTGTAGGCAATGAGGCCGTCAGGACATCAGGAAACAAAAGGAGCGCAGCGAGGGTGTGAAGCCGCGCGGAGGGGAATGCAGCAGCAGCAGCAGCAGCAGCAGCAGCAGCAGCAGCAGCAGCAGGTAGAGCGGCAGGCAGGGGCAGGCACCTTCAGCGCGTGCACTTTCTTCAGGAACATGCCACGCTCGGAGCTGGCCAGCATCATAGGCCAGCCGGCAATGCCATAGTACGCTGCAATCAAGCCCTCGCCTGCACAGCAGCGCAAACCGCAGCAGCCCTTGCTGTGGTCAGCGGTCGGCATGTGGGAGTCCAGCAGGCAGCGGCTGGACCCGCAGAGAGAGCACAGAGGCCAGCGTGCAACCGCACCTGTGCCGTCTCCCAGCCGCATGAGATCGTAGAACACCGCAGCGTTCCAGCTAGTGCAATCGTGTCCAATCTCCTGCACAGCGCAAGGCAGGGTTGGCCCATCAGTTGCTCATGCACTCAGGGTTGGCGGCATTGCTGCCAGCGGGTTGATCGTCGAGCCCTGGAGGTGTCTCACGCACAGTGAAGGCGCGGTTGAAAGCTACACGATGCCCCTCCACATGTGCATCAACTAAGGCACCGTCGCATTCGATTATGAGGCCCAAAGGTGCGCCGCCGCCGCCCTCGCTGGCCTCGGCATGGTGCCGCCGTTGCCGCTGCCCGATTAGTGCAGCGGTGGCGGCGCGTGAGCAGTATGGGTGTTGCGCAATGTGTGAGATGCGTTGTGAGCGAGTGCAAGCCGCAGGGGAAGCTCGAGTAAGCGCGGACATGGCTGGAAGGCGAGGCCAACGCTTTGAGCTTTGTGGCCACAGCAGGGAAGTTAAGAATAAGCACAGCATCGATCAAGCGGGCATACTTGCAGGCGGCGAGTGACAGCGATGCACACAGAAATCGGCCTGCTGTTTGATCTTTTCGTTGGCCCGACTCGCGATCCCGTCCCTGTGCCGTGATCTAGCGCCAGACGCAACTGCCGACACTTTGTGCTTGCACAGCAGGTGATCGACCGAGCTTGAGCTCGGTCGGGGCTCCAGGCTGTCCATCACTTGTAATTAGGGGTTGCGCCCAGCTTTGTGCCGTCAAGTCACCCGCAACGGCGCCGCCGCCGCTCTCAAACCGCGACTGCTCCACCTTTTGTTGCAGCTGGCCGAAACCATGTCGGAGGTGGCACTGAAGGTCACCATGGCCTGCGAGGTGAGGCAGATCATTGTAGTTCCGCATGTGCATGCCCGCGCTGCTGGCAGTGCTGACACTTCATGAAATGCAGCAGGGCACCGTGTCCAACACTCCCAATCCTGTTGCAGGGGTGCGTGGGCGCGGTTCGGCGTGTGGCAGAGAAGCTGCCGGGGGTGCAGTCTGTGGACATTGACCTGAAGCAGCAGAAAGTGGTGGTGAAAGGGGCGGGCCTGGACCCCGCGGCAGTCAAAGCGGGCGTGGCGAAAAGCGGCAAGGCAACGGAACTGTGGCAGTGATGCTGCCGTCGTCTGGATCCTCTCAGGCTGCGATGTATGCTGCACACTCGCTTCCTTTCTTCCCTGCTTCCCTGCGCTCGCTGGCCTGCCTTCATGCTTCACTACCACCCTTCACCGGCTGGCTCGCAGCTGTAACTAGCCGATTCATTGCAATGCAGCACCAACAGGCGCTGAGCAGCACACAAAGGCGCTCGTACAATCGTATCAGGCTGCTGGTCAACTTGTGCTGTGGTTGAGGCAGCGCAAAAAGGGCAGGTACAGGCAATGCAGTGGCAGTGCAGTATGAAGAAGCCCGTGGAGTGCAGACCAGGTGCAGGCAAATCTCAAACCCAAATAACAAACTCAATGAACGGAGCGGGAAGCTGTGCCGGTGCTCGAAGGCCCTACTTTCCTAAACCAGCTGGAATGCTGCGGTACGCTACCCCCTGCTGGGGATTCTGCCGGGCTTGCCTCCCCCCTCCTCAAAAAGGGTGGTACTGCTGCTGGTCCTGCTGCTGGTGCCACAGGGGCTGCCAGCCCTGAGATCCACCCCTGGGCAGCTGCGCCAGCGTGCTCAGGGCACTCAGGGAGGAAAGCGGCAGCTGGCGGGGCGCAGGGGCCACGACCCTGGAGTCCGCCGCCGCGGGCGGCGCCGCCCACAGCGTGGGCTGGTAGTGGGTCGCCTGCTGCGCAAAGGCAGAGTAGGCAGGGAAGCCGGTGGCCGCCAGCAAGGCATCCTCACCGGCACTGGCAGCCCGCAGCAGGCTCCCATCAGTGCCCAGAGAGGGCGTAGCCAACGACTGGAGGCTGTAGCTGGGGTGCTGGCCGCTGTCGTGTGCGCCGCCGCTGCCGGCAAGGCCGGCTGTGGAGGCATCTGCGGAGGGTGTGGCCAGGCCGCCAGCACTGAAGAGAGACTGATCGGTCTGAGGGGATGGAATGGAGGGTGTGGCTGCCTCGTAGGCGCTGGCAAACAGGGATGCGTTGCCGCCGCCGCAGACCTCCGCCTGCAGCGTGGGGCCTCCTGCAAGCGGCGGAGTGAGGATCGGGTTGAAGGGACGAATCAAGAGTGGCGGTCGGGCAGAAAAGCAGGCAGGCAGGCAAGTGCTAGCATGCTGTTGAGCAACACACACACGTCACCTCTCTGCCGCCGCACCTGCGCCAAAGCCCGTGCCGGTGTCAAAGAGGCGGTAGGGGCGGTAGGTGGGTGTGGGTGCCTCCTCGCCTTCCATTGGTCCCTCATCCAGCTCCATGGCGGCAGCCCCCGCTGCGGGGAAGGCTGCCACGCCAGCAGCCAAACCACTAATCCGTGCTGTGGCCAGGCCTTCAAGCAGCGTGTGCGGAGCGAGGTCAGAGGAGGCAGCTGAGGAGGCAGCCGCTGCGGCGCCCAGACCAGGAGTCGTGGGGGGCGCCCCCAGAGCAGGCCCCCGCAGCGGCGCCAAAGCGCGGCGAGGGGAGGGCGAGGGCGCCAGCAGGGCCATTGCGGCGGTCGCGGTAGCGCCGACATTCTCCTTGTCTGCTGTCACGGCAGGGCTCTTGCAGGCCTGAGGGCTCGCAACCCTGCACACGGCGGCACAGAATGAGCTCGTGCATAGCAGTAGCTGCAGCTCACGGCGGGCACAAGCTGAGCCGTCTGCCTCTGCAGTGTGAGGCACCAAGCTCTCAGCACCGCCAGTTGCCAGCTGATTGCCCCGCCCTGCAATTGCAGCCCTAACCACTGCCTGGTCACCGGTGTCCTTGCCGACAGCCCCTCCCTACCTCTCGTGGGCGCGCAGGGAGGCGGCAAAGGGCACGGCTGCCCTCGGAGGAGGGGAGTAGAAGAAGGTGCAGCCATCAATGGTGAAGGAGCGGTCCACTGCCTTGCCGCAGTAGCTGCCGTCTGTGAGCTCCACATACCTGGAGACGGCAGGAGGGATAGGAGGGATGCGATGGCAGCGACGAATTGGCCGGGCACGTTTCTGAGGAGAGGGGTGAGGGGCAGGCAGGGCTGCAGCACCCAACTGCCGGCCAACCGCAATGCATGTGCACCTGTCCACTGCGGAGGCAATGATGTGAAGAGCGTGGACCACCGAGCGCCGGCTGCCCTGCACAGGGGGCGAGGAGGGAAGGCAGGGAAGGCAGGCGGGCGGCGGAGGTTGGCATGGCAGCGGCCTGCAAGGCTGGCATCACGACTCAGCGCGGGGCTGCAGCGGAGTGCACAGTGCTGAGCAGGTGCAAGCGCTGTGCAGACATACGTCCTCAGGGCTAGCAGCTGTGGCCGCGCCAGCAGCATACCTCGATGACTATAGTGCGCACTCGGCGGGGGGGTGGGGCCGGGATGGATGCGCAGCCGGGGGCTGGCGGCTCCCGCCACGACTCGCTCCAGCTGCGCACGTCTGCGCCTGTGACGCGGCTCACGTCCCGAACGGACGAGCCTGCAGGTCCAATCACGTAGCCAGCCGCGAGCAGTGTGACGCGCAGCACCGCGCCGCCGCTCTCGGTTGGCTCGGCGGCAATCACGCCCTGCTGCTCGTCCTCGATGCCCTCCGCCTTGCGGCGTGGCCCTGCAGACCAGTAGGATGGGAGAGCAGAGAAGGAGAGATGGGCTGCGGGTAAGCAGCAGGCCTAGTGGCAAGCAGGGGCCAAGCACCCAACAGCAGCCAACGGCGCTTGCAGGCGGCGGCGTTTGAACGTTGCCGTCCGCTGTGTTTTGGCCTGGCCTGCTCACCGCTGGGCGTGTGGCCTGCGCCCTGCGCCATCCCAGCTTGCTGCTGCTGCTGCAGCAGCTGCGAGAGGGCAGCGGCCTTCCTCTCACGCAAGCTGATGGCGCTCAGCTGGGCCTTGGCCCGCAGCTGCAGCAGGGCATCAGTGACTGAGGAAGCCATGGCAGGCTGGATCGGGGGCTGGGGCTTCTGAGAGAGGCTTGTTCGAGTCGGGGCGCTCAAACGCGGTGTGCAGGTTGCAGGGATCACGGGTTGCGGCCAGATCAAAGCACGATCGAGCAAAAGACACAGTGGAAACCCGAGCAGAGCTTTTGAGGGCATTTTGGTGCCGTCTGGCGACAGCTGTTGGCGCTTTCCAGTGTTTGCAAGGGCTCCTCCTTGCACCCTGGCGGCACCAGGGTCCTGGCTGCCACGCTTGTTGTGTTGCTGATGCTCCACAGCACGTGAAAGAGCTGCAATGGCCGCGCTGACGCTACCGGAACGGTGTGGCGGCGGCAGCGGTCGCACGGTGCAGTGGCCCCTGGCCATGCGTGCCTCACTCGTAGCAGGTATCAGTCTGCAACCGCTTCAGTGGCGTCTACAGAGACAAAAGCCGTCCTTGGTGCCTGAACAGACAGCCATCACGGTCGAAACCCGGCCGAGACGGCGGCGCCAGCGATAGCGGCGCCATTGACTGTTCTCAAGATCACTGATCTCATCGCGGCTTTTGTAGGACATTTGCGGTGACCGCTGTGCATTCACTGCAAGCCATTGCTGCGCGAGCCGGCCAGAAAAGAAGCATGGCTTGCAGCCAGTTTGAGTATGTCAAGCAATATGAGACAGACGACAGACTGCTGCCGGGGTGCTGGATCGTGCTGCGGCTCGACGGCAAGGGCTTCACAAAGTGCGCCGCCGCTCGCCGCTCGCCGTCACCGCCCATCCCGTCTCCTGACTCTGGTGCCGCAATACCCGCGCAGGTTCTGCGAGCTTCACTGCTTTGAGAAGCCCAATGATGTGCGAGCCCTGTGCTTGATGGATGCATCGGCGCAGGTGCGGCGCTCTGCCTCCCGCTGGCCCCTACCGGCACGCCCAGGCAAGGGTATCTGCTGATGCTGCTGGGCCTGCACTGTGTGCACACCTCTATGCTTGCAGGCTGTCATGCGGGAGTTCCAGGACATCCGTCTGGCGTTTGGGGAGAGCGATGAGTACAGCTTTGTGTTCCCGCGAGAGTGCCAGCTGTACGGTGGGTGGCTGGGGATGGTGGAGGGGAGTGGCCCAGCAGGGGCTGCAGGGCCTATGCTGTGGCTTTCTGAAGGTGGTGCCCGGACACAACATGTGCCATTCATTGCGGCCACGCAGCACACGTGCCGAGGCCCTGTGGCTGCTTCCCCCTGTTGGAACCTCGGGCCCACCCAAACCTCCCTGCATCCGTTGTGCAGGCCGACGTTGCTCCAAACTGGTGTCATTAGTGGCCTCTTGCTTCACTGCCAGCTACGTCCGCCTGTGGCCCCAGCACCTGCCAGACAAGCCCCTGGCGGCCACACCGCTGTTTGACGCTCGAGCAGTGCTGTATCCCTCTGACCGTACACTGCGAGATTATCTGAGCTGGCGCCAGGCGGACACACACATCAATAACTTGGTGCGTGCATCCAGCCGGCTGTGCAGGCAAAGAGGGCACCGTGGCACTGGGCCGGTGCCTGGGTTTGTGTGCAGCGCAGCTGGGTGGCACAGGAGGTCGATGGCAGCTGATAGGGTGGCGACCGCCAGGCGGAAGCCAGCACTGATGACTCTGTCGACCATCTGCTGCCACGTCTTGCTTCCGTTCTCTATCCCTCGTCCCGCTCCCTCCCACACTCTGCTTTCCAGTACAACACTTGCTTCTGGGCGCTCGTCAAATCTGGCAAGACGAACACCGAGGCGCATGCTCAGCTGCAGGTGAAGGAGTGCCAGCATCCTGCAACACATGTGCATGGCATGGCTGCTTGCCTGCTCACCCGCACACCCGCACACCCATGCGAAGCCCCACGGCTGCTGTTCCCGCTACAGCTGATCACGGTGCTGCACCCCCTGCTCTGTGCAGGGCACACTAGCCGACTACAAAAACGAGCTGTTGTTCAGCCAGTTTGGACTCAATTACAATGCCCTGCCAGAGCGGTTCAGAAAGGTGCGCGGTGTGCGGGGCGGCTCTTGGACAGAGATGAGCAGAGCGGAACAAAAGCAGCAGCTGTACCTGCAAGAGGGAGCTAAAACGAGTGCAGTATGACGGCAGACTTGCACACAAAGGTTGGCTGCTGGCGACATCGCTGCTGGCTGGATGTGCAGGGGTCTGTGGTTATCCGCCAGCGGGTCAAGCACGTGAAGCAGACAGCTGATGGGAGGAGCAAGGAGAAGGAGCGGCTGGAGCCATGTGTGCTGCACTGCGATATAATCAGAGACCACTTCTGGCAGCAGCACGCGGAGCTGCTCGCATAGCGTTGGCGCGGGCCGTCGCATGATGTGCCGCTGCCAGCCGCTGAAACGAAACATAATCATCGCTTTATTTGTTGGCTGCTGCCCTGTTTATGAGTTGCTTCAAATTTGGCACTGATGCAGTGCAGATCACTGGTACCGCAGGCAGCCTGCACTGCAGTTGCAAACCACATGTTAGGCGAGTCTCCAGGATGGTGCCCTAAGTGCTGCTCAAAGCAGGCTGGAAAGCGCGCATGCCTGGCAGCTAGATTTCTGCACCGCGCACCTGGCTGCTGCCAGCACGGTCTAATCTGCTTGAGGCTGCTGTACCACCAGCAGAGTGTAGTTGTGATCCTGCACCCAGGCGTGGCAGGCAGCAACCCAGCATTAGACTTCGCATCGCAGTGGCTGCCGGCGCTCCTTGCTGCTGCTGCTGGCCAGCAATTACAATCGACAAAACATGAGTGCAGCAGCTGAGCAGCTTGATTGAATTGGAAGGAGGCGCAACCCACCCGGTCAAAGCCAGGAGCTATCATGATTTCGTGCCGCTTGGTGCGCACGCGCAGGAACTGCAGGTCGTCTGTGCCGTCGTCTGCCAGCTCTCGCACCATGTGCCGCGCCTTGATGGCTAGCTGGGAGACCAGGGCTGCGTACTGCACCGCCAGATCCTGGTCCAGGGTGGTGCGGATGGGCACGCCGTCGCCGTTTGCGATGACGATGCCAACCACACCCTTGTGGGAGGCCAGGCGCTTCACCGTCTCGTCCACCGCTGCCACGTCCACCATGTCGAATTGACTGCCGGGAGCGCTGCTCGAAGCAAGGAACGGCAAAATCGACGTCTGGCAGTTCGGTCAACGCGGGGTGAACTTCGTTGAGAACAAGCCGCGGCTGCTCTCAATACGCCGTTCAGAGCGTGCAGAAGGGTTAAGCGTACAAGCGCCGCGCTTGCGACGGCGTTCCAAGCCGCAATCTACCAAAGCATGCGTAGCATGGAGCGGCGGCTATTTCTGTTCTGTTTGAACGGTGCAGGGACTCATGTGATAGGGAGTGTACGACTGCGGTGATCACTGATGCTGATGACAACGCTTCAATGCCGGCTGCACCATGGTTTGCCGGTCACCGCCCATCACGGGCACCAGCCCGTGCAACCGCAAGTGCCGCAGTGCGGCATTGCCACTGGCCTGGTCGCCCCACAAAAACAGAACCGCGAGCTATCACTCGAGAAGTCTGAAACCTCCGCAATGCAAGATATGTATTGCTGCTGCTGCCACCAGCTGTTCCCAGGCTACCAATACCCAGTGCACACGCCGTGATGTTCAAACCACTCAGTCAGATTGTTCCCGCAATACGGGCCAGTGTGCCCACCACAAGCTGGAAAGCGGCACCATCATTACATCACATTACAGTATTGTACAGATGAGTGGACACAAGCACAAACAAAGCGCATGCAAGCAGCAATTTAGAGACAACAATGGGAGAGGATGTTGTGGAGAATATCAGCAGGCAGAAACACCTGGCTCTGCCTCTGGACGTGGTGCAACGACAAGGCTGCTGTGCGCAGTCGCCGGGCGCCTGGTTTGGGCAACCGCCGCACCACCTCATGCGCCTGCTGTGTCGAGTGCGCTAGTGCAGCAGGGAGCGCGCGGCCGATGCCAGGGCACATAGGTGGCACTCTCTCCCACAGCGCGGCACTCAAGGGCAGGCGGGCCAAAACATAGTCAGCAAACAGACAGATGGTATCAAAGTCACCGCCATGGAGGTCATCCAGCACTGCTTGTCCATTACCGCAACCAAGGAGGCGGCGAGCTGCATCATAACGCTCGCTGTCATTATCGAGAGCAATCCGCAGCGGTCTGCGTCCAATGCTGTCGGCCACATTGGCTGCGCCTGGAGCAGCTGCCAGCAGCAGGTCCAGCACCGCCAAGTGACCCGTGCCAGCTGCGTAATGGACTGGCAGCCATCCATCCAAATCGGCAGCCGTGGCCGTGTTGGGAGCCCTGTCCAGCAGCAGCGTGCAAGCGGCGGTGTGGCCGCTGAGTGCTGCCAGGTGCAGAGGAAGGAACTCGTCGCTGTCGCCCGTTGTGGCTGTCTGCGGCGCCATGTCGAGCAGCAGCTGGCATGTGGCCGTGTGGCCGTTATTGGCGGCCATATGCAGCGGGAGGCTGCCACTCGCGCTTGCTGCTGTTGCCGTGTGCTGATCTCTGTCCAGCAGCAGCTGGCACACGCCAGTCTCCCCGCTGTTAGCTGCGGCGTGCAACGGAAGGAACCCGTCTTCGTCTGCTGCTGTGACTGCCTGCGGAGCGATGTCGATCAGCATCTGGCAGGTGACCAAATCTCCTGCCTCCGCTGCATAGTGCAGCGGCAACCGGCCGCAACAATCGCCGGCCGTGGCTGTTGCTGGTGCTGCCTCCAGCAGCAACCGGCAGGTGGCTGTGTTGCCCGCCTCGGCTGCCAAGTGCAGCGGCAATCTGACCTCAACATCTGGGCTCGTGGCTGGGTATCGGGACAGAAGCAGCTCGCAAACAGCCGTGTGGCCTTTGCCGGCGGCTGTGTGGAGAGGCGTTTTCGGTGTCCAGATGGAGGGCTGATGGGTTGAGTCGAGGGGGTCACCAATTGCCAGCAGCAGGATTTGAACGACGATGATGTGCCCCAATGCTGTTGCCTCGTACAGCATCGCATCATGTATCACGTCTTGCCCTACGTGGCCTGCAAGCAATCGCATGATGAGTGATGCTCCACTATAGATCGTAGGTTGGCAGACAGCAGCAGGCATGAACGACATCCATCTTGTGGCACCAACTGCTTGCTCACCTCCATTCATCGCCTCAAGCGAGGCGACAATGCTTGTGCATGCCTCCACTTGCTGCACCCAATCAGCAAAGCTCGTGTTGCGCAGCTCGTCACACCAGCGCCCAGACAGAACAATACTGCTGCTTAGGCAATCGATGCGGCTGTTTAGCCGCAACAAGACGCTGCACCGGCGGTCATCAGCGGCCTGCCTGACTGCAAGCAGCAGGAGCAGGGCCATTGCATGTGCTCAGGAGTGCGTTTCTGTCCAGGTTAGGCAGCCGCTACAGCCAACGGACCAGAGTTGAAGATGGCAATTCGCGACGCAGCGCAGCAGTCACTCACTTTCCAGAAAGTTGTACATAAGCTCGGCCGCCTTGTTGGAGGGAGTGAAAAATATGTGCTGCTCTCCTTTGAAGTAGAACATCGCCTGCGTACACACAGGTACACACAGGCCATCAGTACATGTAAGAACAGGTCCAAGCTGGAACTGGAGCTGGAGCTGTGCACCGACGCACCTGATAGCTGTCCTCAGCCAGCCGCATCACGCCGCCAGAGCATGACATCGGCGGCGGTCGGCGGCAGTCGGCGGCAGCAGCAGCTGAAAATCAGCAAGCTCGACGCCTGCTCGCAAGTTCACATATGCAGTGCACAATCAAGTACGAACCACAAAAGACACGATTGGCCGAGCAACACGAAGCGGCGGTGAGAATTTCTGCGCAATGCGTCGGTGAGACCGTGCGCAAGGTAGGGGAGCACAAGCGCCGCGCGCTGGACGGCGTGGCAGGCCAAAATCGATCCCAGCATGCCCAGCATTGATGGCGGCAACTCCAACTTCTGTGCGACGGCGCAGGGGCTCATGTGCAACATCGTTTACAGCACCAAATTGTACAGCGGTCTATTTATCCAGGACGCTGACATCGCTGCAATGCCGCCTGCAACATGACCTGCTGGTCATCCCCGCCCAGCACACGCACCAGCCTGTTCAACACATACGCCTGATGGCTTTGCAACCTGGCTGCACTGCTGCTGCCGCTCCAGTCGGCACACAGAACCCTCAAATTGTCATTCAGCAGGTCCAAGACCTCTGCAGTGCAAGCCGCGAGCTGGGATGGTGCTGCTCCTACCGCCGCCGCCTCATGACTCAAAGGAGGTGCCGTTGCCTCCCGGCTCAAAGCACCCGCCAGCATGCTCAGCAACGCCCAGCACGCCTCGCCCTCCTCCGCCGCCTGCCTCAATCCACTGAGAAGCACTGCCTCTTCGGTGCGTGACGGCAGGTGCGCCGCTAGCCTAGCCAACACAGCAGCCACCGCTGCAGGGTGCTGCAGCAGCTGCACGCCTGCGCCGTCTAGGCCGGCCAGAAGCACAGCAGCGAGGCCTTGCATGTATCGGTCGCCAGGCTCTGCCACAATCCTCACCAACGCATGCTGCACAGCGCCTGCGGCGGCAACGGGTTGTGTACAATGAGTGAGGGACAGCAGCAGAAACAAGCAGCAGCTGGTGACAGCGGGACCATGTGATGCACTGGTGCACCGGCCTGCAGCAATTCCATGACGCCTGACCTTCACCTGAGGTGCTGAGCGCGTCCTGGCCAGCAGGATCAGCAGCCACAGCTTCCAACAAGACAAGTGCCTCCAGTGCAGCTGCCTGCGACACCTCCGCCGCCACCTCAGCGACAGACCCTGCCGCTTCCCCTGCCTGCTCAGCAGCGGCTGCGTTTCCAGCTACAGCAGGCACAGCGGCAGCCACAGCAGTTGATGGTGCTGGCGCATTATCTGCTGCTGCTGTTCGCTCGCTGCCACCCCAACCGCCAGGACTGGCGCTGCCACGGCTGCTGCTACCTTCTGACCCCTGATGCCCAGCCTGGCCCCTCGCCAGCCAGGCACGGAGCGTGCTGGCCAACAGCTGCAGCAGGTCCAGCTCCAACAGCAGCGGTACCAGCTGCTGCTTGCCGGCTTTACCGTCGACCCACTCAGCTCCCGCAGCGGTGCTGACGACGGCCGCTAGCAAAGTCAGGCTGCAGGGCAGGAGGCAGGCTGACAGTGCGTGGTTTACACAGAGCAGCACGACACGCTTTAGCTCACAGCTTGATGTGACGCACACCCCTCAGGTGGCCATCAGCAGCCGCCACGCCACTCACGCTTGCTCCAGCAGCAGACTGCTCAGCGTGTTCTCCACTATCCACACCAGCCTTCCCAGGGTCTCAATCTTGAGGAGCAACGCCCACCACTGCTCGGCGGCCTGCAGCCGCACAGGAGCAATGGGTTGCACAGGGTCAGGCATGGTTGCACAGGGTCAGGCGCGCATGCCGCGCATGCTTGGTGTCCCAGAGCAACGGCCTGGCGAAAATGTGCAGTGGTTGTCACAACAACAACAACTTTACTTTTCAACGCAGCATGCCAAATTGACGTTCCTACCTGGCAGCTGTCGGGCACACCCAACACGCCAGTAATCAGTCGCAACAGCTCGGCCAGCGAAGCCGCATCGTCCACCCACAGCAGCTTGGCCAAGCATGCTGTTGGCAGGCCTTCCTCCTCCAGAATCCGCCTGTTGGCGCGAGGATGGCATGCCAGGTTGCCAAGGATGCCCAGGCAGATCTCCAGAGCACGCCATCGCTTGTGTGCGGCGGCGGCAGCGGCGGCGGCTGCGAGGGCGCCCGGCAACTCTGGCAGCTCTCCCATCAGGAAGGCTGCGTCGTCAGGCATCATGGTGGCATCCCATACAAGCGTGCCAGCCTCCTCAAACCCCAGCTCGCCCTCCTTGTCTGCATTGGCGGTCGTAGCGGGCGTAGCAGCGGACATGGTCAGAAACCGCCGCAATGACTGCAGCAGATGTTGCGGGTCCACAGCAGGCTCTGCGTCGGCCGGCATGTCGGGCTCTATCAACTGCGTCCTTGCAGGCGTGACACAGCTGGAGATTCGAGCTGCCGTGGCAAAATAAAGCACGGCGTTGTGAAGCACGGCTTTGTGTGCTCTTAAAACCGTTTGTCTGAGTGGTACGAAGCGTTAAGAGCACACGCGCCGCGCGTATGAGGGCGTGAGAGGCCGCACTCGGCCCAGCATGTCACAGCGCGTGGCGGCTGACGGCACCGACCTGCCCAGACCGCTGGCTTGTGCGCAACTTTGCTAAACACAGCGGCAATGATCGCACCACACTTTTATCGCTCTGCATGCGCCCAGAGGCGCTCTGCATGCGTCCAGAGGCGTAGCTGGAGCTGGACCATGTCATGGCTCGACGCAGGGAAAAGCGCCGTGAGGGCTTGCATACTGCTAACATGGATAGATAGATGGGTGGGAGGCAATGCGTCGATGAAAGCAGGAAAAATCGATGGAAATTTGAATATGAATAATGCACAAGGAGCAGTACCAAAATCCTTGTATGGTCGAGGTGCTTGCTGCGGCAGTCACGAAGCAGGGTGGTTGTGCGGCTGGGGCGCACAGGAGGTGGGAAGGGAAGACTTGGCAGGTGGTCAGTCACGCTTGGCAATCAGGGCACCGAAGCCGGTCATTGCTGTGGTCAGTAAAGTTTTTCTAAGGTGGCAAATTCTTCAAGTGTGTGGCGCATCGAGGCACGAGCTCCTGCCGCAAGAAGTTGCGGAAGCGTGTTCAGCTGTACAGCTGCGTCTCTCGTCAGCGGCGGCCAGAGCCTTGAACGGTAGAGGTGCTGCTCAGCTGACCGGCGTTGATGAGTAGCACGAGCAGCATGTTGATGCTGTGGTTGGGCTTCAAGTCACTGGAGGCCATTGCCTGCGGGAAGTGGAGGGTGTGATCCGCCTTGTGATCATCTGTGCTTCTGCAGACCTCCAGCAGCCCACACCCCAAAGGCGCCAGCACCACGCCATCTCTCTTGCAGCAATGCAAGCTCTGCGCCAAAACTTCACCTCACCTTGCCAGTGATTGGCGACAGCGGTGAGCGCTGGAAGCAGGCCTGGATGTTGCGCCTCTCGTAGGTGTGCCCGTCAGCCGCCACCACAGGGTCTGTCATGACACGCTGCAGGAAACAGACAGCGCACAGAGGTGACAAAGAAACAGCTTCGAAGCAAGGCAAAAGGCCTTGTCGCAGGTACCCCGGCAAGCAGAACTGTCCGCTGGGCTTATGAAGTGCTCACCCGTGACAGGGGGCACAGCACCAGGCTTGCCACAGCGTTCAACGCCCGCTCCGCTCGAATCGTGCGCTGGCTGAGCTGGTGGACGGGGGAAGATGAGGAGGCACTGCTGCGAAGCTCGCCCCTCTCCTCCTCTTCATCCTCAGCCTGCTCCTCCGCTGCCAGCTGCCTCAGCTGCTGCTGGCACTCCACCTTGAGCTGCTGCCACGCGGGCATGGCAGGCGGCGCCGTTGGGGGCGGCGCAGGTGGTGGTGGCACTGGGGAGGCGCCTAGCTGAGGCCTTGGCTGGTACAGGCGCACATCCTGCCGCTGCTGCTGCTGCTGCTGTTGCAGTTGCTCCACAAAAGCTCGCTGGAGCAGCTGGTGCTGCTTCTGCTGCTGTTGCTTGGCAAGGAGGAGACTTGCCGCCAGTGCTGCTGCCCGCTCGTGGTGCTGCTCGTTGCCGGTCTTGTCCAGGCAGGTCTGTGCCTGCTGTGCCTGCTCTGTTGCTGCAGGTGTGAGAGCTGCTGCCGGCGGTCGTGCTGCATACACCATTGCAGTGTGGGCTTGGCTGGTCCCTGCAATCTGCTGCTGCAGGTGTGAGAGCTGCTGCTGCAGCACGCGCTTCTGCATCATCAACTTAAGGAAAGCATCCATGTCTGGTGTGGGTGTCGGGCTCAGCACGGCGGCACCTGGTGGCGGTGCTGTCCAGGCTGCAGCAGCTGGTGGCCCAGCACATGCCATGGCAGCCGGGCCTGGCACGCTTTCCAGAGCCAGAGATCCCAGATGTGGCGTCAGGGGTCGGCCTTGCTGCACCAGCTGCGGCTGCGATGCCGGCCGTGGCAGGAGGCAGGTTTTGGGTGGGCAGGGTGTTGGCGCGGCAGCACGTAGCAGCGGCTGCGCTGGCGTGCTGCTCCGGCTGCGTTTCGGCGCTGAGATGCTGCCGGCCGTCTGCTCGTCTGGCCCTGCATTGGCGGCAGCAGGGACAGCCGCCTGCAGGTTTTGTGAACCCCGTTTGCGGCTGCTACCCGGCGATGAGCCTGTTTGGGTGCCTCGAGATGCATCCATGCCGTCAACGTTGGGCACTTCAGCATCAAGCTTCTGGTGTGAGGCCTTGGCTGCCACGGCGGCTGACGTCGCCTCCTTCATTGCCCGAGCCTGGCGCTCAAATTCAGCTGACAGATGGTGCTGCTGCAGGACCTGTTCCAGTTCGGGGGTGCAGGGGCTGCCCAGCCAGGCTGCGCTGCCAGCAGCGCCGGTGTTGGCTGCACCGGATGCAGGCGGAAGGACCTTCAACGGCTTGAGTCGTGGTAGCTGTGCGCCGCCATTGGTCTGCACACGGATAGATCAGGAGAGGCGCGGGCGTTTAGCGACTGTGCATGTTTGCACGCGGCTGACAGTGAGCACTGCCATCAATGTTACTTGCACTTTCGAGCAGTGTCACCTGTGGTACCAGCATGTCGTGTACTCGGCCCAGGAAGTCTGCTGCTTGGATGGCAGGCTGCTGGTCGGCGGTGAGGTGCTGCCACCTGCGGGCGGGCGGGCACAAAGTGGCGGCAGGGCGAGCAGCGATCAGCGGCTGGTGCAGGGCGTGGCTGTGCACCATGACGCGACGAAGCGGCGTCTCGCCGAGCAAGCAACGCCCCGGACCAACCGAATGCACGACAGCCGGCTTCGCCCCTCTTCGCCCCTGAGTCCTTACATGCTGCGCAGTGGCTCACGGTCGCTTGCAGGCGGCGCGCTCATGCTGACGCGCCCTGCGCCCGTTGCACAATATGAAAAAAACGGGTGACGGATCGCGGAGGGCGGCTGGAAGTGCTAAGACATGTGCATGGCTCAATGCAGGCAAAGGAGAAGCGCAGTGGGAGGTTTCGCCCCCTCCGGTCAACGAAAGATGCGGTGCCGGTGGGGTGCATGCCAATCGGCACATGACAATGCTGGAATGAAGCCATGATGTGAAGGCTGCCGGCGAGAGAAAGCGAAAAGGCACAAAGAGGACGCATGAGGCGGCGGCGGCAAACGGCGGCGGTGGCCCTGCCATTTTGCCTGTCAATGCTGCATTATCGCCATCCTGGCATGCCGATTCAACTCGTGGCCTCGAAAAAACTGCGAGAAGCGAGGTCCAGTACGGCGTTTTCCATTCCAAGAACTGCGAGTTTCTCACGCACCTCGCCGCCTTTTGATCGTTGCCACGTGCACGCTGCTGGGCCCCGTGTCCGTCCTTTTTGGAGCCGGCGGCCATGCCTCGCCACGGAGAGGCAGCGGCACTGCTCGCAGCAGCAGCGCTTTTTTGCTCGTGCCAGTTTGCTTTTGGGCAGGCCACCGCCCCTGCTGTGCAGCCCCAGGCGCAGGCAAGATCAAGCAAGCAAGAATGCGTGATTTTCCGGCACGCCCGCGGGCGCCGCCCAACGCCGCTTTCCCCCGTCTGCCTTGCATGCAGTCAGCAGGCTTCATTCGAGTCTCCAATGGTCGCTTTGTGGGCGATGACTGCCAGGAATTTCACTTCCACGGTCGGTGGCTGAGTCGCGGGCCAGCAAAAGCCATGCTTCCTGTCACCGTGTCGCTGACGCCGTGTCTTCTTCCAAGGCTTGTGCAGGATGGAACGGCTGGTCCCTGCTGAAGCGAGCCACCAACGACCCCGGCTTCATCACAGCCAAGTTCAAGGCAGCCCAGGCGGCAAACCTGAACGGCGAGTGCCGCGAGTCGGCCAGGCACATGTGTACTGCGTGACAGTGTGCGCCTCCGCACCGCCAGTCCTCCTGCGCCTGCGCGTCATCTCATTGTGCGGCGATTGCTGCTCCACCTGGCTTGCAGTGATGCGCTTCTTTCTTGCTGACGACGACACCGGACCTGTGCTACAAACTGCACCAGGTGGGCGAGCCAGAGCTCATACCTGCAACGGTGCACTGCTGCCGGCAACAGCACTCTACACCTCTGCCCCTCTACCTTCCCTCCCCCAGGGATGTTTGATGAGAGCGTTGCGCTCACCCTGGACTGGCTGTTTGCTGAGGCTGCTAACTACGGCATCAAGCTCACCCCGGGTGCGCAGTCTCATCAGCAGTGCCTCCTGTGCACGGCGCCTCCTGCCAACGCCAAGAGCATTGTGCAGCAACCTCGACCTCACTGAAACCTCTTACCGCTGTGCAGTGTTCATGAACACCTGGAAGAAAGCAAACGGCATCCCTCAGTTTGAGCAATGGTGACAGCAGGAATCAGTGCAGGCTGTCTTCGTGGGAGGCCTGCTTTTTCACATGCCAGCTGCTGCACAATGTGTGTCAGCGTCGCCATTTCCCTCTGCCACGTTCGCACTCACTTGCCTCTGCCGCGCCTGTTGTCCAGGTGCGGCACCGCGTCCTCCAATGCCCAGCCACGGCCTGACATCGACCCACGCAGCAGCCTGGACATCAACAACCGGCTGCAGACGCCTTACGACTGGCTCATGTCGGACACATGCCGCCAGCAGGCAAGAGCTCCCTGGGCAGCGTATCCAGTGCGCACTGTTGTGTTGTCGGTTGCGCTACATTAGTAGGCTAGTATGCTGCACGCCAACCAGCTCGATGCATCTGAATGCCAGCAGGCGCCACAAAACCGAGAAGTCACGTTGAGTTGTTGGTTGCAGGTAAAGGATTACATCACTGCGTTCGTAAACCGCCGCAACACCGTCACTGGAGTCCTGTACAAAGACGACACAAACATCTTCAGGCAAGGCAGGGCTACCAGAGACCAGCAACAACCTGCTTTCCTGGCAGCAGCAACTCAAGATTGCACCGCTCACTGCTCTTTCTACTCTTGCTGCATGCTGCTCCCCTGATGCAGCTGGAACCTGCTCAACGAGCCTCGCTGCAAGTATTGCGGCACCGAGGCAGTCGACTCCTGGTACGGCGAGATGGCGGCACACCTCAAGGCAAGGCCCCAGCCGTGAGGCACCGCCGTCGAGCCTGCTTGCCTTCCTGTGCTCGCAGCACCACCTTGATCGGGTCCCTGCTCTCATTTCTGCGATGCAGAGTGTGGACCCCAACCACATGGTCACCACGGGAGCTGAGGGGTTCTTCGACGTCGACACTGATGCAGCGTTTGCAGGTGCCTGCTCAGCTCCCTCCCCTCCTTTCTTCTCCTTTCGTCTCCTCCCGGCTGTTGACCTCATCGCGGGTGCCACATGTCCCATTCAGTGCCCTGCACGCTCCCCAGCATGGCGCCATTGATTGCCTGTGCGTCCTGCCCCTCGCTGCCCCGAAACCTGCACTGCAGCCAGCAATCCCAACGACTCGACCCAATGGGGCGACCGCAGCGGGCAAGACTTCCGCGCCAACCACGCCCACCCCGACATTGACTATGCCGTGCTGCACATGTGGCCCGACAACTGGCTCAAGGGCAACAGCGACACCGCCTGGGGCCGCCAGTGGATTGACGCACACACACAGGCGCGGGGGCGGGTGCAAGGTTCAAGGCGCAAAGCTTGCTTGCGCACTCACCCCCTCCCTCGTGGCTGTTGTGATAACATATGTGCCACCTGAGGAGGCAGGCAGGCAGGCAGGCAGGCAGGCAGGCAGGGGGGAGGGCAGCCTGGGGGGCAGACACGCCAGTAAGCAGGCCAGAGCGCCACCGTGCAGGCTCTCCTCTATTTGGCATCTCCTGATTGCAGGTGGCCGCTGCCCTAGGCAAGCCCCTAGTGGTGGAGGAGTTTGGAAAGGAGGCTACAGAGGGCACCATATCCTCTGTCCGTGACCCCTGGTGAGCACCACACCCCTGCTGGACCGCATCGTGCAACGGATGCACGAGTGCCGTTGCACAATTATCAAAATCAGGTGCCCCTCCTGCCTGTGAATCGAGCAGGTATGAGATGGTGAACAGCGCAGTGGACGACAGCCAAGTAAACAGCGGCCCGCTGCGTGCAGCGCTCTTCTGGCAGGTGAGCAGGCGGCGCTCTCAATTCAGCACATGGCGCCCCAAACGTGTGGTGGGGCAAGCAGACGTGTGCTTGGCTCGCCAGCAAATGCTTCCTTGTCCGGCCTAGGCCTGCTGTGCCATGCTGCAAGCGCTGTGCTTTGACACCTGGTGCCATATTGCCTGTGCAGTGGGACAGCGAGGACAGGCCGCGCTCCAAGCCCGACAACAGCGTGTTCCAGGTGAGGAGCCTTGCAGCCTGCATGGTGGTATACAGCAGACCGACCCTTTCCGCTCCGTCACTGCATGCCCTACAGGGGTAAAAGATGAGCCTCATGCCTCCAAACATTTGGGTTTTCCTGCCTGTACTGCAGAGGGACAGTACCTTCAAGCAGTACATCGCACCATTTGCCGCCAAGCAGGCCGCCAGGGCAGGCGACCCGCCAGTGGCAGGCTGCACCCCACGCACCTCAGCCGCCCCTGCTGCTGCACTCAGCGATGCCCCAGTACAGTCTTTCTCAGGGGCGGGCCGCAAGCTGCGTGTTGCTGAAGCAGAGGTTGGAAACCGGAGCAACCTGCCACTGCAGCTGAGGCGAGAGAGCAGTGCACACACGGCTTACGGTGTGACACATGACGCGGCACTCCGTTGACAATGTCACTGAAAATCGTTGCAGCACTACTGCCTGGTTGCTGATTGGTATTCTGGATCTGTTTTCAATTAGCACTGTTATCGATTATTATGATTCGAGTTATCTATCTCACTGCACAGCATCTCAGGCCCTACCCCAACACAACACATGTAAAGCCCGCAGTAGCGCTGCTCCCACAGCTGCGATGCCAGTCGGCCAGATTACAGCGGCCCTCTCAGGCAAGAAATCAATTCTGATTGAGAAAATTGACAAGGTGCCGTCCTGCTGGTGGCCAAAGGCTCCGTGTGCTGCCGCCAGCAGGGAGCAATCTAAAGCCAAAGGCTGCGCGGTCTTGAGCAGTAACTGACCATCAGCTTTAAGCGTGCGGCGTCTACCACCCCGCCCTGCTCACGCACGTTTCTGCCGTCGCCCATAGCTCAGTCGTCATGTGCCTCGGCCCTCAGCCTGTCAAACGTCTTTTTGATCTCGTCCATGAAAGGCTCGGTGTTGAGGTAGGTGGAGGGGTCCACCTGCATTCGTGTTGGGATTGAAGAGAGGACACGAAGGGGAGACGGGGTGGGGGGACGGGATATGGAACAGAGGAAAGGAGGCGGGGTGCCACGCACGCAGAAGGCAGGGCAGGCGCAGCGAGCGACGCCAGGCAGCAACCGCACAGTCACAGCAGCAGAGGTGCCAGGCAAGCAGGCAGGCAGAGCTTGCGGCAAACTGGCAGAGCAGGCAGGCAGGCAGGCAGGCAGGCAGGCAGGCAGGCAGATATGCAGGCAAGCCGACTGGCAGTCAGCCAGTCAAGCAGGGAGTTGGACGGGCACCTTTGGCGTGCCGTGGATGCAGATGGCCAGGTCCTTAGTCATGTGCCCCTGCTCCACTGTCCTGATCACTGCCGCCTCGAGGTCGGTGCAGAAGGTGAGCAGGTCTGGAAGAAGGGGGAGGCAGGGGGCGGGTGCGAGGGGGAGAGTGAGAGGGGGAGCGAGTCTGGGGATGGGGAGAGTCAAAGGGTGGTTGGGAGAGGGGATGGTAGGAAGAGTGAATGTGTGTTTGGAAGCAGGAAGGAAGCAGGGACGGCGCAGCAGGACAGCATGGAAGACACCTGCTCAGCGCTGCATGCCAACCCCTCGTGCCTGCAGCCAACCGGTCAGCACTGCATCTATCCACCCAAACGTGATCCCTTCCATGCTCTCGGCCCTGCATCCCACCACTACCCCTCAGTGTCGCATCCCTGCATCCCACCCACCCCATCCATCAGCCCTCACCCTCGTTGTCGTCCAGCTTGGCCCTGTGCGCCAGGCCCCGCGTCCAGGCAAAGATGGAGGCTATGGGGTTGGTGGAGGTGGGCTTGCCCTTCTGGTACTCACGCCAGTGCCGCGTCACGGTGCCTGCACACGAAGACGTTGCAGCAGAAGGTGAGGGGCAGGGGCAGGGGAGAGTCAGGAGGATGAGGGCAGGGCGTGAGAAATGTATGAAAGAGAGGCAAAAAGGAGTCCGAGGGGGGTGCGGTAGTTGCAGTGCTGCGGTGAGGGCAGGTGGAAGGAGGAGAGGGCTGCGTGCTGCCGCTTTGCTGTGCTGTGCTGTGCTGTGCGTCCGGCCGTGTGTGGCGAAGCGAGGCGGCCAAATCCTCACACACACAGCTCCCAGCCAGCACCAGCTTGAATTCAAGGGCAGAAAGCCCCTCACCGTGTGCGGCCTCTGCCTCCACCGTGCGGCCATCAGGCGTGACCAGCACCGAGGTCATGAGGCCGAGGGAGCCGTAGCCCTGTAAAAGGCAGGGGGAGGATAAAAATGAAAGAGGGCGGCAAAGTGAGCGAGACAAGACAACACCAAATGTTGTGGCCTATGAGGCTCAACACACATCGAGCTTCTCTTTTGTTGAACGATGCAGGGCCCCCCCCCTCCCTCACCCACCCCTCCTCACCAACCCCGACACAACCTCACTTCCCCCTAACCAATCCACGCTCCGCCCGCCCATCATCTGCCCGCAGTCAAGAGACCCTCAGGCCCACCTGCGCCACAATGTCGCTCTGCACATCTCCATCGTAGTTCTTGCAGGCCCACACAAAGCCTCCGCTTGACTTGAGGCCCTGGGCCACCATGTCATCAATGAGGCGGTGCTCGTACCTGAGAGTTAGGGGAGAAGGCGGGGGGGGGGGGATATGAAGGTGAGGAGAAGGATAGGTGAGGGGGTGCAAGGGCAGTATTGGGTGAAAGGCGCGCCCAGGGCGGAGCAGGGTTGTGAGCAAGGCACTTGCTGAGGTGCACTCAAGGGGTGGCTAGGCTTGGTGGGGCTGCGGCTGCCAACAGGCTGTGCGGTGCGGTGTGCTGTCAGGCGTGCTGTGCACACACACTCACTCACCAGATGCCGAGGTTCTCGAACTGGGCCTGCAGTGGGCGGGAGGGAGGGAGGCAGGGCACAGCATGGCAGAGCAGTGAGGGTAGGGACTGAGGGGCCGGGAAGTGACAACGGGAATGCAGGCAGCACCACAAATTTTAACAGTGGCGACTTCACAGCCTGTCATCGAACTGTGCCATCCTTGCAACAGCACAAGCGGCAGCCCGGCTGCCAGGCAACTTCCAAGCAGCTACGGATCAGCTGCCCGTCAGCTACCTGGTACTTTGTGCGGTATGCCTCATCGAAGATCTGCATGAAGCGGCCGTCGTACTTCTTCAGGATTGTGTTCTTGGTGGACAGGTAGAGGGGCCTGGGGGTGGGTGATGTGGAGGGAGCGAGAGAGGGAGGGAGGGAGGATCGGTGGATGGGTGAACGAGGTGATGGCATGAGCACGCACTGTTGCAAGTGCGTTGGTGTTTGCGTGTGCGAAAGGTTGGCACATGCCTAAATGGAGAATAGGGGGTCGAGCAGCAGTCGATCAAGTGGGCGCCTGTTGGCGGGCGCACAGCCAGCCAGCCAGCCAGCAGCCCCACGCGCCTTGCAACTCACCAGGCTGGCCCTCCCCGGGGACACGCAACAGGGCAACATGCAAGCAGACCAGCAGCAGCAGCAGCAGGTCACTAACATAAGGGTGGTGTTGCCCACCACACCCAACCTCCCCTCCACCACTCACCACTTGCGGGACAGTGCGTACTGGAAGCACGACTCTGCAAAGCCTCGAATAGACTCCTCGGTGTTGTACATGCCCATGCCCACACCCGGGCCTGCGGGTGCAGCAGTGTGGGAGATGCGGGAGGTGAGGGGAGCGCGGGGCGCGGGAGGGGATGTGTGCATTTGAGTGCCGGAGTAGGTGGGCGGGAGGGAGGGAAGAGGTGAGGGTGAGCGGTGCCACCTCATTCAGCGGGCTGTGAATGTGTCAATCATGGCATGACTAAAACACACGCCGGCACTGACGCACCCGGCCAACCTGCTTGCGTTCCCCGCCCACACCCATGCCAGCACACAACCCATCACCATCACCATCACCACTCCACCACCTACTACAGCTGCCCTTGCTCTCACCTTCCCTCCCTCTCCCCGCTGCATCCACCCACCCACCCACCCACCCACCCTTGAAGTCGTAGATGTTGAAGGTTTGCGGCTCCGAGCCGTCGCTGGGAGTAAACGTCATCTCCAGCTTGCCCGGCCGATCCACCACGAAGTCTGTGGCCTTGTACTGGTCTCCAAAGGCGTGCCGCCCCACCACAATGGGCTTCTTCCAGCCGCTGACCAGGCGGGGGATGTTGTCTATGACTATGGGCTCGCGGAACACTGTGCCGTTGAGGATGTTGCGGATAGTGCCGTTGGGGGAGCGCCACATCTGCAGGGTGAGCAGGGGGGCGGGGTGAGGAGGGTGGGTAGGGTTTGGGGCAAAGAGTGAGTGGGGTGGGTAAGAGTGCTAGGGTGATCAGGGTGTGCGGTGCAGGATTGAAGCGGCGAAGAGGCGAGCTCAGAGTGGAATGTTGAGGAGGTTGGGTGAGTGTGTTGGGGCAGCAAAGCAGCATGCAGCAAGCACCACGCGATATGGTGCGCTGCCAAGCACGGACGGCAGACGCTCTGCCAGAGTGATTGGCAGATTGCCCGCCTGCCTGCGGCGGTCCTTCCCTCCCCGCCAGCCTGCCTGCCCTGCCTTCTCGCCTCCTGCCCTGCCTGCAAGCCTCGCTCCCTCCCTCTTCGCCTCGCTCCTGGCCTGCCTTCCACACCTCACCCCCACCAGCACATGATCACCTCACCCCCCCCCACCATCCCTTCTTCAGCCTCACCTTCTTCAGCCCAAACTCCTTCACGCGAGCTTCATCTGGGGTGATGGTGGCACACTTGATGCCCACGCTGTGCTTCTGTGTGGAGGAAAGGCAAGCAGGCAGCAACAGGCAGCAGCAGGCAGAAAGGAGGTGGGGAGGAGATGAGGGCGATTATGAGCAGCAGGGTAGCGAGGGGTGGGAAGGAGAGGGGGGGAGAAAGGTTGCGGGAGAGGGAGCAGGAGGCGAAGCGGGGGACGGAGTGCAGGATCAGAGAGATCAAGGCAGCAGAGCATGGTTGTAAACCGCCGCAACCGCCAATCCGCTGCCACCGATGCCAGCGCCAGGCCACCTTGATTGCCTGGCCCTTGCCTGTCCCATTGCCCTCAACAGCCCTACCCACGCTAGTGCTCTGCTCCCCGTTACCCTGTCCCTCTCTCTCACCCTCCCTCTCCCACCTTGATCGCCTCTGCTGCGTCGATGGTGACCTGGTCGTCGGTTGCGTCCCGGTTGGGCAGGCCAAGGTCGTAGTACTCAATCTTGAGGTCAACATAGGGGAAGATGAGCTGCAGGGGGGGGTAAATGATGGAGGGGAGGGGAGCAGCATGGGCGTTGTGCTGAAGGGGAGGTGAGCAGCAGCAACAGGTATTTGGTATGGAGGAGAGGTGAGCAGCAGCAGGGTGTTTGCTTGAGTGCAGGGTGCATGGCGCAGGGTGCAGGGGTAAGGGAGGTGTTGGCCAAGGAGTGAGTCAGAGCAGGGTTGCATGGCTGTATGCAAAGGGCACATGGCACAGAGGAGCAGCCAGATGCAGGCAGGGGCAAAGCGGAAGCGTGGCTGGGGAAGAGAGCAGGAGCAGCATGGGCTGTGAGGCGAGCAGGGCAAGCTAGGCGGGCAGGCAAGTGAGGCAGCAGCAGCATGAGCAATGTGCTGGTGAGGGGAGGCAGCGGCGGTGGCGGAGGCAGTCACGCAGGCGCCACACATCACATGCTGGCGAGAGGCTGGGTGCCACACATCCCGCACCTTCTCCTTGATCTGGTTCCAGATGACTCTGCGGTGCAGGGCAGGGTGGTGCACCAATCAGCTCAGGAAGCCACCATAAGTGAAAACACCTCCGGCGAGCCATGTCCAGTTGGTGTGCTCATGTGCACTGCGGCTGCCACTTCGAGCAGGCACAAAAGAGAGTCTTCCGGCCAGCAGCCCAGCTGCAATTCTGCTCTGTACTGTGCCTGCACCGCACCTCGTCATCTCGTCACCATCCAGGTCCACCACTGGATTCTCGACCTTGATCCTGCCCTCTGCAGCCGCTGCACATGCCATCTCCCTCACACCTGCATCGCAGCAAAGGCAAGGCAGCATGTCGATCAACCGCCCAGCAATTGATGCTGCAGTGCCATGATCGCATACTTGCCGCTGACAGCGTCTGGCAAAGCATGCTAAAGAGGCAGGTGGGTTGGAACGACTGCCAGAGGGTTGCAAGCCGCCGCCCGCCGCCCGCCACCCGTGGCATCGATCGCGGCTCTTGGCCGGCTCAATCGGCAGGATCGAGCGGGCATATCGTGGATGGTTTGCGGAGTGCCGGGGTTGCGCAGCACCGTTTCGAGCCCGATCGCGGCACGCACCCGCAGCCTTCCAAGCCGTTACAGGCGCCACCCGGAACGATGCTTGACCCAACAAGCCGCGGCCTTTGGCGCACAGCGAGAGCATCGATTGGCGCCTGATGACTGAACTGGCTGAACCCTATGGCAGCGTGTGTGTGTCAAAAGAAGAGATGCAGAGGACGATGACGGTGCAAGTGCTGCTCTCATGCACCCCGCGATTGGCAGCGGGCGCCATGCGCCTGGCGGCGGATCTGCGCCTGTCTGCAAGGTTCGTCATGCAGATGCCAATGCGGCAGGACAAAGGCGCTGTTGAAGCTGGCTCTGTTGAAGCTGCACAGCACCACATTCACCAACAGTGTAAGGATAATAACGTCCAGCTAGGCGGTTCGGATGGTGCGATCAACGGCGTGTGTCATCCGCGTCGCATGTGCTTTTCACAGCTCGCAGCCCGCAAAACTCTTCCAGGGCGGCAGCGGTTGCCAGTCTGAGGAAAGCAGGCTCACCAGCAGCAGTGACTGCACGCGATGGGCGCGGTCGTGCAGCGGCGGCGGCGGCGGCAGTGCGGTACGGTGCCGCATGACGTTGAAAACGCTGATCGGGGCGGCCGTGCACCTCCGACACTGCACACACACTCAACACCAAGGAACAGCCTCAACATGATTGCCGGCGCGCTGACAGTTCAACGGGTGCCTCAAAGGCACGGCAACCAGCGGCAGGGCGTGAGGCAGCACAGCAGGCGCGCCACCGTGATCAGCGCAGCGTGGACGCCCCGCTGGGAGCCAGAACCAGAGCCAGCAGAGCGTTTCGGCAGCATCTTCAGCGCCCCCTGGATCCCGCCCTCGGAAAATCCGCTGACTGTCTTTGACGCCAGGTAGGGCATGCCCCGCAGCGAATCCAGTTGGGGCGCCGGCCGCCGTTGTTCCCCCGCCGCCTCGCCGCCTCAACCACGCTGCTGCAATCCACTGTTTTGCCTGCTGCAGGGATGCAATCGAGGCGTGCAGCGGGCTGTGGGGGGAGGAGCGGCAGGAGTGTTTTGCTGTGTTTGGCGTGGATGGCGGCCGGGTGGACGCTTTCTACTCCACCGTGTTCAACCTGGAAATGGCTCTCGCCCAAGACACAGGTAACGGGGAGCGACACTGTCGAGGATTCATATCTGCGCAACGCACAATGTACAGCGGTTGTCATGGTTTTTGTCTGTGTCGTGTTGACATCAACGACGTTGGGGTGTGCCGGTCTGCACTGCCTGTCAGCACACAGCCATAGCTCCACGCTTGCCCTGCTGCTGCCGCTGCCGCAGACCCGGAAGAAGAGGCGTCTCATCGTGGAAAGGAGCGCTGCTGAGCAGCTGCTTGCGTGCAGCTGAGACCAGCCTGCAGCTCTCAACACAACGGGCTGCTGGCATGCAACACACACTCCAGTGGTTTTGAGGGGCATTTGAGTGAGCATAGCGTCGCTATGCGCACCTGCTGCTGCCCAATGTTTTCTCCCTCCCTTGTTGTACTACCGACCCTTGCTGGTCCAAACACCTGTCTTGTCAGTTTCCACTCTCAATCCCTTACACACACACACATCAAATGAACCTCGGTTTTCCTGCCCCTTGACTTGCCCATGTAGATATGGTTACCACCTGCTTGTGCTGCCGCTGTGTCCCATTCCCTCCTCGTATCTCCCGCAATTTTGCGCCGCCCGCAGATGGCCCCGCTGACAGCCAATGCCCTGCAGCCCGGATCTGCCCGATCCCTGACCCCACCCACGCCCGCCTAAGTTGAATGCACCCACCGTTTTCCCACACGCCATTTTCTGCCTTCACAGTTTTGCTTTTAACGTGTGAGCTTTGTGCGAGGATCAAAGTTGGGGATGAGGATGGTACCTTCTGGTGCTGAGGATATGGGGATGATGCTGTGGGATGCCGGCTCCGCTTACACTGCGGCACCTACAGCCAGCAGTGGGGTGCACAGCCTGCGCTACGTCCAGCAAGACAGCAACGGAGCGGCAGCGGTTTAGACGAAGAGCGGCCCCACCAGCCCTCACCCGCCCCTGCTCACCTTTCTGAGTGTTGCATGAGATGGCTGGATCTGCTGCATTTACTCCTGCATGTCTTCTGGGTGGCCCACAGCGTGACAGACGTCGCCGAGGAGCGAACTCATGTTCGTGCCGACGGCAATCGCCCCGACAGCGGCAGCGGTATCGAGCCTGCAGCTCGATGCGATGGCCTCATCTCCCGCGGCAATCGGAGCCCTGGGAGATGTTGCTGTCAGTGTTGCAGCCGGCACCGTGCCCTCTATTTAAGATAAATGACAGGGCTTGTCTCCAGTGGCTCCATGCTGCCCTGCCTTGATCTCACTGCCCAGCAGCGATGTGTGTCCATGACAAGGGCCCACGTCGCCAATCGAGCACACCCTGCTGCGCTGTGCTGGGCGCGGTTTTGCTTAGCCAACGGCAGGCGATCTGAGCTGCATCTGCGTGTCACACAATGGATCCACTGACAGGACAGACGTGAGGTGAGGCCTACAAACTGAGACTTTCGCGAAGTGGTGGCTCTCACGCTACGTTCTACCTGCCTGGAACATTGCACCAGTGACTGTCGAACGGGCAGGTGGATGGCCCACCCGATCAGGCCCGCCCTGTCCTCGTTGCCCACCCAGCGCCTTGCCGCCGCCCTCCCGCTTGTGCATGTGTGCAGATCAGCAGGCCATGCAGCTGCGGGCCCACTCACTGGCATGCCGTTCCAGCAATGCTACGCTACTGCCCACGGTCGCCCGCAGTCGGCTGCACCGGTCTGCTGCCTGGCCGATCTCTGCTGGTGAGGCACCCGGGTTTGCTGAGGAGCCGCCATCACAGCAGAAGTGGGACTGGCAGCCCCGGAAACCGTCCCAACCTCGGTCTTCACCGCAAAGAGGCGGTCAGCTCAAGCATCGGCAGTCGAAACCGCGGCGTCACAGCAGGCAGCGGTCTGAACGGGACCCGGCCATAGAATACAGCCGCCGGATCAAAGAGGAGAGCAGCATCACAGGGGTCGCCCTGCTCGTGCAGTCAGCGGAAAGTGAGGGTGCACTGAACCAAATCAACCTTGCAGCAGCCCTGGACCGCACCGTCAAGTTGGACAAGCAAGCAAACAGCCGTGAAAGGGGTGGTGTTGCAGCGTGGGCTGTGCTGAGGCCTCTCAGCATGACGCTGCTGCAAGAGCTCGATGCCTGGGCGCTTGTGGCGTTGCTTCGTGCTGCATCCCACTTTGGCAGCTTCAGCGCAGACGAGCTCAAGGCATGGCAGGCAGCACTGAAGTCACAGCAGCTTGAGGTATTACCGGAAGTTGCTGCCAGCAATACACTGCTGTCCCTCCACACCCTGATAGCCGGCAGCGAGGCACTGAAAGCGGCCATCGATGCCAGCCTGGTGGTGCGGCTTGTGCAGCGCTGGCTGCAGCTGGTCCCAGGCATGCTTAGCATTGATGCGTGCCAAGGCCTGTACGGTGCAGTCTGCCTGGGCTACCCATTTAGCCAGCAGGAGTTGAATCGCATCACACAGCAGGCACTCAAGGTTGATGGGAGGTTTACAGCGGCCAATGGTGCGCAGTTGTTCCGTGCCTGGAGCTTGCTGGATGCTGCTTGGCGGGAGTGGGACATTGGCAGGCAGCAAAGTGCTGTGGCAGCTTCCAGCAAGCGACAGCCCCAGGCAGTTTTCCCTGGCAATGCGGCGGTGGAGGAGGTGCTGTGGCGAGTGCTGTCATTGGACATGAATGCACGGGATGCCAGCCAGATACTGTTGGCGTTAGGGCATTTGCGCTTCCGGCCGCCGGCAGCAGCCGCCGCTGCCCTAGTTGATGGTGAGCAGGTGGTTGTGCCTGTTGCATGGCTTGCAGTGGAAGCGTGGCGCATGTAACACCATTCGGCGGCTGCTGCGTGCCCTCATACCACTGCAGTGTACGTCCGCTGCCTGGAGAAGCAGCAGTATACAAACAATGACTTGAATGCCTTCCTGGACGGCTGTGCCCTGCTGGGGCGCCGGCTGTCCCCAGCAGCAGTTGAGAGCTGCTTGGAGGCAGTCGGTGCTGCCTGTTCTAGCAATCCACCAAATGCCCCGCGATACATCTCCACTGCTGCCTGGGCCCTGGCTCACCTCCAGGCAAGCACAACAGCTTTCAGCTGTTAGTTTGTGTGGTTATGTTTCAAAGCATGCGCCACATTTATCAGACAATGTATCACTGTGCCTATCATTCTGCCATTTCGCTTGCAGCAATATGACATCGAGGCGTGGCAGCAACTGGCTGGGCTTGCAGCAGCAGCGCCCATCGCTGATTGGTCAGCTGTGAACCTGTGTCGGCTGTACCAATCATACATGCATGTACGGGCCGAGCATGGGCAGGCTGTACAGCTGCCAGTGCAGTTACTGACCGCGGCATCAGCGGCAGCTCTTGCACAGGAGACCAGTAGACAAAGCACCACCAGGGCATTCCACAGCCAGGTGGCCCGCGAGCTGGAGGCTGCCTGCCCTGGGGAGGCTGTTGAGGTGGGGCAGCAAGTAGGCCCAGGCGGCCGCAGCCGCGAGGCTGCCCTGAAAGGCTGGGAGGAGGGCTGGCTTCAGGTCAACCTGGCGGTGCCTTCTCTCAGGTGTGTGCACAGCCATCGGGGGCGTTGTGGACAGCGGTGTGTGTTGCTGTCACCTGTGTTGCAACAAGATTGCCACTGCCATGCAGGCTGGTGGTGCAAACTGACGGTCGTTACCAGTACTTTCACAACGATCCTGAAGTGCCCCTGCCCACCACGCTGGCTCGCGACCGCCTGCTGCGTTCCTGGGGCTGGCACGTGATCAGTGTGCCTTTCACAATCCCAGAACCGCACCGAGCAGAATACTTGAAGCAGCGGGTGCCAAGTCAGTGATACCTTGTCGTGGACTGGCAGCCAGGCACGTCAATATGGATCATTGTGGCGTTACATGTTCAGAAAGTTGGCAAAGTTCATAGAACCATTTGTAAATGTGCTGCGACATCGAGATGTACAGTCGGGGGCTGCAAAAGTGGCCGATGAGCGCATGAGCCCAGCAAATGAGGTGCACAGGTGCTGAGATGTTACGAGCAGGCACATGCGCACAATTTGCAGCACGGCACAGCCCCACCGTCCCTCCTCCAGCGTCACTCTGCCATACTTGCGTGCATCTCTTTTGCTCGCAGGCGTGCAGCATGGTTGGCAGCCCCGCTGAGCAGCAGCCCCGTCTCCTCCTGGTGGCAGTCCTTCCTGCCGATCAACACATTGACGCACACCGCAGGCAAGCAGCGTTCAGCAACAGCTCAATCGGCCGGGCCCTCGCAACACCGCTCAAACCCAGGATGCTTGAGAAAGCCCGTCAGCCTGACACAGCCTGGCATGTGCAGGTCCGCCGCCGCACCTGAATCGCATGCGCAGGGCGGGCACGTTTGTTTTGTGGATGTCGTTCCCCTCTGGGCCCAGCTTCCAGTACTGGGTGTGCACCCAGTGCATCTTGACCTGCGCAGCGCTTGATGGGTGGATGGTGCCACACAGTGAGGTGACACGCAGCGCAGGAGGTGGGGTGCGTGTGTGTGTGCACATGCATGCTCAGCCCCACACGACGAAAAATCAACGGCAGGAAAGCAACAGCAGGAAAGAAGCCCCACTCACAGCAGCAGCAGCAGCACCGGCCACAGCAGCAGCAGCAGCAGCAGCCAGGACAGGGCAGGCAAGGCCAGCGGCGGCACCTGGTGTGGGAACCCGCTGTGCAGCACGCTGTTGCGGGCCACCTCACACAGGTCTGTGGCCGACAGCTTCCAGACCTGTGCCGCCACTGAATACTCCTCCACCAGCGGCTCCTTGGTCAGATGGATCTGCAATGGGGGAGATACTTGAGTTGTGTGGCTCAGTCGACTGTGGTTGCACAATGGTTTAGATGGCAGTGTGACAAAAGTGGAAGGTCAGGCATCCAGCTGGCAGGCAGGCAGATGCACCAGGCACACAGCACTGGTGCTGCAGCTGTCAGCTGACGCCTCACACCCGCCCTGTGCACCACCCACCTGCAGCGGGTCGTCTGTGGAGAGGGAGACGGAGAGGCCCCTGGCAAAAAAGGTGGGGAAAGGGTTGCGGTGGTAGTCCAGGAACAGGGAGTTGTTGGAAAGCGGCGACATGCACAGCCCGATCTGCAGCAGGGAGCGGCAAGGTGCAACTGTCGGCCTGGCGGCAGGCAGGAACCGTTGGCAGGCAGGCAGGCAGGCAGGCAGGCAGGCAGGCAGCAGCCCGATGTGCGCCCTCAGTATGGCCTGAGCCCCGCCCAGCTCTCCATGCTGCGCATCGAGCCAGCCCATGCAACTCGTGCTTGTACTTGTACTGGCAGCTTCCCGGCAGCTGCCGCCCACCTGTGCAATGTAGTACAGGTACTGCAGGGACGGCGACTTGCGCAGGTTGATGCCGTGGGCAATGTTCTCGCACAGCAGGAAGGAGGACACCAAGTGGTCGATGTCTCCAGCTTCCCCTGCAACCAAACCAAAACAAAGGTTGCACGGCAGTGAAGGCTGGGTGCTGCAAGGCGGCAAACTGGATTCGACTCCGTGGCTGATGGGAGCCACATGCCGCCCTGCAGTTGCTTGCACAAGCAGCTGTGCGACCCATGCACCCTACCAATCGAGCCGCACACCGGCAATCCAGCCAGCATCCTGCACCCAACTAGCATCCCAGTCACCCTAAGCTTACCAGCCAGCAGCCCAGCCACCCAGCCAACCAGGGCGCTCACCCGCATGTGGCCTGAATGTGAAGGTGTTGAGCCCGCGCGCCTCCCTCATCTTGTTGAGCGTGTACAGGTTGGCGTACATGTAGTAAGCGTAGTAGGCATAGGCTGCAGCACAACAGCACGCAGATCATGAGGATGAGGAGGGGCAAGAGCATAGTAGGCACAGGCTGCATATATACACGCAACAAGTAACCTGCTTGGTAAAGAGGCTCAAGAAAGGAACCAAGACTATGGCCGAGACTGGCATTACGGCAATGACACTTGAACCAACACTTAAGACCAGAAACAGACATTGACAACCCTGCCGGCCATACATGACGCGTCGGACAGCCAGCCAGCCACGGCCAGCCAGGCTGCCCACCAGGGTTGTGCTTGGAGCTCCACTCGTGCGGCTTGGGCATGTGCTTGTTAGGGCGGCGCTCGGGTTTGGACTCGTCGTCAACCAGATCAAATCCAGACACCTGTGGGTGGGAGTTAGCGATTCTTGTTGAATGGTTTGCACAGAGAGTTTCAAGGACAGGAAGACCAATTTGGGGACTGGTGCGCATGCAGGAACTACGGCCACAGTGCTGAGTGCTGCGCTGCAGGAAAGTGGCATTTGTGGCAGCCGCAGCAGTGTCGCAGCAGCGAGAAGCGGCAGCAGCGGCTGTTTGCAGCGATACAGCTGCAGGAGCAACAAATATCGGCAGCAGTACAAGCCAGCAGTACATGCCAGCTCACCCCCAGCAGGAACAGGTGGAGCTGCGGGTGGGAGTTCGGGTTGCGGGTGACCTCAAACAGCGGCGTGAAGATGTTGGAGAGCAGCTGCTCAAAGTTCTCGATGATGCCCTGCTCCTTGTACAGGTTGTACAGCCGAGGTATCTGCGGTACAGAACAGCGGTACACAGAAGCACGACACATGCAGCAGGTGGGCACGCTGGTGAGCGAATCGGAACAGCGGCACATCCCCAGGTAGCCTGCCCTCTTGGCAGCACCACACACATTTCGCTGGCCTTCTGGTTGACAGCCATGGGAACATGAAGGCAGCACACACACTACCACTCGTTGATTGATATCCTGCCAGCCAACGCCCCACACCCACCTGAATCATCCACATGTTGTTGTTGGAGTGCAGCCGGTTCTGCACCACCCAGGCAGCCAGGGTGTCCCACTCCACCGGCTTCCTGCCATACACACTAATGCGGTACTCTGCAGGGGAAAGGGGGCGTAAGGGTGCGGTACACGTCATGGTACAGCATGTACGCGCAACGCAGCGATTATACGTTAATGGCTCGATGCGAATTGAGTGCAATGCGCGACACGTAGCAGACCAGACCTGCTGCATCTACCTGCACAGCATCAGTAAGTGATGACGCACCACAGGAGCTCGTTACAAAACACACCAGAGCACACACAGAGAGCACACCCACCACACACCCACCCAGCCACCCACCCACCCGTGTGCTGGTACTTGCTGGCCTCCAGGTCCACAAAAACCTCCTTGGTCAGCTCAGCCAAGAAGCGGCCGTGAATTAGGTTGTCCTGCGGGGGGAGGTGATGAAAGTGCGGGACGATGTCACGAGTGTATGCGGTGAGCGGCAAGTGTGCGAGATGGGTGCCACCGTTCCCAGGTGCAAATCAAGCTGCGCCAAGCCAGCATCAACACGGACAAACAGCTACCCATACCAACAAATGCACACGCAAGCAGACACAAATAGATGCAGAAACAACGGACACTCACCTGCTTGATGAATATCTCCCTCAGCCGCGACTGCCCAAAGGGGTTGTACTTTAGGTTAAACTTGTCAAACCTAAGGGGTGCAGTACGGAGGCGGCACACACACTCACTCAAGCGGTACACGCTTGAGCATTGCTGCATTGTTCTCAGCATGCCAGGCATGACAGGCATGCGTCTCACATGTGCAGCAAGCTGTTTCATTGTGCTGCCTTCAAGTAGGAGCAACAAACACAACCATGCTGGTAGCCCTCCAGTGAATGCATTCCGTCCCTCAACCCCCACACAACCACTCACACAGACAACACCTCCTGCCGCCCATCCACCACACCCTCACACCCGCCTCCACCTGTGGAAGATGTTCTTGTCGGCATGCACGTCCAGCGTGTCCACGTTCAGGCCGTAGGCAGTCAGGTTCAGGCTCTCAAACACCTCTCGCAGCGTCAGGTACTTGCCGTCCCTGCGGTGAGGGACAGAGGCAGGGACAGCCGGAAGGACCGAATGGAGGGTGGAAGCAAACACACGAAGCCAAGGAACACCGTCAGCCAGGTGACACAGGCAGGGAAACAGGCAGGGAGAAGGACAGGCAGTGGTGGCAGCGGCGGTGAGGAGACACAAACACACCTCACACCTCCCTGCCTGCCATCCTGCGCCTCCCCTCGGTGCCACCCTGGAGATCACATCATGACCCAGCCCCTGCACCCCCCCCCCCCCCCCCCCCCCCCCCCCCCCCCCCCCCCCCCCCCCCCCCCCCCCCCACCACCACCCACACACACCTGAATATTACCACCTCATCCGGCTCCTTCTTCAGCTTGCTCTTGATGAAGCGCAGCAGGTGCTTCTGATGCATGCACGCGCTGCACTTGGGCGCGGGAGGGAAGAAGACCAGGAGAGTCGATTGGACGAGCAGGGCAAGCACACCGAGTGACTCCTGGATTGCTCACCTCCGTTGCCTCTAGCGCCGCATGACATCACATCACATCAAAGCGCGGCACAGCATAACACAGCACAGCACAGCACAGCACAGCACAGCACAGCGTGGCACAACACAGCATGCCACAGCAGACATGAGCAGCGCAAGCCCGTTTCAGGTTGTACAACCCACCTGTGGTGCACATGCGTGTCAACCTTGCGCACGTTGTAGAAGTCCCGGTGGGGGGCACTCTTCTGGGCCAAAAACTCCTTGTCTGCACAATGGGCGCAGGGAGGGGATGCAAGGGCATGTCATGTGCTGTCATCCCTCATGCTGCCATCAATCGTCATCACTTGGAAGTGGTTCCCTCCCCGCATAGTTGAATCCACCCCATGCCAGCTGCATCACCCACTGAGCCACCAAGCCTGTCACTCCACCAGTCCAGGCCCCACCCAGGCCAACTTCCAACCCACCCGCGTTGAGCATGACGTGCAGGTTGAACTTCTGTTCCAGCAGCAGCAGGCGGTGGTGGGTGAAGGTGCGCACATGGCCCAACGAAATGACTCGCAGCAGCCAGTGCATGTCTGCAGAGATGGACAACGGGTGTAGCCAGCCATTTTGAACAGGAAAGGCGCGTCGATATACCTGCTGTGCTGCTCATCCCTAGCTGCTTTTCTTGCTACTACTACTTGCCTGCGCACTTGCACATCCATGCACGATTGCTGCACTGCATCGGCCAGACACATAGGGAGACCAGCAGGCACTCCCCTCCCCCACATCCTAACCCCCCAGCAAGCCTTCCCCCCAACCTTTCTTTCTTCCTTCCCCCACCTGAAAAGAACTCGACAGCTGTGCCTGGTATCGCGTAGAGCTGCTGCTGGCGGCTGTCGTCAGCCCACACACCCATCACACCCTCCACCATGCCAAATTCACAGGGCATCACCTCCTGCAATGTAGTGACAGCGGTGCATGCAGTGGCAGCGGAGTATGAATGAGGGCCAGCCGGCAGTGTGCGAGTACGCCAGAGACTAGTGCCGAGGTGCGTGGTGGCAGCAACGCAGGCTGCGCAGCTGGATTAACGCACAGCTGGCGGCCAGCAGTTGGCAGCAAGCAGCAAGCGCAGGCCAGCACGAGGCCGAGTCGTTGAGTCCTTGAACCCTTGCTGTCCCACCACCACTGGCGCCACCAGCCCTTGCTGTCACCCCCCACCCCAAAGGGCAGCCTGGACCCAGTCCCAGCCACACACCCTGTCGTCCACCTACCCAGCGCAAAAAAATAACACGCACAGCTGCTGCCACACTGCGCAAACAGCCAAACATGCTACTACTGAGCATTCCAACCCCACACACCCTAGCATGCACCTGCTCAGCCGCCAGTCTCACCTGCGGCTGCCAGTCGTAAGGGTCTCCATACACTTGAGAAAAGGTGACTGCCTCAGGCAAGTGCGCCAGCTGCTCAGGGCTGAACTGCTGCCTGAACAGCCAACGGGCCCGCATGTCCAGGGCTTGCCGCAGCAGGTAGCACACCTGCAGTGAGGGGAGGAGGCGAGGACGGAGATGAGGGCAGGAAGGCAGGGAGAGATAATTGAAGGGGCGAGGAGGGAGACAGGCTGTGCGATTCTCGTCAACCACCATGCCACTGATCCTCTTCTCCCTCCCGACTATCCTTGAAGCCAAGCTTCCAAGCATCACAAGCAAGGTGCAGCAACAAGCACAGGACACAGCCACTGCACCGACACACAAACTCAAGCACCGGGAACCGACGCGACAGGCCGCATGGCCAGTGCATGGCCAGTGCAGGGCCAGGCCCGAAGGCTTGCCACCCCGCTGACAGACCCACCTCCTCTGTCTCCTCAGTCGGTGCAGGCATGGGTGTGATGACTCGCACATACTGCTCGTGCATGGCTGCATCCTCTATTATTCGCCCCTCGGTTGCCATAGCGTCAGCTGTGGTGACGGTCTGGGTGGTGGGCGGCGCCTGCGCTGTGATGGGTGCCGGGTAAGACGGCACCACCATCTGACCGGGGGCTGCAAGGCCGCCGCCCTGTGGAGGCTCTAGTGCAAGTGGCGGCGGAAACTGCATTGCAGCAAAGCAGGCGGGAGGCGGCGGGGGTCACCAGCTCAGCAGTTTGGTTCCCGGGCAGGAAGGCATTGAGGCAAAGGCACAAACAAACGTGTTGTGTTGTGCTGTGCTGTGCTGTACTGTGCTGCGTCACGACGGCAGGAGCCCTGTGCCGGCATGTGCAAGCTGCGACAGCATGCACAGCATGCCATGCGGGTGGCGGTAGCGCAGACAGCATGGCAGGACAAGGGGCGCGGGTTGGCCGCAGCAAGGGTGCACTCATGCATGAAGGCATGCATGGTGCAGGGAGCCCAGCCAGGCACTGTCGGCCCACACACCCGTTGTAGGCCGCCTGGCAGCAGCTGCGCCTGCGCCGGCGATGCCCCATGCGGCGGCATGGTGGGGAAAGAGAAGCTTTGGTTGCGGAGGTAGCCGGCTGCTGCCTGGTTGGAGCGTTCTGCTGGCCCCGCATACATTTGTGCTGGGCGGTCACTGTGCCCCTGCATCAGCGCCCCTAGCTCTGACTCGCTGGCCTCTGCCATGCCCCGCAGGTGCTGCGATGCAGTGCCGTCCTCAGATAGCAGCCCCTCTGTCTCGCCGCCGTTGGGCGGGTAGTGCGGCGGAGCCACCCGGGAGGGGTGCTTGCTGCGGGAGCCGCTGCTGCCACGCCCCCCGTCTGCCCAGCCGTTGCCGCTGCCGCCGTGCGGGTGGCTGTGGGTGTGGCCGTTGGCGGCCGCCGCTGCTGCTGCTTGCCTGGCCAGGCCTGCCTCCCTCTCTGCATCCAGCCCCTCGCCATAGTACAGCTCAGTGTCAGCACGCACCAGGGGCTTGCCAGAGCCGTGCTCCGCAGAACTGCGTGCGGCGGGGCTGAACAGCGGCAGGGGAGAGGGTGCTGGGCCGTGTGAGGCAGGGCCAAGGGAGCAGGCAGGTGGGGTTTGGGCCCGCGGGGAGCTGTGGCATGTGCAACTGCTGTTGGCTGCGGCTTACCGAGGAGGCCGCCGACGGCTGCCATTTGCTCGCCCCGACTCGGCCACCGCCGCTGCATTGCTGCCGTAGCGCACCGCAAGGTAGGCTGCACCCGCAGCTACGGTGCTGCCCAGCAGCACGCCCCCCACAAACAAGCCCCAGCCGGGCTGGGGTTGCGCAGTGGGGGGCGGTGCCGTTTGCTGCGACATGAGGCCCCCGCTATGCCGCCCAGGTGCTCAACGGTGGATGCCGATTGATTGAGGACGCTCGATCGCAAGGTTGTCCAGTGCAACAGTTTGGCTTGAGCTCATGCACTGCCCAGCCATGCAGTGCAATGCCCACACGCTGTTGATCAAGCGCGGCGCCGTATCCTTGCAACCAAAATTCCACGACACGTGGCCGCCGAAAATGCTCAGAATTCGCCTTCCTGCTGGCCGTCAACACTCTTGCATCCACCCACGATACCATGGCGCCGCAGCCGCTGTCGCTTGAAGAGGTGGTTCGGCAACACAAGGCTGCGGCCCGCCAGCAGCGGCCCCAGGAGCTCGATGCCGACCTACGGTGCGGCCGTGCATGCGCAGGAGGCTGAGTGGGGTCGCAGTGGCGCGATTGGCGTCCTGGGGCGAGCGGGAAGTGCAAAGGGCAGGGCGGCACGTCGGGCGCCGCCACTTGCGAAGCGAACCCCACTTCAATGCGCAGGCGCCTCAAGGCGGAGCACCTGAAGGCACGGGGTGACGAAGCCCTCAAGCAAGGCAACCACAGGCAGGCATGGGAGAGGTACGCTCGCAACACGGTGTCCAAGTTGCCGCCCGGCTCCCTCACATCCGCATGTGCCTCCCAGCTCACACACGTCACGTCTGTGTGTACGAGCCTCACCTGCCTGACGGTCCATCCTGCAAGCAGGTACAGCGAAGCAATAGATCTAATGCCTGGCAAGGACGGCCTGCCCGCGTTGCACAGCAACCGCTCCCTAGCTTACATGAAGGCACTGCGGTATGAAGATGCACTGCAAGATGCCGACGCCGCCGCTCGGCTCTCCCCTGGCTGGTACAAGGCGCACTGGCGCCGCGCCGTGGCGCTGCTTGCCATCAAGCGCACGCCAGAGGCGGTGCTTGCCTTTCGGGAAGCGTGGCGCCTGGCAGATGGCGACGCAAAGAAGGAAAGCAAGACGCGGCTGTGGGCGGCGGTCCAGCGGCTGACACGGGAGCAGCTAGGGCGCGGCATCCTGGCCCTTGTAGCAGAGCTGGAGGGCCAGGGCAACGTGGAGGCGCCCAAGGTGGAGGCGGCTTCTGAGCACGAGCTGTCAGAGGGGTTGTTTCGGGTGATGAAGGATGCTCACAAGGGCGAGCGCAGGCCTGGGTCGTACTATCACAGGTGACTGCCTACCCTTACCCATATGTGCTGGCGCGTGTGCACATGGGCCTGAGCAAAGCCTTGCTTGCTGGCTATCTGGCATCAAGCCAGCAAGCGTCTGTGCAGCTAGTCGCCCTTCCTGCTGAATTGCCAGCACTCGGGCATAGCTTTCTTGGACTTGACCTCCTGCCTTGCTCGTGGCGGCTGCAGCTATATGAGCTGGCTGCAGCACGGCCTTCCGCCAGCAGAGGCATATGTGCAGCGGGCGGCGGCGCACTGCAGGTCCAGGTGCTACCTCCAGGCTCGAGCAGACGCTCAGGCTGCGGTGGATGTGCTGCTGGACGGAGCCAAGATGCACAAGCAGCAGCAGCAGCAGCAGCAGAAGGCAGCCAAAGCAGCCCACACTGGCCCGCTACCAAGCGATGCGGCAGCAACCCAACCCGGCAGAGACGACTGTAAAGGGGCCGCACAGCAGCAGCTGCAAGCTCCACTGAGTGAGGAGGTGCTCAAGCTGCAGCTGGCTCGCGGCTACTGCTCTCTCGGCAAGGCCTGCCTGGCTGAGATCGACCACCCTGACCGCGACTGCCGCAACGCAGCCAAGGCTCTGATCAGGGCCAGCCAGCTGGACCCCTCCAATGAGGAGATGCTGGACCAGCTCAGCCACGCCTGCGAGGACCTGAGCAGCCAGCAGCTGGACGAGGTGCGGCGGGCTGCTGTGCTGTGCTGTGCTGTGCTGTGCTGTGCTGTGCTGTGCTGTGCTGTGCTGTCCAGCAAGCCTCGCTTGACCGCCACCGCTTTACGGGTTTCCAAAGCACGCGCCGGCATGCCGACACATCAGCCTGCACATCCAACATTGACACATCGCTTCTGCGCTCACCTGCCTTGCAAGCCTTCACGTTAATTATGTGATTCAACATGTGCCTTGCTGATGCTGCAGATCCAGCGAGAGATCTTCCACGAAGGAGGCGCAGCAGGCGGCGGCGGCGTGCTGAACGGTGGCCTGCTGCTGCCCGCCGCCCTGGGCGCTGCCGGACGCATTGTGCCTGGCCAGCGTCTGTTCCAGGCAGTGCTCAGGCTGGCCTTCCCCTCTGCAAGGGCGAGCGACTGCTCCTCAAGGGCCCGTGAGCTGCTGCGCTGCGGCGTGGCGGCGGCGGTTGGGGTGGACCCGCTGGCGGTCAGCATAGAGCGGGTGCTTGCCCCCACAGCCGCCCGCCCGCACCTTGTGGTGCTGATGCACGTGACTGTGGGGTCAGACGTGCTCAAGGCCAGCCAGCTGGTGAAGGCGGTGAGCTGCAGCGGCGGCGCCGAAGATGACGCTGCGGATTGCGGCAGCGAGGCCAGCGGCGACAGCGGCAGCGTGGCAAGCATGGAGGAACAGGACGAGGGCCCGGAGACCCCACAGCCTGGCGGCATGGAGGCAGCAACATCATCACCACATCAGCTGCCAGAAGCAGCTCTTTCTGCTCGGCAGCAGCAGGCGGCTGAGAAGCGGCGGCAGCTTGCGGCGCTGCACCAACAGCAGGCGGCTGAGCTGTCAGAGCTGCTGGGTGGGCAGCAGCTCACCGCGCTGCTGGGCATGCCTGAGCTGCGGCTGTGCAGCGGTGAGGTGGCAGATATCACACCTGCCTGTGCTGGGGCCAGCGAGGCGGAGCGTGCACAGCAGGAAGCAATCAACCGAGGTGGCGCCGAGGTGGCTCCTCAGCAGGACCGCCGGATGGCCGTGGTGAGACAGAGGAGAGGCAAACAGGCTAGGGAGCAGAGCTGCGGCTTGGGCGTTCCGCAGGGGCTCCTGCTTCCTGGACATGCCCTCGCATGCCGCTCCCATCGTGCTGGCTCCCATTCACAAACACCCATGCCCACATCTCCCCCGCTGTTGTTGTCCCGATGCCTGATATGCGTACTGCCCTGCCCTGAATTCTTGTGCTGTACTGCTTTGTACCTTTGCTGTACAGCCTGCCCGCCCCAAGCTGGAGCTGGAGCTGCCGTACAAGCTGTACAAGTTGGTGCGGGCTGACGGCAGCCTAGTGGAGCGGGTGGACAAGCACCCATTCTGCATGAGCCGCGTCTACTATAATCCTACAGAGAAGCCTGAGGAGGTGGGGTTTGCTGGTTGGTTGCTGTCCACTCGATTGTGGGTACGGGCATGCTTGATTGTTGCCGTGCACGGCAACATGGCATGGCATGGCATGGTACTGTCTGATCCTGAAGAAGGGGCAAAAGCTGAGGCTGAACTCAGCGGGTGAGGTGTTGTGCTTAAACAAGCTGTCCTCTCGCCATGCCACCCTGCCTGCCCTGCCTGCCGTGCCCAGGTGTGGACAGAGCTCATGGACGGCTCATGCCGCTGGAGGCAGACGGGCGGCGAGGTCAAGGTGCTTGCGCTCAAGGTGCCTCAGGAGCTGCCCTCTCGCCAGCTGGCAGTGGACATCCAGCCCTACTCCGTAAAAGGTGTGTGCTGTGTGCTGTGTGGGTGATGTAGGTGGGGGAGGGAGGTCAGTCAATTGGGTGGGCCAAGGCTAAAGCTCGCAAGCTGCTGCTGCTGCTGGCGCGCCATGCGCTTTCATCTCTGGCAGCACGCACAGGCTCGAGTAGAACGGTCAGAAGAGGTGGAGTGGTCAGGACGGCACGCTCACACTTTGCGCCATTGCCACGGTATTGCGCCTGCTAACTTGGAAGAGCACTTGCGTCTCTTTTGGCAGTGGTACTGCCTTCCTGCCTGCCCATCCATGCTGAGTATGTGCTGTCGGCCGCGCCCGCAAGCCTGCAGTCTGGAACCGAAGCAGCGGAGAGATCTACTTGGAGGGAGGGCTGGAGCGAGGTGTGGTGCCAGAGGACTGCTTCTGGACGCACTGCAATGGCGAAGGAGAGGATGGCTGCGCCCTGTACCTGCGCAAGATGAACCTGGAGTTGTTGAAGCAGTGAGTGCGGGTTGCCTGCAGCAGGAGGGAAAGAGGTGAAGCACATCTGAGCAGCTCACGCTTGCATTGCTGGCAATCCAGCCACGCCACTCTCTAGATAGCAATGTGTAGCAGATCACGCTGTGGGCGCTTTGTCCAGCCTGCCCGGTTTCCTGACACGCCCGGCACTATTTCCCCTCTCTCGCTGGCCCCCCCGCAAGCAGGCACTGGCAGCACTCGGAGATGTGGTGGCCTCGGCTGTTTAAGTGCCATGGGGAGATAGCCTGGGATGATTACGAGAAGGATTACAGCGACCTGCCTGCAGAGGTGCTGGCCCGGCACAGGTGCGTGCCAGGCCGCCTTTTACCAGCGGGAGTGCTCATGGTGGTAAGGCGGGAGGGGGTGCCTGCCCGTCTCCCTGGGCGCTTTCTAGCCCCGCTGTGCTTTCTGCGTGCATGTGCCTCTTGCTCACGCCGAGTTGCGCTGCATGGTTGCTTTGCGTGCTTGCAATCTAGCAAGATGTGTGGTCGCGCTGCTCACAAAGTAGCAGCAGGGTGCGGGTGTGTTGCTGCAGCAGCGAAGCAGTGGCTGATGGGCCACATCTGAAGTAATGTGCCCGCAGGATCACGGAGGCAATCAAGGACGACGAGCGGCGGGAGCAGGACCACGAGCGCACAAAGAGGGAGCTGCTGCAGGTAAGAATATGCCTCTGAAGGCGGTGGGTGCAGCAGAGGGAGGGAGCATTGTTGCGAAACGGGAATGGGAGAGAATTCGGTAGTGATGGAATGGTGGATAAATTGAGGTTGCGATATTAGATGGCAGAAGCGGGCACAGAGATATCTGAGAGGAGAAACAGTCAAGCTGTGATATGCCGCTCTGGCATGTCGTTGAACAAGACCGCCGGATTACGGTTTGATGGGGTGTAGAGTCACCCTTGATCCGAGCTGCTTGCTGCCTGCAGGAGGCGGATGATGTGCGCAAGCGGGCCCGACAGGAGCGCCTGAACGAGCTGCGCACCGGGAGGCGGGTGGACTGGGTGCAGCTGGACAGGGGCCTGCCCGCAGGCCCAGAAGCATAGGCCGCACACCCTGCCACCGGCGCCTGAGCAGCAGCAGCAGCTGGCTGGGCGCACAGCCGTCTGCCGCCGCCAGAGCAGCAGCAGCAGCAGGCTGGCGGAGGCTCAGGCCACGGCACTAGCGGCACTAGCTGCCTCCAATAAGTGCAGCGAAGAATCCGCTGAGCACACTGGTCAGCTCCTGCACTGCGCTGCTGGGTGCTGCACCTGGCGGCGGCGGCAGCACGGATCGCGCAAGCTGGTCCGTGCTCATGCGGCTGCGCAGCAGCTCACCACCACGCACATCACAGTTCAGCATGGTGTGCTTCATCATGGTGTCGAAACCAGCCAGGCAGTGCAGCTGGGTGGGAAGGATGTCTCGGTGGCACGCCGGCGGCAGGCAGGCCTCCTGCCAAAGAGTGGCGGGTGCCAGGTGCTGCCTTATGATGTGCATCACCTGCAGGAGATGGAGGGGCGTATTGTTGGTGCATGCTGTCAATCGTTTCGACTGCCGTATTTCAGACGGCTCCTGTTTTGTTGTTATCTCTGTACTTGTAAGGCATTGTTGTGCAGCACCCACATGCATCAGAGACCACCCAGTTCTCCTCCCAGTAAGAGTCCCAACCCTGCTGGTCATTGGTGGCATCATTCATGCACCCACCAAGCCAAAGTCCAGAGCACCCAGGTCTGCCGGCTTTGGGCACCCATCACAGCTGTCGCCGCTGCTGGCACTGCTCTGTGGGCTTGCAGCGCCCAGCCGCCGCCAGCACAGCAGCAGGGTGCTGGCCTCGCGGCGGAACTGCTGCGGGAAGGCTGCGCCTGCGTGCTGGTCCCAGCACAGCAGTGGTGGCTGGGTGATCGTCGCAGTGTGGCCGTCTGTGGTGTGCGCGATGACAGCCTGCGGTTGGGAGGGGGGCTAGCGGGGGTGGGCACAGCGAGGAAAGATTGGGGGTGTAGGGCATGGCTGGGTTTGGCCAGGGGGCAGGCACCCGAGCTCCAATACCAGCACCCACCTGCGCGCCGTTGATGCATAGGCGGCGGCCGCTCTGCACGTCCCTCGCAATCCAACAGTGGTCCTCCCTGCGACGAGTGAGCAGGTATACAATGCAATCTGTGGATGCAATCTGTGGATACAGGCGCCAGCGAGCAGGGCCGCTGGTAGGTGATGATAATCAAAACGCGGGGCATCCAGCACTGCGCTCGCAGAGGCAACCATACCAGCTTCGATACACCGCGCGTTGGCCCGGATGCAGCACAGTGTAGGGGATCTCGTTGGAGGAATAGTCGACCCAGATTATCCTGCAAGGCTTGTGGAGACTGCCGATGCCATGAAGACAGGCAACGACAGGCAACGACAGCCTCCGCCGCCGGCACCAGCCCCGGGGCGCAGCCGTGTCTGTGCCATCACCTGCAGCTGCTCTGGTAGTCGCTGACGAACTCGACCAGGGCCCGCCTTGGGGGAGCTGGTGCCTGGTCTCGGGGACCAGTGCTCTGGAGCCTCGCCCTGCAGCACCTCCCTCCAGCTGGGCAGTCGGGCTGCAGCACCACGATATCTTCGACCTCTATCGCACCGCGTTTGCGCCACGGCTGCCTGTGAGGCGCCTGCGCCAAGCTGCACGCTGGGAACTCGGGCACGGTCTGCTCGGACTGCATTGAATTGTGCGCAATACACTGAAAAACCGCGCATGAACAGCACGCGATGAGATTCTGCCTGTGAACTTCGTCTGAATCGCCCAGCGCGCGCAGCAGCATCTCGGCGATTACAGTTGGGTGCTCACACATCAGGTTCGTTTGCTGGCCCTTGCCGCCGCGTGCCGGCTGCCCAGGTGTGTGGCCACCTCGACTTGCAATCGCCAGGGAGTGAAGTCATGCAGCTGCTGCAAAAATTCAGAACTGGGCGGCTCATCCGGCGCCGGCACCAAGTCTCGATCCTCTGGGGCAATCTCCCCGAAATAAAACTGTCGCAGGAAGACAAAGGACTCTCGTGACGCGTGGTAGAGCTCAAACATGCGACTGCAGCGGCAAGGAAGAATTAGCAAGTGCAGAGGCAAAGCCATTGACACAGGGATGAAGACAGGCCCGTTGGCTAAGCGATGTGTTGCTGATGCCGTCCCCAGCCTTTTGCACAGCCCAACATGCCAACAGGGCCAGCCATCACCCACCAATCAGCACCCAGCACCCACCTGCAGTCCAGGTTGAGCGCCTGCCTGGGGATAATCTTGCTGCCTCCCGGGTGCTCGGGCAGCCAGCAGGTCACATCCAGCACCATGCCATCCAGGATCAGCCAGCACCCGCCAGCCGCATTCAACTGGCGCACCTCATCAAAGCTGTAGAAGCGCAGGCGAGACGAGGACTCCCCCAGCCGCTCCTGGCAGTGCTCCTGTGCGGATGGCAAGCGGCTGCAATGTCAGCCGCTGGCGATTGTTGGTTCAATTGAACAGCAAGCAAAGAGCAGTCCAACAGGTCCTATTCAACAGTCGACCGCCGGCAGCCGGCAGCGACAGCATGGCAACCCAGGTTGGGTCATGGCAACCGCAGCAACGCAAACCTGCCCTGCCCCCCCATCGCCCTGCAGGCACCTCAAGCGGGCGCAGCCCCAGCCATCTTGCGGCGGCCAGCAGCGGGGGGCACAGGTGCAGCCCAAAGGAGGGAGGCTCCTGACCGAGAGCCAGGGCCTCCAGGAACAACAGCACCCTGCACGGCAGCAAAGGTGAATGGCTGGACGTGTCAGCAGCATGAAGCACAGATGCCAGCTGCTTCGCCTGAAGAGACTTCAAGACATAGCCAGGAGGTTGCCGGCAGCTCACGCAGCACTGAGCACAGCACGCGGGTGCTGTTGGACATCCAGCTGGCAGCACATGCGCCCCACTGAGCTGCACTTGCCCCGTCCCACGGCCGCATCCTCCGCTGTTTTCACAAATTGCTGAAATTTAGATTCCGCTTGCAGCTGGCGGCCAGGAGCGAGCGCCCACCAACATGAGGCTTGGCTTGCCACTTATCAGCCCGATCGCCATTGATGTTCAAGACACAGCCAGAAGTCCCTTTGGTAGGCACCAGTGCCAGCACTACTCGCCTGTCAAATGTCAGGGTGTCAACATCAACCGGCACCTCTGCCTCGCTCAGCCCCGCCTGCTCAGCCCGGAGAGCCGTGGTGAGCGCTATGCAGGGCCGCAGCAGCACCCGCTTCACAGGGAACCACTCCCCATCGTTGGTCACCACCTTCACGCTGCTGCGGGAGAAGCCCGCCGGGGGACGCTGCCTGCAGGACAGCGGCGGCAGGGGTAGCGGGTCTGACGTGTTTGGCATTGCAATGCAATTTGCACACAGACGGCACACAGCCTGATATCGCTGCCCTGTTGCTCCTCTCGGCCGGCATGCTGATGATGCTGTTGCACAGGCGGTGTGCAAGATTGAAGGGATAAATGCTGCCTCTTATGCCCTCGGCTTGCCTGGCATTGAGTAGCACCACCCCTGCACGAGCCGCCGCCAAGCTCTGCGGCAGCAGCTCTGCTGCCGCAGCATTCTCTGCGTGTTGCTGCTGTCTGCCGCCGTCCTCAGGTGCCGCCGCTGCTGCGCTGGCCTGCTGGGTGCCTGGCGAGTGGAGGTAAATCTGCGTGTCTTGAGTGAGCAGCCCTACACAGCAGCAGTCCACAACAGGAGTACACGACAGGTCGCAGCAGCGGCGTCCCAGAGTTTCCAGCTGCTGCGCAGCTGGGGCCGGCCTGATGGAGCACTGTTCTCCGTTGCCGGCGCTGCACGCAGCAAGCAGCCAACTGCTCACCCCGGCATGCTGCCAGCCAACAATCAGCTGGTTGGTCATTCGGCCACCCGATCCAGTCAGCAGGTGCTACCAGCTGTTGACTGCAGCCTGCAGCCCGCCTCACCTCTGTAGCAGTGGTAGGCCACCCCTTCATCCTGTGCCTCTGCGTCAAGCGTGTTGGTGGCAGTGATGCGCAGCAGCAGCTGCCGCCCACCGACAGCCAGCACTAACACCTCGTTGACTGCCAGCACAGCCCTGAAGCACAGCCGCAGCAGCTCTCGGGTCAGCGCCCGCACATCAACCTGTGTTTGCAGAGGAACAGAAGAGAAGGGAACTCAAGCGGCAGCTGGGAAGGCGCTTTCAGCTTCAGATCAGTAGGTACTTCAGAAGGCTGCACACCCAAACAGCCCCGCAAGTACGCCGAGTCCAGGCTGCCTATGTGCTTGCTCCTGGCCTGGCGCTGCGCCTTGCAAACAGCGCACCTGTACTGCCTCCTCTGTACTGCCCTCCGTACCGCCCAGCAGCGTCACCTCCCCCTCCACGTCTACCAGCTCAAACGGCACCCCAGCAGGCGGTACAAACAGCCTGCATAGCGGCAGAGGTGGTAAGGCCTCGCAGCTCTGTCTCAAGCAACACTCTGGTCACGGCATAGCGACCATGGCCCTGAGCTGGCATGCGTTGCATGCAGAGAAGAGGAAGCGCTGGCTGCGAAGGCACTGGGCAGTCACAGGATGCAGAGTGTTGGCTGCAGCCTCACCGAAAGTCCTCAAGCATGCCAACGCTCAGGTGCAGGTTGTACTGCTGTACCGCTGTGATCGCTACCTGCCCGTCGCTCACGTGCCCAGCACCGCCCTCTGCTTCCCCGTCCACAACTGAGACGGCCAGCACACAGTCACTGCCCGATGCCAGTTGGAGCAGCGCACAGGTTGCATCCGCAGCAAGGCCCAGCTGTGCCGCCGTGCCTCGTGAAATGAGTGCAGGCCCTGGGCAAAGGGAGTGTGGCTTCAAGGCTGTTACTGGCTGGTAGGTGTTAGTTGCAAGCTGCACAATGAGTGTTGGGTCGGTTATCGCAACTTTGGCGGCGGCGGCTCACCATCGGTGTCAATTACAACCAGCTGGGCGCCACCATGCGACTCGGCATCGATCTGCATGTATATTCACGATGTGAGAGCCTGCTTGTGCAGCTAGCGCCTTTCAGTTGCGAGCGCAAACCTGCGGCTGAGCCAAAGAGCCTGAAACGAAACTGATCCGGGGCCTGGGAGTCCACGACGGCATGATGGTGAGGGTTGCCAACTCTTTGATTGCGAGCCAATCGAGCGACAACAACGCCCCGCTGTCGTGCGGCGGATGCAACGACATTTGGCGTGCTTATGCTTTGATTTTTAAAGAATTCATTGCATAACATATGCAGGAGCCCTAGCTGCGCACCATTCCAATGTGTGAAGAGCTTGCAAAGGGATCGCAATAGGCAGGCGGGTTTGACCGTGCGCGCCAGCAGGACATCATTGTGGCAAGCTGCGTTTTGCCCTGATCGCCTGCGGCTCCGCTGCTTCGAGGTCCACCACCATGCCGCCAAAGGTGCTTGAAGCGTTGCCAGCCCGCCCCCATCGATCAAGCTCAACCTCAACACTGCCTTATTGCATTGCAGGATGCGCCGCCCTTCCAAGATGAGCTAATGAAGGTTGCAGAGGCGCTGCGCAGCAAGGGCGGGATCGAGTGCCGCTCCGGCGTGCTGGGAGGAGAGCGCGTTGAGCTGTTCAGGGCAAAGGACTTTGTGCGCTGGGTCCAAGCGCACCCTGAGAAGTGCGCCCCGGCCGCCACAGGTGAGGGCGCCTCCGCCTGCCGCCTGTCTTTTGGCTGCCCTTTGCGCCTCTGTGCACTCAGGCAACACGCACACGTGCAGGCGCAGGCAAGCCGTTGGAGGGCGTCGAGCTCGCCAAAAACCTGGGGCAGCAGCTCCTCCGCCGCCGCCTGGCGCTGCAAGTCGACCGCCTGAACAAGAAGCCCATGCCGGGCGGCAAGCGGCTGGTGAAATTCCCTCGCAAGCTGACCTTGCTGCCACCTGAGCAGGCCAGCGTGAGTGCTTCAGGGGGGTGGCGTTGGGGTGCGGCAGGGCAGGAATGGTAGGGGAGGCAGGAGCGAAGAAGCTGGCAGAAGGTCATTCACTTGCATCGTGCAGGTTGTGGCAGCACAGCCTCTGTGCCAAACCGACTGCTGAACTCACATCAGCTTCCTGCCCTCGATTTACCCCGGAACTGTGCACAGCTGACACCACCCTCGCACCCTGCAGACGTTTGCCGAGGAAGGCTTCCTTGTGTGGCTGTACGAGCGCCCCACCTCGGCCTGGACGTACGTGTGGACCGCCCTCATCCCCTGTGAGTGCCCCTGCCCCCTCAGCCTGCCTGCTGGCCCATCTCGCTTGCCTGCCTTCCACACGCCAAGGGCCGGAACCTTGCCAGCGCAGCTCCGTGTGTGTGCCCTCAAACAACAGCAGCAGGCGGGGCGCCGCCGCTGTGTGCTGTGCCGTCACCGCATTTCCGGTCGCGTGTGTGTTGAGGCGAGGCAGGCCCCTGGCAGCGGCGCCCACCCTGGGACCTGCCGTCTCATCCTGCTGCCCCCCCTGCTGCAGTGGTGGTCCTGGGCGCCTGCATGTTCCCGCTGGCCCCAAATTGGATGAAGGTTGGAGTGTTCTACCTGTCGGCGGGGCTGCTGATGTTCCTGCTTGGCATGCTGCTGCTGCGCGGCGTGGTGGCGGCAGTCACCTGGATCGCCAGCGGGCGCACGCTGTGGCTGCTGCCCACCATCCTCGCAGAGGTGCGTGCCTGCTTGCTGGGTGGACGGCTTGAGACAATTCTTTGAGCAGCAGAGAAGGTGCTGCAGCTGCTGCTGACCAGGCCTCGGTGCGGCAATGTGCATTGCCCTGCCTGCCACCGCTTGCTGCAGGACGTGCCGATCCGCCAGCTGCTGAAGCCGCTCGTTTCTTTCGAGGGCCCATCCGAGGGCTCCAGCAAGTGGGCCAACCATCCGCTCACGCGCGCGGGCGTTGCTGTGGCGATGGGAGCAGTGCTGTACGTGCTGCACAGCCACTCGCCGGGCACAGGCAAGTCTGCCGCCGCGGTGTGTTGCGGTTGGTGCCTGCTGGAGTCTGTTGGCGCACTGCGCTGCGCCACTGCAGGCTGGCAGCAGTTGCCAGCTGGTGTGCAAAAACCCAGTGGCATGGCATGGCGTGACAAGTTTTGTTTTTGGTAGCGTTGTCGCCTTTGCCCTCCCACAACACCCAGCAACACCGCTGTTCGGTCTTCTGCCCATCTTCATCCCAGCCCCAATCCTTAGCGTCCTTTGACACATTTTGCTTCCAAATTTGTGCTGCAGCCGCCATTACCACAGAGGCTGGCCGGTACAAGGACGATTTGATGGACTGGCTGGGCCTGCAGCGGGATGGCTATGAGCGCATAGGCAACGGTTCTGCAGCGGCAAACGCCACCGCGGCTGCAGCATCGGCGGGCAACGCCACTGCAGAAACGGCGGGGCCAGAGGAGGCAGCAGCGTGGGGGGCAGACGAGGAGGATGTGGCGGCAGACGCGGCAGCACTAGACGAGGATGGAGGCGAGGATGGTGGGGCGAGCGGTGAACTGTGAACAGCATGTTACATTCAGCAGCGTCGTTTTGTCTGTGCCCTTTGCTCCCACATTGATCTTGCTTGACTGCTGTAAATTAGTGGATCGTCATTTGAACGGCAATGCAAGGCATCGCCGCAAGCCAGATGGCGGCAGCGGCTGGGTGGAGTCCCGATTGCTAATCGGCTCGGTTCATCGGTTCTTCGTGGTCACTCAGGGCAGGGTTTTACCTCTGTTTCGACTCGCTCAACCGCGCTGCGGCCCTGCCTCCCCCAGTGAGCTGCCGGCTGATTTCAGCGATGCCTTTGCAATCGCATCATCAATCTTTGAAAGCTTTTAAAGCACAATTACAGCCCATGCGCGATGAATGCCAACCGCTGCCGCCGTTGCCGCCACCGCAGATCGCACACACGCAACCGAATGATTCCGCCCGGCCATGTGGCCGGCATCAGGGCGCCTGTGGCTGCAGGGGACACGTCACATAAGGAGAAGCTGCTGCGATGCGAGCCGTATGATGCCTGTGATCCAGAGGTGAGGCGCAGGGTTCGAGCCGGAAGCAGCAGCGGGAGCAGCAGCAGGGACAGGGCGGGGTGCAATGCAGGGCAAGTGCAAGGTTGTTCAGACTGTTTGATCAGCTTGTCAAGCGCGCTCCTGATTGATCGACAACACATCACACTCATATCATAATCAACCATTGCAGCTTGGGAAAATTGGGTCTTTCACACTCCCCGCAGCTGGTAGATGACCGCATCAAGTGCCGCAAGCTGCTGCACCAGCTCAACACCGCGCTGCCATATGACGACGGGGCGGGACGGGCGGCGGTGCTGCAAGACCTGCTTGGAAGCTACGACAAAGGTGAGAGGCAGCTGCCACGATGGGGCTGGGATGTGCATGCCCAATGAACACTTTTCACTGTGCTGCGTAAGGTGGCAGCTGTAGCTCACGCTGAGAAATGGATCGCATGTGCGAGACGTAGCAGCTGCTTTACATGCAGTCCACTCCACGCGGTGCTGTTCTGCAGAGGCACCGCCGTGGATCGAGCCGCCTTTTTTCTGCGACTTTGGGTGAGGGGTGTGGTGTGCGGGGTGTGTGTATGTTAATGCATGTCCCGCCACCACTTTTTCGTTGTCATGTCTTTGCTGTTGTTTTGGGGTTAACGAGCCGGATGTCCCTTCTCTTCCTCATCCCAGTCCTTGGAGCCGATTCGACTGTTGCTGGGATTCTGCTGCCTCTCGCCTTCACATCGCCTTGCTGTGCACTCTGCAGCTACAACAGTTGCTGGGATTCTGCTGCCTCTCGCCTTCACTTTGCCTTGCTGTGCACTCTGCAGCTACAACATCCACCTCGGCTCCAACTTCTACTGCAACTTCAACTGCGTGTTCCTCGACTGCGGTCCCATTCGCATCGGAGACCGAGTGCTGCTGGGCCCAGCGGTGCAGCTCTACCCGGGTGGGTGCTACTTCCCAGGGCAGCCATTCGTTGAGCTGCACCTCTGCAACCGCCCTGTCATTACTGCTACTCCCCACTTTAGGGCAGCCATTCATTGAGCTGCACCTCTGCAAGTGCCCTGCCAGCTCCGGCCATTCGACACCTCGGCCAGCCAACATGGGAAGCTGGCAACATTCACAAGGCGCTGAGGGGCGGGCGGTGTGCCACGCGGCGGCGGCGTTTGGGGCCGCTGCCGCTTGCGCTTCGACCTCACCTCACCTCACGTGCAACACATCTTGCACCTTGTCCACCCTCCTCTGCTTGCAGTTGGGCATGACATTGACCCTGCCGCCCGTTCCGGTGTGCACGGCTTGGAGCACGCCAAGCCAATTGTGATTGGTGATGACGTGTGGATTGGCGGAGGCGCAATCGTGATGTGCGTGAGAATTGGCAGGGCAGACAGTTCTGTGGCTTCTTAGTGACTGCCTGCTGGTCTGCTGGCTTAGCACTTGCCGAGGATCTGGTACTGCACTGGATGCATGCTTACTGCAGACAGGTTGCCATGCCCTGGGATGTCCCCCTGCCTCCTTTGCAAGTGCCTTTTAAGTCACCCAAGAAGCCTACCAGTTGACCGCTGCACTGCCTGCCCGCACCACTTGCAGGCAAGGCATCACCATCGGCACTGGATCCACCGTAGCGGCAGGGGCAGTGGTGACCAAGGATGTGGAGCCATACACTGTGGTGGCAGGCAGCCCTGCTAGGCTCATCAGGCGCCTGCCACGACCAGACGGAGACAAACCAGGCACGGCGTCGGCGACACTGACGGCGGCAACAGACGGCACGACAGGTGGCGGTGTTGCAAGCAGAGGCCACAATGGCGCCGCAGGGTCACAGTAGTCAGTATGCAGGACCTTCTTGGTGTTTGAATCTACAGACCTAGATGACGGCGGTAACCGCTGCTGGGCAGGGCTGTGCGTCTAACTGACCACCTGTGACTTGAGTGTCCGTGTATTGCAACTACACGTGCATCACAATGCAATGCTTCAAACGAAAGAAAGCTGATGAGAAATCAACGGCAGCAGCTGCTGCTGCCAAGCAGCAGGGTCATCCAAGCAAGATAACAAGACGGGCGTGTGGGCAGCCACAGCAGGT